>CM068744.1:94988934-95682843 GCA_035084275.1 Hydrolagus colliei | reverse complement strand
TCCCCCTCCCTCCCTCCCCCCTTCTCCTCTTGGCTCCCCCTTTTACTGAAATCCCAGGCACCAATAAAAAATAAATAACTTGTCATCCCGATGAATGATTAACTCTGAGGCTGACACGCAGTCTAGAACAGAGAGAGAGAGAGAGAGAACTAGAAGGAGCAAGAGGGAGGGAGAGAGAGAGAGAGGAGAAAGGAGGGAGGGAGTGATGAAGAGAGAGAGAGGGGGGCCCCTCGAAGGGAGATTCCAGAGTAACGGAAACAAACCTGGCCGTCAATTGTAAACCACACAGAGCACAGCGCGAGAGGCCGGCCCTGGCGTTTCCAATGTGTCGCACTGTAAACATATGAACTTACAGATAAGAGATGTATTTCCAACACAAAATCGCGGGAACATTCAGAGCAAGGAAAGCAATAATGTTTCGTGAAAATTGAACACATGGAGTCTGAACCCTAAAGCGCTTTTAAACCCCCCCCCACCCACCCACCCACCACCCTTAAAGATGAGGGAGGAGGGAAGGGGAGAGTCACTGAAGTGTAGCAACAGCAGTGAAGGCTTGCCGTGTAAGCTCAACAGTTTCAACCCAAAATAACTTGTAGGGTTCAATTTGAGATTTTTAATTTAAAAAAAAAATAAACAATCGTTGCATTTGATGCAGCGCCTTGTCGCGCATATCGAAACACCTCAAAGCGCTTCGCAGAATTCAATAAGAATATTTAGATTATTTAGAATGATGCACTGGAAAGTGAAGTGATTATATCTATATATATTATATATATACATATATATATATTGTGGGCGAAACGCGGCACACAGCAGGATCAAGACTGAAGGATATTCCTGAAGTTCTAGGAAAGTGAAACGATTTATGACATCAAATTACAGACTGTTACAAGCACAGGACAATCAAACTACAAATCCTCGCTGGTGTTTATATTCTGCATGAACTTCCACCCCTCCTAATCCCCATGTCCCTCATGTATGCATAGAATTTCCTTTTCCTGAGGGTATTCCCAAGGCTCCACAAAAAATGCAAGATTGATAACATAGAATTAGGCAGAGCGTTTCACCACACGGTATCCGACCATTCAGCCCAACTAGCCCTTGCCACTGTTTCTCCGCTCCTTCTATGTATGATACACCTTGACAGCAAAAAAAAAAAGCACCTTTAACATAGTACTGTGTTTCATTGTACCAATGTGAACATTTCATATCCTGCATTTTTCTGTACAAGATAATGTACAATTATAATGCTTGCATTTGATATGGCGTTTTATCACGTCTCTGAGACGTCTCAAAGCGCTTCACAGCAAAATACTGTGAAACAAAATGGTCGTGGATTGAGTGAACAAATTCTTAATATTTAAAAAAAATTTAAATGAAGTGATTATCCCCCACTCCAGTGTAGCTCAGTGGTTAGAGCACTCACCTCACAAGTGAGAGACCTGGGATCAATTCCAGCCAGAGCGAAAACCTTGGGCAAGTTTCTTTACTCCACACACCTAATAATAATCCCTCAAAAAAAAACAATAATAATTTGGTCACTTCAATGCATGACTGTTTGTGGGCAACTGCTGTGTGTAATTGGCTGTGGCATTTCCCCTATATACTGTATATATAAATATACAGTCAATTCACTTTACAGTATATTCTGTGAAGCTCTTTGAGACACCGTCTAGAAGACATGAAAGGCGCTATATCAAATGCAATGATTATTACTATTCACCACCAGAAAATCAATCTACCAATCGACTGACAATCATGTTCCTACTTACTATCAGATAACAGAGGCGTGTGGAGTAAGGGAACTTGTCTCAGGTTTCGCCCTGCCCCGTAATCAAACCCAGGTCCTCACACTTGCGAGGCAAGTGCTCTAACCACCAAACAATGGTACTCCACAAAGTTAATCCAGACGTTTTGTTGGTGAATTCACAATGAAGGCAACCCAAGCCAAGAATCTCTTCCAACTTTCTTCCATCAAATGCATTATCTCTTATGAAATTTGCTTTTAATAAAATTGGTCATTCAACGCATGGTTGTTTGTGGGGGGACACTGCTGTGTGCAACTGCGCTGCCGCCGAGTTCACCAACAAATGCAGTCGCTAAACTTCACAATAAATCCTGTGAAGCGTTTTGAAATGTCAGTGACGCGTTAAGGTGCGAGGATAAATGCAAGGACTATGATATTATTATTAGGAAAACAAGATGTTCCAATAGCATATCAAGTATGGGGTGATTGCCAAAGACGTTTGTAAAGCAGTGATGGTTACAAGAGTGAGCTACAGGATCTAATGATTTTATTAAAAGGATTGTGTGTCAGAACACATGTGAAACTCTGGCACGGTTTTATTGAATCTTCCCTTAAGAGTCGGAACCAAAGTTTTAACCTTGGCCATTACAATTCTTTCCACACATCGGGCAGTAGTCTGCGGAACAGTTGTTTGCTAAATACTGTAGAAGTGAATTTATTTCAAAAGAAAAAGGGAATGGAATTTCATTGATGTGATTTTCATCCCCCTTCCTAACATTGATTATTGTAACTATACAGAATGGACTCAGCAATGCAGACTTGCTACCCCGTACAATTTACCAATTGCTATTTATAATTAATAAATGTATCTGCCGGGACCAGTAAAAAGCCAATAGCACAGGACAACATCAAAGCAGGAAACAAAGCTTGGGTTACTGACTCTCTTTGAAATTATGACTGCAGAAAACACAAGTACAGCAAGTACTTCCTGATTTGAACAGAGATACACAATGCTTACTCAAACTAAAAACACAAACCAACCTACTTTTGCCTGAAGCCTTCAATTAAAGTCAAGGCAATACACATTTCCAACAGAAGATTTTTTTTACAAAAAGAAATGAAATCTCAACATGAATGGTTCTTCAAGTGTACAGGAACCTGAAAACTGGGGGTTTACAACACTGCTTAAAACATTTTGTGATTTGGTTCCCTAACTTTCTTAAATGATGTGGCAGCTGAATTTTAAGCAATTCCTGGGCAAGGCGAAACATTGGGCAAGTTTCCTTACTCCACAAGCCTGTTTACCAAGCAGTAAGTAGCAACTGGGGTTGTTAGTTGAGTGGCGGATCGCTTTTCCGGAGGTAGCCTAATAATCGCTGCACAAAAAAAAATTGCTGTCAATCAACCCACAACTGTTTGTGTGACACAGCTGTGCGCAATTTGCTGCGTTTCGCTCGCAAAATATACAGTCAACTCACTTGACAGTATATTCGGTGAAGCGCTTTGAGACGTCCGGAAGATGTGAGATATGGCGCTGTATTAAATGCGAGGATTATTAATTACAGTCACTACTCTTGAACAACAGAATTGAATGTTCAGATCAACCAAACACACTTTGGCTTAATCCTCGGTGCTACATTTTACCACAGTAGCCTGGCCGTTAACTAACTCGTGTGTGCAATTTGAGACCGAGCACAAAGCGAGGAAAGCCCCCTCTGGGAGGCCCTGTTTGCACAGCAAAGGCCAACAGATAGCATCGTTACCCTTCAGCATCAATGGTAGGCTCCAAAAAGTCAAGGCTTTCAAACCCAACCACAGCTTCCTTCTAAACTATCTGCATATCCAGGGGAAAAATATAAGTGACTGTGCCACCGACAGCAGCTCTCAGAGAGTTTCACTGCACTTTTTTTCTCTTACATAGCGAGGTGTTATATATATTAAAAAAGTGACACTGCCTATTCTCTGAACCTCTAATTAACGCCAGTTTAAAAATGTGCTTGTAATGAGAACAATGACAAAATCCAATCTCTGGTTGCCTGGAAATAGAGATACAGCCCCAGCCCCAGTCTGTGTTTGTGCAGAAAGCCAGCTATTTCACTCTGAGGATATCACAGAGAGTAGTTAGGGGGGAGAGAAACTTTGGTTATTCTCCTCTTCCAGTGATTTGACCGTTGCTGCATATATATACATTTTAGAGTGCAGAGTACAGGAGACACAGCCAGTGCGTGAAGGCAAATGAACACACTGCAGCTGGTGGGCGGAACTAAAACCAGAGTTTTATTGGCTCCAAAAAAAGATTTGGTTCATGTCACAAGATATTCTTTGACTCATAAACATTTATTTTTCTATTTCTTTCTGTTCCTCAACCTAATTCAGCCCCCAAACCTCAGCAGATTCACGCGGGTTGGTGTTCAGTGCGCCAAGATATTACTCTGCATGAAATTAGCTGTATAAATGCAAGTTATTGATACGATGATAATCCTTGCATTTGATAATAGCGCCTTATCATGTCTTCGAGACAACAACAAATTACGTTTGTATAATGCCCTTCACACCAGGAGGACGTCCCACATCTCAAAGCGCTTCACAGATTATACTATAAAGTGAACTGGCAATGTTTTGTGGGCGAAACGCGGCAGCCAATTGCACGCAGTGGCGTCTCACAAACAGTCGTGCATTGAGTGACCAAATTACATATAAATATTTTTTTTTGAAAGGGATTATTACCCTCGGGATAAGCGTCGATTACTGCTAGGTAAACGAGAGGCGTGCGGAGTAAGGAAACCTGCCCTAAGGTCTCTCTCTCTCTCTCTCTCTGTGTGCAAAATGCAAGTTGTTGTCGTAAAAAAAACGAAAGGACTAATCGGGAGTTGTCATTGTTTTTGGATTCCCGCTATTTTCTGCTTGTGCGATTCAAACAATCTGATTCGAAGTGGATATCCCTTATGATGCCAGGTTGCTCAGTGCAGTGCAGCGCGATGGTAGTTACAGGAGTTGGGATTTCTTCATGCACGTGTGGGACCGTAGACACTTGTTTTTCCTCAATAAAAAGGGACGTCGTGACGGCGGTTTGACTGTAGTTCCATTAGCAACAGCCTCTGGTACTCTGGTACCTGACCCGTGTCACCTTTGTTCATCAGTAAACCCTGCTCAATGTTGTCAGCCTAAACACGACACAGTGGGTGATTGCAGCCAAGCTCAATGCTGTCCTTCCCAACTCGGGTACACAAAATACAGGCCAGCAGGGGGTTTGTGTATAAGGATCGATTACAGAAAACTAGGTGGATTTTTTTTCCCTTTTTGTCGCCTGGGGCACTAAGATCAGTTGGAGCTCCTTCTCCTCTCCCAGCTGAGATCTGCTAACTCAGCACAGAACCAGGGGTTGAATCAGAGAGCTATTGTGTCTTGCAGAGTTGTTTCACACTGGGGGGAAATGGCTTCACCAACTCAGCCTTAAAGGGTAATCTATCACTCCTTCGCCCCCCACCACCCCACCTCCACATAATACATTTTCAATGTTCCCTAACATTCAGAACTGTTCAGAGAGGAGTCGACAAAAAAAGGAAACGTTTAAATGTTTCTCGAAAAAGACCAGAAGAGACATATTCTTCAGTTTGTCAATATTCATTGAAGGTTCAATGAAGAGAACAGAAAGATCCCAGAAACAAAAAAACTTGCATTTTCCTAGTGGCTAATCCGACGAAGTGTTGTGATTGTTTTGGAAAGCAAACATCGCAGTTATTCTATGAACAACGTGGCCCCACACACGTTCTCAAGGTGCAGTACAGTCAGCAATTTAGACCTGAGCTGGGGGAGAGTTGGGATCAGGAGGAGCGGAAGGGAGGAGTAGGAGGCTGGCCAAAGGTGCGGTCGAAGAGGAGGTTCTTGAGACATGCCTTGAAGGAGGTGGGGGGGGGGGGGGGGGGGGGGGGGGGGAAGCAAGGCGAAGCAAAGCGACTTTGGGATGGAGTTCAAAATGGAGAGGCTGAAGGCCTGATGGTGGACGTGGAGCAGGCAGGAGTCTGCTGAGTGGACAGATTAATCTGGCGACAGGAGGTCACAGAGGTAGGAAGGACCAAGGCCGTGGAAGTCTTTGAAGGAGGGAAAGCAACACTATCAAGTACAGAAATTCGCACTGAGTTCTTGTATTGAAGAGCCCTCCCAATTTTTTTTTAAAAAAATCATGTTCCCATTACAGATATGTAAGATATCTACAATAAATATTTCTGGACGGTGTTCCATTGCCCATCGATCCTCAGCAATATTGTATATGGAACGTCACATGGCCCGCACAGCGGTTCTAAAATGGCCACTTTGAATACAGATAGATAGAGATAGAGAGAGAGAGACTAAATGCAGCAATTTTACTGGATTTGTACTGGTTTCAATTTGTTGTTTTCAATTGGATAGGAACTGAAGATGCCTTAGTGATTTTGACAAGAGTTCTGTTTGAACATAACTAAAGCATCTCTAGCAGCAGTTATGCACTCACCTTATAGAGGCAGAAACACAGCTCATCACTTTCAGCTTATCAGCACACATTTCAAAAGAAGTGTGGGGGGTGGGGGGGGGGGGGGGGGGGCAGGGGGAGAAAGAGAGGACAACTCAAGGTGAATTTGATTTGCGTATATCATGCATCCCTTTCATCTACTGCGATCCAGCATCGGACAATGTTACCATCACACTTCAGGAGTCACGTCTACAAAGCCTCTGGTGGAGTGAAATCTAACACTGCAGCGCAGTACAGTACAACAATCATGCCTAACCGGTTTGGAAAGTGCAGCATTTTTGTCTGAGGCAGTCAGTCCTGAACCCAACTACCGTACGAGAGGCCCTATAGCACTAAAAGAAGAATTTACCTTCTTTGCGTTAACCTGGAAAAGTGTAAACCATTGACGCCATCTAACCCGAGAGTCCTATAATGTGTTTGTTTGTAAATACAATACAGTGCTAGAAAATATTTAGTGTCCATAATTCAGCAGCTCATTCATAGTTTTAGAACAAAACCCCCACCCTGTATATAATAAGTACAGTAAAAACTTGTTTATCTGGTACCCAACCTACCGGCGTGCTCAACCAACCGGTGTCTCCCAATACGATTCACATTCCAGCAGCCGGATCTCATACCGGAGCCATCCGGGACATGCATGCAATGCGTGCGCTCTTATTAAACTTACTGAACGCTGCAATTTTTTTTTTACCGATCATTTTACCGAGTGTGCTGGAATGCTTTATTGGTGAAGTATCCGTACAATATTCTGTTATTATTTAGTCTATTATTAATATGGTATGTTTTTAAAATAAATTAATTTTGTTGTTGTTGGATTGTCAGCAACTTGCCGCTCGAATATCCGGCATATTGGATTAATTAACCGGCACCGGGGAGGTCCCAGGGGTGCCGGATAACAAAGCTTTTACAGTGCTTCTCACAAACAGTACAGCCCTGTTATAACATTGTATCTGGGATCTATATAAACCCAGCCAGCGTTATAACGGGGAACACGAATGTTGACCAGAGCTCCTATATTAATTGTGCAGAAAGCCAATTGTTTCTCCTCTTACCAGTGAACTAAACACTGTCTGTCCTCCAGGTCACAGGGTCTCCCTCAGTGTCATTTCTTGCCCACTGTATGAAGTGACCTTGGGTTGATCTGATGAGCATTTCTGCTGAGAAAGGAGCTTTCTGCAAATCTTTGTTTGTGTTTTTTTAAGCAAGTGAATGTAGGGGTTCATACCTCAAGGAAACCTGTTTTGTAATAATACTGTAATAATAATAATAATCCTTATATTTGATCTAGCGCTTTTTCACCATCTTCTAGACGTCTCAAAGCGCTTCACAGAATATACTGTAAAGTGAATTGACTGCATATTTGTGGGCGAAATGAAGAAGATGAACAACAACAGAATTACATTTGTATGCGATCTCCCAGCTCAGATCTGCTAATTCAGTACAGGCCAGAGTCTGCTGAGTGGAGGGGGCAGGCAGACTGATAGGGGAGTTAGAAGGTTGCAGGGGTAGTGGGGAGCAAGTCCATGAAGGTGGGGGACAGTATTTTGAACTGTATGTTAAATGGAGTTACATTGCAGTTTTTGCATTTATCAAGAGGGATAATTAACACTGAAGGTTGCAATAGAGTAAAACTCTCATAAATAACTCTGATCTGAATATATATAATTGCCTAAGTTGTGCATCTGCCCAAGTCCCTATAACTTATGTAAGTTTCACACAACTCACACTTTGCGTAAGACACATTAAATGTACGGTCCCAACTGATACGACTTTTGTGAGGTTTATTGTAGTATAACATTTTGACACAAGGACACTTTCAAGAAAGATTTATAATTGTGTTTCAAGAAAATTACATTTGTATAGCGAGATATTTCACCGGTAACAATAGATCTTTACAGTGTGTTCTGTGACGTATACTTTATATATTTTAAAGTATACTTTACAGTATATTCTGTGAAGTGCTTTGAGACATCTTGAAGATGCGATAAGGAGAGATATCAAATGCTAGGATTATTACTGTTGTTATTATCTGATACAAAAATAAATAGTTGAAAATTTGTTTTTCAGAAATAATTTCTGAACGTTTCGTTAAAGAGATTGAATGATCCACATTGATCCACCAATCCACAATAATCACATGTTAAAAAAGTTATTGTTTCCCTCATCTCTGCAGCCTCACCGTTTAATTAGAAAATTACACTCAGATTATCGTTTGCAAATTACTGAATTCTTTAGTGTTTTTGTAAAACAAGATTTCTCTCCCTGCACTGTACACCCAACATTGAAAGAACAGGCTCTCTTTTCCTCTCCATGTATTATACAAAGAAGCATTAAAGGCTTGGCGCTAAGTACACCATCTCCACTGGCTAGAGTGGTAGTTAGTCAATAACAAGCTAGTCATCATTTATGGCAACAGACCATTCTAATAGTTTATCATTTGCAGAGGTGAAGCTCGGGGCCATTAATCTGCTGTTCCAAGCCTATAGTACATGCGAGAGCACAGATTCCAGAACTGCAAACCTATAGACAGGGAAATGTAAGCTTTTATACCATACTTAGACAGGATGTATAATTTACAGGCAGACTGTATCCCTTGTGATTCAGTTCCGAAACAGCTGAAACCTGCTCTACCATTTCTTAGCTGGATGTAAGAGGCTTAACCTGCAGTCCTGGACATGTGGCGTTGAATCGTGCACTGGAACCACATGTATATAGCTGAGAAACGTAGCCAAACCCAAGTCTCTTGTTTACACTCTGGTCCCACCTGATGGTGGTGCGTGTGGATGTCCTAAACCTCAAAGCTTTGGAGGGAAGCCAATAGGACAGCGGGTTTCTGATACCACCCACCAGTATTTGAGTTGCCAGGCAATAGTAAGGGTTGGTGGGTGCCTATTCTGGCGTTACATTAGCCAAGTGTTTATACTGGCTAACTTCCAACGTAAAACCAGGCAAAACCCAGAGGTCCTCAGGATTTTGTACTGGAATTCCTAGGCTAGCACGGCTCACATCGCAAATGTTTTCATAATGGATTCACCTCACACAAGCCTCGCTTGATTTAAACCACAGTGGACAGATAACAGCATGCGTAAGGCAATAGAAATCCCAACAAATACTTCTAAGCTGCACAATGCTTCCATTTGCAGTTGGATAGCTTCAATGATAGGGACTTCAAACTGTAGCTTCAATGATAGGGGTACAGCGTATATCTTAATTACTTCACAAGGAATGCTTTTGGATGAACACGTTTCAAGAAGCTTTGCAGAAAAAAATATTTGGGGGGGATGGGGGTGGGTGGGGAGAGAGGCAGATTTGGTGGTTTGCTGATGGAACTCGTTTCCATATTGGGCAAGTTTCTTTACTCCACACGCCTAATAATAATCCGTCCAAAAAAAACCCACAGTGATAAAAATTGGGCATTTCAATCCACAACTGTTTGTGGGGGATGCTGCTGTGCGCAATTGGCTGCTGCGATTCACCCACAAATATACAGTCAATTCACTTTACATATTCTGCGAAGCGCTTTGGGACATTGATAAGATGTGAAAAGCGCTATATCAAATGCAAGGATTATTATTATTATTATTATATCCTGGTGATGTCTCTCCCACAAAATATACAATCAATTCATTTTTGCAGTGTATTCTGCGAAGCACTTTGAGACATCCTGAAGATCTGATGAGGCGTTATATAAAATGCGAGGATTATTATCATTACTATGTGCTTTTTGTGAACTGGGCAAAGTGTCAAGGGCTGAAATTTTTTACCAAATCACAGCGCTACAAAGATTGTGACCTCCGTTTTCCAACTTCATTGTGGAGTTCCTATAGCTCAGTGGTTAGAGCACTCGCCTTACAAGCGAGAGACCTGGTTTCAATTCCAGGCAGGGTGAGACATTGGACAAGTTTCCTTAGTCCACACACCTAATAAAAATTATTTAAAAAACAAATCGGTCATTTTCAATCCACGACTGTTTGTGGGGGACGCTGCTGCGTGCAATTGGCTGCCGCGTTTCGCCCACAAAATATACAGTCAATTCACTTTACAGTATATTCTGTGAAGCGCTTTGAGACGTCGATAAGATGTGAAAAGCCGCTATATCAAATGCAAGGATTATAATAATAATAATTATTATTATTATTATTCATTACAGATGGTGACAATGAGGTAAAGTGGTCATCAGTGGGGGAGTCATTCAGCATCCAAAGCTAACACATCCTCTCTCCAAACATCTCGCTTACCAGTTTCCCTCGCCAGGAAACCAGGCTTCAGAAATGTCAACATTTCTGTTGCCTTGTGTGTTATATACTTTCTATTATCTCAGTAACACTCCTTCTGCTTCAGACAGGCTTGTAATTCACTGTCCGTTGAATCCTCATTTCCAGCGCTGCATTAGATTTACACTCTCCTCCCCTCGACCAGTTTTATCTCTTTTGTTTGCTGCACGCCTGTGCGAAACATTATTTACTGAAGAGAACAAAATGGACCCAGACACATTCATAGCTGCCATTATGGTTCTATTCGCATCACATCTTCCCTGCCCCCAATAGCTCGGCAAGGCTACAACAGCTGAGCCACACATACCCCCAGAAGGTCCCAGGTTTGAATCCCTCTCTGTGTGTTGAGTTTGGAGATGTTAGCCAGGGCAGTAACATTGGTAGTAAAAGACTCAGTGTTTCTCACCTACAGGGACAAATAGGGAAATCACCGCAGGGACTCAAATTCCCGATTGCAATATCTGCTCCAAGAGTAATACTAATCACTTCAAAAAAATTACAATAATTTTTTTTGGGGGGGAAGTGTGGTCACTCAATCCACCACTGTTTGTGGGAACACTGCTGTGCGCAATTGACTGCATGCGCAATTGAACAGTCGCTACACTTTACAATATATTCCGTGAAGCGCTCTGAGGCCTCTCAAGGACATGATTCGGCGCTATTCATATATATATATATATATATATATATACACACACCAAATGAAAGGATTAATATTATAATATATTTATTGTAATAGTTCATCGTAGCTGTGCAACAGAATTTGTGTTTGTAATCAAGACAAATGGCCTGTGTCAGCACAGAGTTGCTTGAGGGGTTGCAGAAATTTATCACCAGGCATTTTGCTGCTTACAATCCTGTGAAGAATTAGCAGAAGTACTTGAACTGTCGCCTGAACTCAATGCTTTTGCTGTCATGTAATCAGCAGGGAACCAAGTATAAACACTCCCCTCTCCTACCCTTCCTTCCTCCCTCCTTTTGATTCAATTTAAACTTAGTACCGTACAACCCCCCGATAGTAAAAAAGATGATACGATTACTATTTTCTGATTTCCTCTAAATTCTTGAGGCAAAAATAAATAATAATACAATAGACTCGATGATCAGCAAGGTTTATTAAGATGCTTGATTTATTATTTTTAAAAATGTATGAAGGCAGCCTTCACTGCACTCAGTACTGCAGCTATTATAGTCCTGACGTAGTAAATGACTAGGTGACTAGGCAACGATGTTGTGTTGTACTATGATAATAATAATCCTTGCATTTGATATAGCACCTTATCACATCTTTGAGACGTCTCAAAGCGCTTCACACAATACACCGTAAAGTGAATTGACTGTATATACTTGTGGGCGAAACTCGGCAGCCAATTTCGCACAGCAGTGTCCCCCACACAAACAGTCGTGGATTGAGTGAACAATTTATTTTTAAAGTTTCCTTTTTTCGGGGAATTATCCCCGGAAAAAACGACTCGCCAATCGACTAACCATGCTAATTCCTAGTCACTGTCGGGTAAACAGAGACGCGTGGAGTAAGTAAATCTGCCCAAAGTTTCGCCCCCGACCATATTATCATTTACCCTTCGTGTAGGGGGATTGCAAAACCAAAGCATGGAAGGCATCTGAAAGTTACACACCATTAGCATAATCTATTCTGATTCAATTTTAGTAGAAATATTACATTAGTCCCTCCTTTGAACCTTTCCACTCTGACTGGAGTGTCAGCCCTGTTGTAGATTCGCTCCCGCCAGGCTTTCAGTTCTCCCTCTTGTATCCTGTGTTCCCGTGTGACTGCCAATGGAAAGGATTGAACCAGAAAGGAGTGTAATGCAATTAGACCAGACTTAAATTGCAAATTCTCTGTACGCTGCTTTTCAAAGGCGTTTGATTGGGGGGGGGGGGGTAACAACAACGACAACAAACAACGACAAACAGCTGAGAATCACTGTTTGTGAGATGTTCACAAAACTAAAACTCGGATGCAACCAAAGTGGTGTTGATTTCCTTCCCACCACCCCACCAAAACTCCTTCCTGCAAAGTTAAAAGATACAAATTTCTGAAGCACACATGATATGAGTGGATTAGCACAGAGCATTGCCAGCTGTTGCAGCCTTTATAAAAGCAAAGACCTGACAGATGGGGTTCCCAGTTCAAATACCCCCATCACAGTCGGCAAAGCCGAGCACTGGCCTTCTGCTCATCGGCGTTTAAAGCGACAGAAGGAGAGGATGGAGACCAGTGATGAGCAAGAGGCATCACTCGGCGACTAATATAGGAACAGAAAAAACACTGCACATTCTGCTGCGTTTCACCCACAGTCAATTCACTCTACAGTACATTCTGTGAAGCGCTTTTGAGATGTTTCAAAGACGTTTTAAGGCACTATATCAAATGTAAGGATTACTATGATGATGATTATTCATCCATGTCATTTCACGCTGTTAATAGTTTAACGTTTAGAAAGATACCAATTAGATTTGAATGCGGTAAAACTGACTTTCAATAGCAAAACGTTCAAGTACAGTACGTTACAGTTCAATGTATATTCTAAAAATTCCTAGCCTTCTTTGGTCTGTTCTTTGCCATTGTTATTCATCGGAGTAGAAACAGAATCATGTGCGGGAAAATAAGTCACCAGTAGCGCATTCCAATCACCACTAGCACATTCATCAGCTCCCCGATCTTCACAAATCTCCACAACCCACAACAAACTCAAGCAACTCTTTAAAGGAAGGTCAGCCTGAAAAACCTTAATCTGCAAAAAATACACAGTCTAATGTAAATTCTGTGATTTGAGACATCATTCAACATAAAATGCGTGATATAATTATAATACTTGCATTTGGAGTCCTGTAGCTCAGTGGTTAGAGCAACAACAACAGAAGTACATTTATAAAGCACCTTTCAGGTTGGGAGGACGTCCCAAGGCACTCGCCTTACAAGGGAGAGACCTGGGTTCAATTCCAGGTAGGATGAAACCTTGGGCAAGTTTCCTTACTACACAAGCCTAATAATAATCTAAAAAAAAAATAATAAATCTGTCATTTCAATCCACAAATGTTTATGGGACGCCACTGTGCACAATTGGCTGCCATGTTTTGCCCACAAAATATACAGTCAATTCACTTTACAGTATATTCTGTGAAGCGCTTTGAGAAGTCGAGAAGACGTGAAAAGCTGCTATATCAAATGCCAGGATTATTATTGTTATTATTGATATAGCGCCTTACCTTTGAGAAAAATATGCCCTGAAGTGAATTGACTGTATACGATGTGGGCAAAATGCAGAATAAAATTGCACGCAGCAGTGTCCCACAAACAGTCATGGAATGAGTGGTCAAATTATTATTATTTTTTGAAAGGTTTAATACCCCTGGAAAAGTGATCCAACCTGGTTCCTATTTACTGCTAGGTAAAGAGAGGCGTGCGGAGTGAGGAAACCCACCCAATTGCCTCGCCCAGCAGTAGTTGGTCTATCACTGCTAACTCAATGAGTCATTATAGAAAGAGAGTCAAGGGGACTCTCTTGACTGTCCCACCAAGACCACAGCACATTACAGTAAAACCTGGACGACCCCACATCCCGAAAGCCGGCAACTCTCTAAACCCGGCAAGATTTCAGAATACAAAACAGCATTTGATTTTTTTCCCGAATCTTCGGCAAATCTCCCGAAGTTGGGAACAGCGGCTTCTCATTCCCGGCGTGGCCGCTCTTGGCGCTGTGGTTGCCGCTCGGGCATTGGTTTGGCTTCAGGACTGTGTTTACAGCTCATGTGGTGTATGGGGCCATTGCTAGGGTAGGTTGCTAAATACCAGCAAACTCCCAACATCCGGGAGAGGTGAGCGGGCCCCAACCGTGCCGGGTTATCGAGGTTTTACTGTATACCGAACCCCAGAGAACACACAACCCGATTGGAAGTTGCAGAGAAACAAGAGTACTCTCCTTTTTTTGTGTGGAAAGAAAGGTCAGCGTAACAATTCCCTTCGCAATCTCAGCTGTTTCCCAAAGGCTGCCCTTTTAATTCTAGTCATTGGAAACCGAGGGTAGTTATCTGAACAATTCCAGTGACGTGGCTGCGGATCACCGAGCCGTCTGTCCACATGTGTAGATGCACTAAAGCTTCAGTAATTCTATTTCAGTGCGCGCTCACTGGTGGGACGGCAAAAGGCAGAGTGAAAGAGTTTTATCGCACCTTCACTCGAGATTTTATCTGTAGTTGTAGGAAACTGAAGGAGGACACACACAGTTATTGCGCGGTGTGAAAGTGCTGGCGCACTGGGGCGAGAGTTAAAAAAGACTGGTTTCTGATTCTCTACGAATGTGTCCTCCGTTGAAGATTGCTTGAATGGAATGGAATTGCAGTGACCTCATTCTAAATTTACTTGCCAATTCAGTGTCTTTTACTTCCTTACTCATTTCTTACAAACGTGATGACCAAATACTTCCAGCATGATTTATATACAGGCTCTTGGCGGCAGTGCGCTCCGTAGTGCTTTGTTTACATGTGACAGCTGATTCTGAAACACACAGCAGTTTCCGATTGTACAGCAATCCTAAGATGTATGTGATACCAGCCTCCCACAGCATGGGAGTGAAGAGACTTTACTGTGTTTAAATCCGTTGCCTCTGCTTTCACAGAGAAATTGCCGTGCCACCAACATTCCACTGGCTTTTAAAGGGAACTTGTGTCAATAATAATAATAATAATCCTTGCATTTAATTCAGTGCCTTATTCTCATCTTTGAGGCGTCTCAAAGCTCCTCACAGAATAAACTGTAAATCGAATTGTATATTTGGTGGGCGAAATGCAGCAGCCAATTGCGCACAGGGTGTCAATTTGGTTCAATTGTTAGCATTCTCCTCAAAAAGTTGTTGGTTGAAGCCACATGTAAGTCTTTGCTGACACTCCAGTGCAAATACTTGCAACCAAGGTTCCTTCTGCCTGTTTAGGTATACAGTACGTTAAAGATTCTATGTCACTACTCAAAAAGAGAAAGGAGTTTCTCCTGGTCTCCTGACTAACACCAAGTAATAATCCCTTCAAAAAACCCACAATAATAAAATTGGTAATTTCAATCCATGACTGTTTGCGGGGGACGCTGCTGTGCGCAATTGGCTGCGGCATTTCACCCACAAGTATACAGTCAATTCAGTTTACAGTATATTCTGTGAAGTGCTTTGAGACGTCGATAAAATGGAAACATCAAATTCAAGGATTATTATTATTATTATAACTGCTGTGGTATGAATGTACAAGGTTTCCTTTGCGATGCTACTGTTCATATTAATCTGTGTAGTTTATTCACTTAGGTCCAGATTCGAGATATTCCTCTTGGGTCCAGGTTTGAACCTGGCCTGAGCCAAGTCAGAAGGTTGTGGGTTTGAATCCCAAATCAGGACTGGGACTTGTAATCCAGGCTGACGTGGCAGTGGAGGCCTGGGTTAGTGCTGTACTGTATTGTCGGGAGGTGCCATCTTTTGGATGAGATGGTCAACCAGTTCTGTTAGAAGTTACAAAATCCCATGACACTGGCTCAAAAGAGAGGAGTTTCTCCCACTTCATTTGGATCTTTCACCTCAGAGCTGCTTTATGGGATATTGCTGTCTGCAAAATGGCTGCTAATTTACCAACAAAAAACAGCCACTAGATAGATGGCATGGTTGACAGATAATACTGTCAAGCGATATTGAGAGGTATGAACATAGTTGATATGATCAAAAAAAAAGTTATTTATTTGTTTCTAGAGTATCCGTCATGCCTCATGTTTCCAGCCTATAAATTGCTCTATTATGTCATAATAACATCATAACAACTATTTTGCTCACAAATCTTTTCTCAATTAAGCTTTAAAAAGGAACATTTGTGGTGGTGGGGGGGAAAAAGCGCACCAGGAATATAAAGGTGAAAAAAAATAAAGTCCCAGCGTGTTTGAGAGAGAGCAATTAAATTTTGAGGATTCTGCTGATGTCCGTAAATGATTGGATCTTTAACTCTGAATGTTTGACTCAATCAGCACAGCTTGAATGAATCATGCCTCCTAAACTCTAAACCAGCTACTATCCAGTGACCACTGGACGTAATAATAATAATAATAATCCTTGCATTTGATATTATGCTTTTCCACGTCTTCTAGACGTCTCAAAGCGCTTCACAGAAAATACTGTAAAGTGAATCGACTGTATATTTGTCGGCGAAACACGGCAGCCAATTGTGTACAGCAGAGTCCCCCCACAAATAGTCGTGGTTTGCAATGACCAATTTATAAAATTTTTGTGAGGAAGCAAGCATGTCAGTGCTGAAGTCACTCAAAACTGGTTGAACATGTTTAAAATGGCCAGTTGTCGAATGCTTGAATTCAATAACAACAACAACAAGATTACATTTGTATAGCACCTTTCATGTCAGGAGGACTTCCCAAGCTGCTGGACAGTTATTGTTTCAGACCCGAACTGAGGGGGGGGGGGGGAGGAGTTGGCGATGGGTCCATCAAAGAGGAGAGGCTTCAGGTGAGACTTGAGGCCAGGGAGGGTACGAGGTGGAGGGACTTCGAGATGGAGTTCCAGAGGTTGGGGGCAGAGTGACTGAAGGCTCGCCCGCCAATGGTTGGATGGGTGGGTCGAGGGATGTGGAGCGTGATGTGCCTTCAGTCGCCCTTCTACCACTCTGCCCCTCCCTCAACCCAACCCTGCATCTCCGCCCATTCATGCTCGGGTCCTGACCCGATTGTTCAGTGCACATTCTCCAGGCGTGAAAAATTACAAATGTAATTTTGTTATTGTTTCAGTAAGTCACCTTCTTAACATTTGTAAAACCTTGTCCGTAGTCCACACTGAATATTTGGAGAACGCACCGTGGCTGTCTGAGAAACACATACCCAATGCCAACAAGCGAAACATCACAAGTGCTTCTGATGTCTGGAGAAAACTTCTACTTTTAAGATTCGCAAAGGTGTTGGATTTGATACTTAATAGGTGAAAAGTGGAGTTAACAGGTGACGATTCTCAAGAGAAGCAACGCAACAACACACGGCATAGAGAACCAAGGTACCCTTTCTTGAGGGAAGGATAACTTCCAGAAAATAATGTATATCTCTGTTATATTCTAATTCTCTGGGCTCAAGATGTGTTGCTAAATGCAGCCATTACTGCATTTCAAGCATCTGTTACCTTCATGCAGCCTCCAGAGACTGCTCGCAGAAAATTGTGTGTGGTGTGTTGTATGTGTGGTATGCATTTGGTGTTTATACCATTGGCGGGGCGAGCCTTTAGCCACTCTGCCCCCAATCTCTGGAACTCTATCCCGCAGTCCCTCTGCCTTGTCCCCTCCCTGGCCTCCTTCAACTCCCACCTCGAGATTCTCCTATTTGATGGACCCATCAGCAACTCCTAATCCCCGCCCCCCCTTCCCGCCGTCCTCAGATCGTGTCTGAGGCAGTGACTGTCCAGCGCCTTGGGACGTCCTCCTGATGTGAAAGGCACTATACAAGTGTCATTTTGTTGTTGTATATGGTGCGTGTGTGTGGTGTGTATATGATGTGGCTTGTATGTGTGCCACGTTGTCCAAAACACCCACTCTGATGCTGTGATTTTTCACGACATGTCTGTGGATGTGGGAGCATCTCAGTTACATCTTTCAAAATCTGGCGCATGATAAAGTAGCTGGAGTCCTCCTGAGCAGGCAAACTCGTGGCCTGAAAATGGTTGAACCACAGAAGCTCTGTATTTATCAACAGAGGCATTAATCTCATCAAGATATTGTTTTATGGTGTACATATGTAGTAATGTGCGTTTCAGGATTTATGTATCGTGTTGCATAATTGCAATTTGTAAATCATATCTGCAGTTATCCTTGGTGTACAACTGTGAGCCTGTGTAGGAATAGCTGCCATTTCAAGGGGATTTACTAGAGTAGGCAAGGTTGCGGCAAACAAATAAGCATATAATAGTAATAATCCTTGCACTTGATACAATGTCTTATCACATCTTCGAGACGTCTCAAAGCGCTTTGCAGTATATACTGTAAAAGAAAATTGACTGTATATTTGGTGGGTGAAATGCAGCAGCCAATTGCGCATTATTGTAGATTGAGTGACCAAATAATTATTATTTTTAAATTTTGTTTTGGAAGTGATTATTGCCAGAAAAGCGATCCGCCAATCGACTTACAACCAGGTTCCTACTAACTGGTAGGCAGAAGTGTATAGAGTGAGGAAACTCACCCGACGTTTCACCCCGCCGGGAATCAAACTCAGGTCCTCTCGCTTGCGAGCTGAATGCTCAGAAAACTAAGCAAACAAAACTCCTCATATCACTTCAGGTGGGAACAACTGTAAGATGTTGAAGTAACAGTGGAAGCAGGAGATGGGCGCAGTACAGTAACAGTGTCTCCACAATAAAATGCCATGTCCCGCCCTGTGGCCTGGTATTGTTAAAGCTACGTTGATAGCGCTAATCCATACACTGTACATAGGACACTGCAGGTATAAATCCCAATCGGTGCAGAAATAAGCCAGAATAACATTTGATCCTGGAATTTCCCCAGTGGAGAATGTAAACCAGCTTGCGTTCCTACTTTAATATCGTTTGCGTTTTTGGTATAGTTTTGTGTCGGTTTTCAGATGAGCACACGGTTTTACAAAATCGCTGAGCTGATACCTGACTTGACTCCCAGCCCTTGGCCGCTGGAACTGAAGTGGTCACGCATGAGTGAACGTTTCACATGTTGACCTGTGCAAGCCAGCATGGAACAAGCTGCAAGCTCCCAACACAGCAGGCAGGCAGGCCAGTAGGCCAGCTTAACAGTTTCCAAAAACCCCAAACACTGCAGATGCTGGAAATCCGAAACAAAAAGAGAAATGGCTGGGAAACACTCGGCAGATCAAGCAGCATTTATGGAGAAAGGAAAAGTTTTCCCTTTCTCCATCGATGCTGCCTGACCTGCCGAGTGTTCCCAGCCATTTCTGTTTGTGTTAGCCATTTGCCCCCAGGCTCCAGAATAAACCGGCCATTCCAATCAGAATTCAAGGCAAAACACAATTTACTGCAGATGCTGGAAGGCTGAAAACAAAAACAGACATCTTAATACGCCTAGAAGACATGAAAAGCGCTATATTAAATACAAGGATTATTATTATTATTAGACATTAGGGTCCGTCGATATGGAAATTTTCCGATTTAGATATATCGATGGGCTCATATTGAGATATACCGAAATATCGATATTTTCGGGGTTTTGTACTGCGCATGTGCACGCAGTGCGCGCGCATTCGGAGGTGCGCGCGCATTCGGGGCCTAAATCCTCAGGGGGTAAATATCTTTCTCTCTCTGTGTCTCTCATACTCACTCTCTCCATCTCTGTGTTTTTCTGTCTGTGTCTCTGTGTCTCTCTCCTCTCTCACGTCCCCCCATCTCTATCTGTCTGTATATTATCACATCTACCCAGGCTCTCCCCCCCACCCCCACCCACCACCGCTGTCCCTCTCTCCCCTCAACCCCCCCGCCACCGTCCCTCTCTCCCCCCACCCCCGCTGTCCGTGTATATCGCCTATATCGGCATATCAATATGAAAATTATGTCGGGTTTTACCGATATATCGATATATCGCCGGACCCTATTAGACATCAATGGGACCACTCCAGTGGGGCAATGTTTAGGGTCCACAACCCTTTGTTGAAACTGGGAAAGAGAGGCTTTTAAGGATTCGTAGAGAGAGGTGGGAAGCAGGACATGGAAGCAATATGGTAGAGGACAAGATATGATGGGTTAAAAGAGTGTGAAAAGGTGTGTCTAGGACCCGGATGATGTGGTTCTGGTCACAGAAGATGGGGAGGGGGAGAAACGTGAGCTGTTATCGCCTGAAATCAGTATTTGAGGTCAGAAGGCTCTAATCTAAGGTCTAGCAGATGGATAAGGTGCTGTTTTTCGAGCTTGTACTGTGGTTCATTGGAACAGCATAGGAGACCATGGATGGAGAGGTCAGACTGCAAGTGGGAAGGAAAGTTGAAATGGCCAAAAACCCGGAAGATCAGGGTGTTAGGTGTTCGGTCTCCCCAGTGTAGAGGAGACCACATTGTGAGCAGCGGGTGAAGTTACACTGCATTGGTAGAAATTCAAGGAAAGTCAGACTGGACATCACACAACACAGGCTCAATCCTAGGAGTGTGCAAAGAAATATTCGAAAGAATATTGCAGTCTTCTCCATCCGTCTGACTGCCACAGTAACTCACACCAGGTAAGTCACTCTTGGATTTTAGGATTCCCGTAAACATGGGAGTTCGTATTTAACTTTCTCAGGTAATGGCATCGACTGCGTTCCTTGCATGGATCTACAAAAGTCTTTTAAGTCTAATGCACTTGCATGCAATGTACAGCACAGAAACGGGTCATTCAGCCAAGCTGGTCTATGCCGGAATTTATGCTCCACTTCCTGCCTTCCCTCAACTAAGCCTATCAGCATAAACTTTCTCCCTCAAGTAATACTTTGTGGAATTAGGTAAGCAGGATGTATTTCTCCAGAGAAAAGAGATGCATTCTATTCCAATTCATGGTCATTTCCACATGAACATGGAACGCGTAAGAGCTGTGTTTGGTTTGGATTGGTTTGATCGTGCATCCAGCCACCTTTTCCCCACACCTAGGCAGTACCGTTAAGCATTTCGAACCATCCTCGCTTCTTCAATAGTGGGGATACCTTGGTGACCTTCCAGTCCCTCTAGCACAAGCTTCACATCCAAGAACGTTTGAAAGATTGTGTCTGTACTATTTCCTCCCTGCTCTCCTCTATTTGTGGGTATATTTCACCCACAAAATATACGGTCAATTCATTTTACAGTATATTCTGTGGAGCGCTTTGAGACGTCTCGAAGATGTGACAAGGAGCTATATCAATTGAAAGGATTACTATTATTATTCCAAGTGAAGGATTGATGCCTTAACAATATATCCCATTTGAAAATAGATACCAAAAAGGCCTAGCCTTGTGTTGCAATGAGTGCCTACATTGTCCATGTCCCCAACCACATGATACAACTCAGCAGGGGAGCCATGGGGGTCAAGTTAATGAGAGCCTAACTCGTGCAGACATCATTGGATGGATATCAAAACCTTACCCTGCAAATGAGGGCATGACTGGGTGAGATTTATGACCTCTGGAATGCGAGTTAAACTCCAGTCTAGACGACTGGAATGAAACTCCTCTCCTCTTGGCAGTGAATTTCAGCAGTGTCACACACCAGCTCCCAATCACACTTTTGAGTTTCCCTTTGAGTTCCGTCGTGTGGTTGGAAACAGGGACAATGCAGGCAATTTGACTCAGGGACTGCTGCAAGATTGGATTTAATGAAAGAAGGATAATGGCTGAGGTTATTGTTGAGATTCAGAGCTAGCTCGGGCAGAACAGAGCTTTACATTCAGTCTGACCCTGGGAGTGCTCAATATTTGGAGAGACACTCACTTTCAAGAAAGTACTATTTAGGGCACTAGGGTTTTAATGCTGCAATATATCCTAACAATGATCTTTCATACTGTTTTGCCAGCAATCTTAGGACCGATGCGGATAAGCAGTACAATTATACTGGGCCCTCACAATGCTTCATATTAGCAATGAGTTAATATGGCCACAAGTGTCGTTAATGAATCATCTTGTTTTGTATTTTCTAATTAGAATAAAGAATAAAGAATAAGAATAATCCTAGCATGTGATAATAGCGCTTTTCATGTCATGTAGACGTCTCAAAATGCTTCACAGAATATATCGTAAAAGTGAATTGACTGTACATTTGTGAGCGAAACGCGGCAGCCAATTGCACACAGCAGTCATGGATTGGGTGACCAATTTTCTACTTTTTGAAGGAATTATTATGCCCGGAAAAGTGATCCGCCAATACACTAACAACTGGATTTCTAAACAGAGGCGTGTGGAGTAAGGAAACCTGCCCACCATTTTGCCTCGCCTGGGAATCAAACCCAGGTACCCTCACTTGCGAGGCGAGTGCTCCAACTATTAAGCTACTGTACAGGACTCCACTAAATGGCATTACCTACAAGTGTCATTGGGAAGCCGGGGCATTCCACAGATAAAACCTATAGAATGAATGGAGGGCAAGGTGCATAAAACATCTACTTGTTTGTTACAACCTGTAGTTGTGTACTTCCTTCAACGCAAGGATTATATATATATCTTTCTAAATAAATCAGGAACTCATCATTTAAAGCAAATAGTGGCAGACAAAGTGAGGAGAAAATGTTTGTTTCTGGGATACAAGTCAAATTCGGTCTAGACAATAGGTTGTTGTAAATTGTTAGGTATAAAATAAAACTGTGTCTGTTTCCATTCAATGATCAGAAATATGGACATTGTTTCAACTGAAGCAGTGAAATTACTGCTTTAAATCATCATCTTGCTCTCTTTGCGAAAAGTTTTATACTGTATTTTGCCACATTTGGCCTTGTTTTGTGTCTGTATCATGGGCAACATGCTCGTTATATCTAATTAGTGTGTAACCACAAGCAAATCGAGGAGAAGGCATGTGAACTGACTGCTGACTTGTTGACTCCCAAGTAAGCATTCCCATGAACCTTGGGAGGGGACAGACCTTCGAAATATACCGGGCACGGCCTGGAAATGGATTTGCCCACACTGCGCATGTAATCCCTGAAAAACTGCACAGCTTCTCCTCGGCAAGACCACGTCTAAATTCATGGTAAAAACAGGCAACCTATACACACACACCACACACTTCACCTTTATTGCCCCAGCATTTTGAATTCAACACGTCAACCGTGAAACAGCATTTAGCTTACAACACTCCAATTACAACACATTGTACTGCCCTGACAATATTTAATAGTGGCCCGAAGCCCATGCAGTACTCCCTTCAATTGCCCTACTTAATCCCAATTGGAAACGAATAGAGCTCACTTTACCTCACTGGAGAATATTTGTGGGCGTTTCACCTGCAAAATATACAGTCAATTCACTTTGCAGTATATTCCGTGAAGTGCTTTGAGACATCTCAAAAGAATGATAACAACAAAAGCAGAATTACATCGGTGGGATGTCCCAGGGCGCCTGCCTGGACAGCCAAGTGTTTTGGACCCGAGCGTGGGTTGGGATCGAGAAGGGTGGAAGGAATGGGTGACCGATGCCACGGTCGAAGAGAAGGGTTCTTGAGACGGGATTTTTTTTCTATTTTGGCCAGTTTACCTTGTGCGACAGAAAGATTGATCCGTTCTTTCAAAGACTGAGCGGTGTTCGTATGCCGGTCACAGCATGTATTGGGATTACTGCATTCCAAAAGTCACACACTGTTGCTTACTTGTTTTTGGAGCCAACTAACTTTGGATTCTCGTATTTAAAATGAAGTAAAATGTTTGGATTCCCTTTACCATTTGAAACTCCAAATCAAACCTCCCATGGCTGTTCCATGTGGAAGAAAACAATTAATGCAAAATTGCACACTTAACCAGAGAGCAGGGATGTTTTATATGTATAGTTCCGTAGAAGATTCGACGGTTCAGTTTCTTAATTGTCCCATCAATCTTTCTTTAACCTTTAATGGTTTATAGTGTGTTTCAATATGTTCATATATTTGCAACATGGTCGGATGCTACAAGCAGAGGTTTAACAAACCTTAACAAATCCTTGCATTTGGTAAATCCTTGCATTTGATATAACGCTTTTCACATCTTCTAGACGTCTCAAAGCACTTTACAGAATGTACTGTAAAGTGAATTGACTCTGTGTATTTGTGGGTGAAACGAGGCAGCCAATTGCGCACAGCAGCGTCCCCCACAAACAGTCGTGGATTGAAATGACCAATTTATTGTAGTTTTTTTAAATACATTTACTTTCACGTCCGAAGGCGCTGGACAGTCAGGGATTTGGACCCGAGCAGGGGTTGGGATCAGGAGGGGTAGAGGGCAGGGAATGTAGGGGTAGTAGAGTGACCGAAGGCACAGTCAACGAGGAGGGTCTTGAGATGTGCCTTGAAGGAGGCTTGGGAGGGAGCGAGGCAAAGCGATCACTGGCCCAACAATCCCCCATATAAAATTTGTCATTCCTTCATGACGGATTGTTGGGACGTTGCTGCGTGCAAATCTGCTGCCATGCTTTTCTCCAAATACACAAGTCACTACACTTTATTGTACATCCTGTGAAATGCTTTGAGTTCTCCTCCTGACGTGAAAGTAAATGTAAGAATTATTTTTTCCAAAGAGATGTTTGAGTCAAAATCATGTTCCTATTCCTTTCATAATACTTCTGCACATTTTGATTTCTGTGAAGTCAAAACTGAAGCTTAGTAGAAGGGGGAAAATACACATTTACCTCTGCTGTATTATTTATATTTGTTAGTTAATTACTCAAGAGTTCATTCACCGAGAAGTCTCAGCCACAAATTAAACAATCCCTGCACTTTACAGGAAATCCTCTGCAGTGCTTTAAAGATGTCTCAACATGAAAGGTGCTCTATCAAATGCAAGGTACAGTATATTAATATTACTATTTCTGAACTCTTCATGGTACAAGAGTGTCTGAAAACTGGGCTACAATTGTATCCAGAGCAGTTGATGTATTTGGGAATGGATGGGAGAGAAAAGGGGGGCATTTAGAGCTGGACCGCACACATCCCAACATTCACACACTTACCATGTGGGTCAATGGACAGCAATCAGAGCCTCACTGCTGTTCCCCTCCTTAACGAGGGGACACTGAGGATAACTGTAGGTCAGTTGATGCCTGGATTAGATCACGAGGCAACTCAATAGAAACTAGGGTTTTATACCTGATCTGTATTGGCCTTGTGAGGTTTAGCCTTCGCCGACCAGCCACCGAAGGAACCAAAATAACAACAACAACTACAAAATCACACTTGTTATAGTGCCTTTCACGTCAGGAGGACCCACTGGTTGAATCTTCTAATACTTAACAACACGCCTGAAACAAGCATGCTGAATTCTCTGGTTAAATGCTACACGACAACAACAACTTGGATATATATATATAGCAGCGTATCAGAAAGCTTCCCAATAACAAATCCTGGGGGTAGGGGGGGAAAGGTGACCAAAAGCGCGGCCGAAAAGAAAGATCTTTAGCCGAGACCTGAAACCGGGAAGAGAGGGGGTGAGGTGAAGGGAGTGAGGAAGGGAGTTCCAGAGCCTCGGGGTGTAGCGGCTGAAGGCACGGCCGCCGAGGGTGGAGCAGAGGATTCGGCGGGACAAGGAGGACGACTGCTGAAAGATGGTGGTCACAAAATGGAAATTAGGACCCTGAAATTTCTGTCCAATGCTTACTCTGCAAGGAAGCCAGGACAGGGCTCTGTGTGTGTGTGTGTCCAATTAATCAATTATGAAGCTTATTAGATTTCACTATTAAATCTTGCATCCATTAATGAGACCATTAATATGAGTAATCATAGGATGAAGTACTGTTCAACCCACTGTTTGAATCTTATAATACTTCACAATTGATTTTTTTTTCTTCTGGAATCAGAACTGCTGGAGCCAGACACACATCGACTAGCTACCTGAAGAGTGAACACACGCCCAGGAGAAACCTACTAATTAAATAAAATCAACTAACAACTATATCCGTTAAGCTGAATGTGAATTTAACTCGCCTTTCCTTTTTAAGGCTCATGCTATATACCAATTGAACCTTCTTCCCCCCAGTCCACAGGACATCTTGTTCCTGAAGCCTGTGCTAATGATGATCCACATATCAATGGCTGTCACCAAGCTCATTATAGATATCAAAGTCTAAGCACACGACAGTCAGCACTGGCCATGGCTCGACACCTCCAATAGCCATGTAGCATACTTTGTTCAGATCTCCTATTACAGGGCAAGGTTTTGTATTTAGCGCTGGTCTACGTGATTTTCAACCAACCGGAGCAAAACCGTTGCAATCTGCTCTGATTATAACTCAGATTCACTCGCCAACAGCAAAAAGCCTAGAAGACGTGAAAAGCGCTATATCAAATGCAAGGGTTATTATTTATAAATTGTAAAGTTGTATTAGTATTTTAATCCTTCCGTTCCAAGTCACTTCTAGTACCTCGTTGTCTACCTCTACAGCTGAGGAGAGGGTCCTTCACAGGGCAGGGGAGGCTCCCGGAGTGCTGGAACTCCAGCAGCGTGGCTCCTTCCTTGCTCAGCAACATCAAATATTTGTTTACATACATGATGTTCCACTTTACAATTCAAAGGGTGCGAAGGGTGAGGTGAGGGTGCAGATAAGAACTAAGGTGAGGGGTGTGCGGAGCTTTTGGGGTTGGTGAGGATTGTGGACGTGGAGAGATACAATTAGTAGCTATTAGCTGCTGATTCCATAGCCCACAAAATATACAGTCAATTCACTTTACACTGTGCTCTGTGAAGCGCTTTGAGACATCTCCAAGACGTGATGAGGCCCTACATCAAATACAATGATTATTATTGTTATTATAGTTTCAGGAGTGAAACTCTCTCTCTAATTTTGTTTTCTGATGTTTCATATATTGTATTAGGAAAATGAACAATAGTTTTAAATAAACGTGGTTTCCGATGGCCTTAAATCAAACCCTCTCCTCAGTCGTAGAGGTAGACAACGAGGTACTAGAAGTGACTTGGAACGGAAGGATTAAAATACTAATACAACTTTACAATTTATAAATAATAACCCTTACATTTGATATAGCGCTTTTCACGTCTTCTAGGCGCCTCAAAGTGCTTCACAGAATATACTGTAAAGTGAATTGACTGTATATTTGTGGGCGAATCGCGGCAGCCAATTGCGCACAGCAGCGTCCCCCACAAACAGTCGTGGATTGAAATGACCAATTTTATTATTGTGTTTTTTTTGGAGGGATTATTATTAGGCGTGTGGAGTAAGGAAACTTGCCCAAGGTTTCACCCTGACCTGCCTGGATTCAAACACAGGTTTCGCCAGCTTGCAAGACAAGTGCTCTAACCACTGAGCCACAGGAGCTCTCATAACAATCATTACAGTTTAGTGTAAATCCTGTGAAGCGCTTAGAGGCGTCCACCCAATGTGAAAGGTGCTATATCAAATGGTAGGATAATAGTAGTGGAGCCCTGCAGCTCACTGGTTAGAGCGCTCGCCTCACAACCAAGTGGTTCTGGGGCAGGGCGAAATGTTGGGCAAGTTTCCTTACTCCACATGCTTCTTCTTAACCATCATTAAGTTGGAGCCCGGTTGCTAGCTGATTGGCGGATCACTTTTCTGGGAATATTAAACCTTCCAAATTGAAGTAAAATTATTATTTAGTCACTCAATCTACATTTGTGCGACACTAATGGGCGCAATTGGCTGCTGCGGTTTCGCCCACAAAATATACATATATCCTATGAAGTGGTTTGAGATGTCTCGACAATGTAATAAGGATCTATATCAAATGGAAGGTTATTGTTTTTATCAGGATTGTACATAGGGGAGGGAGGGCGGGGAGAGGCGAGGGGGAGATGAAATAGGCATTTATGTAACATGTCATTTGCTGTTGTTACCTGTAGCTGGATCTCACGCTCTATTCTCTTCAGTGCTTTTCTATTTGGCCACAAACAAACTTACAGTACAAGGAATTAATGGCAACAGAACCAACCTTTATTGTATTGGCATGTTTTGACATTTTGAACTTGCCAACATGTGCAAAATTACACGGAGCAGTTGTGTCATCTGCGCAATGTTGTGGAAATCAGTTGAGGGTTTTTTTTTGCGGTCCTGCCCTCATAATATAAACACGGCTTACGGAAAATTTCAGGTGCCTCTTTCACTGGCAGAATATTGCAAGTCACCCGTGCCTGCATCACTCATGAATTGTAGGAACTTCACTCACACACACACGCGAAAGACCTGTCTGTAACAAAACCAGAAGTTGCTGGGGAAACTCAGCGGGTCAGGCAGCATCCACGGAGAAAGGAAAAAGAGTCAACGTTTTGACTTCTGACGAAGGGTTGTAGACCTGAAATGTTGACTTTTTTTCCTTTCTCCATGGATGCTGCCTGACCTGCTGAGTTTCCCCAGCAACTTCTGTTTATGTTTCAGATTCCCAGCATCTGTAGCATTTTGTGTTTTGTTTAAAGACCTGTCTGTGTTCACTCAAGTCACAAGTGAGACACTCTCTATTTTCGCCTTTTGGTAACTCAATAATGATCACTTTGATGCCAAACGCAGATTCAACTGTATATTCACTGCGGAGGCCTGCAGCTCAGTCATTAGAGCACTCGCCTCGCAAGCAAAGGGACACATGGGTTTGATTCCCTGGCAGGGGTGAAAGATTGGGCAAGTTCCCTTACTCCACACACCTCTGCTTACTCAGCAATATCTAGGAACCCGGTTGTTAATTGATCGGCGGATCGCGGAATTGGCAGAATAATAATTCCTTCAAAAATAATAAAAATAATAATTTGGTCACTCAATCCATGACCATTTGTGGGATACTGTGTTTTGCCCACAAAATCTACAGTATATTGTGTGAAGCTCTTTGAGATGTCTCAAAGGCATGAAAAGCCACTATATCAAATGAAAGGTTTATTATCAATTTAAAGTGAACGACCAACTTATTTTGAGGATTGCTTGCTAGAACACTCCATCATCGTTTTGAACAGTGTTACACAGTGTTCACCTGAACAGGCAGACAGATTGCACCCACCTCTAGCAAGGCTTTGCTTCTCAGTCAGCTTGGACCACCAAGCTCAAATTGCTTCTCTTCAACTTCAAAACCCTTCATGGCCTTGCTCCCCTCCTACCCCTGCGACCTCCTTACCCCTTACCCACATGTCTGCTTCATATGCTCTGCAGGCTCCGGCCTGCTTCACGTCCCCCGCCTCGCCCACCCCACCGTTGGTGGGCGGGCATTCAGCCACTCTGCCCCCATACTCTGGAACTCCATGCCACTGTACCTCCACCTCGGTCCATCGCTAACCTCTTTCAAGATCTGTCTCAAGACCCTCTCCTCTTCGACTGTGTCTTTGATCACTGTCCTTCACCCCACCCCCTCCTTCACCCATGCCCTCCACCCTCCCTGATCCCAAACTCCACACACACACACACACAGCCCTTCCCACTACAGCCTCAATAAAAATTCATCCGCACAACCAACATGAGTACCGTCTGCCAAGTGGTTCAATGACAGCATCGTGAAATGGACAATGTTTTAGTTTTCATTTCCTAAAAGAAGCTTCAGTACTTCTGCTGTAAGGGCCCAGCCTATCATTAATGTTCTTAAAACCATCAGATACACTCTATTTCACTAACGCACATATCCAGTTAACTATATGCCTCTTTGGAGGTTCATAAGGCAATATTTTATCCATTCATTTTTATGGAAGCTTGTTCTGTCAAATCTGTAATAATAATAAGTGTAATTTGTCTGAGTGCATCATTTTGCGGTCCTTACACACAATGTGCACTTGAATGGCAGATAAATGGCTTCCATTCTAATCTTTGCAAACGCTAATCTGCTAAATTGTTCATTTAAACCGGTCAGTTTAACACCTCATTATTCATGAACCGCGAATGGCATTATACTGTCCTAATCTACCCTGTGTAAAAGTAAAGTAGCATTTTACTCACTCCATATTCAGAATGGGTCTGGACTGTACAAGGCAAAAAACATGCTCCAGTTAAGTACAGTATATACTGAACACTGGATAACATCTAAAGGCTGTTTCTGGGTGTACTATAATGTGCAAATTGGCTGCCACATATGCTTAGAAATGAATAGTCACTAGACCTTAAGAGTAAAATACTAAAGACATTTCAACAATGTGATAAGATGCTTTATCAAATGTAAGCAGTAATTGGTTATATAAACTCAAACACACACTTGGCTGTCATACAAACTTTTAACCCTCAGAAATAGTATGAGGAGCATATCCATAGCAGAATCAGACATGTAGACGAAAAAGCAGCACTGGAGAAAAGCACTTTCTCTTTTCTGGCGTGAGATCAGATACGGTTACAGGGGTAATAGGGCTGGTGTGAGATTCTGAATGCATTTTATTTTCTGGAATGAAAGATCGCCTAAATTAAGAAGCTGATAGCAAAAAAAAACCACATCGATGTACTTTCACACTGTACATATTCTAGACAATACACACAGTTGGGAGAAAATCTCAGTCAAAATGATGAACCCATTATTCAGTGGGACCAAGCAAAGGATTCAATTACAAGCTGAAGGTAGGATAGCTTCTAAAAGCATGCCAAATACATTGTCCTAATGATGTATGGAATCTTGCACTTGTAACTGCAGTAAATTAGTCTTGAATTGATAGTCTACCGAAAGAAAGGCATTCCTTTTTAAAAAAATACTTATTTCATTAAAGCAGTTTCCTGCATACCAATATAGCTTCCACAGTAAACACCTAATTGTTATTTATAATCCCTCAAAGAAGGGTTGAAAACTCACGCAATGTCATTTGCTGACTTTTAATGCTGCACTTATTCAGAAACTATTATTTTCAAACTTTGAATAGAGAATACGCAAGCACTCCTCATAATTACATTAATGGCCCCGCTCTGCTCAAGTACTTTACTCTTAAACAAGTGAAGAGCTATTACAACTCTAAAGCATTTCTCCTGCATTTATACCTTTCAATCGCAAGATTTGCTAAATGCTGCCTCAGTACAAACCGGGTCTGAAGAACTGCAACGACACAGATGGAGGGAGGTCAGGTTGACTTTTCAGTCACTTTAAAAATACTGTTGCTGTTCTGGTGGAAAACATTTCGAAGCAGCTCTCAACATCACTAATTGTAAAAGATTAACTTTGGTCTTGTTCGTTTGGTCACATTGACTGCACTACCTCAAGCTGTTGCTGAATTAAAAACAGTCGAAATAGTTTATAGAGGTTATAGACAGGGTGAGGCACACTGGAAGGGACACAGGCCACCCACAGTCAGTGCATTCAAAACGCAGTTAATTTACCGATTTTAATCAAGTGAAGAATTATAACAATGCCAGCAGGGACAGAAAAGGTCTTCCTTTAAAAAAATGCTTTGAGAGGTTTTTGATGACATGATAAGGTTGCTACGTCAAATGCAAAGAGTATTATTGTTGCTGTACGGGTTACACTTCTTTCTTATTCCACCTAACTCTGACTTCCTAAGTACAATACAATGCATTCTAATGCAGAATTGATTATCCACAGATTTGTACACACTTATGCACAGATACACACAATTTATGGTGCGGTTTAAACACTATTCTCAAGTCCAATGTAGGACTTCAGTAATAGCCACTGGTAAACTAGCAGTACTTTGCCCCCTCGACAGCGTTCCGCATGAAGGGAGCAAGTTGTTGTTGTTGTTGTTGAGGGTACATAGCCAAGCATTTCAGCATTTAGCACACAACTAACCAGGACAGGAACTGCCATTGGCTGGGAATGCCAACCAGCAATTTGTATCCACCTTTCTTGTGTCCCAGATTAGCCTGGTATTGGCTCTCTACTGTGTTGAGATGGTTCATGACCAGGAAGTGTACTGATAGTTCATTGGGCAAATGTAGACTGCGCTACTGAGCCAGGGTGATAAGGAAAGCCTCAGAAGCCTTAGTCTACATTGAATTATCTGATACATTGATTAGCCACAAGAACACTATCAACCCAGGCCATTGTGAACACAGTCCACCACACAACCCTTTGGAGAGTACTTGTCTCTTTATAAGTGCTCCTCGTCCTCCTTGACCTGTCTGCTGCGTTCGACACAGTCGATCACACCATCCTCCTCCAACGTCTTTCCTCCCACCTCAACCTTCAAGGCACAGTCCTTGACTGGTTCCATTCCTACCTGACCCACCGCCTACATTTTGTATCTTCTAACGGTTTCTCCTCAAACCACCGCACAGTTTTTCATGGCGTCCCCCAGGACTCTGTCCTTGGCCCCCTCCTTTTCACCATTTACACACTCCCTCTGGGCGATGTCATCCGCAAACATGGGGTAAATTTCCACATGTATGCGGACGACACCCAACTGTACCTCTCAGCCTCATCCCTCAACCCCCAGACCATCGCTGTTCTGACAGCATGTCTGTCCGACATCGAGTCCTGGACGAGGGACAACTTCCTCCAATTGAACGTGAGCAAGACCGAGGCCCTCCTGATTGGCTCAAGCCAGCGCCTCCACACATCGGGCGCTGCCAGCCTCAACATCCAAGGCTGTACTCTCCACCTCACAAAGCCAGTCAGGAACCTCGGCATCACGTTCGACCATAAACTCTCCTTCCTCCCCCACATCCTTGCCTTGACCAGCACCGCTTATTTCCACCTGCGCAACATTGCCAGGCTCCGCAACTATCTCACCCCCCCACGCTGCCGAAACACTCGTGCACGCGTACATCACCTCACGGCTGGACTATGGAAACTCTCTCCTCGTCGGCCTCCCCAGCTCCTCCATTCACAGGCTGCAGGTCATCCAAAACTCTGCAGCCCGTGTACTATCCCACACCCGCCTCCGTGACCACATAACCCACACCCTCGCCCATCTCCACTGGCTCCCCATCCCCCAGAGGATCGAGTTCAAGATCCTTGTCCTCGTTTTCAAGGCCTTACACGGCCTTGCCTCGCTCTATTTATCCGAATTACTCTCCCCCTACAAGCCCACCCGGACCCTCCATTCAGCAGGACTTGGTTTGCTCCAAACCCCCCGCCCGAACCGCCCCACCATCGGAGGCCGGGCCTTCAGTTTCTCCGCTCCCACCCTATGGAATTCCATCCCCCAATCCCTCCACCTTGTTTCTTCCTTTCCTCTTTCAAGGCCGGTTTGAAGACTTTCCTTTTCGACTGTGCCTTCTGTTCCCCCCCTAATTCTTCGATCTCCCCATCGTTTTTTACCCCTTCCCGAACACTCCCCTCCCAGCTCGAGTCACACACCCCCTGTGCAGCGCCTTGGGACGTCCTCCTGACATGAAAGGCGCTCTATAAGTTTAATTTGTTGTTGTTGTTGCTGTTTTAAGCACTGACGGGCATGCATGCCCATTAGTGCTTAAATGCCCAGAGCGCGCGAGTATGGAAAATGGACAGACGCAATTGATCTAGCTTGGGTGTTTTACTGAGGCTGAATGAATTAATACCATCAAGTTTTACTTCAGAATAGGAGTCACTTATTGGAGAATGGGGTGAAGGGGGCAGGAGAAAGACATTTTAATTTCTTAGTACTGTACAATCGACTTACATGAGAATAAAATCCACTCACATAATGATTATGGTGCCTTATCACACTGCGGAAACATGTTGTAAGCATTTTTCAGCATTCTTTTCTGAAGTGTAGTAACAGTGTATTAATAAGAAAAACGTGGCAGACATATTTGCCCACAGCAGTGCCCCACAAACAGCCTTGAAGTGAACAACCCAATTTTTTATCTGCAGGATTATTGGCCAGGACATCTGGAGAAACTCATCTCTTTTCGAATAGGATCCTTAACGCCCACATGAACAGTGATCTCAGTTTAACATCTCAACTGAACGGAGGCAACCACATCAGCACAACGCTTCCCCTAGCACTGCGTTGGGAGCGTCAGTCACTGAATACAAAATGCCGTCTACAAGATGAACAGATTATATTATTGGACCATTCACACTAACTAAGCTGATGTCCTTCACTCGTGACCAATTTATGTCCAGAGGGTGGGAGCTTTTAAACTCTGATCCTGATACCACAATATATATACAGTACATACAGGGAGGTCGAACGTTTTGGCTGCTGAGGGCCGGATGCCCTATTTGAGAAACATCCACATAAGTGGGCCACACAAGCAATATTTTTGAGTTTCCCGTCCAGAATCATAACATTTACGGGTTGTAGAGGGAGCTGGTGGGCCAGATGACATGTAGGGATGTGGGGGCTGGATGCAATTGGCCCAAGGGGCTGTCAGTTGGACCACCTTACAGCACATCACATACCCGCACATTAGACAAACTTATCCTCTACAGGGCTCAGCTGTGGATATAGGGTGCAGAGTCAGTGGAATTTGCAGTTGCACAGTCGCAGTCTTAACTGAGCAGTGTAAAGTTGACAAATATGACTCGAGCGAGTACATAGACTGCGCCTGTGCAACTGCAGAATCAAATTAGGAAAGGAAAGGAAAGGGAAGGAAGGGAGGGAGGAAGGAAGGAAGGAAGGAAGGAAGGAAGGAAGGAAGGAAGGAAGGAAGGAAGGAAGGAAGGAAGGAAGGAAGGAAGGAAGGAAGGAAGGAAGGAAGGAAGGAAGGAAGGAAGGAAGGAAGGAAGGAAGGAACAATAACAAAAAATTACATTTATAGAGCGCTTTTCACATCGGGGGGATGGAGGAAGGAAGGAAGAAAGTGAGAGAGAGAGAGAGAGAGAGAAAGACATTATTCACACTCTGTGAGAAGAAAGAGATAAAAACTGGCACTCGCTGAGTGACCTACAAGAGAGAGAGAGAGAGAGAGAGAGAAAGCCAAACAGAAAAGGGCTGATAGTGTATGTACTATAGTGACTACAGCCCTGCCTGATGGGAGGCTGGTTTGGATAAGTACTGCACATGTTATTCCGTGTGGTGACCTCATATCTGCACAGCTTTTAATATCCAAATGAACCTGGTCCCAATTAGTGCGGATATTGAGCTCCCCATTGCCAGTGTGAACCATTCCAAGAGCAATTTTGTCATGAATGAGTTGGAAACTTGCGAGAGAAAGAAAAAAACAATTACAAGGCAGCTGACCAAAAGCGGAGACTGCAGCTTTAAATCTTATTACATAAACAAGCTAATGAGTCACTGCTGGGTTACCAGGGCTTCCAGTGCATCATGTGTCCTTCTACAAGAAAAGAACACACACACAACTTCTCACAGAGCTTCTCAGTGCTTTTTACTGGGTTAAAACACTTTTGAATAGAACACAATCATATGCGGGGTAAACAACAACAACAACAACATTACACTGCATTTATAGAGCACCTTTCACGTCAGGAGGACGTCCCAAGGCGCTGAACAGTCATGTTGGGACCACGAGGGCGAGGGGCAGGGTAGGAGGGAGGGGAGGGAGAGAGTTGGGAGGGAAGGGAGAGAGTTGGGAGGGGAGGGAGAGAGTTGGGAGGGGAGGGAGAGAGTTGGGAGGGGAGGGAGAGAGTTGGGAGGGGAGGGAGAGAGTTGGGAGGGGAGGGAGAGAGTTGGGAGGGGAGGGAGAGAGTTGGGAGGGGAGGGAGAGAGTTGGGAGGGCAGCAGAAGGCACGATCGAAGAGGAGGGTCTGGAGAGGGGGCAAGGAGGGAGCGGGGAAAAGGGTCTGTAATGGGGAGGGCAGGGTGGGGGAAGAGAATTTTCAATCCTTTGCAAGAGACTGAGAGATGAGAACCCCCTCCAAAAAAGAAAAAAAAATGATTTGGTCACTCAATCCACGACTGTTAGTGCGAAACCAGTAGTGTTTTCCACCCGCCTCTGTTTACCTGGCAGTAAGTAGGAATGCTTTTCCGGGGGTAATAATCCCTCTCCCACCCCACCCCCCAAATAATAATAATAGTTTGATCATTCAATCCACGACTGTTTGTGGGACCCCTGCTCTGCGCAATTGGCTGCCACGTTTCACCTACCACACATACAGCCAATTCATTTTGCAGTACATTCTGTGAAGCGCACTGAGACATCTCAAACACGTGATAAAGGCGCTGTATCCAACGCAAGAATTACTTTTGTTAGTGCAATGTTTACCTAATTAAATCAAGCCCTTCCATATGGGGTGCATCACCTCACAGAAACACGACCTCCTTCACTGCTGCAGTAAATCGAAACCAGGACCTGGTTATCTGTACTTACAAACGCCAAAACAGCTCCTTTCCCCCCATCTCCAAGCACTCACTATAGCACCTTAGAATCATAGAATTTTACAACACAGAAGAACATTTGGCCCTTCATGCCTGTGCCAGTTCTTCGAAAAAGATTCCAACTTGTCCCACTCCTCTGCTCCCCTTACCCCATAGCCCTGCAAAATGTTTACCTTTTAATAAGTACCCATTCGATTCCCCTTCAAAAGCGATTAATAAATTTGTTTCCACCACTCTCTCTCTCTCTCAGGCAGTACATTCCAGGCTATAACAACTCTCGGTGAGTGAACAGAAATTCTCCTCGTCTGCCCTCTTAAATCTGTGTCCTCTGGTTACAAACCCACCCGCCAGAGGATAACAGTTCTCCACTCTCTACTTTGATAAAAAAAACACTCTGAATTTTTGAACACCTCTATCTTCTCTCTGCTCTAAGGAGAACAATCTCGGGCCTCTCTACGCGTAACAGGGTCTAGTTTTTGCACCAATTCAATAGAATTAACTACTGTTTTGGGGGTTTGCGGAAATACCCTCAGAGTAGAGTTTAGATTAAACAGGTACTGGGCTGTGTTCTTCTCCCCCTTTCCCACCTCCCGTGGTAATCAGCTGTCTCACTTCAGCAGCTCAGTGCTCAGGATAGCTGCCCATCAGCCTCTTTGTACAGCAGCTCTCAGAAGCTAAATACCAATCTGCTGCCTGTGGACGACATTCTCCACCCTGTCGTTATGGAAACCCTAACAGTTTGCCCAACTTCAAAGGCACAGATGTAATTTCAGGCTTCCAACAGCCAGAGGGAGCGGTAGGAAAATTCTACCCACCATGTCAACCTGACGTAGGCGTTTAGCTGAAAATATCAAACTGGTCAGAGAGCAAGGCAAGACGGCACAGCACAGCTCCCAGCAAATCTGCGGAGAGTGGGGAAGCGGGGGGTGGGGTGGAGACACACACTGTAAAACACAAGCTCAGGAAAGCTCTCTAAATCCATACGGAGAGCAGTAGATGCTATTGCTGGAGGAGGGCAAAGAGAAGACAATTCCCAACCACACTGCTAGCGGTCCAATGGCGATAGAAATGACTTGAAGGAATCTCTCCAACCAGTCATATTTTAGCTGAGTGATTAGAGCACTCGCCTCGCAAGCGGGTTTGTTTCCCGGACAGGGCCAGAGGTTGGGCAAGTTTCCTTGCTCCACATGCCTCTGTTTACCTAGCAGGAACCTGCTTGGTTAGTCAATTGGTGGATCGCTTTTCCGGGGATAATAATCACTGGGAAAAAAAATTGGGTCATTCAATCCATGATTGTTTTGGGGACACTTGTGCGCAACTGGCTGCAGTGTTTTGCCTACAATATATACGGTTAATTCACTTTACAGTCTATTCCGTGAAGCGCTTTGAGACGTCTATAAAATGTTTATTTTGTTATTGTTGTTGTCTTGAAGATGTGATAAGGTGCGATTATCAAATGCAAGAGTTAATTAATCTTATTACTATGATCATCATTAAACGGAACCAACCTCCTGAGCACATGCCGTGGGACGTCCCAAACACACAGCTGTCACCAGCCTTGCCTTGTACAGCAGCAGGGAAAGTCATATCGAAAGAGAATATTGTTTTAATGGGAGGCAAATTCACATTTTACATTTTTAAATCTCACTAGTAAAAAAGAGAAACTCCACCAAATGCTGCACATGAAATGTATTTGTTTTAACCCAAGTTACTCATTTTCTATACAGTTCTTAAATAACAGACGGGAATTAAAATTTCTTATAAGGTGCTCTGGCAGTACAACAACAACAACAACAATTTACATTTATATAGCGCCTTTCACGTCGGGAGGACGTCCCAAGGCGCTAAACAACAAAATGACACTTGTATAGTGCCTTTCATGTCAGGAGGATGTTTGAAGGCGTTGGACAGTTAGTGCTTCAGACAACCAAATTGCACACAAAAAGGCCCACAAATAACCAAGAGATGAATGATTAATTGGCTAAAGATTTCCTGCCATGCAGAAGATACTTTTATATACTGTACAATATTCATTAACATTACCTTATGGAGGGTCTGGTACCTGCTTCAGACAAAGGAAACCGGCATTTGGAACCAACGTGAAAGCCAAACGAAAGGTGCAAGAGACAAAAGTTAAGTATTACCGAGTCAGCACCAACTCACCGGCTGGCACTATCCCTCTCATGTTGGAATACAAGCTGCGGCAAAAGCTAATGCTAAAGTGTTTTTTTTATAAAAAAGTAACCCCCAGGACATCAATGTGTTGTGTACAATCTCTAGCGCCAATCTCTCCACACACATTGTTCCTTAGTTAAGTACAGGTGCACTGATCTCAAGTCCCATAAAATCACCCCGTTTAATCATCTTGATTGGTTGTAAAATTCCCTTGGTTTGTCGTACCTTGAAAAGGCGCTTACAAGATTCTCTTAAGTTTGAACACAGTGAATTTGTTGGGACAGTGTAACTCATTGTGAGGCTAATGCGGCATTGTTATAATAACGGCACATAGCTCCAGTTTATTCTGTTGCCAAAACATAATGGCATTTGCTGGTCTTGCTACTATTTTTTTTCTCTTCCTGTAAAGGAAGGAATGATGGAAAGTCACTTGAGTGTCAGAGATCCAGGCAGTGAGTCACTCACTTTTCCTCCACACATTATCCTTTCTGTTTACTTCCGCTGTTTGCTGATCAGTTAAAAGTACACAAGTCTTTTCAAATATTCTACCCTTTCCAAATAATCTCTACTGCAGTCCGCAGAAAGCCAAACCATAGAGGTGCATTCAGCGAAATAAACCTGCTTAATTATTTTGAGAACAGATTTCATCCTACAGGCAATTAGATTGAAAAATATTGAGTATATGTCTTTCTCTCCCTCTTTGTCTCTATTTCTAAAGTTACGTGCTTTATATAGCTTCTGTTTACCCAAGTAGGAACCCGGTTGTTAATTGAATGGCGGATCTCTTTGCCAGGATAGTAATCCCTTCAAAAAATAAATGAACAATGATAATTTGATCACTTAATCCATGACTTGTTTGTGGGACACTGCTACTTAATTTGCATTTTGTCCACAAATACACAATCCAATTCACTTTATAATATACTCTGTGAAGCGCTTTATGAGATCTTTCGAAGTCATTATAAGCCTTTGAGACAAGGATTATTATTATTATGCAGCAATTTGAGTGCTCGTACTTCAATCATTGATTTAACTTATTTTGTTGTTGAAGTGATCGTTATGAGCTAACCTGTCCCTTAATCCGCCCCCCCCCCACCACCACCACCACCAAATCGTTGGGCCCAAATTCAAGGTGTTCACTATAAGGAATGAGTCTAACAGCCCGGGTTCTATCAATGGAGACTCGGTCGGTGTATTAATGCACATCTGGTCCGATTCGTTCTTTTTTTTTCTTTAAAATATTCATCTGTATTGAAAAAGGGAATTTAATCTCATTTTTGAGTGAAACAGAATTACTGTATAAAAATCTGTGGAATGTTTCATCCTTGGTGTTGAAACAAATTGGCATTCTGGTATGTCTAAATTATCTGACACTGTAATGCATTATAAGAAACATTAGGATAAACATAGACTTCCAACATAAGAGTGGAACCTTTCTGCACATGTCTATAATGTGTGCCATCTCTATCATAGAAGGCAGACAGCTGGGGAACCACTATCTGGGCTTTGCCAAATATTGTTCTTCCAAGCAAGCTACTGGGAATGAACAACAGCAGCTTTTGTTGACGATTTCCTTCCTGGCGACTGAACGCCATGGTGTTCATCACCTCTCCCAGGCAACATGTGGGAATTTTATCATACCTTAGGACAGCAGCAATCCCTTCCTTCCTCATCAACATGTGGACTGACAAGACACTGGGCTCTTGTATGAGATTCGCCTGACCCATTTTGGCTTGGGATGCTTACAGCGGGTTGGATGAGGGAGAATGCTTATTCAATCTGCAGATGGTTCCAGGGGTGAAAGGAGAATATTCAGAATAATTGCGTGACCCGCTTGTGCTTTAACCCCCTGAAATTCAAAATGGAGGAACAAAGGTTCTACACCACAGCTCTCCAATAAAACTCCCCTTTGTCTTTCTCCCTCACTCACGTTCTGTGGCATGTTCTAGTAAGAATGTAGAGATGTTCTGGGATATAAACATAATAATAATAATAATATGATCACTCAATCCATGACTGTTTGTTTGTGAGAGACTGCTGTGCGCAATTGGCTGCAGCGTTTCGCCCAGATAATATACAGTGAATTCACTTTACTGTATATTCTGTAAAGTGCTTTGAGACAACAACAACAAGCAACTTACATTTGTAGAGTAACTTTCACATCTGGACAACATCCCGGGTGCGGAAATTCAAGACACCTCGATGACGTGATAAGGCATTGTATCAAATGCAAGGATTATTATTATATGCAGTTAATTTCCTCCACCTCGGTTGAAATAGTTGGGAGGTCTCTTTCAAGCACTGATACCACATGCACACTGTCTCTATAATGAAATATTTATTAATAATAATAATCCTTGCATTTGATATAGTGCTTTTCACGTCTTCTAGGTATCTCAATGACTTCGTAGAATATACTATAAAACGAATTGACTATATATTTGTGGGCGAAACGTGGCAGCCAACTGCTTACAGCAATATCTCACAAATAGTCGTGGATTGAAATGACGAATTTTATTATGGAGGAATTATTTATGTGGAGTAGGGAAACTTGCCCAAGGTTTCGCCCTGACCTGCCTGGATTTGAACACAGGTTTCACACTTGTATTAAAGGCCCCATTTACCAAAAAGAATATAAATATCGGTGTAATATAAATGTGTGTTACAATTAACAGTGGAAGCTGCAGTAGGCCAGCAAGCCGGCCTTCAACATGGTAGTTTATTCTGGTGTCCATGGCCATCGGGGATACAAAAATGGTCACTCACTTCATGGCTGTTTGTGGGTTATTGCTGTGTGCAAATCAGCTTCACTATTTGCCTATAAATATGCACTAATTATACTTAACAGTGAAATCCTATCAAGCACTACCAAGATATTGATGACAGGAAATTCGCAAAGATTATTATTATTGTTATTATTCCCCCATTCCATGAGATGAGCCTAAATCTTCCTGTCATCTGAAAGAATCCCTACACTAAAACACACTCACCAAATTCAGCCCAGTTAATGAATATCCCCAATATAAAACCACCCAGAGATCCAAACCAATTCTCATCGTTTTAGAAGGCTACAAGAATGGTGGAAGTTGAAAAGCCTACTGCAATGGAACTGCTTCAATGAATATTTCTGGTGCAAATTAAGAGGAAGTCTTACATATGTCTAGGCTATATTCAGATGCTGAACAAAGTGAGAATGAAATGTTCCATTCCCTGGCAGGGCTATCCGTTATTGTTCAGCACCAAATAGAAACAGTTCCCAAATTACAAAATCACAGGCTAAGCTATTCTGTTTCTTTCACAACATTTGTTGTGTGTCCTTATTTTAAACTCTGAATCCGACTTAATTTCACCAAAATTGAGCTTTTAATGGGTGCAAACATTAAGAAATGTGTGAGCTTGCTGCGCACTCATTTAAAAAAATAGCTTGAGATTTACAGCCCATTGAGGTCTATAAAAGTGGCTGCTCACACTTTTACAACATCATTAGCAATCCCAGAAGTGAAAACACTGGCAGTAAGCCAGCTGCCTAAAGTCCATCCGTATCCACCATCAAGCATCTATCGAACATTCAAATGGAACACACTGGCAGCAAGGGAAATAATCCTTATATTTTCTATAGTGCATTATCACGATGTCTCAAAGTGCTTCACAGGATATACTGTAAAGTGAATTGAATGTGTATTTTGAACGAAATGCAGCCACAGCAATGTCCCACAAAAAGTCAGGGATTGAGTGACCAAATGACTATTATTTTTCTTAAGGGATTATTACCCCAGAAAAGAGATACGCCAATCGACTAACAATCGGGCTGCTACTTACTGTCAGGTAAACAGAGGTGTCTGGAGTAAGGAAACTTGGCAACATTTCACCCTGTCCGGGAATCAAACCAAGGTACCTCTCGCTTGTGAGACAAGTGCTCCAAACACTGGGCTACAGAATTAGAGACTGGCAGACACCCTACTGTTGGATTACATTGAAAGAAGCAATTTGAGTTGCAGAATACACACAAAGAACAATTGTTGTTTTAAAAAAAACGTTATCCTTCTCACAAAGATTTATTCCTCTTCTAGGAGCTGCCTGCATTGCTCTATCAGCACTACACCATATTGTTCTTCAATAACAGCAACAACAAAATTACTTTTGTATAGAGCACCTTTCACATCGGGAGGACGTCCCAAGGCGCTTTGAAGAGTTTCCATGTCTCAGCTTCACTCAGTTGGCAGTAACTTTGCCTCAGGGTTAGAATCAAAGAATCATGGACATTTACAGCATTACAGGAGACCATTCAGCTCACCTTGGCTGTGTTAGCTCCCGCGAGAGCAATCCTTTCAGTCCAGTACCTCAGCCCTTCCCCCACATCCCCGTAGCTGACTCTTATTAAGTATTTGTCTAGTTCCCTGTTCAAGGCCAATATAGCTACTGTCCCAAACACCCTTCCTTGCAGCACTTTCCATAACCTAACTATTCTGTAATAGTTTCTCCTCCTAACCTCCCCCGTCTGTTCATTTACTTACTACTTTATCTTAAATGGATGCCCTCTAGTTACTGATTGACCAACCAGTGAAAATAATGTCTGCCTATTGACTCTATCAAAGCCCCTCAATTTTAAAGACCTTGATCGGGTCAGCTCTCAGCCTTCTTTGTTCCAGTGGAAAAAGTTCCTCCACCACCCTCTGTCCCTAGGTAACCCACTCATTCATGGTATCATCCTAGTAAACCTCCTAGGGCTGTATTCTCTAGAGTACAGAAGAATTAGGAGGGATCTTATTGAAACATATAAGATTCTTAAAGGGCTAGATAAAGTAGGCACTGAGGGACTGTTTCCCCTGGTAGGAGAATCTATAACCAGGGGTCACAGTCTTAAAATTAAGGATCAGCCTTTTAGAACAGAGTTGAGGAAATATTTCTTCACTCAAGAGGGTAATGAATTTATGGAATTCACTACCCCAGAAGGCTGTAGATGCTCAGTCCTTGAACATTTTCAAGGCTGAGACTGATAGATTTTTGAAAAATAGAGGGATTAGGGGATGTGGGGATAGGGCAGGTAATCAAAGTTAGGTGAGAAGATCAGCCATGATCTTATTGAATGGCGGAGCAGGCTCGAGGGGCCGAATGGCCTACTCCTGCTCCTAATTCTTATGTTCTCCTCTGCACCTCCTCTGTCACTTTCGCATCTTTCCTAAAGTGGGGGAACCAATACTACCATTACCTCTTTGCTTTTATATTCTATACCCCTATTTATATTTTATATTCTATACCCCCTATTTATAAAACCTAAGATTCCACAGAAGAGTGTGGGTTCAAAACATGTCAGGTACTGACACAATCCTGTATTCTCATCAAAATGGCCATTGTGTGCAATCTTATTTGGGAATATCTACGGGGTGACCAAGAAGCCATTATACCATTACACTGTCTAATTAGTCTTAAAGGAATTATAATATATATTTTTAGATAATAGTGTAGATATCACAACTTTCTGGTCACCCTGTATAAAGCCGGTAGCTAAACTGTGGCCCACAGGTCTATCCAGAAGCACCCACCAACATTTGCACTGGTTTAGGTAAGTCAGTGTTCCATCAGTTGTTTCCAATTTTCTCTTGATTGAATATTTCTTGACTTACGGCATGAAAGCCAATCAATAAAATGTATTTTGTCATTGGCCATTTCTGGTCTCTAAGTTGTTCAGCAGTGGGAGAGACATTCAGCACAGACCAGGGATCAAATCTAGGAGCTGCCTGCATTGCTCTACCACACCATAAAACATAGTTGTCCACTGAACTATCCAGGGAGCCAGATGTTATCATTTTAAGATTTGTGAAACATGCTGTTAATGCACATATAAAAATTAAAATGCAGGATATCTTTAATTACAACATTTGTATGCTTGCCAGGCAAGCATTAGCTTTTTTGTTGCATAGGTTTTCAACCATCAACATTAAAATTTGGCTAACATCAGCAATCACTATAATGCCAAATTCATCCAGTAAAATGCTGCCATATTTATTATTCACAGGGTTATATTGGCAAGCACACACAGGATAGCGGAGCCCTGAACACTCATTTATTTATTTATTTTTCGGTTTGTTAGTTGGCCTTTGTAAACTAATAGAAACAGACCTGCCCCTACAAATAGGCTGTCTTCACTACGTATACCATCCAGACAAACCACTGACTTCACACGTCCCACTGGAATCAATGGCTCCACTGACTCCCAATCCCCCATTTGTTTCTCTGTGGAAGAAATGCTTCTGGTTTATAATCTTTCTCGAAATCTGGTTAGCAACAAGAGAAGAGGGTTGATATATATTTGAATTGCACAACTACTTTAAAACGAAGGGTTTTTCCCCAGCTTCAGTACCCTGTGATCTCTGCTGGAAAGTGTGTATGTAAGTATGATAGTTACATATCAAACTGTGCTGTGGTCTCTCACTCACCCATCCCCCTATTGTCACTAATGGCTATTAGTTCTATAGGGTGACCAAAAAGTTGTGATAGCCTTACAATGTCTGCAACAACAAAATTACATTTAGAGCGACTTTCACGTCGGGAGGACGTCCCAAGGAGCTGAACAGTCAGATCGGGACCAGAGCAAGGGAGAGAGAGGCAGGGTAGGGCGGAGGGGCGGGAGAGAGTTAGGACGGGAGGGAGTCTTAGTCTTAAAAGAAATATGTTTTTTTTAGATAATAGGACTTCACGACTATTTGGATCTCAACTAAATTTAGTTGTTTGTGCTTTGGACAGCTTTGCATGAATCTCTGAAGTATTCGACCCTCAGAAAAATAGCTGACTCAGCCAATAATTTAAAATCTATCCTGAAAATGAGGATTTGCAGCTTCTTCCACTCCCACTAACATTTATTATTAAAGTGTACTGATAAACTCTGGAAGGGTAGGCAAATTCTGTTAAGAGTATTTTGTTCGGCTTTTCATACCCATTGCCACACCACTGAATCTACAGGCACCACTTCTTCAGCTTCAAATCTAGTTACTTCAGAAGCATGAATTCCCAAATTGATATGCGAGCTGACATCTCTGCCCAATCCATGCACATTGGTATTGTTGGGAGTTGTACCCAGAGGCCTGAAATTACACGCCCCCCCAACCCCACCCCACCAACCACTTGATGCTGATAAACTTTACGGGTTAAAACCATGGGAAATTTCTGGCCTCAAGTATCCAGATACAACAGCAAATGACATCTGTACAGCACCCTTCACGCCGGGAGGACCTGCCTATCAACACCGCTGCAGAGGTCTGGCTTGATTCCAAAATTCCATTGCCAAACACATCACCTTGAGGTCAGTTCGGCTCCAAATCAACCCTGCTTACATAAGGAGGGATCCTTTCTCTGCATCTGTCTCATTGGATATCTCAAGCCCATCAGCTGCAGTAACACACACAAAGACTAAACCAAACGGCTGAATGTTACTTTGGATACACACGCAAACAGAGGCTTTCCTCTGTAAGTCATCTACATTTCATTTTGCACTCAACAACTTAAAACAGTTACTAACTCTCCCACCCAAGTGAACTCAACAGAGGCGGATGAAAAATAGTTTTAAGTGCTGAGACTTTTGAGCCAAATATTGATATGAAGACATCAAACCCACATATGGAATTAAGAACAAACGCACGGCACCTTGGAAGTTTGCATGGCAAATCCTTCCCTGGGTTTGTGACTTTGGGCCAGCCCTCTAACGGGTTTTCCAGAGGACTCTGATCGAAAAGAATCATAAACTTTCGTTGACAAACATTAAAACCAACAGCTACTTACAGGTAGGCTGGAAGGTCGTTCCTGTTGCAAAAGGCTCAGGTCTTCGTGGTTGGGTTTGTTAGGTGTCAATGGTGGTGCAGTGCGGGCTCCATAACCTTCCTGAGACATATCCTGCGTAAACAAGACCCATATTTTTAAATAAAGCTACTCTCGGCTACCCGCGACTGTCTATCAGTCACATGGGGGCATTAGGGGGCAAAAGGCTAGCAATGTAATGAGATAACCAGCAGAGGGAAACAATTCAACTAGAGGGTGACAAAAGCAGACAAGTGATTATCTTCTATTGCCAGACATGCTTTCGCCCTTGGCACAATGATCTCCCACTGTGTGCGCAAGCCAGCAGGTCGCAGCGGATTAACGGCAAATGTTTAAAACCAACAAACGTCTGAGGCTTCTTTTCAGCTTCCCCACTCCAACCCCCCACCCCACCCCCCACACCCCACCACAATGGGACACAGAGCTACAGACAGCTTTACAATGGGCAAACAAATGAGCAACGCGTTAGCAAGCACAGACTTCACATCACCCATTTGGTTTTCTATATACGTATATCACGGCTGACAGTTTTACAGATGTAAGATGTTAAATGTAGAAGATACACACGGACAGAATCTTAACAAAATCCATGTACGTTTCCCCATTCCTCAAATACATGTTTATTTGTTGTTGAACACACCAGATAGAAATAATGATAATGCTTGAACTTGATAGACACATCTCAAAGCGCTTCACAGAATGCAACACATTTGTATCGTGCCTTTCACATCAGGAGGACGTCCCAAGGTGCAAGAATATCCTGTAGATTGAATTGAATTGTATATTTTGTGGGCGGCAGCAGTGTCGCCCAAACAGTCGTGGATTTGGGACATCTTCCCGACATGAAAGTTGATACACAAATATAATTTGTTGTTGTTTGTTTTTGTGGATTGAGTGACCCAATCATCATTATTATTATAATAATTTTTTGAAGGAATTATTACACCCGGAAAAACAATCTGCCAATTGACTAACAATCGTGTCCGTACTTACTGCTAAGTAAACAGGTGTGTGGAGTAAGGAAATCTGTTTTGAGCTGCCTGGGAAATCAAACCCAGGTCCTTCTCGCATGCGAATGCTCTAATCACTGAGCTGTAGGACTCCATTAGATACAGCTAACACAACAATGTTTCCTCAAAAAATACGCATTTAAAATCCCATTCTCTCAAGCTGAACCAATAATAATGAAAAATAATTCTTCCATTTAAAGTAGCAGCCTCAGAGTTGAAACATATCCCAGCATTTTATAGGTAATTGCCGTCAAGTGTCGTGATTGTATATCTGTGGACAAACTAAGTGTCTTTTATTCTCCCAATGGGTTCTTTGAGGATTTGCCATTTGTATAATACCGCCGCACATTCATTTAAATAAGACCGACAACAACTTGCATTGATATAGTATCTCTCTTTTAGGGTAGCGTCCTAGATTGCTTGACGGTGGTGGAGAACAACACCAAAACTGGGAGGAAGTGACCGTTGGCAAGGTCGAAAAGGAAAATCCTTCATGCGCAACCCGAAGATGGGGGAGGAAGGGGCAAAAAGCACAGCCGATGATGGTAGAGCAGAGGCTTTGAGGGACGAGGAGGAGGCTTGACCCAGTGGAACGGAAGCAGCGGATACTGCCGTGAGGAGAAAGATAGTGGGTGGGTGGTGGGGAGGACATGTGGAAGTTAACTCTGTCTGCAAATGACATCACCGAGAGGGAACGTGTAAATGAGGAAGAGAAAGGAGATGGGGGGGGGGTCAAGGATAGATCCTTGGGGTACTCAGCAGGGGATTGGGCGGAAGCGAGAAGAAAAACCATTTGCAGAGATGTCGTGCAGGCAGTTTGTGAGGTAGGACTCGATCACCAAACGAGTGCAATCCCACTGAGGTTGATGATGAGAGTGTAGGCGTTAAGAGGAGGATGCTGTGATCAACCCATGTTGAATGCGGTGGAAAGGTCCAGGAGGACGAGGGGGAAGAGGGAGCCCTGGTCACAGCTAGAGAGGACATCGTTTATGACTTTCAGACTGGGGTAGTTTGAGTCGGGTGGGTGTGGAGGGAGAGGTGTGAACAGAAGTGGTTGGCAACAATACATTCCAGAGCTTTTGCAAGGCAAGGTGAAGTTTGAGATAGGGCGGTAGTGGCTGAGGTTGGAGGAATTGAGGGCGGCTTTTTAAATAGGGGGGCGGTGTTGACGGCAGTTTTGAGGGGGAGTGAGACTGATCCTGAGGAGAGGGAGTGGTTCGTGACTGGTTAATGGTGTCTGCCAACAGTGGGCAGAGGAGGGGGAACTGGGTGATCAGCAATTGGGTCGGGAATGGGGGGGTGGGAGGGGGCCTCAAGACAGCAGGTGGTGGGTTTAACTGTGAGTTTCAGGTGGTTGGTTTCATATACCTGTTCTGTGACGAACTAATGACTTCTTTGAAAGAGATCTGACTTTTTGTCGATTTATATATTTTTTTACCAACGAACAACTCCCAAGTTAATTCCTTCCTTGTCCCTTCAAAATTGACCGTTCTTAAGACCAAAAGCTGGGGAGAGGGGGTTCCTTCCTTTCTCCCCTTCAAGCCAGATATTAAATTCAATTACATGTTGGTCACTGCTCCCAAGATGCTCGCTTAGCACCAGAACGGTAGCTCTCTTTCTGGTTCATTACTCAGAAGTTAGCCTGTTCCCTTCCTGGTTATAAATATGCTGTTGAGAACTATCCTGTACGTAATCAAGAAAAGCACCGTCTGTTCTACAGTCCTCTCCTCCGGGGGAGACGTTAAACCGAGTTCCCATCTGTGCCGGTTCAGTTGAATGTCAACAATTCAATAACAAGTATTGTAGGAGGGAATTTCTCCAGTGTCCCAGCCAATGGTTTCTTCAGATTAAAAAAAACAGAGTAATTCACTCCATGGCTGTTTGTGGGAAAATTATTCTGCTCCAATTTGAGTTTTAGAGGGTCACAGAAAGTGCAGGGAATCGGGATTAGGATGGATGGCTCCTTGAATAAGCAAATACTGATGCAAAAAATGAGCCAAATGACCTCCTACTGGGTTGTACATTTCGCCGGTTCTTTATGTACTGCTTCTTTGAGGAGTCTCCAGATAACAATAAATAATAATAACAATGATCCAGCATCTGATGTAGCAATGTGCTTGTCAGGAGGGGGTCTTGGGGCACCTCAAAGGAGGACATACGTACCGTAAAATGCAGTGACTGTGTAATTTAGAGGCAAACACGGCTCCATCAGCAGCGTGTTTCAATACTTGAGGTGGGATTGGATGTAGGGTCGCTTTTAGTCTTGCTCCCAGTTGCAGGCCCTGAAATCAATCAACTTCCTTTGGTCCTGGAAGTACAGGACAACTCTTAACATTCCCTAAAAATTACAGGTGTCGTTTTGTCTATTTCTGCCTACACCCGTTCTCCTCCATTTGCAAACTGATCCAAGTGTGGTGACTTGCCATGCCTTACTGAATTTCAGCCCTCACACCACAGTTGGGAGCAAGAATAGGAAAGGCTTTATGTGTCGTTGGCAATTTACTTCACAACCAGGTGAAAATAATGGAAGAAATTTACAACAACTTCCATTGATACAGTGCCATTAACATGGGGTAGCGTCTGGAGCACTCGGCAGTGTCAGTGTGACACCGAGGCAGGGGGAAGACGGAAGGGGGAGGTGACCATAAGCACTGTCAATCAGAATGGTGTTTAGGCGAGATTTGAAAGTGGGGAGACAGAAGGCAAGGTGGAGGGATTGAGTGCCAGAATTTAAGGGGCATAGTGGCTGAAGACACGGCCACCGATGGTGGAGCGGAGGGGACGAGGGACAAACAGGAGGACGGAGCCAGCGGGGAGGCACGACGGCATGAAGTGATTTGAAAACGAGTGAGAGGATCTTGAAATCGATCTGTTCAGTAATTGTGTGCCAGTAGAGCCTGACAAGAACTCGTGTGAAGGGGGTGACTTTTAAACCCCCCCCCCCCCACCACACACACAAACGCAGCTATTTTCCTTTCAGTCTGGTGCCCCCCCCCCCGCCCCCCCCACCCCCGCCATCCTGAACATGGCAAATGACGATGGGAGAATTTCACAGGCAGTAGAGGCCTCTGATGCCTTCTCTAAATTGCTCTTCTTCACATGCGAGCCTCTGCAGGCTGCTGTGTGGAATCCGGACTGTTGTGCAGATTCCTATAAAACTTTTTAAGTCCTAAGCTTTCGATTTCTTTTTTTTTTGAAAGCATCAAAAGTGTACTGTTCTACAGTAGCACCACAGCTAAAAATGAGCACAGCATTTAGCACACTGCACAAAATGTCCACAATCCACAAAATGGCAGACATGATGTCCCTGGACTAAGGACATGCTGCCACATCAGACTTGTATAACAAACATACAACTTGGATGCCTAAAATGGATTGTTTCTTAAATACCCAATTGCTGCTCAAGTAAAACTGTGCGTAGGAATCGACGGCTCACAAAGTTATTGCTTGTTCCATAAACGTGTCTGGATATTTTTTAATACTTCCGCGTGACTTTCGCCCACAAATACCAGACTACTCTGTGAAAGCGCTTTGAGACATTTCTAAGACGTGATAAGGCACTGTATCTAACACGAGAATTATTATTGGTATCAAAAGATATGGTAGAGCAGCTTGTTCATACGTTTTAATAAAAAGGCTTTTTCGCATGTAGGAAAACGTGCCTTTTTAAAAAAAAAAAACTTGGAATTTACAAAAATTGTCTTGGAATATTTCCACAACTTAAAATGTTGCATTCAGCAGTAATCCTTGCATTCACATTAATATAGCCTCTGATCACGTCGTTGGGATGTCTCAAAGTGCTTTACAGAATATACTGTAAAGTGAATTGACTGCATATTTCTGCGCGCGAATTGTGCCATCCAATTGTGCACAGGCGTGGCCCATAAACAGTCATGGATTCATAGAATCTTTCAGCAATCTTACAGAAGGAGGCCAATCGGCCCATTATTTTTGTGCTGGCTCTTTGAAAAGAGCTGTTCAAATCAATCCCATTAACAGCTCTATCCCCGTAGCTCAACAAGCGTGTTCTCCCCAAATAATTATCCACTTCTCTCTTGAAAGTTGTAATTGAATCAGCTTCCACCGCCTTTTCAGGCAATGCATTCCAGATCTGAACAACCTGGAATTTGTGTGAAAAAATTTCTCCTCACCTCCCCTCAGTTTCTTTTAACAAATATTTTAAATTGGTGTCCTCGGGTTTCCGACCCACTCGACAGTGGACCTCAATTGTTTCATTTTTGAAAGGATTATTACTCCTGGAAAAGCGATCCGCCCAATCGACTATAACAACCGTGTTCCCACTTACTGTTGGGTTACTCAAGACGTTAGCAGGCAAAATTAATAACAATACAGGAGGGGGTGTAAGGGGTTAAACATGTTCATGTTTAGATAACCAACCTCGAAGACCCTCATGGAAGGGAGCCAACTACACACCCCTCCTGTGGCTTGAACAACTGTATTTTGGATTGGCTCAACTGGGACTGATTTAGTTCATTATAAGCATTGACAATTACTGGTACAGTTGGTGTACGCCCAGCAAACAAGAAACAGATCTTATTTTCAACTAATCTTTATCAAAACAAACCGCACGTGAGTGGATCTGTGCTCCATGTGCTTTTACACTTGTATTTCAATTTCCTTGACAAATCCCCCTTCTGAATATCATTACAGGTTATTTTTCAATGCATGTGGTCCGTGTCGATATGGTATGAAGCAAATGTCCCTCAAGCTCGCTAATTATGTTTCAGAGTGTATGCGTACATGGATTATGCACCATAAACATGCTAGCACTGAATGAATGAATGAATGAATGAATGAATGAATGAATGAATGAATGAACGAATGAATGAATGAATGAATGAATGAATGAATGAATGAATGAGATATAAATAATCCTTAATAATCCTTGCATTCGATACAGCGCCTTATCACATCTCAAAGCGCTTGCTTTACGGAAAATACCGTAAATTGGCTGTGCCTTTTTGTGGGCCAAAAGCTCAGGTACCAATTGCACACAGCAGTGTCCCACAAACAGGCATGAATTGAGCGATTCTTTTGAATCAAATATCGTATATATGAGATTTGAAAAGTACTTGTTTGAACTGGTTTCACAAATGCTGACACTTCAAGGCTGTTTAGTTTCTGAAGGGATCGGAATTGTGTTACCTGTGGAATGTAATCTGTTCCTCGGAAGGCAGCCTGCCACTCAATTCTCCTATGATTAGCATCTCCTTAGGGAGTAATACAATACAAATTAACATTTATATACTGACAAGTCTTGTCAGGAGGACATCCCGTGGCACTGGACAATCCAGGATTTGCACCTGAACTGAGGGTGGGTGCTGGGTTTGGGGGGACGGGGAGAAACAATGGCAAAAGCAGTCTTGAGGAAGGTCTTGAGGTAATAATAATAATAATCCTTGCATTTGATATAGCGCTTTTCACGTCTTATCAACGTCTCAAAACGCTTCACAGAATATACCGTAAAGTGAATTTACTCTACGGGTGAAACGTGGCAGCCAATTGCGCACAGCAGCGTCCCACAAACAGTCGTGGGTTTGAAATGACCCATTTTTATTATTGTGGGGTTTTTTTTACGGATTATTATTAGGCGTGGGTGTGGAGTAAGGAAACTTGCCCAAGGTTTCGCCCTGATCTGCCTGGATTAGAACACAGGTCACACTCTTGTAAGGCAAGTGCTCTAACCCACTGAGCTACAGGAGATCCATATGTTTCTGGATGGTGGATTTCCATTTACCTGACACGTATAATAAGCATTGCTTGAAAAGTTGGGCATTTCAGCACATTTCAGTAGGGTTCGCATCAAAAAATCTCTTGCGTGTGTGTGTGTGTGTGTGGGGGGGGGGGGGGGGTGAGAAGCGGGGCAACATTTTTGAAGCTGTTTCTGGCTGGGGACTCAAGAGTGTCGCCTGTATTTCCTCGTCAGACGATGAAGTAAGTTGGAAATGTTTCTCGGGCCGAATCCGGCCCGTGGGCCTCCAGTTGGGACCACCCTGATCTAGATGAAGTCAGCGGGTTTCACAAGCCTTTCACCGTTTGTATTTTGTTTGCACCAGACCACCTTCTAAGTGGATTAACATTTTCTAAAATCTTCATCACTTTCAACGCAATCTATCAAGTCCTCCCTTTGAAGATGTGTCATGGTGGCTCGGGCCCAATATCTGCCCATCTCTGGGACCTGAGTGGATACGACAGCAGTCCAGAGGTCACATCAAACAAATTCAAATTATAGGAATTATATTGAGTCCATCTTGTCAGCCAATCTCTCTTCCTAAATACCACAGCGCTTGCGAGCATTTTATATCTGCCTCCAACACTCAGTACCAGTATGTCTCTTTCCCCCACCCCCACACTCTTTCCCACTCCACAGTAGCAGTCTCTCTCTGCACAAATTGCAATATTGATTTTGCTGACATTATTTTGTGATCTCAACCACAAGCACTGTGGTTGGGTGCATTTTCACTTGTCAGTAGTGAAAATATGAAGTGCTGCACATTGCTTTCACAGCTACCTGGAAATGTTGTACTAATGGTTTTAATGATCATCTTCCAAACACTCAAGGTCTCTTTCCTCATTGATACCTCAATGTATAAATCCACGACTGTACTTGACTGTACGCTGTGTGCAATTGGCTGCCGCGTTTCACCCGCAAAATATACAATTAATTTTACGGTATATTCTGTGAAACGCTTTTAAGATGGCTCAAGGGGCGTTATATAAATGCAAATTGTTGATAGCGGCTGAACGACTTCCTATCTCTGTGTGATCACTTTAATACAGAGTGACCAAAAAAGTCATGATACCGGTACAAAGTCTTAAAAAAAATTATGATTTTTTTAAAAGAAAATGGGGGTAGATATCACAAATTTCTGGTTACCCTGTATTCGACATAGTCCTTTATCGCATTTTCACGGTCCCTCAAAATACTCAATAGTGGATCTGTGAGGAGTTCAGGAGGAATATCTTCATGCAGAGAATGATCAAACATGGAACTCACTGTCAGAAGCTGTGGTTTAAGAAAGAATATCAAAACATTTGAGGTGAAACTTCATGCCTAGGAAAAGATATAAGAGTAGGGGATTAGGATGAGTGGTGGGTCATGTGAAGTATAAACAGCAGCATAAACTAGTAATGCTGACTGTCCTGTTGCCATACTCTAACATCCTATGTGACTTAGGATTTTTTTTAAGGTTTCACTGGTCTTTTCATAAAGTGAGAGCAGCTAAACAACAACAGCTTGCATTTATATAGCGCCTTTCACACGGGGTAATGTCCCTGAGCACTTGATAGTGGCAGAGTCTTAGGGCGCCCAAACCATGGAGCAGGCTGACTCTGAGGCAGGGTTTGTGGGGGGGGGGGGGGGGGGGGGGAGGTAGACGTAAGCACGGTCAAAAAGGAAGGTTTTCAGATGGGACTTGAAAAGAGGAAAGAGAAGAGTAAGGCAGAGGGATTAAGGGAGAGTGTTCCAGAGTTTTGAGGCGGAGTGGCTGAAAGTGTGACCTCTGATGATGAGAACCAGAGAAATGACTGCAACGTGGTCACCAGATGTTATTTAGACGTGGAGTCCTGTAGCTCAGTGGTTAAAGCACACACCTCGCAAGTGAGAGACCTGGGTTTGATTCCTGAGAAGGGCCAAACATTGGGCAAGTCTTCTTACTCTACACACCCCTGTTTATCTGTTAGTAAATAGGAACCCGATTATTAGTCAATTGACGGATCGCCTTTCTGGTGATAATAGTCCTTTCAAAAAATTATAATAATAATTTGGTCACTCAATCCTGCGTTTCGCCCACAACATATGCAGTCAGTTCACTTTACAGTATATTGTAGAATGTCAACAAGACAAAGGCCTACTGATTGGCTCAAGCCAGCGCCTTCATGCATCAATCGCTGGCAGCGTCAGCCCTCCATGGTTGCACACTCAACCTCACCAAGCTAGTCAGGAACCTGATCGATCCTCAACTGTCTTTCCTCCCCCACATCCAAGCAACGACTCGTTCTGCCTTTCCCCATCTCCGCAACATTGCCAGACTCTGCCACTACCTCACTCCCAAAGCTGCTGAAACCCTCATCCACACCTTCATTATATTCTGGCTCGACTATGCAAATGCTCTGCTTGTCGGTAGGGTCCGGTGATATATCGATATATCGCTAAAACCCGATATAATTTTCATATTGATACACCGATATAGGTATTCCAAAAATATCGATATATCTAAAAATCGATATGTCCAGGTGAAAAATCGGAATGCGCACACACTGAACTACAAGACCCAGAACGCTCATCTCTATACACAATGCACAGACCGAGGTGCAAAAGCCGCCATATTGTATTCAAGTTGTGGTGGGGGGAGAGAAGGCTGGGCCCGGGGGGCGGGAGGGGGAGAGAGATGGCTGGGGGGGGGGGGGGAGAGAGACGGCTGGGGGGGGGGGGGGAGAGAGACGGCTGGGGGGGGGGGGGAGAGAGACGGCTGGGGGGGTGGGTGGGGGGGAGACGGCTGGGGGGTGGGTGGGGGGGAGAGAGATGGCTGGGGGGGGGGGGGAAAGAGACGGCTGGGGGTGGTGGGGGGGGAGAGAGACGGCTGGGGGGTGGGGCAGAGAGTCGACTGGGGGGGACGCGGGGGGGAAAGAGACGGCGGCGGGGGGGGGGGGGAGAGACGGGGTGGATGTGATAATATACAGATAGATAGAGATAGGGGGCATGTGAGAGAGACACATACAGAAAAACACAGAGATGGAGAGAGTGAGAGACACAGAGAGAGAAAGATATTTACCTCCTGAGGAGATAGGCCCGGAACGCGCGAGCACCCTGAATGTGCGCGCACTCCGAATGCGCGTGCATGCACAGTACAAAAAAACCAAAATTATCGATATTTCGGTATATCTCGATATGAGCCCATCAATATATCTAAATCGGAAAATTTCCATATCGACGGACCCTACTTGTCGGCCTTCCCAATTCCTCCCTTCATAGGCTGCAGGTAATCCATAACTCTGTGGCCTGTGTCCTCGACTGCTTCAAGCTTCGTGACCCCATCTCACCCATCCCTGCCCGACACCATTGGCACCCCATCACCCAGAGGATCCAATTCAAGATCCTCCATGGCCTCGCCCCACCCTACATCTGTGACTTCCTAACCCCTTACCCACCTGCCCTCCCACTCCCTCAGCAGGCTCTGGCCTGCTCCACGTCCCCCCCAACCCACCCGCCCCACTATTGGAGGGCGAGCCTTTAGTCACTCTGCCCCCAACCTCTGGAACTCTATCCCACAGTCCCTCTGCCTCGCCCCCCTCCCTGGCCTCCTTCAAGTCCCGCATCAAGACCCTCCTCTTCGACTGTCCCATCGGTCACTCCAAATCCCCCCATTTCCCTCCAGCTTCCCTGTTCCCAGCTCGGGTCTGAAACAACGACCTTGGGAAGTCCTCATGACGTGAAAGGCACTACTGTATACAAGTGTAGTTTTGTTGTTGCATATTCTGTGAAGTGCTCTGATACACTTCTATGGTGTGAGAAGGTGATATATTAACTGCAAGGATTATTATTATCATTGGTATAAATAGTTGAGAGTGATGGGGGAAAAAGCTACGTTTTAGCCAATTTATTGCGTGTGAGATAGTGTGTGTGTGTGTGGTGTGTGTGTGTGTGTGTGAAATGCTTAATTCACCAAATCAAATTCCTCTCACCCTCTACCAGCAGCATGTAACCATCGGTAACTACTCCAGTGGTACAATGCTCTCACCTCAACCCAAATTGAGGCGCTGCCTTGTTCACACAGTTCCAAATACGAACCTTAAAATTAGCCATTACTGAAGTCACAATGGGAAAAAGATAAGAGTGTGACTGCATAGAAAGTCCTCATATATACCTGACACTACATCTTAGCTGAAATAGCAATAACACTTGTCCAATTTTCCTATCAGACAGTTTTGAAAGTTATAGGCCCTTTCAAAGAAACAATAAGGCAAAACAAAACAGCAATATACCCAACATTCATTTGAATGGGGACATTTATACAGTTGAGAAAACGATGTTCTCAACCAGTACCAAATACAATACAATATAATTTACATTTATATAACACAGGATGATGACCAGGATCCCACAATGCTTCTTTACACATCACAGAAACCAGAACCTTCACAGCCTTGAACTGGAGATTAAAACTTGCTGAATTCTGGTGCTGTTTATAGTGTATATGGACAGGTATCAATCAGTTTGCATTTGCATTGGTTCTGGATCAAACCCCCAAAGTGCTTACACCAGTATTAACTGGGAGATTGTAGTGGGGAAGTTTATAGTGGCAACAACAAAAAGATTACATTTGTAGAGCGCCTTTCATGTCGGGAGGACGTCCCAAGGCACTGGGTAAATAGTCTGGGGCAAATCAGTTTTCTGTAGAACAAATCCACCTACACATCATTCTGTCAGAAATTGAGTTTATACGGTAATGCCCTTTTTGTGTACATTCACTCAATGTTGCAACCATATGAATATGAATATTTGGCAATCAAATTGATGTCATAATATGACTCAGTTTGAAAAACAATCTGGCATTTGACTACTTTAATCCTCAAAGGTTTTAATAAAGGTTTCTGTGAAATACTCTAGGCCTAAATTATACTACCTTCAAAGAAATTAGCCAAGGGAATAGATGCAGTTCATTGTACTAAATCAGTTAATTTTTACTTCCTGAACAGCAGCATTTGGGAACATTGTTCAGTAAGCACTTAAGCTACAAACTTGGGGAGTCCTGTAGTTTAGTGGTTAGAGCACTTGCTTCACAAGCGAAAGGACCCGGATTTGATTCCTGGACAGGGAGAAACGTGGGCATGTTCGTTACCCCAAGAGCCTCTGTTCACCTCGCAGTAAGTAATCAATTGTTAGTTGAGTGGCGGATCGGCTTTCCAAGGGTAATAATCGCATCAATTTTAAAAAAATTTGGTCACCTAGTTCACGACTGTTTGTGGTACACTGCTGTGCACAATCGGCTGCTGCGTTTCACCCACAAAATATACAGTCAATTCACTTGCCAGTATATTTTGTGAAGAGCTTTGAGATGCCTCTAAGACATGATAAAGCGCTATATCAAACGCAAGGATTATTATTATTATTAAATCATTGCAACAAATCCAACTCACACTACTACATGGAGTTTCTGAGTTTATGTGGAGTCCTGTGGCTCAGTAGTTAGAGCACTCGCCTTACAAGCGAGAGACTTGAGTTCAATACCAGGCAGGTCAGGGAGAAACCTTGGGCAAGTTTCCTTACTCCACATGCCTACTAATAATCCCTCCAAAAAACAATAATAGTTTGGTCATTTCAATTCACGACTGTTTGTGGGGACACTGCTGCGCACGTTTTACCCACATTCTTAGTCAATTAACTTTATTCTGTGAAGTGCTTTGAGATGTCTAGAAGACGTGAAACGCGCTATATCAAATGCAACGATTATTATTATTATTACATCCCAATGCACAGGCTAAGAAAGCCACAAGATGTTGTGGTTCACCACCAAGAACAGCATGAAGCATACAACACGTGTCCAATCGTTGCTTATCCATCTAAGCCTTGTCGTGTCACTATGTGTAGGATGACGAGGATCTGTTCACACACTGAAGCTGAAGACTCAACTTCCACATGACTCTCACTGGGGGAAGGGAGGGGAAGATGAAGGAAAATGAGGAATTGCTCTCTCACACCCCTGTCTTTCTCCTCGCAGCCAATGCAAAGCACAAGTGCTCTAATTAGGAGCTTCTCACTCTCACCTACAACTAAACATTGTTCATGGGCTCAGCAGATTTCAGGAAAAAGGGTTTATTGCTTTTGAGTATTATTTATTTGAGTTTTAGGCTGGTTAGACTCCAGCCATTATCCCGATTCATACTCTGCCTCCCCCGCACCCCCCCAAGCCTTGCCTCTTGCTAACCTACCTCTAATACTTTCCAGAGTCAGGTAAGCAACAACAACATCTTGCACTCATATAGTACCCTCTACACCAGGTGACGTCTCAGGGCGCTTAACAGTGGCGGAGGCATGATTCCGAGAGAGGGGTGGTGGTGGTGGGGGGGGGTGCAAGGCAGAGGAATTGAGGAAAAGTTTGGGATGTAGTGCCTGAAACTGGTGAGATGTGGGTACGGAGTTTGGTCCGGGTTCTAATCAGCTGCATCGTTTGGATGGTGGAGCTGGGAGGCTGGTGAGGAGCGCGTTTGGAGAAGCAGGCCGTGTCCCTACAGGGAGAGAGTGCGCATTCCGTGTCAATAATCTATCTCTGGGATTCCTGGTGTGGGTGGGGATGCCTGGAGATCTCAGCTTGGTTTGGAGACTTCTAAGCAGGGTGATGCATATGTCAAGACACCCAGCTGGGCAAAAAAAAGAAATATTTCCCAGACACTTAACTGCAGATCCACCCTTCAACAACAACAACTTAAACTTATAAAGCGCCTTTCACGTACAGGATCGCACATTCACAGAATCTGTTAACGGTCATTTATTTTCTTAATGAAGGACTAGTGTATGTAACAACACCACATTTGTACATCAGTATCAGAACCAGAACCTTGCTCAGCTGGTCTGGTTCTGATCTTTAGCCAAGCGTTCCGGAATCTTTCGTAAAAATGCAAGTTGTTGTTGTTGTTGTTGTTGTAATTCTAATTGTAACACGACACAACTGCTCACTCACTGCCTGTGAAGTAACATTCTACACCATATACAGCGAGCTACACTGATCTTTCTTATAAAATATAATCTGCATTATTATAATTTCATTGCAAAGTACTTGACAATCGGTGATGTGTTCCTATTCCAGTTTGCTCTCTCGCTAAAATCGATTCTGTCCAATAAAAACTTGCTGACAACCTTCATACTATTGTTTTGTACAATTTTCATAACAGGCTGGCAGTTTTCACAGCAGCAACCATCAATGTGAAAGTTATTCTACGGAGGCTTGATCTAATCTGCTGTGACAACTCGTGTAACAACAAAAAAGCATGATGCAGCGCATTAGTTACTGTGCTAATCTGTGCTACCAGATTATGTTTGTGAGATACACAGAGGACCATCCATGTGAAGATCTGCTAAAGTCAGAACCAGAGACGGATAATCATTCCAAGCAAATCAGGGTAACCTTTAAGAGGCAGTCTCACACAACCACAGTACAGTAGAAGCCCGTTTATCCAGCATCCGCGGGACCTGGCCAATGCCGGTTCAAGCACCTGCCGGATATTCAGGCGGCCCGCTGTCAAAAAATATAAGTTCTTTTAACGCACACCATACACACCAGACTAAATAATAACAGATAATAACAGAATATTGTATTGGTGCCAGTGTTCTCCACAACCCGAAATTAACAGCTGCTTCAGCTGTGTTCGACATCAGCAGCCTGACGTCAGAGCACTTTGTCACCACGTCACACGCATGCATGGGGTAAACTCTCACTGCATAGACCACACGCTCGACCAGCTATATACATCGGCATGTCAGGCACGCAACACTAAGGAGGTAAGTACATCGGGGATACACACACTCCACAACTTCATCCCTCCTCTTGCCTCCCGCCCTACACACACAGTTCCCTCACCACCCTCCCCCCGCACACGCCACAGACTCTCACTCTCCCCCTCTCTCCGTGTCTCTCATCTTCCCGGCGCGCCGGCCACTCTCTTATCATTCACTCCTGCCCTACACACACAGTCTTCCCCCCTTCCCCCACCCACCCCCACGGCACAGACTCTCACTCTCTCTCTCTCCATGTCTCTCATCTTCCCAGCACGCCGGCCACTCTCTTCTTACCATTCTCCGCTGAAATAAGCCTTCTGACAAATATTGTCCAAACATGTTTAGAAAAATTATAACGTGTCTGGAAATTTTAAATGTGTCAGCCCTAAATTTAAACATGTCGGCCTACCATGTCAAAAGTGGTCGTGGAGTACTTTATTGTAAATGTTGTCAACTGTACCATATTTCACCCTTACTAGTAGATGCTGCGTTTGAAGCCATGATGCTGCGGTTGAGGTTTACAGTCCAGCGATTCTTTTTGCAATGGAGGATGCCAAGCGGGTGAAAAAAACAGCAGCGCGACTTTAAAGCTTTACTAGCAGCAAGCCGATAACCCTAGCCTCTACTAGTGGCAAGCCGATAATGCTAGACTCTACTAGCGGCAATCCAAAATACTGCACCTGTATGACAATGATTCACAAATGCTCCACCTCTATTATTCCGGATAAATTCCGGTTTATCGAATGGGGACTTTTTTGGGGGCGTGCCGGTTATACAGAAATGCCGGTTCATCGAGTCATGGATAAATGGGCTTCCACTGTATTTGGGACATGACATGTTAAGCGACTACCAGGATGGTGGAAGGTGAACTGGATGGACCTGGGTCATCTTTGGCCGAGCTAATACGATGTTCTTCGACATAAACATTACCAACAACAACAACGACGTTACATTTATAGAGCGCCTTTCACATCAAGAGTCAATAAATAGAGTTGATCTCACAAGGCCCCAACAATTCTAAACAAACTGGTTTATTTTACAACCTTTTTTATAAATGAGTTCTCGAAGCAATTAAGAGTATAAAATTCCTCTGGCCTCTATCTGTAGGGACCTGACTGTGCACTTATAATGTGGTCTATATCAGGCTCCAATTTGGCTATCAGGAAGGAGAATGGATTAAGGATTTTGTTGAAAAGCTACAAATCATCAAAAGGCTGTTGCCTGGTCCTTATCACTTCTTCCAGTTCCTAAAAAGTCTTGCATTGATAATGCATACATCGATCACAAAAACTGATGCTGTGTATTGTTAAGGAATCATTTTCTATTTGGGTAATAATTTAGTGCGAGATTTAACGGGAGAACTTCAAATTTGATTGACCAGTTACCAGGTTTTTGTTCCTGCAATTGATCAGCAAATGTTAACAGAACATCAGTTACATTAATTCATCCATTTCTCAAGAAAATAAGACTCCTCTTTTGTTAAGACTGGAAATAAAAGCCTCACACATCGGGGTGTAATGGTCACACCTGGAGTTTACTAGTTCACGGTTCCTCCCAAGTTTTCATTTTGGCCGAGCTGAGGAATGTTAGGAACGGGAGAGAAAAGGGAGGTGGATTTTCAGTCAGTTGGGTTTATCTCACCAGTTTAGTAAATCATAGCAGTACTTCAGTGAGCGAGTAGTAAACTTATGGAACAAGCTCCCGAGGGAGACAGTGGAAGCAAAAAGCGTTGTTTATTTCAACAACAGATTAGATAGATTTCCACTAGAAAACATCTTGGGATAGATAGTTTGGGACACAACATGTACAACAACAACTTTGATTTATATAGCGCCCTCCACGCCAGACGGCGTCTCAGAACGCTTCACAATAGCGGATCCCGGGACCGAGCCAGGGGCAGGGGTAGAAAGGTGACCAAAGGCGCAGTCGAAGAGAAAGGTCTTCACCGGTGACCTGAAACTGGGAAGAGAGGGGGCGAGGAGAAGGGAGTGAGGAAGGAGTTCCAGAGCCTCGGGGCATGGTGGCTGAAAGTACGGCCACTGAGGGTGGAGTGGAAGATTCGGGGGGACATAGAGGAGGCCAGACCCGGTGGAGCGAAGGCAGTGGGTGCTGGTTTGAGGAGAGAGGAAGTCGGAGAGTTAGTGCGGGGGGGCAGGGGAGTTAGGGATTCAGTATAGAAGACACAGCAGAAACTGATCATTAAAATGCTTACTGGAGTAATTCTACTACTGTTATACTGGCTACCACACTACGTATGCTATGGTAATATAAAAATCTGCTGCTCTACAAACAGTTATCACACGTTTTCTCAGTTTTTGCTAAATAAAGTTATTGTACCAGACATAATTGTAAAATGAGTCTTGCAGCACATTCATTGGCTTTTTAAATCATTGCCCACAAATATGTTGTCACTATTAGGATTCAAACGTGCCATCACAAAGGCAACAATTAAATATAATAATAATCCTGGCCTTGATATAGCGCCTTATCAACTCTTCAAGACATCTTAAAACACTTCACAGAATATACGGTACTGTAAAATGAATTGGCTGTATGTTTTGTGGGCGAAACGTGGCAGCTAATTGCACACAGCAGTCGTAGAAACAGTTGTGAAACAAACGACCACATTATTATTATTTGTTTCAATTGTTTCATTTTTGAAAGGATTATTACCCCCAGAAAAGCAATCCATCAATCGACTAACAACCAGGTTCCTACTTACTGCAGTGCTAGGTAAACAGAGGCGTGTGTGTGGAGTAGGGAAACTTGCCCAACATTTCACCCTGCCCGGGAATCAAACCCAGGTCAAACCCATGCGAGGCAAGTGCTCTAACCGCAAAGCTACAGGACTCCAAATAAAAGATATACCGTACACACACCAAAAATACAGAAAAAAGGCATTCATGTCTGTTGAGCTGCTTGTGAATTAGCATAACCTGTCATTCAAACAGTAATCACTCAAACACTGCCAAGCAATCAACTGTTGACTGCTCTGTAGAATATTTAGACACAAGTTTGTGCGAGAGCCAAAAGCTGATCCACCACAGGGCAAAAACAAAATGCTGTTTGGGTATTACCAGTTAATTCTAGAGAAAGGCTCAACTCCAGTCAAAGCAGTAATATAAAAACAACATTAAAGATATTTATTTACTCAAACGCAACAGAAATGAAAGAAAACTACTGAAACCCATTGTCGGATGGCATGTGGGTGACAAGTGTATGCTGATTCCAGACTCTGCTTCTCACTTGTCCGTCCTGTAGAGCTTCGCCGAATGCTGCTCTGTTCAATATCATTCCATTCCGCCACCCCACCCCCCACCCCCAATTGATTGTGTTTCCTTGCACAGTAAGCTAAATATCAACAAGCTGACACACAAAATTCATAACATGTTGTCTTACTTCTTCCCCTTGTCATAATTTTCCCGCCTTCTCTCCTAAAGACACAGACTTGGGAGCTAGGGGAATGGGGAGGGTTAAGGGGTCACATAATTGATAGCAGCTCTCTGATTTCCGTGCCAAAGTGGTCATTGTTTACACGAGAGCCGCGATACAATGTGGTAAATAAGCTACGTTGGTTATTATAATCCTTGCATTTGATGTCGCGTCTTATATAACATCTTTGAGGCGTATCAAAGCACTTCGTAGAATATACTGTAAAGTGAGTTGACTGTATATTTTGCGATGTAAGTGAGGCCAGACAGTGCTATTTGCCTCTCAATTTTGTAGATTCAGATTATATTTACTATCTAATTGCACTAGATCAAGGTATTAAAATAGTGCCGTATAACACAATACATCAGGACAGGTTGCTTAACCTTGGTCTCTATGCCCTTGAGCTTAGAAGGTTGAGCTGTGATCTGATTGAGGTTTTCAAAATAATGAATGGATTCAATAGGGTACAGGGTAGCTACAGAGAAACTATTTCCTCTGGTGGAAATCCATAACGGGGGGTGGTTGGGCCTCATATTAACATTAGAGCCAGGCCATTTAGGAGTGAAATCAGGAGGCAGTTTTTCACCTAAAGGCCAGTGGAAATCTGGAACTTTATTCCCCCAAAGGCTGTGGATGCTGTATTCACTCACATCTTCAAGTATGAGGTGGATACATATTTGGGTCAGGGTATCGAGGGATATGGGGCAAGCGAATGGGTAATTGAAGTTGAGGTACAGATCAGCCATGATATTATAGAATGGTGGAACAGGATTGGGGGGCTGAATGGCCTTCTCCTGTTTCCCTCGCCTCCTTCAAGGCCGGTCTCAAAACCCACTTCTTCGACCGTGCCTTTCCTGCCCTCCCAACTCCCTCCCTCCCCTCCCAACCCTCTCCCGCCTCTCCCCCCTACCCTGCCCCTCTCCCTTGCTCGGGGTCCCTCCTAACTGTTGAGCTCCTTGGGATGTCCTCCCAACGTGAAAGGCGCTCTATAAATGTAATTCTGTTGTTGTTCTATGTTTTTACTTTTGTTCCATTGATGTCAATCTTACAGCTACAATATTTGCAAGTTTCTTGACGTTCTTATGTAAAGGAAGTTCAGAATGCACAGGGTTAATCTGACCCAACCTATCCTGCAGGCAGTGAGCACCCAACAAAGACTCATTCTGAAACATTAAAGTGCATTAATTCTTTTGATCTTCGAAGCCTGTCAAGTTATGCATTCTTCACAGAATTTTTTATTTATTTTAGATCTACTTAGCAATATTGAAATGATGACATTAAAACTGCGATTACTGCTGACCCATGGAATACCTGACCTAGGTTGTTCAGAATTGTTATCTGATGAAAAGCGCAAAACTGTGCATTTCCCACCATTGTGCGAATTCCACCCTAATATTTTGAGTGAGCCGTGATGACAACACGACTCTACAATTGAATTATCTTTGAACACAAATGCAATCCTTACATCATGCCACGGATTAGGGGAGGCAAGAAAAAGTGAGTAGACGTGTTTACGCATCCTATAACCATACCAGTTGTTGCATGATCCTAAATGTTATCGGGATTGCATTGTGGAAATCCAATCTCTGGTACATTCGGATCTTTAGGAAAACTAAATCATTCCATAAAGGTTAACAAAAAAAGCAATTTCCTGATCAATGCAAAATAATACCAATTCTACTCCTCTGCAGGGTCAATATAGGCCATAGCCAAACCTAATACTGTAAAAACAAGTACTACATGTTAACATCCAATTTAAACACTGCAAGATTGCATTGTAAAAAGTACAGTAGAGAGACTGAAGTAGATAAAGGAGGCAGGCTGATCTACAACACAGTGTAGACAAGGCAGGCTGGGCTGGATTTTACTGCAGTTTATAGAGGAACGATATCTATTGCAGCATGGTAGGTCTACTGCAGGAGAGTGCATCCATTTATGCTGTGAAGGCAGGCTGGGCTGGGTTGGATCTATTAAGGAAAGTACGGGAGCAAATATCAGAGGCTCTGGCCACAATTTTTCAATCTTCCATGGACATAGAGTTGGTGTCAGAGAACTGGAGGGTTGCTAATGTTACTCCCCTGTACAGAAAGGGGCAGAAGGACAAACCTGGGAACTACAGGCCAGTCAGCCTAACATCAGTAGTGGGTAAACTTCCAGAGAATATAATCAGGGACAAGATAGATCTTCACATAGAAAGATATTGGTTAATAAAGGACAGCCAGCATGGATTTGCTCAAGGCAAATCTTGCCTGACAAATTTGATGGGAGTTTTTTGATGAGGTAACAGAATGGGTGGATGAGGGTAGTGCAGTTGATGTAGTTTATGTGGACTTTCAAATGGCATTTGACAAAAGTGCCACATAAAGGGCTTATAATGAAAGTAGAGGCCCATGGCGTTAAAGGGAAGTGGCAGCGTGGATCCACAACTGGCTGGGAGACAGAAAGCAGAGAGTTGTGGTGAGCGGCTGTTTTTCTGACTGGAGGAAAGTATGCAGTGGCATCTCCCAGGGATCGGTATTGGGACCACTGCTCTTTTTAATTTATATTAATGATCTGGACTTGGTTTACAGGGAGTACCATTTCCAAGTTTGCAGAAGATACAAAGTTAGGAAAAATAGTAAATAATGAGGAGGATAGTGGCTATCTGCAAGAAGATATAGACCGAATGGTAAAATGGGCAGACATATGGCAGATGAAATTTAATGTGGAGAAATGTGAGGTGATGCATTTTGGGAGGAGAAATGAGGGGAGGCAATATAGGCTAGATAGTACATATTTTGAGAGGTTTGAAGGAACAGAGAGACCTGGGAGTTTGTGTAAGTGATTCTTTGAAAATGGCAGAACAAGTAGACAAGGCTATCAAAAAAGCATACGGGATACTAGGCTTTATAAATAGGGGCATAGAGTACAAAAGTCAGGAAGTGCTGATTAACCTCTATAAAACTCTGGTTGGGTCTCAGCTGGAGTAGTGTGTACAATTCTGGTCACCACACTTTAGGAAGGATGTTAAGGCATTGGAAAGGGTGCAGAGGAGATTTGCTAGGATGCCACCAGGAATGAGGGACTTCAGTTATGAGGAAAGGCTAGAGAGGCTAGGTTTATTCTCTTTAGAACAGAGAAGGTTGAGAGGAGACCTAATAGAGGTTTTTAAAATCATGAGGGGATTCGATAGGGGAAATAGGGAAAAACGGTTTCCACTGGTCGTTGTGTCAGTGAGCCGAGGTCACAGATTTAAAATAGTTTCAAAACAAAGCAGAGGGGAGCTGAGGAGAAATGTTTTCACTCAGCGGGTTGTTCGAATCTGGAATGCATTGCCTGAAAAGGTGGAGGAGGCCGATTTGATAACAACTTTTAAAAGAGAGGTAGACATTTATTTGGGGAGGACGGGTTTGCGCGGTTATGGGGAGAGAGGTGGGGAGTGGAGTGGGTTTGAGTTGCACTTTTCAAAGAGCCGGCACAGACTCGATGGGCTGAATGGCCTCCTTTTGTGCCGTAAGATTCTATGATTCTACGATTCTATTGTATCTGCTGCAGTGTAGAGAAAAGCAGGCTAAAGCAGTCACAAAGCGCTTCACAGGATATACTGTAAAGTAGATCAGTGTATATTTTATGGATGAAATGCAGCAGCTAATTGTGCACAACCAGCAGTTACCCCCAACGCACATTCCATTGCGTGATTGTTTGAGAGAAGCAAATAAATGATAATTTTGCTGAGTAACGGCTGATAATTCTCACACACAAAAAAACGAACATGTCCATAACAACTCTACAAAGGATACTACATTTAGGATCCTCTTGATTGAGGCAGTGATCTTGGTTTCCACGATAAAACTTTACTGCAGTTTCTATTAAAAAGTTTCGCTGCTCAATACCTAATAAATCCCTACCCACTAAAATGGATAAAGAACCTTAGGAACCAATCATGAATTTTCTTTGTGCCTAGCTCACATAAATTCAAGCAGAACGTACAAGTGGAAAATGTGACTTTAACCCCATGAAGAGCTTGTGGAGTCCCGTGTAGCTTAGTGGTTAGAGCACTCACCTCACAGGTGAAGGGACTCCCCCCGCCTCAACACCCTGCTTGCGAGGCAATTGCTCTAACCACTAAGCTACAGGGCGGAAGAGGTTTGATTCGCAGCCAGGGCGAAACGTTGGGCACATGTTTCCTTACTTTACACACGTGTTTACCTAGCAGTAAGTCAGAACCTGGTTATTACTGACACCTAGCAAGATCCAGTAAAGAGGGTTCTATTGAACTGATTGGGAGTATTTGAGCACTCCCAGTGATTACCAACAGTAATTAAATCATCTGTAACTTAATTATGTTGTAGAGATCAAGTTATGCGTCAGTTATACTTGTCAAGACAACATACAAAAAAACCCATAAGAATTTGCTCGGCAGAAGAAGACCAAAGTCAATCTTGTTCGCCTTCCACATGTTGGGTCTCAAACTATATACTGTATCACGAGATATTATTTTCTAGCAGGAATCTATCTGGTTTGTTCTTCAAACCAACAGCAGTTTCTGCTTCCACTGTATTCTCGTGGGAGCTTGTTCCATAAGTTACTATTCAGTCACTGACGTGTTTCCGCAGAATTATTCTGAATTTACTGAATTCCAAATGCAATCGTAGGCCGTGTCCTCTGGTTCTACTGTTCAGTACAAGATAAAACAGCTTATCATGGTCTGCATTATCTAGTTCCTTCAGAATATTACATACAGTTACACAGACTTATAGCAGTGAAACAGGCCCAACTCTGCCCAACTCATGTTTGTACTCCACATGACCTTCTCATGACCCTCTCATATACTATTGCCTTCTCCCTCACGTACGCATAAAGTTTCCCTCAATATCTCCCAACATTTTCAAGATGTTAAGATTAAATGTTTTTTTTATCACATTGTACTTTGTTGGCCCAAACCAGGTTTGCTCGATTTCTCATTATTTCTTGAAATTAGGGCTATACAGAACAATTCTTTGCTAATACTGTACCCAAATACTAGGAAATTGCAGCAATTATAGTGAACTTGAATCGCCCCCATCATCATTGTCGAAGCAAGTTTTACAAGGTAAATAAAATTCAATCACATCAGCAATTTAATGCGCGCCTTTGAGAAGGCACATTTTTGCAGCAACAGCTGAATTGGACTTTTGCTTTAATTAACCTCTTATGATTTAAAACACATTGATACAGTTCCAAGAAATGTTATAAGGGATTGCAACACGTGGCACAATAATGCAACAGCAGGAATAAACTCCGATGGATCTATTGCACTTGGAAAGGCTACAGCGTGTTAAGTCATGGTTGGGGCAGGGCACCATTTGTCATCCTCAAACACTAGTAACTACAATACAAATTTGTCACTTTGCAAAGAAAACATTTTTTATATGCATCAGTGTCCGCTGAGTCACGACAGAGTGACCACAGAGCTTTTCGCCCACAAATATCCAGTCAATTCTCCTACTCTCCTTCCCCCTACCCCGACCCCTCCCCACCGAAGTACTTTGAGAAGTCAATAAGATGTCAATAAGACGCTATATCAAATGTTATTATTATAATATTACTATTATTATTTATTATCCTATCCCTTTATGTGAAGTGCTTTGAGACATCTCGAAGACGCGATGAGGTGTTGCATTAAATGCAAGAATTATTATTTTATTTATTATATTGTCAAACAGTAATCTAAATGATCATATCCAGTTGGAGCTCACATTGGGGCCCTAAACACCCTAAAGATTTTCTGTGAAGTACAGTCCTTGCTGAAAAAAACACTTGAACCAAGGCTGAGATCGGATTTTTCCACATCCATTCCCCCCTCCACCCCCCACTCTCTCTTTACTTCCTAGAATCCAAGTTTAAATTGAAAATCATTTCAATTGATTGCAGCTTTTTAGCATTTTGCACTGAGATTGTTTTGAGGGTTTATCTTGTGGGCTGTTTTGTTTGGATCGCAGCAAACTGTAGGTTCAGATTTAGCTTCTGAGAACTTCCCTGGTGATGGGGGATGTCCCTACTGGCCAACCACAAGCACACTGCACACAGAGCTGCTGTGATTCTCTGCTGCTCCACATTGGTTGGTTGAGTACTTGGGGTTATCCACGGCCACAAAAGTTTAGACAACCTCTGCTGGCACGACTGCACACAGAGCTGCCAATACAAACCACCTCTCCATCCAGGTGGTGGTTGACTCCACAATTACCTTACTCACAATGGCCCCAAGGTGACATGCCCTCGAGTCAGCCCTCTGTGATGATCTCTAGTCTGGTTCCTGAGCCAGGCAGGTCTGCTGAATTCCAGGGCATTACTGATAACAGCTCAGCCCAACCTGGCTCATCGACAGGACCTGGAAGGACAGACCAGTCACTGGTGGCAGGGAGTCACCCCAATCAGCTACTGTTAACCCTGCAAACCAAATGGATAGGATGGTCCTGGCTGGACAAGCAGTGGGAAAGTTTTGGGTAGGGCGGGGCGGGCGGAAGAGATGGAACACACCGGAGCCCGCTGAACAGAGGGAGCGGGCAGGTTGGTAGGGAGTCAGCAGGTCGGAGAGGTAGGAAGGCGCAAGGTTGTGGATGGCCTTGAAAGTGAGGACGAGAATCTTGAATTTGAAAAGTAAAGTGACTTTGTCTTTTGTGGGTGAAACATGGTAGCCAATTGCAAATCACAGTGTCCCACATTGAATGACCAAATTTTTTTTAGGGACAAATTATTTCCCAATGGAAAGCAATCTGCTAGTCGTCTAACAAGCGGGTTCCTAATTACTGCTAGGTAAACAGGTTGGTGTTATATTTTTAATATCAGCACAGATTTGATACAGGTCAAAATTAAAGCCTGCTTAATTTCACATTCCATTTGCCCTAGTTTCTTTTTAAGGAATGGAACAAAGGCCCAAACTAGTTTCTAATTTTGAAATAAACAGAAGTAGGCCATTCAACATCTCAAGCTCATTCCCATGAAACCTTTCGCAACTCTCTTTAATTTTATTTCTCCGGTTTACTCCAAATCCCTTAATATCCATTATTTACTTTGGAATTATCAGCAAACGTTGCATTTACACTCACGTTGGGAGGACATCCCATGGCGTTGGACAGTCAAGGATTTACACTGGAGCTGGGGTGTGGGGCTAAGGGGGATGGATGGATGGATGGATGGATGGATGGATGGATGGATGGATGGATGGATGGATGGATGGATGGATGGATGGATGGATGGATGGATGGATGGATGGATGGATGGATGGATGGATGGATGGATGGATGGATGGATGGATGGATGGATGGATGGATGGATGGATGGATGGATGAATGAATGAGGGTCTCGGTGACCTGAGGGAAGAGGAAGGCAACTTTGCTGAGGTGGAGAGAAGGCAGAATGGACCATGGCATGGATGTGGGGTTTAAATGACAGCTGAGGATCAATCAAGACACTCAGGTTCTAGACTGGCTCGATGAGGTTTGCATTCATGAACAATGATGCTGTCAGCGCATGAGATGAGGAGGTAATGATGGGAGCCTCAGTCTTGTCAACATTCAAATGGAAAAAGTTGGCTCTCATCCAGGAATTGATGCATGAAAGACAATGTTAGGACAGCAGTGGTCACGGAGTCGAGTCGAATAAACAGTCATTACCTCTACAAAATATCCTATGAGGTACATGGAGACATCCACCTTACGTGAAAACTCCCCTAAGCTGGAATACAGGAATTATTAGTGTTATTATTTCCCCAACTAAAGTGAAAAGTCTTTCCCTATTAACTTTGTCAACAGCCTTCATGAAATACCAAACAACCCAATCAGATCTTCTCGCAACTCCTGAAGCCACTACAATTAATTCCAGTTGATCAATTTATTCATCATAGTCATAGCCCTAGATAACGTGTAACGGTGCTGTATCAATTCCAAGGATTGTGATTATTATTATTAACTAATGTGTCCTCTCCTCACTCAGCAGATTGCATTCCAGGATCTATCAAAAGTGTGCTCTTCTTCGCCTAAATCGTAAAGTGGCTGGATGGGCAAAATTAATTATATTCCTTCACATTACGCTGAGTAAATAAAAGTGAAGCAAAGCAATTTGCAATATTATCATGGAGAACAACAGACAGCAGGATTACACCAAGATGAAAAGATTATATCATTAAAGTTTAATAAACTCATTATTTGTACAATACTACAATTGTATGGGCTTGTGGATTGGGGTGAGTGTGTTAAAATACACACACATCATCATATCCACAAGCTTATCAAAGCCAGATGGTAAAACAGTAACACACTTCCAACATCTGCAGTATTTTGCGTTTTGTTTATAAATAGTCCATGCACGACTGTCTACTTCTATTGCTGCTGCCTTTTGCCAATATTGTGTACAGTTTACAATTTGGGTTGAAAAGGAGGGTTTTGAGTTGGGCCTTGAGGGAGCAAGGTGAAGGGAAATAGGGTGAAACATTCGGCAAGTTTCCTTACTCCACGCACCTATTAATAATCCCTAAAACAAAATGGGTCATTTCAATCCACAACTGTTTGTGGGAGATGCTGCTGTGCGCAATTGGCTGTTTCGCCCACAAATATAGCCACATCACTTTATAGTGTATTCAATGAAGCGCTTTGAGATGTCTGAAAGACGTGAAAAGCGCTATATCAAATGCAAGGATTATTATTATGATAATGATTATTACAATATATTCTCTGAAGCGTTTTGAGATGTCACATAATAAGGTGTTACATGAAATGCAAGGATTACTCTTATCTTGAGGGAAAGTTCCTCTATAGTCTCTGATTTAAATGTTCAATTTGTACTCCAACAATCTAAATATTAATATCTGTAAAGGAATTACAATACAAATTAGGTCACCATCAATTATATTTTAGACAATCTTTCTTATTACCTATTCAGAGGTAGAATTAACATTCTCCTGCACTCCATCAAGTACCATTCGCCCTCAGGTACTCAATTTCCCTCCCGTCACCATGCATCCAGCACCGAGGGACGTCCTTTCGAGGTGAAAAGACGCTGTACAAATGTAATATTGTGTTGTATCCATTCGGCATTGCTTCATCTATCAGTTCACCAGCCATTCATTCTACAGCCTTCCTCCACCCCTTCAGTGCTTCAGTCCCATTACAACTAAACAAAGCAAAGTAACTCAATTTCATAAGAAATTGGGAGACCAATTATGAAGTTGCAATCCTACACTGAACGAGAAGGGCTTGTTCAAAACAAATTGCCCCACTTGTCCAGCTTTGATTTATTTTTCTTTCTCCTTCAATTTTCTCCACTCTCCGTCTCTCCTGGAAGTGACAGAATTTGTGTTCTCATTCAGGAAGGCCTCAAAAATAGCAAGTTTGCGAACGAAAAACTTCTGAAGTTGGTAGTTGTAAAACCAGACCATTTGGTTAAAGCAAATGCAGTCTTACACTAAATGTGCTGTACCTGATCTTGAGGGAAAGTGGAAAAAGCTTTCATTTTCTAGCACTCCACTCACATGTTGATGGACACAAATAATATAAATTTAACTATAGTGTTACACAAGCCAAAACTCATCTTCTGTAATGGATAGATTCAAAGTAGAGGTATAAAGCACATCAGTGACACATAATTCAATATAGGTCAGGCTTCCAACTGCTTAGGTATTGCCAGATATCTTATAAAGAGTGTAGTACAATTTAATTCAACCAGTCTACAGTTACTGGCTTGATTTTGCAGTTAATACGTTTTGACACTAAACAAGAAGAAATGCTTTAAATATCTTGAATTTCAGTGCTGTCTATGTGTTATCACGAAAGCCGACTCTTATAAAAGCTTATCAGCATTTTGCACCACCACCGCAAAGCCATTAGGGCAGACATGCTCATCACCAATGAGTAAACTGCCTGTGTAATACAGTTCAATAACATACAACCACCCAAAAAAAATCATGCAGAACATGGTTGCAGATCCGCAAATCAGCAGTAGTCTAGAGATGCAATCACAAAGTATTATCCCAACAAATTTCACTCGATTCCGATTCATTGCTTCTGAATGAAGTAGAAGGTACAGTATGTGTTTGTGTTTTGCTTGACTGGTGGATTACATCTTACAGCATGAAGATCATTTTCTGTGGAGCTCAAGTCTCCATGCTGTGATTATAACTGTGGCTCACAGTGCGTCCCATCACTCACCGTAATGTAAAATGCATTGAAGATGAGGAGTTGGTTCAGCATAACTGTACTTGACAAGGTCAGATGCTCTGCTTACAGACCAGAGGGCACCAATGGAACAATGTCATCCTTGGTGACTGGTGGCTTCAGGAATATTTTTATTTGAGGATTATGAAGGGGTGCGGAGGATCACAGGTTATTGATTGTACAGTAAAAGCCCATTTATCCGTGACCCGATCAACTGTAACTTCCATACAACCGGCACCTCAAAAAAAAGGTCCGCATTCGATTAACCGGAATTTATCTGGCACAATGCATCTTTTCGGGGGCAGTGTTCTCGGTCGAATATCTGGCATTGGTCAGGTCCCGAGGGTGCCGGATAAACGGGCTTTTACGGTATATGAAAGTTTAATAAAAGTGTAATTTTGCAGTTTAACGCGATGTGTAGTAAGAAATTCATTTTCATGATGAAGTTATATACACAAATTTATCACCTCACACAGACATTTGTCACCTCAAGACTCGATTACGGAAACTTCCCCCCTTTTTTCTTGGAAAGCTTCATAAATGCAAATATTTCAAAGTAGTAAATCAGCGAAGTGTCTAAATCTGATGTGACAGTCATATCCAGTCCAAAGAGACCAGATTTTATAACTATAATAACCTGCAGTTACACAGCGCCCCTCAGGCAGAATACGTCCCAGAGCGCATGATAATGGAAGGAGGATACAACTCCGAGCCAGGGGGAGGTGACTGGTGGCACAGTCTAAGAGCAAGGTCTTCAGGTGCGACCCGAAGATGGCGAAGGAAGGGGCAAGGTGGAGGGATAGAGGAAGAGTGTTCCAGAGTTTCAGGGCGTAGTGGCTGAAAGTGCGTTCACCGATGGTGGAAACGGAGGGATGAGGGACATGTAGGAGGACAGAGCCAGTCGAGCGGAGGAGGAGGCTTGTGGAGTAAGCACAAGGGATTTGAAAACGAATGTGAGAATCTCTAAACAACTTTAAACCATGCATCTTGTACCCTAACAAATAACCTACCTTATGTTCACCTACCTTATGTTCTTCTTCACTGTCCAAGTTAAAGCACCTTCCACAGATTTCAGGTTATCACAGATACCAAGACATTGCTAGTCCATGAAAACATACAATCTTTGAAGACTACTATAATGTTAAAATCATTGACAACTTAAGTCACCATATTACTCCCAGATTCCTGAGTTGTATAAACAAGACTGGAATCTCTAAGGCTGGCATTTATACTCCAGATGAGTTCCCACTCCTCCTATTCCCCTCACCTATACCCCTCTATTATGATAATAATGATAATGCTTGCATTTGATATAGCACCTTATTATGTCTTTGAACGTCTCAAAGTGCTTTGCGAGATGCACTGTAAAATGAATTGACTATATTTTGTGGGCAAAACACGGCAGCCAATTGCACAGCAATGTCCCACAAACAATCGTGGAATGAATAACAACAATGCATTTATACAGCGCCTTTCACATCGGGAGGATGCCCCAACAGTCAGTTCGGGACCTGATCAAGGGAGGTCAGAGTATGGGGGAGTGGTGGGAGAGAATTAGGAGGGAGGGAGAGAGTTGGGAGAGCAGCAGAAGGCACAGTAGGCAGCAGAAGGCACGGTTGAAGAGGAGAGTCTTGAGACCGGCCTGGAAGGAAGATTGAACTTGGATTTAGGGTAGCGTCCTAGATTGCTTTGACAGTGATGGAGCACGACACCGAAACTGGGAGGAGGTGAACCGTGGCAAGGTTTTGCCTCACAAAATTTCACCTGGACTTGGCTGAGAAGGTAATTTGTCTTATAATTTCAGATTGTGTGTTATTGTAGAAAATTCAGAAATTTAGTAATTGAATTTTACATTGATTTTCTGGACATCTTAAAAAGAACCAGATGAGTAAATGAGACTATCGTTGACTGGCACTAAACCAAATGTAAGGAATATTATTTTTACCGACTACATTTGCGAAAGACAAAATTCCCCCAAGTCTGCCAGTTCACTAGGGCTTGCTTTGTCAATACCCGCATTAAGTACAACTGCTTCCAAGAAGTTCAGGTGAGTTGCTTACCTGTTGAGGCTGGTATCTCTGCTGTGCCTGCTGCATGTAGGGAAGCTGTTGTTGTTGCTGCTGCTGCTGCTGCTGCTGCTGGTTGTAATAAGGCTGTTGACCCGGTTGGCAGTAGCCACTCATACCCTGCTGAGTGTAGTGTGGAGGCATCTGCTGAAGAGAGAGAGAGAGAGTCAAAACACAATTTGATCACAATTAATAAGTTTTTTTCATAAAAAGTCTTTCAGCTGTGGCTTTATATATCCTATAAAATTCTCACTGGTCTGAAGGCAAAGGGATAAAAGACTAACTGCTATATCAAATGTAAAGGATTATTATCACATTATTATAACTATCACAAGCATGAGAGCTATAATAGTGTAATAATAATCCTTGTGTTTGATATAATGCCGCATCAAGTCCTCGAGACGTCTCAAAGCGCTTCACAGAATATACTGTAAAGTGGATGCACTGGGTATTTTGTGGGTGAAACGCAGCAGCCAATTGTGCACTGCAGTGTCCCATAAAAAGTTGTGATTTAATTAAGAAATATATATATATTACCCCACCTGGAAAAGCGATCCGGCAATTGACTAACAACCAAGTTCCTATTTACTGCTAAGTTAAGAATTTATCTCTCTGTGTACTAAGGTGTTCTGACTGGTTTAGTCTGGAGTCACACAACATTAGTCCACCAGGTGTCATGAGAATCACCAGCATTTATTTAACTTTTTAATATTTAACGTACACCAGAAAGCACACAACTCAAGAGCTTAGTGCAACCTTCCTCTGCTCAGTATTCTTCTGTGTTTGCCCACAAAATGTCAGTTCAGTATGTTCTGTGAAGCGCTCTGATAAGACAAGGCGCTATCTCAAAAGCCAGGAATATCATTATTATTATGTTGTAAAGTGGCTCAGTTGTTGGGATTACATCACGAAAACCAGTATAGGAAACTGCAGCCCTGTGATGCCTTTTCAATAGAAATAAGAACATACGTTTCCAACTATGATCCTGACAAATTTCACACAACACTTCATAAAGTATGTTATGGTGGCTGTGAAATTACTTCCTAGTTTTTGCACACATGTTTACTTTCTCAAGAGTTTGTTCGATGTTGATGCTTGATGGGAGATCACTCCAAGCAGTCAGCAATCTTACAGGAATATAATGGCTATGAAATTCATTCTCTCTCAGAGCTCATGGTAGTGGGAGCTTGGGTTTAAAGTACTTCCTAAATTCACTCTAGAGTTTGAAAAGGAAAATATGTCTTATTAAAGGAAGGAAGCCAACAAGAGTTACTGTAGTTCAATTTGAGAATTTGCTGGTCTTTCTAGTTCGCCTTGAACCATCCTGGCAGTCGCTTGACATGTCTGCAATGTCCCAACTTATACACTGTATTTTCTAGCAGAAATCTATTTAATTTGGGTCTTAAAACAAACAACACTTTCTGCTTCCACTGTCTCCCTAGTGAGCCTGTTCTATAAGTTCACCATTCGCTCACTGAAGTAGTGTTCCCACAGATTTGTCCTGAATTTACCTTCCTTCAATCGTTGGCCATTGTCCTCTATCTAGTTCTACTGTTTAGTACAAAATGAAACAACTTCTCATAGTCTACATAAACATTTTCGGGGGTGAACTCTTGGCTTGGATTTGAAAAGTCTCTGACCTACATTAGAGATTTCAATAGCTGAATGATGCTCTAAGCACAGGAAACACCTTCACTTGCTTTCAATTTCTGTACAGTTCCACCAATCAGACAATGTTGGCTCACTTGCTCAAAAACATCCTCAGGCATGGCTTCCATTAACCCACTGACTTACCAGAAAGCTTTGTGTAACTTTCTAAAAAGAAATATGTATGAGTGTGTATACACATTCCAACAATCTATCATTGGGATTTTTGCGTGGAAATCTCATCTTGCTTTGGCTACACTTAAGCACGGTGATTCCGCACGTGTCAGACCTCCACACCCCCACCTCCAAAAAATCGCCCTAATTTTATCCCCCTCTACTCCTGAAGATATTTAACTTTTTTTCCTTTTACTATAGAACAGCCCCATTACTTCAGGAAAAAAATGACCTAAGTCGCATTGGCGATTTTCACAGCAAAAGGATATTTGGTAACAAATGGTTGAAACAAGTCTTTCTTTGCCAAAATGTGAAGAGGATATAATGTACACAACAGCCATAGTAATCAAAGGTTTACCAGAAATTCTGATTAATACTTATTTTGCTGGAGCAAACCGTACAATCTCATATGATTCTGGGTTAAGAACATTAGAAATACCCAGGTGCAAAATGCACAATGTGTAAAAACACTGCTGTACAGTTAAGTTTCCAACTCGTAATAAAAATAACAGAAGCATTAGATAACTCAATTCATCGCTGTTTGTGGGACTTTGCTGTGCGCAATTTGCTGCAGCGTTTCACCCACAAAATATACAGTCAATTTATTTTACAGTAAAGCGATTGAGCCATCTTGAAGATGCAATAAGGCACTTTATCAAATGCAAGGATTATTATTATTTTCTGTGAAGTGCTCGAGATGTCTCAAAGACGTGACGAGGCTCTCTATTAAATGCAAAGATTATTATTATATTCTGTGAAGCGCTTTGAGACGTCTCGAAGACGTGAAAAGGCACTATATCAAAGGCAAGGGTTATTATTATTATTCTTACCCAGTATAGCCGTTGCTGTATGACAAGCAATATAACAGGTAAAAAGAACAACAAAGTTAATGGTAGTGTTTGACCAAGAAGAATGTATATATTAAACCTACCAAACATTCACGTGAGAATTTACTACATTTAATTCAGCAAGACGACCGGCGACTTTTTATATTCAAACGTCTGCCAAAAAGCATTCATTTAAAAAGAAATGACAAAGAACAAAAAGGATCATCAGTCAATGTTAGTGGTGTGTCTAAGAATGCTATGATTTAGGTAGACAACTACATGAAACTCCAATTACAGTACAGGAGGGTAAGATATTGTAATGTTCTATTCCTCTGAATTCAAACCGGTAGACACACAAATCTGTCACATTTCTGTATAATAGGTGTAAAAGCAACTGTCAAAACTAGCAACGAGCAAACAGAAGCTCGTTTACAATCAGTGACTCGCAATACAGAGGGAGCTTTTTTTTCCCCCCTGTTGAGAGCAGGACTGCTAACTAAACAGCCTCGGAAAAGGTCTTTCTATTGCTTACATTAAACCCAAGAGGTTCAGCATAGCACTTGAGGGCCTAATTCAAATATAATTTACAGGCAACCGTAGGTAATTTACTATATTGTTATTCAGGTTTAAATCTTAAAAGAAAGGAAAGCATGTAAATTTAAAAAGAAATATATATATATTATTAATGTTGCAGAATGTAGGCTGATAGCCTGAGAACTAACGTGTTAACTGACATGACCTTAAACCCAAAACACGCCCCCTTAATATGCAACTGTTCAATTAGCAGCTGCTTTCTGGAGTGTGACAATCGAGAATTTGCTCTTAACTCCCGATACTTGTGTGTTTTTCATCTCGGGATTTACTCATTTACTTTGGCAATTTGCAATTTCTGAAGAACAGATTATTGGTGTCACAACCCAGAGCCGCAATCTAGATAATAAATCTAAACAATTGAGAAGCACCTGGAAAGGATACCGAGGCTGCCAAATCCAGCAGAGGAAAAAACCAAGTCAAAAAGTACTGAAATGACACCAAGTGTGGATTTTAAAAGCTTGAAATAAGTTTTGATTGGTCAGCTGGGTGTCTGACACAGGTGGAAACCATTCCCACTGTGCAGAAGAGTCTCCAAACCAAGCTACGAATTCCATGCATCCCATCTACACATGGAAATCGCACTCTCTCCCTAGAGGGACGCATCCTGTTTACCTAATTCCAGAAAGTATTAGGTGCAGGTTGATAAGAGCCAAGGTTTGGGGAGGGACCCCCAGAGTTGAAGCAACTGCTGGAGTCCCAAATAACCAAAACCGCATAGCTTGCCATAAAAGTATAATGTAATAGGAATAGGATATATTTTGATGACACCACCATAAGGACAAGGAAAAGAGGAATAGTTGGATATACTTTGGCCCTGAGAGAAATGAGAGAAGCTAATAATCATAGCTGTATTGCCAAAATAGGCACGAAACACAACGGAGAGAAGACAACGGACAACCCATATCAGACAGCAAGCCTCCTCTGTGTGCAACAAAGACTAGAAAATTTATATTTGGTGTGCAGCAATGCAAGAAGAACTTAGCTAAAATTAAGAGCAATATTAAAGCTTGTCGAGGGGGAAAGTTTGGCACAAAAAGGAAATTGAGATTCCTGGGAGGCAGTTCGCTCTGAAGACGTGATAATTCCTTTTGAGATCAGGAGATTGGGACAACAACAAGAGAAGCAGATACCACCTGCCATCAGCGTCCTGAAACCCTGCCATGTGCGAAGGGTGATATATATACATGTGAACTGTTGAAGTTCAAAGTAGAACTACAATGGTAATTGGGGAGTAGATCAAACTTGATGGCTATAACAACAAACTACATTTGTGTAGCACCTTTCAGGGAGGATGTCCCAAAGAGCTGGATAATCAGGTGTGAGGGCGAAGGGCAGGCGAGGAAGGAGAGTGACCAAAGGCACGGTCGAAGTGGAGGGTCTTGAGATGGGTCTTGAAGGATGCAAGGGAGCGGGAGTGAAGCGGAGGAACTGCGTGATGGAGGAGCCTGCGAAGTGGGGGACCTGAACCAGGTTGGAGCCTGTTGAGCAGAGGGGGAAGCGGGCAGGTTGGTAAGGGGTTAGAAAGTCGCAACGGTAGGGGGGAGCAAGGCCATGGAGGGTTTTGAAGGTGAGGATCTTTAACTGTATGTTAAAGCAGATTCCGTAGCTTTATTGATATGGTAATAGGCAGTAATTTGAAGGGTGTATTGAAGAACACAAGGGAACTTTCAAGAACTTAGGAAGTGGAAAGACTGAAATGACAGAAAAGGAATTAGAGAGATAATAAAAGGGACAATTAAGAATCGGGCCAGCCAGGAAATATAGACTCTGATAAAGGTTGATTGAATGTGGTGGCTGAAAAATATTTTGCAAATCAGACACAAGAAAATAATCAGAAGTGTGAAACAGATAAGGTAGGGAAAAGGACAATGAGATTAGCAGAATTACTGATTGAGGAGGGATATGGGTACACTGATTGACAAGTTGTTCAATGTCACTTGAGATATGCAGACACAATTGCCAAATCCTTTGCACTTCAGCAGAAAACAAATCAAGGTCACAGTGAGTCCATCTATACAGTATATCTCTTCCTGATGCCGTGGAGTCCGGTAGCTCAGTGTTTAGAGCCCTCACCTCGTTGGCTAGGTTCGATTCTCAGCAGGGTGAAACATTGGACAAGTTTCCTTACTCCTCAAGCCTCTGTTTACCTAGCAGTAAGTAGCAACCCGGTTGTTAGTTGATTGCTGGATCGCTTTTCTGGTAATAAGAATTGCTCAAAAAAACATTTTTTTTTAAAAAGTCACTCAATCCTCAACTGTATATTCACAGAATATATTGTAAAGTGGATTGACTATAGGCAAAATGCAGCAGGCAATTGTCCCACAAAGGATGGAGTGACCAAATTATTATTTTCATTTATTTATTTTGAAGTGATTATCATCTCCGGAATCCTCCAATTGACTAACAACTGGGTTCCCCCTGAATGCCAGGTAAACAGAGGTGTGTGGAGTAAAGAAACTTGTCTCACATTCCGCCCTGCTCAGGAATTGAACCCAGTTCCTCTCGTTTGTGAGGCAATTGCTCTAACCATTGAGCTCCAGTTCTCTAGTGCAATAAGCAATACATTTTATCAAAGGCAACACAAAGGCAAATCATCAACTCAAGATGATCCCCAAATTAACAAGCTGTAGGTTTCCTTCACTGCATTGGAGGAGGCTCCAAAATGTTTCCATTTCAGAAAAGAATCATAGAGTGGGAGAAATTCAGCCGTAAAAAAGCCCTGTACTTTTAACCACACTCCATTTTACTTCTGCCTCACTTGGACTACCCTTTAAACCTGAAAAATATATTTAGCCTTTTATTAAGCAAAAGCAGTAAAAGAGCACTCATAAACAGGGGGCCATTTAGCAGAGAAGTGTAGGAAAGGCCATTGATTTCCCTAGCGAGGGAGGGTTATAGTGCCTAAGCTAGTTACGGAAGACTTACGACTGGCATAAAATAGGATAACCACACTTTGCATAAGTCACTCCGATGCCACTGCAGTCTGCGGTGCAGAAACTGTTGAGAAATAGTTCTCCACTTATTCAGCTGCACCACTGGTCAAAGACACTTTTCATAATTTTGTCATTTTATCGCACGCCTGATCAATCAGTCTGTTGGTTAAACTCAGGTTTCCATTGGAATGACATATGGTATCAGCCAACCAGTAAGATGTTGGCACATTAAAGTGCTCGGTACACACACTCCTGGAATACTAAATGCCAAGTGGATTACTGGTTCTTTGGACAGAGGTCAAGAGAGGTTTACAGAAAATGCGCTGAAAAAAGAAAAGGCTGATGCTTAACAAGAAATAGTAGAGTTAACATAATCTACTTGTCTTCAACTCTGAATGCGAGAAAGTAGGTTAAAACCCTCCGCAATATCTCACTTTGAATCATGGTAATTATTATGAATAATTAGATATAGCCTGTGCTCTCCAGACCTGCATATAAACGATAAATGGCATCAATATTCAGAGTTTATTCTTCAATCCTGTCAGTAGTATAATTATAATAATAATGTTTATATATAGCATATGTATATGTATAGCAACTTTCATGTCAGTCTCTAAGCGCTTCACAGGATTTACACTAAAGTGGAGAGACAGTGTTTTGTGGGGTAATGGCAACAGACCAGTAACTAAACTGCAATTTTCTCACAAAATATTGAATCTTTTCAGCTTTCTACAAAGATAAAAAGTCCCATCATAAATAGTAACAGCTGTTTCTGAACTATTACCATAATTCTTCACCTCCGGGTGGCTCAGGGAATGTGAAACAAGTATGAAGACAATTGGATGAACAATACGGGTCATTAGGTACTGGAATAGCAAACCATACAATAATAATCATCATCATCTTTGCATTTAATATGCCTTCTCACATCTTCCAAGACGTCTCAAAACGCTTCACAGAATATACTGTCGAGTGAGTTGACTGTATATATTTTTGTGGGCCAAACAGTGCAACCAATTGCGCACAGCAGTGTCCCACAGACTGTCGTGGATTCAGTGACCAAATTATTCTCTTTTTTAAAAAAAAGGATTATTACCCCGGGAAAGCGATCGCCCAGTCAACCAACAACCGAGTTCCTACTTACTGTTAGGTAAACAGGTATGTGTGGAGTAAGGAAACATGTCTAACCTTGTCGCTCTGGGAATCTCATTTGCAAGGCACATGTTCTAATCATTACGCTCCAGGACTCCATTATCACTCAAAAGTTTGCTTACATACTGAAAATGAACAATACAGACAACACCCATTCTTGAGCCTGTTTTTTTTTGGCAGTTACACTTCCAACAGTTAAAATCTAAATGTTTGTAGTAGCAGCAAAGGCACTTGGCATACCTCCACAGAGTATCAGTCCTACCAGTTCGGTATCGAAATATGACATATGCTATTCTACAAAAAACAGCTTGCATTTATATAGTGCCCTTCACGTGGTGTGTGTATGTCAGAGAACCTAACACCGGCGGAGCCAAGGAGAGAGGGAAGGTGTCTGCAGTAGACACGGTCAAAGAAGGTCTAAATTCTAAATGTACTTAATTACTCTCACCGTTAACAACAACAACAAAATGACATTTATAGAATTCCAGAGTGTGGGGGCAGAGAGGCTGAAAGCCCGGCCACCGATGGTAGGACGGTTCGGGCCGGGGACATGGAGCAGGCCAGAGCCGCTGAACGGAGGGGACGGGTGGGCTGATAGGGAGACAGCAGGTCAGAGAGATAAGCGGGGGCCTTTTGATGTTAAAAATGCTCATCTCATGGTATAACCGTTTTGTGTAAACTTGATTTTGTGTAAAATTCATACAATGCTAATCTAATTGTATCTTTCATAGAAAACGATTTCCTCCCTTTGAAGCTGTTTCCCCCACCGCACTCCCCTACCTCTCCCCCCCCCAACCCAACAACACCACCTCTGAGCCCTCATTCATCCACCGGCAATTGCCAGGTAGCAAGGGCTAATGGAAACTGAAGGCTTTTCTGGCAATCTTGCTTTGTAACCAACCATTCAGAGGTAGCAGAGCATTGAAAGGGATAAACTAGTTTGTGCTCTGTCTATCCCGCCGGGAAGCATTCAACTTCTGCTCAATGATTTCTCACAATGAAGAGGTTGGGCAGTCGGTAAATCAAGTGGTATGACTTGGGTGTAAACCAACCTCCGGCAGTTCATGGTACAATACACTGGAATCCCATTCTCCACGCACGGAATCTCTTGCTGTATTATTTATTTAAAAAAATGCAACTTCTGCTTGGAGCACAGAGAAGTTCTAATCTGAATGAACATGCATTTACACATCGGGGGTCTCTAGGCCCAAACTGAAAACGGAGAAGGAAGGGAAGGGGCAAGGTGGAAGGATGGAGGAAGAGTGTCCAGAGTTTCAGAGAATTGTTTAAATGATGCTTTTTTACTAGGCAGAAATCCTGACAACAACAACTTGCATTTATACAGATAGCGCCCTTCACGCGGGGTAGCTACTGTGTTGTTCCCCCACCCTGTGCCCAACTGATTTTTAAATATCTGCCTCGGGATATGGACATTCTGGAGATCCGCAACAATATTCTCCAGCCTATGTCACAGAAACTCACCGTAAAGGCAGAGATCCCACCATCAAGGAACAAAGAGCAGCCTTAAAATGATTAATGTTATGATAAAGCGACTCTCATCACTGCAGAGAAATATCAATGTTAAATTTGGGTCGCGAAAGCTGAGTTTGATAGGGAGCGGCTGGTAATTCCATCTTGTCCACTAAAACTGACCAGTTGATGTGCGAGAGTTTATAACCTACAGCATGTAACCTCGATGAATTAAGTCATCACACAACCTCCGAGATAATGAACACACACTAATGAGCACTTGTAGCATTTACATACTGGGTTAATGAATCGGAATAGGAAAATACCGCCCAAGTCCCCCAGTTCAGAATGATTTTCCAGGTTACAGCTTTACCACATTATAGCGAGTCTTGCTGTACCACAGAGCCCTTATCAGCAGATCTCCTGTGGACCCAAGGTGCCTAGAAGAAAGCTATACGTCCAGCACTGACCAGCCAGCTTCCAGTTTGTACATAATCAAACACAACCAAAAAAACTACATCACACTTTTTGAACCTTTCTACGCTAGGAAGCTGGCTGGTTATGAAAATAATATTAGCGTTTGATATAGCGCTTTATCACATGTTCCAGATGTCTCAAAGTGTTACACAGTTACTGTAAAGTTAATTGACTATATTCTATGGGTGAAACATGGGGAGTCAATCGCGCACAGCGTTATCCCACAAACGGTAATAATAATAATAATCTTTGCATTTGATATAGCGCTTTTCACATCTTATTGACGTCCCAAAGCGCTTCACAGAATATACTGTAAAGTGAATTGACTGTATATTTGTGGGCGAATCGCAGCAGCCAATTACACACAGCAGCGTCCCCCACAACAGTCGTGGATTGAAATGATTGTGGGTTTTTTTGGAGGGATTATTATTAGGTGTGTGGAGTAAGGAAACTTGCCCAAGGTTTCGCTCTGACCTGCCTGGATTCAAACACAGGTGTCCCCAGCTTGGTCTCCCCAACCTGCAAGACAAGTGCTCTAACCACTAAGCCACAGGTAGCTCCAACAGTAGTGGGTATGGGAGGGAGTAAGGAATGGACAAAGACTCTTGTGGACTGGCTGGGCTGTGCCACACATTCTTTACAATGAAACATACTTTCGTGTGGACGACTGTTGTATTGTTGACCTTTTAAAGGAATGCACACTGGGGGTTAATGCTAGCAGCAAAAAAAACAGCAGCTTTGCGCGTATCCGCACCATTCAGGACAGTGGTTTGTTTGGTAATATAACAGAAATGTTCAACACTAAACGGTCTCATTTGTTCTGGTAGAAGAGAAATTCTATCCGTAGTTTCTCTTCTCTTGAGAGTGGCTCTGAATCAGATCGAGTCATCGGCAGTTATTACCTAATTGCTTTTGTGCAGAGATTGAAACACTAGAGGTCTCAGGGACACAAGACCTGCTTAAACATGGATTTGGAATAAATGACACACTATTTATTAGGAAATCCTTACTGATAGTCATAGCATCATTTCGCTTTAAGGATTGTAGAAATAAACTTTCTGGGTGGGTTGTCCCACCCCACCATCGACGGTTAAGGCCTTCAGTCTCTCTGCCCCACTTTTCCAACTCAATCCCCCAGTACCTTCACCTCGCTTCCTCCCTTGCCTCCTTCAAATCATGTCTCAAGGCCCTCCTCTACGACTGCACTTTCTCCCACCCTGCCTCCCGTCCACTTCGCCTGATCTCAACCCCAGCTCGGGTCCAAGTCCCTGATTGTCCAGCACCTTGGGATGGCCTCCCGACGTGAAAGGCGCTGTGATTTTTTGTTGCTGCTGACCAATGTTATGAAACAGTTACTTTAAAAACAAAAATATTTATAGAGCATGAAAAAAATAAAGTGTGGAATGATGCTCCTGTAGGCACACATTATATTTCTCAGATTCAAACGCATGTATATGATAGTTCAGCAGGACTCCCTCAACTCTCAAGGTCCAGAGTTTGGGAAAGTTCAGATACATTTTTATTTGATTATAAAATAATTTGCACATCTTTTACTCAATTATTTATGGTGAATTCATGAATAGATTTCCAGAGTCAAATGTATCTTTATTATAAGGTAGCACAACAAAAACTTACAGTTGCTGTTCGGCAAGACTTTACTGTCTGTTGTAAAACTCTGTGATGATTTCTTAAGCAGGTAATCAGTATTCAAACCAAACTCTCCAAACAAAACAAGTTCTATAAATCAGCCCCATGGCAAAGTATGAATCTTCATACTTTTATATTAATCTTCATACTTTTATATTAATCTAGCCAAGATGGTCAAGCCAATGAAGATGAGCTGGATCTAAAACACGGGTTTGGAAAATGCAGTACAGTGCCCACAAAATATAAATCTAACTCCAATTCACTTTAGAGTATGTTTGGTGAAGCGTGTTTTGAGATGCATCTTCACAAAAGTTTAGCATCTTCAAGCAGAGTTGTGGAAATCCATGAGTATTTGATGCTGGGGTACAATGTAGTAATGGATCAAAAACCATAAAAAATAGGAAGACAGATGAGATATGTAGTTTTTTAAAATAACTTTAGATAGAGTGGCCTCGCCGGTTAGGGACTGACAAGAGCTATTATTAGTCCTTGCTGTTTTGTCTTGACATACCAAAAGAATTCAATCAGCATCCGCAGTCTAGTTCTTACTTACAAAGCTGTGCTTCTATTCTGGTTTCCTTGGCTGATGGAAGTGGTTTACCTATGGTCTCAAGTCTAATCTTAACTTTTCCATCATAAGCGGTTTCCTTTTAGTCAGAGTGCAGTCCTACTTCATATTCCTAGCCTTTATTTGACCTTATCTTCAATCACATTTTACATTCACTGGGAAGTTTTAAAATAAAAAAAAACTAAACACTCAGCACATGAATAAGTGCTCTGAGACCCTGCGTGAGGGGCACTATATAAATACAAATTGTTGTTGTTAACACTGGGGGCTTTATAACTTACCCCACCATTTCTTCCCCAAGCTTCCTTAAGTAGGTAAAGCTTCTATTAGTTAATTTTGCCACCGTTTACTGTATTCCCATGTATTAGCGTTGCTCTTTGCTAGCTCCATTGGCTCCCTATCACCCAGAGGATCCAATTCAAGATCCTGGTCCTCTCATTCAAAGCCCTCTATGGCTTCGCCTCACCCTACCTTTGCGACCTCCTAACCCCCTACCAACCTGCCTTCCCCCTCCCTCCGCTCAGCAGGCTCCGGCCTGCTCCACATCCCCCGATCCACCTGCCTCACCATTGGCGGGCGAGCATTCAGCTACTCTGCCCCCAATCCCTACTGTTGAATTTTTGTTGTTGCTCTTCCATAACAGCAGCAACAACTTGCATTTATATAGTGTCTTTCATACATGGCACGAACCAGTGGGAGCTAACTGTCGGCACAGTCGAAGAGAAAGATTTTCAGGCACGACTTGGAAGATGTGGAAGGAAGGGGCAAGGCAGAGATATAGAGGAAGAGAGTTTCCAGAGTTTCAGGACGTAGAGTCTGAAAATGCTGTCGACGATGGTGGAACGGAGGACATGCAGAAGGCTGGAGCCAGTCAAGCGGAGGCAGTGGGTAGTTCTAGAGTTTCAGGACACAATAAAGTGAGCCTTAACTGCACTTTTCTTTCCATAAAGAAATGAGTTAGGGAATTCTTCAACTTTAAAATACTTTGTTCTGAGGATTTAAAGCACTTTTTTTTAAACAAAAATGAAAATAAATAGCAAATGCTGACTATGGGAGGTGGTAGGATTTCAGTTGCACAGCGTGTGGGAACTGAAACCAGTCACAAATTTAGGGCGTTCCAACAGCCAGCCGTGTCATTTCAGCTGTGTACTTTCATTCTGCACTCTCTGACTCCTTACAGTCTAATTCCTCAAACAAGGTCAAACACTGGTAATAAAACACGTCCTTGAACTAACCAACAGAGAGGCAGAAAATAACACAAATTAACCAGCATGAATGACTAGATGGGCATGTTCACATGCCCAGTCAACACCGCATCATTCTGAAAATCTGATCCTGAATGGATAATAATCATTGAATTTGATAATAGTGTCTTTGAGACGTCTCACAGAGCGCCTCACAGGAGTATACTGTAAAGTGAATTGACTGTATACTTCATGGGCAAAGCGCAGCAGCTAATTACGCACAGCAGTGTCTCCCACAAACAGTCGTGGTCTGAGGACCAACTTATTTCCTTTTTTAAAAAAAACAAATGTTTACAGCCAGGGGAGGACCATGCTGGGTTCTCTGAAAATTACAATCATCGTCTTCCACAATGCTTCAGTCATAAAATATGCTTCTGTTCCCAAGTGATCAGTACAAGTACTTTTGAAGTATTAAGAGACTGAAAAGATCACACGCATTTGTTATCACAGAGCAATACGTTTATTTACCCATTTAGCAAGCAAAATAAACCTCCAGATACTTGTTAACAAGTTCACACGTATCACAAAAAATTGTGCGCTTTTGCATCTTCACAACATGCCCCGAGTATCTCTCATAGCCCTTGGATTGCTTGAGAAATACTGTTTGAGCCCTGGCAAACGCCTGCAATCATTTATAAAACAAGCTGATGTCTTAGCCAGTCACAAGGCATTATGCTGTAATAAGAAATGCTTCAGCAGATTAAACTGTCTTCTCACCTCATGCTATGTTAACCTGTCTGCTCTCTCTGCCCAGCAAGCTCCAGCCTGCTCTGCGACCCTTGCCCGACCCACGATCATGAGTTTATTAATTGTCCCAACCCTCAACTCGGATCCAAATCCAAATGACTGTCCAGCATTTTGGTGCGTCCTCCCGATGTGAAAGGCGCTGTGTAAATTGAATTTGTTGTTGTGGGGAGGTTGGTAGTAAAGATTGGCTGCCACGTTACCGTGACTTCTAACCAATCTCATTCTTGGGAAAGGTTAGATGGGACACATTTGGTTTCAGTTGAAGTTTCCAGCGTCAGACAAATAGGAAAAAACTGAAGCGGAGTCTCACCATTAGCCTGCCTGCCTGCCTGCCTGCCAGCCAGCCAGCCAGCCTCCCTCCCTCCCTCCCTCCAGGAAAAAACACTTGCAGCTTGGTTCTCATCTACAATAGGCAGTCAAGAGAACAGAGCAATAAATGTGACATTAATGCTAACATTCATACCCTGACATCTCCCAACCTCTCCGACCTGCTTACTCCCCAAGTCACTACCCACTGCCTCCCTCGACTGGCTTTGGCCTCCTGCATGTCACTCGTGGCCAAGCATTTTACCACTACACCCCAATATTCTGCAACACTTCCTCTGTCCCTCCTTCTTACCCCCTCCTTCCTATTCGAACCTTGTCTACAGTCACCTCCCACTTCCCCAAATCGGTGTTGTGTTCCCATCACTGTCAAGGTCTCTGGAAGGCTACCCGCATAAAGGGGGGCGCTATGTAAATGCAAACGGTTGTAGTAACAAGTATGTAAAACAACATCCCCTCAGCACTCACTCAGATAAACTTGCAAGAGGCAATATACAAGGTCCTCGAAAGAGTGGTTGCCTCCCAGCTCCGCTCTTTCCTCTCAACCCACTTAACTCTATGAACCCCTCCACTCAGGTTTCCGAATTTGCTCGGGTCAAAGTCACAAACGACATTCTGACCATTTGCGACCAGGGCTCCCTCTGCCTCCTCGATCTATCCGCTGCCTTTGACACAATGGACCACGCAATCCTCCTCCACTGCCTCTCCTCCCACCTCAACCTTCAAGGCTCCGCCTGAACCGCCCCACCATCAGTGGCCGGGCTTTCAGCCTCTCTGCCCCCACACTCTGGAACTCCATCCCGCAATCCCTTCGCGTTGTTTCCTCCCTTCTCCTCCTTCAAGGCCAGTCTCAAGACCTTCGTCTTCGACTGTGCCTTCTACAGCCCTCCTAACTCTCCCCCCTTTCCTACTCCTCTCCTCCCACCCCCCACCCCTCCACTTGGGTCTCGACCTAACTGTTCAGCGCCTTTCCCAACTTGAAAGGCATTCTATAAATGTAGTTTTGTTGTTGTTGTTATATACCCAAACACTGGAGTTTCGAAGTATCACAGCACTTTAGCTCATTTGATCCACAACGATTGAATAACAGCTCAGTGGCAAGTGAACCATGCCTGGATGCCAGACTCTTCTGGCATTATAATTAGAAACATTACATTTTTGAGCACATTGTCAGACAAAATAGTTATAGCGGAACAATCGCAATTTGCAATCACCACTTTCTACTTTCCCCCCAAAACACTGCTGTCTGCCAACTTTAAAAGGTTACTTCCCTGCTAAAGGTGCAGCCACTGAATTGTTCAAATAAAAGAACGAGACAGCTAAGCTATTGTGGCTTTTCACTCTCTTCCAGTACAACGTAATTGAAGTGTGTAACCTTAACATACTATTAATACATTTCCATTTCTGACTGTCAAAAACCACCAAAAGGCGATTTTAAAGATCGTGTTTTATAGTTATACGAAAATCCTAAAAATATTTATAACAATATTAATCCTTGCATTTGATATAGCACCTTATCATGTCTTGGAAATGTTTCAAAGTGCTTCACAGAATATACTGTAAAGTGAATGGATATATATATATTGAGGGGGCAAAATTAGGCATCTAATTTGCAATCACTATAGAACATAACATCAATTTTTAAAACACAAATCAAGGATGAATAGAATCCATTTCGTTTTTATGTTTGTTATTTTCTTCATTTCTTACAAGTGGATGAAGGGAGTCGGATTACATGTAAGACTGACAGAATGAGAACGTCGAAACCACATAAGTAAGTTGAAATAATAGGATACAAAAAGTGCAACGGGTGCATGAAAAAGCAAATACTCTACTTGTCTAATATCAGAAATCCAGAAGAAATAAGAAACAATAAAAGTTGCTCTGCGTTTCATGACAACAATTAAATTGTGTTGGACAAACCCGGACTTACTACATCACTAGGTCTGTTCCTTTGGATGAATCCCCTGTCCTTTTATTTATATAATTCACACAGAAAATGAAACACAGACAGGCATGTCTCACTTATTAGTTGTTGAACTTCCAATGGGTTTCCAGGCAACATAGGACACCAGTCTGGTAATGTGATGTCAGTGAACTGGCTGCCAACCTTTTTCTGCATCTGCCCACTTGCATTGCCGTACAACTCCCAACACTTATAATGTAGATTTGCTGGGGTCCACAGATCGGCATGTGGAGGATAAAGCCACCGAAGTGACAAGATGTAGCAGAGGACTGACTGGGATTATGGCCAATCTTTGTTTGCAGAGAAATTCTCACAGCTACAAGAGAAAAAACTCTACGCGTCGACTCAACTTTCAGAATTAGGATTAGAATGTAAACCTATTGACAAAACCAAAAGAAGGCTTGAAGCAAAGCAATAATAATAACCCTTGCATTCGATACAACACCTTATCACTTCTTTGAGACATCTCAAAAGCACTTCACAGAATACACTGTAAAGTGAATTGATTGTATATGTTGCAGGTGAAAGGCACCAACCAACTATGAGCAGCAGTGTCCCACAAACAGTCGTTCAGTTTTTCCCTTATATCTATAGAAAAAAGCAATAACAGATACAGTACTTGTTGATTTTATTCACAATTAATTTTATTGATAAAATTTGTGATTCACCTACTTCACAGCTGTTCGTGGGACACTGCTACGCATAAATTGACGCTGCATCTGCCGATAAAATACAGAGTCACTACACAGTTAATCCATTGAAGGAGCATTGAGAAATCCCTCCCCCATGTGAAAGGAGCTGTTATGAAACGCAAAGATTATTATTTTGCAGTCTAGTACGAAACAGGTTGCTGCTGCTTTCATCTTGTTGCTCCTAATCTAAGCCAAATCCTCACCAAACATGTCCGGAGTTTCGTCTAGGCCATTCAAGAGAGGAAAAGAAGATTGAGCAGCTTGGCCAAGGCTTCCACTACCCCCAATCTCCCCTCCCAGTTGCTGAAAACATGATATTCCCAGAGCGATGAAGAGTACAACTACTGAGCTAGCTTCTCAGCCACAGAAAGCTGCACACAGTACTGCAGACATACGAGCAGAGAAACATTTTTTAAAAATCAACAGTTCTTGGTACTGCACTTATATGGGTTCACCCCTGGTTTCATGACAATTTTTTTGTTTGGCTATTCACTTGTTTTAGTATCTCAAAATTTCTCTCACTATGATCTGACATTTCTGGAGAGAGATGACAAGACGTTTTGGCGACGTAAAAGGCGCTATATAAATGTAAATTGTTGTTGTTGTTGTTGTTTGCCTGTGCTGTGCGGCTGCAAAGCCATTTCAGTATGGCAGCAACTGTAGTATGTTGGAACTTGGAATTGTGGAGATGCTTCCCTCATGTTGGGCTACTTGGAAGGAAAAGTCATGGAATTGTTAGATCCTGCACCACAAGCAGCGATGAAAATATCGCCTCAAAGCCAGAGAAGGTTCCAATTACAAATCTTCCTTTTAAACAGTAAAAAAAGCAGAAGAAGTCTGCAAATTCAACATTTTATAATAACAATCCTTCGACTCGATATAGCGCCTCTTAGCACGTCGTCCAAGACGCCTTAAAGCCCTACTGGCTGCCACGTTTCGCCCACAAGATTATACAGTCAATTCACTTTACAGTATATCCCGTGAAGTGCTTTGAAACATCTCGAAGACATGATAAGGAGCTAACCACATGCCAGGATTTAAATTAAAATCACACGGCTGGCTGTTTTGCAATAGTGTTATGAAAATGAAATGAAATACCGTGCTTTCTGCTCCTCTCCCAGAATAGTTCCACAAAGGTCTTCGTTACAAAAATGACCAGACAGATAGCAGATTTTCCCAAAACATTTCTGATGAACAATCCCACTTTCCCAAGGTAAATTTATAAGTTCATGTACTTTGTACTATCTGCATGCGTTTTGGCATGTAAATAGTCGAATCTTCTAATGCTACCAGCATGCATACTCCACCAGCTTTATACTGGTACAGTCTCAATAATGGTTTCATAAAGACAGTATAACTCAGGTTTTGGAAGTTTGGAATCTCAAAGCAGTTTGAACAGATTTCACCTCAGCTGCTAAATAATTCTGCTGTCTCAACAACTCGGGAGGTTAAGAGTTCAGAGATGTGTAGCTTGCTCTTTAGTTTGGCTCGTTATAAATCATATTACCCTTGTATTTGATATCGCGCCCCGTCACTTTGTCAAAATGTCTCGCGATGGTTTCACAAGATTAACTGCGAATTGTAGTGTATATAAAGGCGATCGCAACAGACAATTTGCAAACGTTCCACAAATAGCCATGAAGTGAATTACCAATTTTTTATTTCGGGGGGATTATCGGCCAGGGACAAACTCCATCCTCCTTTCGAACGGCGGGTGCCATGGGATCTTAAACACCCAACACCGAAAAGCAGACAGAACCTCGGTTTAACATCTCATCCAAAGAAAGTCATCTCCCAATGGTATGGCTCTCTCCCCGCAGCGTCAGCCTAGTCTGCCAGTCCCAACGTGGGGCTTCGACCCATCACCTTCTGAATCAGAGGCAAGAGTGCTGCCAACTGGGACAGGCTGACATCCAATGTCAATGTCAACTGTTAAACCTCCACCTGCCCTGAAATGGCCAATTAACACACTTCAGAACATGCTAAATAGCTTGGGCTGTTGTTTCAAAACAACAGCACAAGGGGAAATGAAATACTGAAGACTGTTTGTTGATTTGCGCTATAAAGGTTCTCATCTCTGTCTAGATTTACCCTCCAAGAACTGTCAGTACTGTACATCGATCCGAGCAGATAACGTTTTTGAGGGCATAAACAGAGTCTGAGTATAAGGTCTTAGGGAATTGGATTCAGGATCAATTATCTTGACGTGAAATAAATGTACAATAAAAGCCTGTTTATCCGGCACCCTCTGGACCTGGCCAATGCCGGTTAAACCACATGCTGGATATTCAGTCAGATCCAACACCGAAAACCCAACACAAAAAGAAATAGCTTAATTTAACACATACCATATTAATAATAGACTAAATAATGACAGATATTAACAGATCTTTGTTATTCACCTAAAATCACCTTTCTATAAATGTAAATTGTTGTTGTTGTTGTTGATGGATGCTGAGGTAGAGGTGTACAGTCTATCGATAACTTCTGCAATGGTAGACACCACGTGAGGGAAAAAAACGGCAGGGTGATTTTAAGGCTCTACTAGCGGCAAGCTGAAATACCTGTACAGTACTCTCGTGCGACAATCGATTCATTAAATGCGCCACCGCGATTGTGCTGGATAACATCCGGTTAATCGGATGGGGGGCTTTTTTTTTGATGTACCGGTTATACGGAAGTTCCGGTTGATTGAGTCACGGATAAACAGGCCTTTATTGTAATAAGGTAGAGTTTAATGGTATACACGCAGTTTCAGTTACCCAATGGCACTTGGGTTATCTTATTTTGCCCCACTCTGACAGGAGGCACTTCTCATTTATGAAAGGACTTAATAATAATCCTTGTGTTTGATATTAGCACTTTTCAAGACTTCTAGACGTCTAAAAACACTTCATTCACAGAATATACCGTAAAGTGAATTGACTGTATATTTGTGGGCAAAACGCGGCAGCCAATTGTGCATAGCAGTGTCCCCCACAAACAGTCGTGGATTGAAAATGGCCAATTTTATAATTGTGTTTTTTTTGAGGGATTATCATTAGGCGTGTGGAGTAAGGAAACTTGCTCAAGGTTTCGCCTTGACCTACTTGGATTCGAACACAAGTCTCACGCTTGTAAGGCAAGTGCTCTAACCACTGAGCTACGGAACTCCACAAATAATGTCATCGTATTTTTAAAAAACTGAAGGTTTTCCCTACATAGAAGGAGGCCATTCAGTTCACTGTTCCTATGACATGGTGACCCACTTTCTAAATGACATTTTTTTAAAAGCTCTTTCCCTTTATCCCCTTTTCTGTATAGGTGTTTCTTCTTTGTCTTAAATGTAGTTCCCTCCTTTTCTAAACTTGGCTTAACTTTTCCATCCTCAATGGTTTAACAGTGAAGCAGGGAAAATCAAGCAGTCAACCTTTTTTTAACCTTAGTTGCAGGAACGCCTACTGAAATCCTGGATGTGGAGACGATAATGCAGTATGCATTGCAATACTATTATACTATTCAGTCCGATTATGCCCCAAAGCTAGCATTTTCATTAGCCTGATCAAAACGTACATATTTTTAGTCAAACTCAATTTCCTGCATACACTGCTAAAACACTGGAGCCAATATCTCTGTTCAAATCATTAGATTCCACTGAGGTGAGAACTTAAATACCTGGGAGTTCAGAACTTCGTGCAAAGAAATCAAACCTTTCAAATATCTCCAGCTGAGTTCGATACAAACAGTGTATGAATAAATGGTGTATTTTTTACCCTCTGGATACAGAAAGACCTGTCTCACTAAGGATATCCACGCATTTTTCTTCCATCATCGAACATCAAAAATATGATGTTCCATCATATTAAAAATAAACGCAAGTACTTTTTCACATCAGTTTTATTACTGTATAACTGTCTGCTAGGAGGAAGTATTTCATTCCCAGGTGAGCATCAAATAAGCAGATAGATAAGTATCTGAATTTTCCTCTTTGCTCTCGTCCTTTAACCTTTCCCTTCACATTCACACTGCCATCCACATCCACGGCCACCCATTCAATCTGGTGATCACCCGAGGCCTCAACGTCTCTGGCGTCACCATCACCGACAAAGCCATCTCAGACCATTTTTTCATTTCTCTCAACACCTCTATCCCTCCCCCCTCCACCTCCAAACCCACCACCATCTTCTACCGGCCCTGGAAGAAGATTCCCCCACAAACTTTCACCGCTGCCCTCGAAACCTCCGACCTCCTCCCCCTGTGGCATTCTTCCTGTACCAACCCATCCTCTGCCTCCACCACCCTCCATAACACCCTCTCCACTACCCTCGACACCCTGGCCCCCCTCACCTCTCGAATTGTCTCCCACTCCCTATCATCATCATCATGGTACACAACTCACCTCCGCTCCCTCAAGAGACAAGTGCGAGCAGTTGAACGCACCTGGCTCAAATCTGGCCTCACGGTCCACCGGCAAATCTGGCTAGACCGCATCAAATTTTACCGCTCCGCCCTAGCCACCGCCAAATCAGCCTTCTACTCCAGGATAATCCGAAGGACAACCACCGCCTCCTCTTCGCCACCACCAACCAGCTCCTCCACCCCGCCCCCCCGCCTCGCTTTGCAGATCCTCTCCTCTAACGCATGCTGTGAGGAGATGCTGGACTTCCTCGAGTCCAAAATCGAGAGAATCCGCTCTGCGGTTTCCTCCCCCCATCTTTCCTCCACCTCCGCCCTTCCATCCGTTACTCCACCCCCCACCCACCCTCCTTTTCACACTTTCAACCCCACCTCCCCGTCCTCAGTCACAAGAACAATCACTTCCATGAAACCCACCACGTGTTCACTGGACCCCATCCCCACCCCCCTCCTCCGCACCCAGCTCCACCTCTTGGTCCCGCTAATCTCTGACACCATTAACCTCTCCCTTTCCTCCGGCACCTTCCCCACCTCCCTTAAAACAGCCACCATCACCCCTATCCTGAAAAAACCCTCCCTTGATGCGTCGCAGCTTTCAAGCTACCGACCCATCTCCAACCTCCCGTTCTTTTCTCAGGTCCTTGAAAGAGTGGTTGCCTCCCAGCTCCGCTCTTTCCTCTCAACTCACTCACTCCTTGAACCCCTCCAATCAGGTTTCCGCCCTGCTCACAGCACGGAAACTGCCCTGGTTAAGGTCACAAACGACATCCTAATCGACACCCAGCTGGACCTCTCCGCCTCATCCCTCAACCCCCAGACCATCGATGTTCTGACAGCATGTTTGTCCGACATCGAGTCCTGGACGAGGGACAATTTCCTCCAATTGAACGTGAGCAAGACCGAGGCCCTCCTGATTGGCTCAAGCCAGCGCCTCCGCGCATCGGGCGCTGCCAGCATCAACATCCAAGGCTGTACTCTCCACCTCACAAAGCCAGTCAGGAACCTCGGCATCACGTTCGACCCCAAACTCTCCTTCCTCCCCCACATCTGAGCCTTGACCGGCACCGCCTATTTCCACCAGCGCAACATTGCCAGGCTCCGCAACTATCTCACTCCCCACGCTGCCGAAACACTCGTGCACGCATACATCACTTCACAGCTGGACTATGGGAACTCTCTCCTTGTCGGCCTCCCCAGCTCCTCCATTCACAGGCTGCAGATCATCCAAAACTCTGCAGCCCGTGTACTATCCTGCACCCGCCTCCGCGACCACATAACCCCCACCCTCGCCCGTCTCCACTGGCTCCCCATCCCCCAGAGGATCGAGTTCAAGATCCTCGTCCTCACCTTCAAGGCCTTACACGGCCTTGCCCCGCCCTACCTTTCCGACCTACTCTCCCCCTGCAAGCCCACCAGGACCCTCCGTTCAGCAGGACTTGGCCTGCTCCAAGCCCCCCGCCCGAACCGTCCCACCATCGGAGGCCGGGCCTTCAGTTTTTCCGCTCCCACCCTTTGGAACTCCATCCCCCAATCCCTCCGTCTTGTTTCCTCCCTTTCCTCTTTCAAGGCCAGTTTGAAGACTTTCCTTTTCGACCGTGCCTTCTGTTCCCCCCCTAAGTCTTCGACCTCCCCTACGTTTTTTACCCCCTCCTGAACACTCCCCTCCCAGCTCGGGTCACACGCCTCCTGTGCAGCGCTTTGGGACGTCCTCCCGACGTGAAAGGCACTCTATAAGTGCAATTTGTTGTTGTTGTATCAAAATGCTTCTGCTTGTAAGCCTGCTAATTGTGGGACGACCAAATACTTGGCTTAGCCAAGTAGCCACATAGCAAGCTATTTAGATAATGCTATAAGCACAGGTGAAACTATACCAATCTTTAAATGTGTTTCCAACCACACCAATGCAAAGAAACATTTCTTCTGAAAGTGCTGGTACAAAGAAAAATGTACTACAGAATCTACTTCTCAGACCTGCTTACACCCAACCCACCACCCTCCACTCGACTGGCTCCGGCAAGTCCCTCTTGCTCTCCGTTTGCCCATTATCTGCTGCACTTTCAGCCACTACATACCGAAACTCTGGAACACTCTTCCCCTATCTATCCCTTTATCTATCTATCCCTCTCTCTATCCCTTCTTCTATCTATGGAGCTCTTGTGGCTCAGTGGTTAGAGCACTTGGCTTGCAAGCTGGGGAGACCAAGCTGGGGAAACCTGTGTTCGAATCCAGGCAGGTCAGGGTGAAACCTTGGCAAGTTTCCTGACTCCACACGCCTAATAATAATCCGCCCCCAAAAAACCACAATAATAAAATTTGTCATTTCAATCCACGACTGTTTGTGGGGGACACTGTTGTGCGCAATTGGCTGCCACGATTCGCCCACAAATAAACAGTCAATTCACTTTACATTATATTCTGTGAAGCGCTTTGGGACGTCGATAAGATGTGAAAAGCACTGTATCAAATGTAAGGATGATTATTATTATTATCCCTCCACCTTGCCCCTTCCTTCCCCCATCATCAGGTCATGTGAGGACCTTCCCCTTCGATGGTGCCCTTTTTTTTGTGCAAAAATAATTTTTCCAATAAATCTACATCTGCTTTCCTGAGCATGGTGACAAATTGAACAACGACATAAAAACAGCAGCGCTGACACTAATTACCGTCCTCTCCCACGTCACGGTCCGTTCACTGTAATTATACCAGCACAAGTTAAGCATTCCAAAATTTGGGTAGAGGATCAGTTTCCCCCTCGGCTGATGACCAACGCATCCTGCGCTGGGTAGGAATGTTGGAATTGTCAGAGGTGCCACCCTTCAGATGAGAAGATATCCCAATTCTCACCTGCCTATTCAGGTGAGCATTGGGACTATTTGTAAAGAGAAGCGGGTTTCGCACAGCCAGCAATCCCTCAAACAAAACTGGTCATTCACTTGTGGGACATTGCTGTGTGCCAATTGACTGTTGTGTTTGCCCTCAAATACAGTTACTGTGCTTCACGGTAAATGCCTTTACAGTATGTCCTGTGAAGCACTTTTGAGATATCCTAGTGATACGAAAGGCTGCCTTATCAAATGCAATTCATTATTATTAACAGGAATTGGGAAAGGGGAGGAAATAGGAATAGGAATAAGTCAACCAACAGCAACTTCAGCTAGACAAAGTACACAACATTGCTTTAAGTAACTGATGATCTTGGATAATGAAACATTTGAACAAAAGGCAAGATGTTGGCAATCCGACGGAAGGTCATCGACCAGCAGCGTTAACTCAGTTTCCTCTCTCTATAGGTGCTGCCTGACCTTCGGAGTGTTCTCAGCCACTTCTGCTTTTAACTCACTTGCACAATGCCTTCCTGAATCAGTTCTGCTATATTAATTACAGTTCCTGTTTATATAGTGAGGCAGCTTCTCTTCGCAATATAAATGCACATTCATAAGCAAGGTTTTATAGTTAGTTCGCAACTATTTCCTGAGGGTTAACTACCTTTCCTAGCTGTGGAGAAAGATCCACAAGGATATGAATACTTTTAAACCCACAGGCAGCCAAAAGGCATGACTGCGACTTTTAATTAATATTGTTTAAAGCATGGGCCATACTACAGTCCTGTAATTTAGTGGTTAGAGCACTCGCCTCGCAAGCAAAGAGGGCCTGGGTTTGATTCCCTGGCAGGACATAAACATTGGGCAAGTTTCCTTACTGCACACGCCTCTGTTTACCTAGCAGTGAGTAGGAACCCAATTGTTAGTCGATTGGCTGATCGTTTTTTCAGGGGGTAATAATCCCTTAAAAAAAATTATTATTATTATTTCATCATTCAATCCACGACTGTTTGTGGGACACTGCTGTGCACAATTGGCTGCCACGTTTCGCCCATAAAATACACAAGACACTACACAGTATATTCTGCGAAGTGCTTTGAGACGTTTTGAAGACACGATACAGTGCTATATCAAATTAAAGAATTATTATTATGCTTATCTGCAACTGAATCGCAAGCAGTGCCAAGCACAGGTTATTTAAGTTTCTCTTACAGGTTTGCAGAAGAAAGCCCACCTGTGCAGACGGTGTGTAATGAACAACAACAACCACAACATAATTGCACCTATACAGCGTCTTTCACGCCTTTCACGTGAGGAGGACGTCCCAAAATGCTGAACAGTCTGGTCGGGACCCAAGCGGGATGGGAAAGGAGGGTTGGGGTAGGGAGAAAGGGAAGGAGAGTGGGAGAGGGGGAAGAGTTAGTGGGGCAGCCGAAGGCACGGTCGAAGAGGAAGGTCTTGAGACCAGCCTTGAAAGAGGAAAGGCAGGAAGCAAGGCGGGATGGAGTTCCACAGTGTGGGAGCAGAGAGGCTGAAAGCCCGGCCGCCGATGGTTGGGGGGTTAGGGCGGTGGACGCGGAGCAGGCCTGAGTCTGTTGAACGGAGGGTGAATGGCCTTGAAAGTGAGGATGAGGATCTTTAATTCGATCCTCTGGGTGACGGGGAGCCAGTGGAGACGGGCGAGGGTGGGAGCGATATGGTTGCGAAGCTCTCGTTGTTTTCCTCGCCTTAACACTTGACATTGCCACACATCGGCCGCTGTCTCTGTCTTGGCAGGAAGTGGCAGAGCAAGCGTGAGAAAGCGCAGCGCTGTTGGGGGTAGGCATGGAATCAGTCACTGTATAAAGTGGCACAATAATAATCCTTGCACTTGACATAGCGCCGTATCGGGACATCTTTAAGATGTCTCTAAGCGCTTCACAGGAGTAAACTGTAAAATGAATTGGCTATTTTCTGAGCGAACACAGAGCAGCCCACGACGATGTCCCACAAACAATCCGTGGATTGTTTAGACAATATTATTATACAATAATAAAATTGGTCATTTCAATCCACGAGTGTTTTGTGAGGGACGCTGCTGTGCGCAATCGGCTGCCACATTTCGCCCACAAATATATAGTCAATTCACTTTACAGTATATTCTGTGAAGCGCTTTGGGACGTCATTAAGATGTGAAAAGCGCTATATCACATGCAAGGATTATTATTATTATTATTATTATTATTAAAGTGACCAACTGATTGGTCGCACAAGAGCATCGAACCTTCCACTGTATTGTTTTCCTAAAATAACAGAATTGGGAGAGAAAGGCAAGTGGTTATTTTGGAAGCTAGGTTAAATTAAATTCTAGTTAGTTTTCCCCTGCAGAATAGGTTCCACTTAATAACAAGTGTCACAAATGTTCTTGTCATGAGAGACGTTGCCCCAACATGGAGGCATTGCTTCCATATTGACAATGCTTTTGACCCTCTGGAACTGCAGCTTACAACAACAACAATGACAACAATAAATCCTGTGAATCACTTTGAGATGTCCTCCCGACATCATTATGGCATCATTTCAAATAAAATCATTTGAATAATTAATAATTATTATTATTATAACAAAGTAAAAAATAGTCACAAATATCAGCAATGTTTGAGCGTAACCACAGACAACAAGATCTCTCAAACCCGCTTTCTGTCCATTGTCAACCATTCCTGCAGCTCTGCCTCCTTGTATTTTGGACTGTTCCAAATTCTGATTCATTCCTCCAAATTCTAAGTGAATCAATCTTTACTTGTAAGATTCGAAAGCCTGTCGTCGCAATCTTCTCACCTGAATCACAGTCATTACCTCACACAGGCCATTTGTTTGCATTACTTTGGGTGTTAAGTAGGGAACGGCGATATGGGAATTTTCCGGATATGGATATATCGGTTGGCTCATATCGAGATATACCGAAATATCGATATTTTCCGTTTTTTCGTACTGCGCATGCGCGCGCGCATTCCGGGTGTGCGCGCATTCGGAGCCTATCTTCTCAGGAGGTAAATATCTTTCTCTCTCTGTGTCTTTCACTCTCTCCATCTCTGTGTTTTTCTGTCTGTGTCTCTCTGTGTCTCTCTCCCTCTCTCCTCTCTCACATCCCCCCCCCATCTCTATCTATCTGTATATTATCACATCCACCCCGTCTCTCCCCACCCTCCCGCCGTCCCTCTCTCGCACCCCCCACCCCCGTCGTCTCTCTCCCCCACCACCCCCCCAGCCGTCTCTCTCCCCCTCTCCCCCCCCAGCCGTCTCTCTCCCCCTCTCCCCCCCAGCCATCTCTCTCCCCCTCTCCCCCCCAGCCATCTCTCTCCCCCTCTCCCCCCCCCAGCCGTCTCTCTCCCCCTCTCCCCCCCAGCCATCTCTCTCCCCCTCTGCCATCTCTCTCCCCCTCTCCCCCCCCAAGCCGTCTCTCTTCCCCTCTCCCCCCTCCAGCCGTCTCTCTTCCCTCTCACCCCCCCCCCAGCCGTCTATCTCCCCCTCCCCCCAGCCGTCTCTCTCCCCCTCTCCTCCTCCCCCCAGCCATCTCTCTCCCCCTCTCCCCAGCCATCTCTCTCCCCCTCACCCCCCCCCCAGCCGTCTCTCTCCCCCTCTCCTCCTCCCCCCAGCCATCTCTCTCCCCCTCTCCCCAGCCGTCTCTCTCCCCCTCACCCCCCCCCACCCCCCCCAGCAGTCTCTCTCCCCCTCACCCCACCCCCCCACAGCCGTCTCTCTCCCCCCACCCCTTGCATACCTGTATATTGTATTCGAGGACTATGAATACAAGATGGCGGCTTTGCACCTCGGTCTGTGCATTGTGTATAGAGATGAGCATTCTGGATCTTGTAGTTGATTGTGCTCGCATCCCGATTCTTTACCTCGATATATCGTTTTTCGATATATCGGTATTTTTAAAATGTCTATATCGGCATACCGATATGAAAATCATATCAGGTTTTAGCGATATACCGATATATCGCCGTTCCCTAGTGTTAAGTCAATCAGCCCTCTAAGGTTATCCTCAATGTTCAGCACATTCATTTAAAAATGCATCGAGTACTCCCACCTATTGAACTTTATATCTATATAGTCTCATTATGCTTGAGATGTCTCAAAGCGTTTCATAAAATATACTGCAAAGTGAACGGACTGTATGTTTTACATACGAAACGTGGCAGCCAATTGCATACAGCAGTGTCCCACAAATAGTTGTGGACCGAGTGACCAATTCTTTTATTGTATACATATTATACACACACACACTTCCTCATGCTACCGTCATCACTGAGTGATTATAATACTGTTGTAGCAACTAAATCTTTGTCTTTGTCGCTAGGTCGATATTCAGGTATGGGAGGTCTTACTTCTTTTGAAGTCTGATAAATGCGTACCAGGAAAGCAACCATCAAAGGATTTTATTGAGAACAAATTTATGGAAATCACACTTCCTCAGTTAAAATTAATCATCTGACCTACAATTTCAATTTCATTCTACTTCCTAATCATTCCAATTTCATCTGCAACATAATTCCGAAATGTGATCTATAATTCGAAAGGGTTAAACAACATACTGCTGTGGTTATAATGAAAAAGCTTATTAAATTCACCTCTGAACACCTCATTATTAATTTCAAGAACATTAATAAGTACTTGAAACTGTCACATTGGTGGTGGGTGGGGGGATGTGTGAGTGTGTGTGGAGAGTGTGCATGAGTTATCAGCAATGGCATTACCTTGGACACAGTTTTAATTAATAACAAAATCAATACCTTACAACAATATGACTTAAAAAAATCTACAATCATAAAAGGATCAGTGAGTCAGTTTGCCATGGGGGTCAGACCAGAAACATGGCAAAAATACATAATAATAATAATAATCCTTGCAGTGATTATAGCATTTTATCGCACCTTTGAGACATCTCATTGGGACGTCCTCTCGACGTGAAAGGCGCTATATAAATGTAAGTTTTGATTGATTGATTTCAAAGCGTTCTACAGCATATACTGTACATTGTGTTGGCGAAACGCGGCAGCCAATTGCACACAGCCGTATCCCACAAACAATCGTAGATTGAATGACCAAATCATTATTTATTTTATCTGGAGGGATTATGACTCCCAAAAAAACAAACTGCAAACCGTCTAACAATTTCCTACTCACTGGTAAGTAAGTAAACAAGAGGCGTGTGGAGTAAGGAAATTCGCCTTTCATCCCACCCAGGAATCAAACTTGGATCCTCTCTCTTGGGAGGCGAGCATTCTAAACATTTTTCAGTCACTGTAGTTTTTTTTAGTGGAAACAGGTATACTCCACAATGGGTAGCGATGGCCCTGAGGTTACATTTCACAGGATCTATCTTGAAGAAAGGTTCTCCCCAATCTCCTGTTGCAGTTTTGTTGAGGGTTGTGGCTGAAAAGTTCATTCTCTTTCATGTCGCTTCACTTGCTTGTGGGTGTCTGGGTTTTGTGTCAGATTTCAAGCATCTGCAGATTTTTTTTCTTAAATCACTGCATTTATTGTTGAGGCTGATACTTTCAGCGTTTTATATAAACAGGTGGGTCTGAGAAGGGTAGTGATTTGCAATTTTAAAACTACATTAGGCATCCATGATTGAACATTTTAAGTTCAGTACTTAACACGGTTTTAAATCCTATTCCTTTTCATCTTCCTCAAAAATCATCCCCTCCCCCCACCCACCCCACACACAATTTTGGTTAAATTGCTTATAAAACTTCAAGACTGTATGTAAGATGTATCACACTTTGAAATCCAACCCTATCTCAAGGCAGAAGTTGTGAGAAAATAATAATCCTAGCATTTGGTATAGTATCCTAACAAGTCATTAAAGTGCCTCAGTGCTTCACAGGATTTTTGGTGGAGTCCTGTAGCTCAGTGGTTAAGAGCACTCACTTGGCAAGCGAGAGACCGGGGGTTTTGATTCCCAGTAGGGCAAAATCTTGGGCAAGTTTCCTTATGGGAAATCTTGGGCATGCTTGATAATCATCCCTCAAGAAAATAAAACCAACGAATTGATCACTTCAATCCACAACTGTTTGTGGGACATTGCTGTGTACAATTGGCTGCCATGTTTCGTCCACAAATATACATACAACCCCACCTTACGCTATATATTGGGAAGCGCTTTGAGACATCTAGAAGACGTGAAAAGCGCGATATCAAATGCAAGGATTATTATTATTATTATTACCATAAAAGTGTAATGAGTATGTATACATAGGTGAACAGGGAATTTGACAAATAAACAACACTCTCCCCACTCAAAAATCTCTTCCCTCCCACACTAATGCAAACTCTCCCCATGACCATTTGCACCCTCCTTGCATTTGTCACACCACCGTATAACATTGCTGAGAAACCCCTTTAAACTACTTCGCAGGATTTTGCTGTGATGTGTAGTGACTGTATATTTGTAGGCAAATGGAGCAGCCGATTTACGCACACAAAATCTCACAAACAGCCATGAAGTGAGTGACCAATTTTATTTGGTTGAGATTCTTAAATGGATTATGAAAGGGGTAAGACTGATTGATTGAATTCATGGGTATTCTATATAAAATAGTTTCCTTGGCTTTCCTCCTGTTGCCCCAGCTCGGGTTGATTTTTTCTTTTCGACCCCGCTTTTGGTCACCTTTTTCCCCCTCCCCCTGGCTCGGACCTGGGATCCGTTTTGTGAAGTGCTCTGAGACGCCATCTGGCCTGGAAAGCGCTATATAAATCAAAATTGTTGTTGTTGTTGACGACTGTCCAGCGCCTTGGGACGTCCTCCCGAAGTGAAAGGCACTATGCAAATGTCATTTTGTTGTTGTTAAGAATGTATTTGTTCCTCCTCCTCCTCTCCACAAGTCCTATAGCCTGATATCAGCTTAGATCCTTTCTATTTGTAGTGGCCAAGGTTCAAATAAAAAAATTGATGTGAAAACCTTAATAATAATAATCCTTGCATTTTACATAGTGCCTTTCATTTTGGAAGATAGGAGATACTGTGTGTTTCTGTGGGCAGATGGAGGTAAATGCGTGTTGTATCATGCTATGAAAATAACAACTTGCATTTATATAGCGGGTAGACCCTGAGCCCCATACAAGATGCCTCTCATGTCACCTCATTTACGAGCATCAATGAATTTTCACAACATGAAATAATTTTATTTTATCTCATTTACTGCTGCCGTTATCCGCGGTGCAACTCAGCAGTTTAGCAATCACAACCGAAAGCTGCCTGAGCTCTTGAAGATCGACTTGGAAGAGAATAGATGCAACTGAAACACACTTAATAAATCAAGAGCATGTCGGTATCACTGTTACTGCATGTTAAATGGTGCAATCCAGGGCAGAGAATTTTTGAATAACACAAGCACCCCCCTGCTGATGGGGAAGTGGAAATGGTGATCCTGCCTGGAGTACGTACAATTGGACCAATTTCAGAGAACAAATATTGAAGGTTTTTTTTTCTAAAAAGGACATTTCAGCTTTATTTGCAACTGACTGCTGCAAGTTTCAGTCAGTCATTCTTACTGACACCACAGGAAAGCTCCTTTAAGACAGGTTTCACTGTTAACAGCATGAGTTCGGATACAAATTCGCGTGCACATTTTCACCATGTCAATTTTCGCTTTAACTTGATGTGGTTACAGGTAACGCAGCTAGCTGCATGCAATTCTGGCAACATACCACACATATCAGAACATTTCAGGCTTGAGCAGGGTGGGAATATGTTTCATAGCTCAACACCACTTAAGAATATAGAAGTCACTTTGGAATAGGGAATTAGAATTTAAACCTGACATGAGTCATACCCACAGCAAGCAGATTTGAAACCAATTTTAAACAGCATATGGTAGAATGCTTTGCAGCCACAATTTGTGTGACAAGACAAGCAGAACATCTGGGCACACAAACAATTGCTTATTTCAGCGACGTCAACTTGGGAAAACATCAAGCAGAGATACAGATTTTCCCCACAGGGAGGCAAGGAAGCACCAGAATTGTCGGCAGATGGTCGGTGAGCTAACTTTAAACAGCCAGCCGACACTCCCATAGCCGTTAAAATACAAGATCAACTTCCAGGCCATCAGAAATAGGGGCTGAATCAGAGCGGGGCTCGCAGGAGGACATCGCCTATCCATCATGTGGAGCGCTCTGGGATGATACCCTTCGTGAGGGGAGCTGTATATAACATCAAGCTGTTGTTGTTGTTGTTGTCGGTGTCCGGTAGCTTCATGATTGGATTACTCACCTCACGAGTGAAAGGACCTGGGTTCAATTCCCGGAGAGGGCATGTGCGCTTATTCCACACTCACGCCTCTGTAGTGTTCGGCGATATATCGATAATATTGGTATAATTTTTCATATCGATATCCCGATATTGGAAATTTGAATATATCAGTATATCGAAAAATTAGGTATGAAAAAAAATCAGTATACCTGCAAAATATCGGTATATCATCAACAAATGCCACGTTACAGCATACAGAAAATATACAACCAAAGGTTCAAATGTGCTTGACGACACAATGGACACAAGAGATTAATTTTCTTAAAGCGCCAAAGGGCTCTATCAATAACAACAAACAACGAAAACAGCAACAACAAAGTTCAACAGACTTGCAACAGACCTTGTCACCAGCATTGCAAACCTCCTAGGCGTACAGCACGCATATCTGAATGCGCGCGCATCCCCCTTCTTCCCTTCCCCCCATCACCAAACACAATCAGACTTGTGCACAACTCTCCCAAGCCATTTATACGTAAAGGTTTGGAACGTGAGTAAAAAAAAACTTGGTGATATCGATATATCGGTATATATCGATATGAGCCCACCGATATGTCGATACCGGAAAAATTAAATATCGACGGACACAACGCCTCTGTTAACCTAGCAGTAAGTAGGAACCCAGTTGTTAGTCAATTGGCGGATCACTTTCCCGGTAAATAATAATTTCTTAAAAATAAATAAAAATAATAATTTGGTCACTCAATCTACAACCGCTGTGCACAATTGGCTACTGCGTTTCGCCTACAAAACATACAGTAAATTTGCTTTGCAGTAAAGTAGTTTGAGACGTCTCGAAGACGTGATAAAGCCTGTATCCAATGCAAGGATTATTATTAATGATCTCCCCAACAATCAGATGGAAAATGTCAAAAGAAGCCTCGGCTTAGAACATAGATCAACAAACAAGACTGAATCACATTTCCAGAGTTTTAAAAATATCCACCACCCACTAAAATAGTGTCAGTTTTACTACATGTTGGAATCAGTTCATAAAGCCTTAAGAGTACAATCAGAGAGATAGGGTTTCTTTGTCTATTGCAATGCAAATCTGTATTAAAAAAAAGTCAAAAATAAACCTTCAGATTTATTAAACCCTATGCAATGAAAGACCAATATCCTGAAGGTTAAAACAATGCCAACACCAATAGATGCTTTTCCTTTGGACACCAATGTTACTTATTATAATAGGCGCCTACTGTAAATTTGTTCACATTTGTGAACTATTAGATTTTACTGGAAGAATAAGTTGTGTGCTGTATCGCATAACCATTTCTGAAAAGTAAGCAGATATTAAGAACAAATTATGAATAGAAATACAGAGAGCTCAATACACACCAGTGTTCTGATTTGCTGTTGTGGTGGGAGGCTGTTATCAGGCCTGAAATTCTCAAGGTGGCAAGTTCCTAATCTCACCCATGCTGACATAGGCTTGGCTGCCTCAAATGTTGAGAAACTTCAGTGATTTTATTTTGCCAGCCGGGTGTCTGACACATGCGCAAACCCATCACCGTGCTTAAGGGAGTATCCAAACTAAGCTGAGAATTCTGTGCGTCCCACCTACACATGGAAATCCCGAGAGATAGATTGTTGGAATGAAATGCGCACTCTCTCCCCGGAAAGATACATCCTACTTACCTAATTCTGGAAAGTATTAGGCGCAGGTTGGCAATAGCCAAGGCTTGGGGAGGACCCCAGAGTGTGCGTTGGAGGTAACTGCTGGAGTCTGACCAGCTAACACTACGTAGCCTGCCATTGATATCACTGTCTGGCAAGCTTTCCTGCTGCTTGTCCAGCTAAGACCACCCTACCCATTTGGCTTGCAGTGTTACAAGGAGCTGAGTGGGATGACTCCCTGCCCCCAGTCACTAGCCTACTCTCCATTTTGGGGTTAAAAAAAATCAATGAGAACCACAAAGCTAGTTCTTGAAGTATTAACCCTTTACAGTGAAGAGCTCCATATCCACACTAATTGGAACATCCTCACTGCGGATACGAAAACAATGCAGATAATAATCTACGTGCATCTGTCACTCTATTCTCTAACTGTGTGTGTGAGAGCGTCCATGAAACTTTAAAATACTCTCCATATTTCAACCAGACTTACTCAACTCAAACAAAACATAAAATAATAATGCTCTATTTTATTTCCAAGAAGCAAACAAACAAACATAAACTAAAATAGATCTAGTCATCACACAGTATCGGGCTCTAAATAGGTTGGTACAAGCATGGACACAGCATGCGACAGCCAGCAAGCAACAGGAGCTTACACATTGGTACAGTTAACACAATAACATGCATTTACTTAGCAACCCTCACGCAGGGTAGTGCCCCAGAGCGCTTTGGAAACACGGCATTCAAACAAACATTGCTTTAGTTATCATTTTCCTGGTTTGTAGAGGCAGCCCAGAACTCTCTGAACTTTCCCTTCCACTCTCATTTTGTCAAAAACAAAAAAATTCTGTGTTGTTCACTTCTGCTATGTGGATATTGTTGTTGAATTTAAAAAACCATTGGCTAGAAAGCAATACAAACTCTGAACGAACCATTTGTGCAAAAGTAGGCAGCCTGCACTGGAAAAGAAGATTCGTTAAGAAAGGAGGATTATTATCTCTTTCAACCAGAACAAAGGGACTTTTTTCTGTTAAGTTTATGCTCGTAAGTCACCTATATCAAGACAAAAGGGTTTCCTTTTTATTGCACAAACCGGCAGCGCAGGGCCAGGTGCAGGAAAGCAGTCAGCCCCTGTTACCACCAACAACAACCTGCCACAACATGTTCAGTGAGGATCCACCTGTGCCTCCGAGCAAAACTGCGCGAGAAACGTTCAAGCTTCAACAGGAATCAAACAAAAACATCTTCCATTCTACATCATCAGGGAAGCCGTACAACCCACTCCAGCTGGAGAAGAAACAACGACAACAACAACAAAATTTCATTTGTATGGAGCCCTTTCGGGTCGGGAAGACACCCCAAGGCGCTGGACAGTCAGTGTTTCAGACCCGCGCTGGGGTCGGGGATGGTGGAGGGAAAGGAAGGGAGGTAACTGATGGGACCGTTGAAGGGGAGAGGGTCTTGAGGCATGACTTGAAGGAGGATAGGGAGGGGGTGAGACAGAGGGATTGCGGGATGGAATTCCAATGGTTGGGGGCAGAGTGCCAGAAGGCTCGCCCACCGATGGTGGGGTGTTTGGGTCAGGGGACATGGAACAAGCCACTGAGAGGAGGGAACAGACAGGTTGTTAGGAGGTCACAGAGGTAGAGTGGGGCAAGGCCATGGAGGACTTTAAAGGCGAGGACCAGGATCTTGAATTGAATTCTCTGAATGATGGGGAGCCAATGGAGTCAGGCAAGAATGGGGGGGATGGGGTTGTGGAGCTTGGTGAGACAGAAGATATAGGCTGCAGAGTTCTGGATGATCTGCAGCCTATAGAGGGAGGAGTTGGGAAGGCTGACAAGCAGGATGTTTGCATTATCGATCCTGGTCGTGACGAAGGCATGAATGAAAGTGTCAGTGGCCTGAGGCGTGAGATAGTGGCGGGGTCAGGCAATGAGAACACTCACTTCAGACAGATGTTCACAGGAATACTCAGCTTTCAGATGCACATATGCAATTTCATGTGTCCATCTGAAAGATGATTATCCTAGACTAAGAGTTCTGTAGCATTCCTACTTCTCAAAATGTACTATTATCAGGTTTGTTTTTGGTAAACACAACAAACAACAACAACGACTTTTATAGCTCCCTCCACGCCGGACGGCATCTCAGAGCACTTCACAATAGCGGATCCCGGGACCGAGCCAGGGTCAGGGGGAGAAAGGTGACCAAAGGTGCTGTCGAAGAGAAAGGTCTTTAGTTGAGACCTGAACCTGGGAAGAGAGGGGGAGTGAGGAAGGGAGTTCCAGAACCTTGGGGTGTAGTGGCTAAACACACACTCACATGTAACAGAACCAGTTTTCAGGCCTACTTTGAACAGCAAATTCAATGTATTGGAAGCAAACGTGCAGGTACTCTGCATGCACGTAGCAATTCCAATCCAAGCAGAATCAATCTCAAACTGGTTAATTGCTGATTCAGTGACAAGAGCCAAGCAACTGGCACAAAGCAAACTGCATAGGGAACCTGGACTTCGAGCCATCACACTACCAACTGGAGAGATAATGTACTACACCTCCAGTACCCTCCCCACCAAACTGTCCCAACACTTCTCGAACACCAATGGGAAAGGGAGGTGAAGAACGCCAAAGCAATTGAATGAGAAACAATCAAAGGGTAATCGACCTCAACTAATTTTCCAACAAAGGACTGGACACACATTCCCCGGCTGCACTACTTGGCTCTGCAACTTCCTCGTTATCAGAAGATTGAGGTGTGGAGACTAACACAACTCGCATGAAAAACATGCATTAAAATTCAGGCTCCCAACTTAAAATCTATAAATGGATGGAACTATAAAAAGTCGAACGTTCCCCAGGTTTCCAGTGTGGTAAAAGGCAGTGTCTAATGGGTCTAATTGCTGATCTGTACTCGGTTGGCTCGGCAGCAGTAAATGGCTCCCACAATTCTATTCTGGCCTGGTGAGAAATGGCCTCTGCTGGCAACTGCACGGGATTTGAGGTCGATTGCAAGATCAGGTTGCATTTTGCTGTTAGAATATTGTGGCTGGTATTGATCAACCCACTTTAGGAAAGTCATCAAGGCAATAGAGGGGGATGCAGAGGATATTTACTAGGATGACACCAGGGATGAGTGGTTTGTGCTATGAGCGGAGACTGGAAGAACCGGGCCCTTTTCTGCTGGAAAAGAAGATTCAGGGTTGACCTGATCAACATTTTTAAACTTATGCAAGGTTTTCATAGTCAACATGGAGGAATGATTTCCCTTGGACGATGAGTGAGTGAGAGGTGTCATCGGTTTGAGATAATTAGTGGTTGGGCAGATGGGTAGCTTTGGAAAAATTTGTTCACACGCAGAGTAATTATAGTAAACTTTTCATATATCATCTCTCTGAGGGAAAAGCACTTAATTACTCTATCAGTACAGTAGTGACTTTATCGGCATGTGTCCTCCGGGGCCACTAGGGGGTGCTAGAGCCAGAAGAACCCAAGCCCTACACCAACACACATTAAACCTGTGCAGAGCTGTTGGTGTGAGTGGCCCTGGTCCCAACCCCACGACTGTCAAGTTTATTTGTTAAAACGCGCTTAAGTGTACAGCGAAACTCACACAAGTGATATCAGTTGGGACCATCACATTTGATATGACTTATGTGAAGTCTGAGTTGTAGAAAACTGTAGAATGGGTATAAAACAATTTAAACATTAATCTACAATTTAATGCAGCCGATTAGTGTGCATTTAGGACCACATTTTCTGCGGTGCAATGTGTTGTGCCCCACTTGTTGTCTCACGTTGGAAGTATTGGAAGCGAATCATGGGAAATAATAGAAATAATCTTTGCTTTTGATGTAACAACAACAACAAAATTACATTTATAGAGTGCCTTTCATGTCGGGAGGACGTCCCAAGGCGCTGAAATATAGCGCCTTATCACATCTTTAAAATATCGCAAAGCGCTTCACAGAATAGATTATTACTAAGTGACTGTATATTTTGTGGGCGAAACTTGGCAGCAAATCACTTTATATAAAAAATTTTGAAGCGATTATTCCCAATAAAGCATCTGCTAATCAACTGTCAGTGAGGTGCCTATTTACCGCTTGGTGAGCAACATTTCGCCCTGGCCAGGAATCGAACCCGGGTCTTCTCAGGGGAAGCTTCCTTTGGTCATGGGATCTTTAACATTCACCTGAACCAACCAGACTTCAGTTTAACACTTCATCTGAAAGTCACAACCTCTGACAATGGTTGGAAATTACATTAGCAACATTGCTGAATGGAATTTTTTTCTAAAAAAAGTATCAGGTGGTCTATGTAGGGACAACAATGAGAGTGAAAGCCAAATACAAACAAACCTCGTTATTTTAAAGATTTTCTGCTGCTGCGCATTTATAATATTTCCTGTCAATGAGAAGTTTCCAGTCTCAGAAAGGTGATACTGTAACAAAATCACTCAACAGCCTGCAGTGATTTCCTCCCTTACTTCTTCATATCTTGAAAACAGTTGTGTTGCACCATAATAAATCTATTAGCGCCTCCATTAAAACTGTCATTTGTTTGGTGTTAACATATTTCATGCTCACTCGTGTTGGAGGGAATCTTGCCAGAGTGATTCTGCCTCTTTAGTTTATAGATGGTTGTGTCAGAGGCAGATGTAAACAAACACTGATAGCCTCATTTACTTCATCTGCAAACCCCAGCATATTGTTGTTCAGCCAGAGCATCCAAAGCAGTTCCCAGTTTCCAATGCCTACCACCAAAACGGTATGACTGTAGGTCATTTGGAGGCAGGTACAGTCATTTGGACTGTAAGTCACTGTGGAGTCCTGTAGCTCAGTGGTTAGAGCACTCACCTCACAAGCGAGAGACATGGGTTTGATTCTTGAGCTGGGTGAACTATTGAGGAGCTTTCTTCACTCCATACCCTTCTGATTAACTAGCAGTAAGTGGGAACACAATTGTTAGTCAATTCGCTGAGTGCTTTTCTGGGGTAATAATAATAAACCTTGCATTTGATATAGCGCTTTTCACATCTTATTGACGTCCCAGTAATAGTTCTTTCAAACAAATAAAAATAAATTGGTCACTTCAATCAATCCATGACTATTTGTGGCACACTGCTGTGTGCAATTGGCTGTCACTTTTCGCCCACAAAATATACAGTCAATCCACTTTACAGTATATTCCGTACAGCTTTGAGACGTCTGGAAAACATGATGAAAGTGCAAAATCAAATGCACGGTTTATTGTTTAATATAGCGCCTTATCAAATAATAAGGTTGCCTCGCGACAACTCAATGAGGTGCAACAAGATGAGTGCCCCAATGAGGAACTATTCTACTTACCATCACTCACACAAGGGAAGCTGGAGGAGCACGTGCCGCCAATCGATTTACTTGAATCGCAGGAAGAAGAAAAAATCCTTGTGTTGCTACTGCATGGCAGACAGCAGTCACACGTATGTCTCTCACTTAATTCCTGATGCAATACGTTTATATAGATGGTTTGCCCCATCTATACTGTGTGTCTGTCCGACATTGAGTCCTAGACGAGGGACAACTTCCTCCAACTAAACGTCAACGAGACGAAGCCCTCCTGATTGGCTCGCGTCAGCGACTCCACGCCTCAGCCGCTGACAACATCAGCATTCAAGGCTGCTCTCTCCGCTTCTTGAAGCCAGTCAGGAATCTGGGCGTCTTGTTTGACCCCGAACTGTTCTTCCTCCCTTATATTTGTGCCATGACCGACACAGCCTTCCACCACCTCGCAATATTGCCAGACTCTGCCACTACCTCCCGCCCCTCCCACCCCCATGCCACCGAAACACTCATCCATGCATTTATCACTTCCAGGCTCGACTACGGGAACTCTCTCTTCGTCGGCCTCCCCAGCTTCTCTCTTCACAGGCTGCAGATTATTCAGAACTCTGCAGCTCGTGTTCTCTCCCACAGCAGGCTTCGCGGCCCCATCACTCCCACCCTCGCCCGTCTCCACGGCTCCCCGTCACCCAGAGCGTCCAATTCAAGATCCTAGTCCTCACTTTCGAGGCTATTCACGGCCTAACACCCACCTATCTCTCCAACCTGCTGTCTCCATATCAGCCTGCCCGTCCCCTCCATTCAGCAGACTCTGGCTTGCTCTGCGTCCACCGCCCAACCATCAGTGGCCGGGTTTTCAGCTTCTCTGCTCCCACACTCTGGAACTACATCCCGCAATCCCTTCGCCGGGTCCCGACCTAACTATTCAGCGCCTTGGGAAGTCCTCCCGACGTGAAAGGCGCTCTATAAATGTAATTTTGTTGCTGTTATTGTTGCCCCAGAATAGATGATTTGCCCCAGGCAATCTGTAACCTTCAACCTGCCTCCAAAAACCAGGGTTCAGACTACAAGCAATATAGGATAGGTCAAACTCTGACCTTCTCACTCAGACAATACTTCCGTCTCGTGAACGGGGGTAAACAAGTTATGTATAGAACACAGACACCTTGGACTGTCATCAAAGTATTAAGTTGTCATACCACAGGATCCTCAAAACAGACAGCCTTCAAATGAATCCAGGTATTACATGATATTATTGGTCACGGACACCAGTTGGTGGAATTTTATTCAATTTGTTCCGTGTCTGTCCTTCTGACATAAGCAGTTGGCGACTGCCAGCAAACCCTGTTCTGTTAATTCCTGAAGGTATTAACAACAGAATTACTGTGTAATAATTATTTTGACAAAGTTACAGTCATTTGCACCAGTCAGCAGGAAACTCTGCAGCCAGTAAATAAATTGAGTAGAACAGAGTACTGTATATTGCCAACAAGTTACTTGGCAATTATGATCACCAGAGATCGTATAACAACATGCACTTACACAGCACCCCTCACGCAGGCAGAGTAGAGTTCCAGATCGCTTGATGGTGGAGCATTACGCAGAGCCTGGGTGGGACCTGGTGGGTGATCGTAGAGAAAGGTTTTCAGGTGTTTCTGGAGGTATAGAGGAAGACTGTTCCAGAGTTTCGGGGCACAGTGACTGATAGCGCAGCCCCAATGGTGGAACGGAGGGAATGAGGGACATGCAGGAGGGAGGAGCCAGTCAAGCGGAGACAGAGTTTTTTGGGGGGAGAGGGGAACTAAGCAAGTTAGAGGTAGGAAAACGAATGTGAGGATCTTGAATTCGATCGGTTTGGCGATAGAGAGCTATGTTCTGGAACAAAACCCGAATGGATTATCGGTACCAGAATACAGTGACATCCCTGGTGAGTACTCAAACCCGCTTCCTGTAGCACACAGTAGTATTTCCACTTCCAATTGACTGTAACATTAGCAGACACTGCCAGCTTCGGCCCTGGATCAGTATCCTCAGATCAGTATTGCAACGGGGGCTGGTATCCAACAACAGAACGCCAATATCCTGTCTCCAGGCCAGGCCTTGGGATTACACTGCTGACTTGGGCTCTCAATTCTTGCCATTATTACTAATTTCCAGTCAAGAGTGCAATGCACAGTCATGTCACTGTGCCAGGAAATCTGAACATTTATTCCCTGTTGGCAGTACTTTGCTTACCAGACATCTCTACTCAAATAATATCACAGTAAAGCAGCCACATGTTCAGCTCTGCTCTGTCCCTCCTCCAAGGGTATGTTTGCCTTCTATGGAAGCACATCCCCAAACCAAGCGCATCTGAGAATCTCTAAGCAGGAATAGTCGACTAGACACCTTTTCCACTCTGGCTGAAGAGAACAGACAGAATCATTACAAATTAAAAATCGCTATCCATGGGCAAGCATGATGTGAAATTAATTGCAGTTTGTGAGTCAGGGGTTGATTACACATCCACATTTTTAAGTCAAAACTGTTTATTTTTTAAATAATAAAATGGATTGTAGATTGTAAATGTTAAAAAGCATTGCTTGTGGTTTTATGAGGCAGGTGTCAATTTCAAGATTATCTCACTTGTTTTCAATTCTTCATGCTCTTGCATCTCCTTACTTATCTAACCCCCTGGCTCGGGGTCAGACTACACTGCACTACAGACTACACTACAGTCAAGTACTCCGGTACTCTACCTCGTGTGAAGGGTGCTGAATAAATGAAAGTTGTTGTTGTGTAAATCCAGGGGTGATCTAGTATGAGAGCAAGTTTCTATCAGCGGTTTACACCTTGGAATGTTTTCAGTTCTTTTCTTGTGCTTTTAAAAGTCAGGATTTGTTCTGCATCCCAAAACCTTCAGCAGAAATGATCGTTATTGCCCTGCCAGATTTCACTCAATAAATTCGAATTCACATTGGTAAATATATTAACAAGAGTAAAGTGACCCAATCAGCCAAGATGTCAAGCATCAATGAATGGATCCATTCACAAGGTTCTACCTGCCCCAACTCCAGCGAAGCACAGACTGTACAGCATCACCATAGATCCCCATTTCCATGCTGCAAAGGCGAGGCTGAAATCCCTGTATTCCAGTCTTACAGTAATCTTTACATTTGATACGGCGTCTCATCACGTCTTCGAGTAGCCTCAAAGCGCGTCACAGAATATACTGTAAAGCGAATTGACTATATTTTGTGGGTGACAATTGGCAGCCAATCGCACACAACAGTGTCCCACAAACAGTCGAGGACTGAATGACGAAATTATTGTCATTTATTTTGAAGAAATTATTACCTCCGGAAAAGCAACCGCCAATCAACCAACAATCGGGCTCCTACTTACTGCTGAGCAAACAGAGGTGTATAGAGTAAGGAAACTTGCCCGAAGTTTCACCCTGCCCAGGAATCAAATCTTGCGAGTGTTCTAGCAACTAAACTACAGGATTCTTACACGTGCTTTGCTCTTAATGATACTGGCAGGACTGGACTGATTTGAGTTATCCCTACAATGTCTGAAATGATTCAAAGATTCAGATTAAACAACAACAACAAAATAAATTTGTAAAGCGACTTTCACGTCGGGAGGACTTCCCAAGGTGCTGAACAGTCAGGGGTCAGGAACCGAGCATGGGGTGGAGGCAGGGTTAGGATGAGGGAGGGCAGATTGGTGGCGATTGAAGACTGGCTTGATTAGGTGGAGTGTACATCCATGGACACTGATGCTCCCAGTGCTTGAGGTGCTAAGGCGCTGATGCAAGCCAATTAGGAGGGCCTTGGTTTTGTTGACGTTCAGCTGCAGAAAGTTGTCTCTCATCCAGGACGATGTCTGACAGGCAGTCTGTCAGGACACCAGCAGTCCTGGAATTGAGGGTCAAGGCAGTTTAAAGGCTAATGATATCACTTGTATGGTTAGCTGGGTTGTCAATAAACAATCCACTCTCATTATTCACATTGGATACCATGAAGATCCCAATATGTGTTATTGTATCTCAGTGATTAGAGCACTTGCCTTATAAGCAAGAGATCTGGGTTTGATTCCAGGTAGGGTGAAACCTTGGACAAGGTTTCCTTACTCCACACACCTGATAATAATCCCTCAAAAAAAAAAAAATGGCAGTTTTTCATGACTGTTTGGCTAATTCACAAAGAATAGATTCAATACCGTTACTCAACTCTGGAAACTGTAACTCTTGAAAACAGGGTTCCACATTCACTCATATAAGCAATAATTGTTAATGGGAGGATTTAACACATTTTTTATACAGTATATGACACAGAATGAAGAGATCTCAAATACGTTTAAGGCAAAAGGCAAAATACTATAAATGCTAGAAATCGGGAAATAAAAATGAGTACAGATGATGAACGGTCATCGACCTGAAACATTACTCGACTGCCCTCTCTTGGCAGATGCTGCCTAACCTACTGAGTGAGGGTTCCCAACCATTTCTGTTTTTATTTTTATTTTTTTAAATGGTTTCAGTCATGACATTCAAAGATTCCCTCCTTCTTGACATACTGGGTTTACCTGTTGCTGTGGATACTGCATGGCTGCCATGCTGCTCTGGCTCCTGGCCTGCATACCCACTGGGTACCGCTGTGCTGCTGAAGGCCCGTATGGTTGTCCTGGGTAAACTCCGCTCTGCTGCTGCTGCTGTGTATAAGGATTGGTGCTCATCCCATATCTCTTCATACCCATCTGTTCCATTGGACTGGCCTACACAGCAATGCAAAATAAAGACAATTATTAACTGAGAAATCCAGAATATTGTATGTGCAAAGCACACAAGAATGCAGGAATATAATAATAATAATAAATCGTTATCACGTCTTCGAGACGTCTCAAAAGCCCTTCACAGAATAAGACTTTACACAAAATTGACTATATATTTTGTGGGCAAAATGCAGCAATTGTGTCCCACTATTGGAACATTCATATGTTTAAATTAAACATTTGAGGATTTTTTTTTTTTTTAAAGTAGCCTAACGAAAATGAGAATGAATCTTGTCGTCTTTCCCCCATCATTACGTGCCATCATTACTTTGATGGAGCTTTTCACATAAGGGAATCCATTAATATTTGTGTTTGGTTAGTGAATGATAATAATAAGTCTGCATTTGAATGACCAAATTATTATTATTTATAAGGGATTATCCCCCCACCCCCTCCCTCCCGGAAATGCGATCCACCAAACGACTACCACGTAAACAGAGGCATGTGGATGAAGGAAGCTTGCCTAACATTTTTGCCCCACCCAGGAACCGAGCCCAGGTCCTCCCCCTTGTGGGGCAGGTGCTCTAACCACTACAAGACTCCACATGTGCTGTAGTTTAGTGGTGGAGCACTCACCTCGCGACCGATGAATGACTTTTTAACATCCACAGCTAGTAATCGAAAAAACTGGTAATTTAAGAAATCAAAGCACATGGAGGTAGGTTTTGTGCTGTTGCCGCTGGTAGGAAATGTACCCAGTAAAACAAAGCAAGGTAGACTCCTGGTGCCAGCAATTTCCATATTAAATAAGGCTAGCTTTCCACTAGACTATAGCTGAATGTAGCACTAGAACATAGCACCTCTGGAACTCCATCGCGCTGTCCCTCCGCCTCACCCCTTCGCTGGCCTCCTTCGAGACCCTCCTCTTCGACGGTCCCATTGGTCACCCCAAATTCCCCCCTTTTCCTCCATCCCCGTCCATCCCCGACCCCAGCTCGGGTCTGAAACAATGACTGTCCAGCGCCTTGGGACGTTAGTCCTCCTGACGTGAAAGGCGCTGTACAAGTGCAATTTTGTTGTTGTTGTTGTTGTTGTAAAATCATGTCATAAACACAGAGTGTTAAGGCACACGCTTTAACAGAACACACCTTATACAACATTCTTTGAAGTGTTGCTATAATACAGTGAAGATATGAATGGCAATCTCACTACACAATGAATGAACGTAATATCAAGCCTTTTTAAATAAACACCATGTTGTAATTGTCAATGGCATTTTGTGTACATTAAAAACACAATCCACAAATAAATCTCTTAATATTGTCTTGGGAGCTTTTTTTAATAAAAAACAAAAGATGAGATTATAGCATGTAAGCATTTTGTTGAGCAACACTACTGGAAGTTTACCACTTTCATAACAATGTCCTTGCCAATTCTTCAACCTCATTCCTTGTTCACATCAGCTCAATGAAGCACTCCAGACTTCTGACCTACTTTGTGCTCATTCAATAAATGTATCAGTCACTAAAATGTAGATCATAAGCTCAGATACATTTGACATACTCAGATGTCCAAATATGCTAAGCAAATGTCAATATCCTTCCTTACACACAGCTCAGTGATCTGACCATCGCATTAGCCCAAGTATTTCTCGTGAAGTTCTTTTGTAGCATAATCTGTCACATGGGGCACTTTGAATTTCTCTTCATCTGTCTGCAAGGACACAGCAGAATCAGCAATTCTTTCAGCCCCACAAAATATTTATAGTTTTCAAAACATGCACCTACTTTCCGTTTCTCTTCATGGATTATTATATCTGCAAAAACCAATCGCTTATTTTTAAAGAGATATGAATCTTAATAAAAACAGAATTATTTAAATCAAAACTCCTAAACTAAGTCTCCCCCACACGTTCATCATCCCCATCATTACCAGGCTCCACTGGTGAGATGGTTTTCTGAATTCACCTTCCACCTCACTTCACAATCTCAGGCCTGCAGTATCCTCACCGACATCTCCTCACTCCTTTCATCCCTGCCCTCTCTGCCCTGAATACCTATTCATAATGGGTGATTTCGATCTCCAGCTAAACTCCCTTGCTCCACCTCCAAGGATTTCACTGCCCTTCCTCAAGCTCTGCAGTCGGGTTTTTCCCGCACTGTCTACGCGGTGGCAACAACAACAACAACGACGACGACGACGACGACGACGACATTTATAAAGCGCCTTTCATGCCGGGCACAGAGACAGCACTTGTCAAAACTTACAAACGACATTCTCCATCTGTGACCAGGCTTCCCCCCTTTCCTCCTGGACCATTCGAGACAGTCGACCATGCCATACTCCTCCACCATCTCTCCTCCCTCATCTACCTTAGTGGGACTGCACTTGCAGTCCAATTTAACCAACCGTCTCCATTTCATCTCAGCAAATGGTTTCTCTTCCCACCGCCACCTGGTCACCTGTGGGGTACCCAGGCCTCCATCCTTGGCCTCCTTCTTTTCCTCTGGGAGATGCCATCTGCAGACGCCGGGTAAACTTCCACATGTAAGTGGATGACATCAATCTACTTTGCCTCCACCAGGTCTAATGTCTTCAATCCTGTGGTTCTAAAATCTTCAACCTCCCGGGTTCTCCCTCAGACTCAACAAACCTCTCTCATCTCCTCATTCTCCCAACCCACAAGCAGGACTGGCACTGGCTGTGTGCAATTGGCTGTCGCATTCTGACCACAAAATATAGCTAATTCGCTTTACAGTATATCCTGTGAAGCGCTTTGACACGTCCTGAAGACGTGATAAGGCGCGATATCAAATGCAAGGATTATTATTAATATATTATCCTACATGAAAGGTGTTATATAAATCATGTTGTTGTTAAAAAAAAATTCTGGTGGTTCCAACTGGAGTCACTGATATCACACCGTCACTTTTTATCAGCATCTCTTCCTGTTTCACCAGATTTGTGGTGTTTGGGATTCGGAAACTTAGATCTGTTGAAGCACAAAAACTAAACAAAGGCTTTCCCAATCTACTGTGTGGGGTTTTCAAGGTGCTTCATTATTATGATAATAATTTACAACACAGACTTTTTCTTTTTTGCTTAATATAAACCATCTGGGGAACAAAACTGCTATTCAAGTCTTCTAGAGCTGTTCACTTTGGTCACAAGAGTGTAGACATATAAACACACAAATAAACACTGAACCACTTTTGTTTAGCACTAAACCGAAGAATGAAAGAGGCAGTAGTCACCTGAGGGGGAGAGAGAAAAAAAAACTTGAGCGCTGAGGTTTCAGGAACCACGAGATAGAGGAGAATCAAGAACGAGTGTATACAAAGGCAGTTAAAGGTTAAGCACTTCAAGGCTTCATCAAGGTGAAAGATTTTAGTGCTGGGAAGTGGATTCATTTCCAAATTCTGACCCAGTCAACGACACGCGCTCCCAGGTCAGGTATCAGACAATTTGATGCAGTGCAGTTTCCTCTACCCCAGCAACATGCCTTTAACTGCAGTCTCACAAATGCCCACACAATAGTCACACCATTTTACAAAATGTCCCATGAAGCAAGCGCTTTGAAATGTCTCAATGATATAATATCAAATGCAAGGGTTATATTATGATGCAGTATTTTTTAAAATAAAGCCTACAAAACAGTCACTCCACCATGCAGTATTTCCTGAAAAGCACTTTGATAAATCCTCCTACCGTGAAAGGTTCTATCTTAAATCTAAGGATTATTATTATAACACAATCACAAAACAAACAAACTGAATTAGAGGGCTATGGTGGCAATAACTCAAGGATTCAAGGAAGGTTCCAAGCCCCTGAAGAACCATAGAATATTACTGCAAAGTAGGAGGCCATTCGGCCCATCGTACCTGTGCCGGCTCTTTGGAAGCGCTACCCAATCAGTCCCACTTCTCCCTTTCTTTCCCCATATCCTTGCAAATTTTAAATTTGTTACGCTAGAGTTCCCATAATTTAATTTATTAAAGTTAAACAAGTCCAAACAGATGGTCATCCATGCAAAGCTGACGCATTTTTAATAATTTACTGCTTTCAAGTCTTAGCCAAAAGGTTTTGTAGGGCTGTTGCTCTCTCCTCTCCAGTACTGATTTATACAAATGGTAAACTAACAACAACAACTTGCATTTACATAGCACCCCTCATGCAGGGTAGGAGTATGAGAGCAATCAACAGTGGTGGCGCACATCGCCAAGCCAGGGGGAGGTGAGTGTAGGTACAGTCATGATCTGAAGATGGGTTAGGAAGGGAGCAAGGCGGAAGAATAGAGGACAGAGTTTCAGGGTGTAGTGGGTGAAAGCATGGACATTGATGCTGGAATGGAGGACATGTACGATGCCGTAGCCAGTCGAGTGGAGGCAGTGGAATGTGGATGGGGGGGGGTTAAACAGATCGGAGAGGTAGCGAGGTGCCAGGGCATTATGAGTTTTCAAAACGAGTCTTAGGATCCTGAAATCGATCCGCTCGGAGATATGAAGCCAGTGACGCCTGGCTCAAACTGGTGTGATGTTTAAACAATGATATTTCTCTACTCTATCAGAAGCTCTACAACTGGGCAGTAAATAAGATCCATTACATTCTTTAACGTGTTAAACTGACAGTGTACAAATACTAATGAAAGACAAAACACAAGATAACATTGCTACAGTACTTTACAAAGGTAATTGTTGAATTGAGCTCAACCAATTAGGTGAGTATCAAAGTGAAAAACAATTACTTCACAAATCTAATGAATTCCTGGGAGGATATATGGTAATTCAATTAAACCTTCTTTCGGCATTATATTGTGCGAAGAGTTTTAATTGCTACACATTTGACTGGTAAATCAGGCTTTACCTAACATTTTTTATACAGTACAATTCACATTTAACAGTATACTCTGTGAAGGGCTTTGAGACGTCTCAAAGACGTAAGTTCCATTCCATCCAAGCTATTCATATGCCTCCTATTTGACTTTCCATAAGCTTCATATTGCAGTGAACTCAATAAGTTGAGCAAATGCACATCCTGTCAAGCTTGTTTCATATGATGTTGGCTGCTTATTCTGATTCTACACCCTTACTGATGTCATCGTAAATTTAAACAACCTTCTGGTAATTTTTGTAGAGCATATTAGAAAATAGGAAAGGTCACTAAGTACTCTGCACAACCAAATTCCCCTGATCATCATAATAATAATCCTTGCATTTGATATAGTGCCTTATCATGTCTTCGAGACGTCTCAAAGCGCTTCACATAATAAACTGTAAGGTGAATTGATTGTATTTTGTGGGCAAAAGCAGCAGCCAATTGTGCACAGCAGAGTCAATAACAATATAGCACCCTCCACACTGGACGCCAGATACTAGGGCTGAGCCAGGGGAAAAAAATGACAGAAAGCATAGTCGAAAAGAAAAGATCTTTAGCCAAGACCTGAAAGTAGGAAGAGAGGGGGCGAGGCGAAGGGGAATCCCACAAACAAGTTGTGTTTATTCTAACTCCCCTGACCTTTCTTTCCTTGTAGCCCTTATTAATCTACATCTATGTCTTTGCTGAGCGGAACACTGCAGATGCAAGATCACTGTCTCTTCACCCCAGGCGCTGATAACATCACTATTTATAGACGCACACTCCACCTCACCAAACAAGTACGGAACTTTGGTGTCTTATTCGACCCTCAGCTGTCCTTTAAACTCCACATCCACGCACTGACCCATTCTGTCCGCCCCCACCTCCGCACCATCACGCAGCTCCACCACTATCTCCCTCACTCAGGCTTGCAAGACCCACATCCATGCTTTCATCACATCCAGGTTCAACTGCACCGACTCCCTACTTACTAGACTTCCCACTCTTCACAAGCTGCCGAATATTCAGAACTCTGCAGCTTAATGCCTTCTTCCACACTAAGTTCCGTGAGCCGATCATCCGGCTCCACTGGTCTGCTATTACCCAGGTGTTTACGATCATTGTCTTCATTTTTAAACCCTCCACCGTCTTGCTCATCCCTACCTTTGTGACCAACTAAAATGTTACCGACCTATCCGCTCGGTAGGCTCTGTCCTGCTCCATGTCCCTTGTCCAACCCATCCAACTACCAGAGGTCAGGCCTTCGACCTTTCTGCCCCCACCCTCTGGAACTCCTTCCCGGAGTCCCTTCGCTTTGTCTCCTTTCTTGCCTTCTTTGGCTCTCGTCAACGTCTCCATTCACATGGCTCTCACCTCCTCCACCTTCCCGGCCTGCCCCTAAAACTCTCCGAACCTGTGTGCAACTTAGGCGTCAGGTTCGATCCCAACTGTCCTTCCTCCCCCACATCTGGTCCATCACCAGCACCGCCTTCTTCCACCTCAGACGGATCACCCGTCTCCGGCAATACCTCACCACAAAAGCCGCTGAAACCTTGGTCCATGCCTTTGTCACCTCTCGGCTGGACTATTGCAACACCCTCCTCGCCAGTCTCCCCTCCACCACAATCCACAAAATCCAACTCATTCAAAACTCTGCCGCCCGCATACTCACCCTCTCCAAGCTTCGCTCCCCCATCACCCCAGTCCTTGCCAGACTTCACTGGCTCGCTGTCCGTGAGAGGATCAACTTCAAGATCCTCACCCTTGTTTTCAAATCCCTCCATTCCTCTGCACCCCCCTACCTCTCTGATCTCCTCTCCCCCCCAACCAGCACCCCCCCGCTGCCTTCGCTCCACTGGGTCTGGCCTTCTCCATGTCCCCCTGAATCCGCCGCTCCACCTTCGGCGGCCGTGCCTTCAGCCACTATGCCCCGAGGCTCTGGAATTCCCTTCCTCACTCCCTTCGCCTCGCCCCCTCTCTTCCCAGCTTCAGGTCACAGTTAAAGACCTTTCTCTTCGATCGCGCCTTTGGTCACCTTGCTACCCCTGCCCCTGGCTCGGTCGCGGGATCCACTATTGTGAAGTGGATCCTCACACCGCGAGGTGGAGAGAGTGCAGGATAGCACTCTCTCCACCTCGCCTGGCGATTCATCTATTTTATCTAATATTTTATCTAATAGTGATATTAGATATATAGTGATATTTTTTCACACGGACCACCCGCTCCCGAGACTAGAGATCTTCGGGCTGGAACGATCGCGGGGACAGAGCTTTCACGCTATGCACCGCTCAGCCCACCAGCTGGAGCCGGCTTCCATCGCTGCCGGTTCTTCCTCTATGGGCAGTCGGCCAACGAAGCCATCTTTTTGGACGACGGGGAGGATCACGGAGGGAATGGCGGCCACTCGCTGTCGGTGCTTCCTCCGGCTGTGCGAAGAGTGGCCCCTCGACAGGACCTTGGAAGGCCGCGACCTCGGCACTTTCCTCAGGCAGCGGGTGGCGCACGTCTTCCGCGAGGGGGAGAGCGCCCAGGTGCTGCAAGCGACGGATCATCTCGTCGCGGGAGATCCAGACGGCGATCGGGCTGCTGCTGCTGCTGCTGTGCGAGCCGGCCGGACACACCATGTCCGAGGTGCCAGGGCCGTCACCGAGTCCCCGGGTTCATCGACTGAAGAGCCGGTGGGTTTTGGGGCCTGACACCACACTGGGCCCTTTTTTCCGCGCCCTTTTTTTTTTTTTCCGCCATCTCAGGGATCGTCCGCGCGGGCGGCGAGGACAGGGAATGGTTGCTGGACGATTGTTGGTTATTGTTTGTTGCTGTTTTTGTTGTTAATATTATTGCTTTTGTTGTTTATTATTGTTTATTATTGTTGTTTGGTTCCCCCCACCCCTGCCCCCATCTTCTTCTTCCCTCACTCCCTTTCCCCACTTTCTCTCCTCCCTTTTCCCCTTCCCTCCCTCTTCCTGATCTTGCCCCCACCCATCTTTCCCTCCCTCTCTTCCTTGCCCCCCTTTCTCCCCCCTCTTCCTCCCTAACCCTAACCCATCCCACCTTTCCCTCCCTCTCCCCCCTTACCCTCTTTTCCCCCTTTCTCCCCTGGCCTCATTTTCGCGATTGTTTGTGGGGACACTGCTGTGCGCAATTTGGCTGCCGCGTTTCGCCCACAAGTATACAGTCGACTTTCCTGCTTTTCTTCCCCCTGCCTCGACCCCTCCCCTTTTGCTTCTTTACCCCCTTTTGCCCCTAGTCCCACTTCCGTGACTGATTGTGGGACACTGCTGTGCGCAATTTGGCTGCCATGTTTCGCCCACTAATACAGTTACTTTTCCTACTATGCTTTATCCTGCCCTGATCCTTCCCACCCTGCTCTTGTCCTACCTGACTGTACAGCGCCTTGGGATGTCCTCTCGACGTGAAAGGCGCTATATAAATGTAAGTTTTGTTTGTTTGTTTGTTTGCTCTGAGACACCATCCGGCGTGGAGGGCGCTATATAAATTGAAGCTGTTGTTGTTCTTCAAGGCTCGTCTCAAGACTTACCTCTTTGACCGAGGCTTTGGTCACCCTCCCACCTTCATCCTCCTTGCTCTCCATCCCAACTCCCAACTCTCAGCTTGGGTGCAAACCCTTGATTGTCTTGTGCCTTGGGACATCAGCCCAACATGAAAAGCCACTATATAAATGCAAGTTATTGCTGTTGGCTGAGGTATTCAGCAATATCAGTTTTACATTCAATCATTGTCAGGCTGCAAAACTCCATTTGGTGATGGTGGATTGTTGATTTAAAGACAGATTTCCCCATCCTCCAACCTTTAACTAAGGACATTATATCGTACAAATCTCCACATAATTACATTGAAATTACACAAAAAATTTCAGTCACTGTGTCAATCATCCAATGAAACAAAATGTTTGGTTCAACATCAGAAACACTTGAAATTACTGAGCAATAAGCATATAAAAGGGAAAATGGTTATGGTTGTCGCATGTGAACTTTAATTAATCCACATTTCTCTTGAATATAGGTGTATATTGATCTGCTGTGATTTCCAGTACAGTATTTAGATGTTCTTTCTGACATGCATCTTTTATGCATAACAATGTTACAGATATGTCTGAAGATGGATATGCAATCTTAAAAATGTCATAAAATGGCAGTGGAGTCCTGTAGCTTAGTGGTTAAAGCAGTCGCCTTGCAAGCGGGAGGACATGGGTTCAATTCCCGGGCAGGACAAAATATTGGGTAAATTGCCTTACTCCACACGCCTCTGTTTACCTAGCAGTAAGTAGGAACCCAGTGGTTAGTTGATTGGCAGATCGCTTTTCCTATATATCAAAAAATGTGGTCACTTAATCCATGATTGTCTATAGGATGTTGGTGTGAATAATTGGCTGCCGCATTTCTCCCACAAAATATGTAGTATAATACTCTACAGTATATTCTGTGAAGCACTTTGAGACGTCTCAAAGATGCGATAAGGCACTATATCGAATGCAAGGATTATTATTATCATCTAATGCATCTCAAGCAACAATCCCCATCATCTTCCTGTTGAAGACTCCACTCCAATCCCATTGCTGACTCGCCACTAAACACAATATACTAATGGAGCCAGAGGTTATCCATATTCCTCAGCGATTAAGTTTCTAATGTGCAGTAGTTTCTTACCACTAAAGGAGAATGGGTAACCTCTACTTCCATTAGACAGAATTACAGCTAAACCCACACACAAAAAAACCTATGTGCATATACGAAGTGCAAGAGAACTGAGCGGAAAACATTGAATAAGCAAAGAAACCAAACCCTTTCAAGCAGAAAACAAGACAGCAAAAGGAAGAAAAACACGAGAAAAAAAAACTTTGATGAGAAAATAGAAGGACAGGCAGGTTGGCAGGACTTCTGCAATGCCCAGTATCTGCCACCACAAACTACCTGAAGTGTGAATAACACCTGAGAGAGGTGACATTTGGAAGCGGTGAACAAAAATAGCTGAGCATCAATCAAACTGAACCTAGAACACACAAGTCTTGGTAGTGGCTTTCAAGTTTTACTTAGTAGTGAAATACCGTGCAGTGCATTTGAAAAATGTGAGACCAGGGTAGTCCAACTGGCCATAGGCCTGGTCAATCAACAGACGGACAGCCTGGCAACAGGACTGGCCGATCAGGATCACATATTGCTTACACTGTCCAAAGATTTTTTTCAAATACATCATCTGGCCCTCAGCAGCCAAAAGTCCCTCTGTCCAATACTCTTGAGTTGCGCACAAATGGTCATGGCTTGCCATAAGCAGCTGACACAGGAACCAGCCTCTCTCGACTCAGCTTCTCATGCTAAGTTATTCATTCACACATATTCTATTCCGGCAGAGATAAACGCTTAGATCTGTCCCGGTTGTGTAAACATTTCCCTCTGTCAGATTGTAATTGAAAAATTCAATGATCAATAGGTTTAATGTATAAGTTTTAACAAATGGTGTCGCAATTTATTACAGTACATTATCTCAACAATTAAGACATTGCTGTTGAAATTGACTGATGGGATAATGTGAAACATCCCATCCCCTTGAGATTGTGTAACAGATAAAATCATCTGGTACCAATGAAAAAAATTGAACAAAACAATTACTACATTGGCATGACTGAATTATTTTACATGAATAACACATTAAACCTGAACCAAGGATCAAAACACTGACAAATAATATACTTGGCCCTCTTAAACGAATCACATACATGAAACACCCTACTTTTATCTAAAATCAGACAAAATCAGAATGTATTTTTCTCTTCACATCTGAACACCCAAGTTTCACTTTGCTGCCATTCCCACAGGCCTTCCACTTGAATTCACCCAACAACAACTTGCACCCTTCACATGGGGTAGCTTCCCACATGAACTACCTCCAACAGAACCCTCGTGTTGTAATATTGCGTTTTATAAAAACAATAATAATCCTTGCATTTAATATAGTGCCTTAATACATTATTCTGTGGGCAAAACACAGCAGCCAATTGCGCACAGCCATGTCCCACAAGCAAACTCAACTCATCGTGTACATGTACAACTTGATCATGTACTCACTCATGGTTAATCAAGAGAATTTCTGCAGAAACTGCAACCTGACTCCTCTACATTGGCTAATGAACAACAACAACAACAACTTTGAGTTATATAGCGCCCTCCACGTCGGACGACGTCTCACAATAATGGATCCCGGGGGCGAGCCAGAGGCAGGGGGAGAAAGGTGACCAACGGCGCAGTCGAAGAGAAATGTCTTTGAGATGTCTCAAAGCGCTTCACAAAATAAATTGTAAAGTGAATTGACTGTACATTTTGTGGGTAAATCGTGGCAATTGAGTACACACTGTAGTGTCCCACAAACAGGTGTAGATTGAGTGACCAAATTCTTATTTTTTGAAGGGATTACTACCCCCGGAGAAGGGATTCATTCACCAATCGACTAACAATCGAGTTCCTAAGTAAACAGAGGAGTGTGGAGTGAGGAACCTTGCCCAAAGTTTCACCCTGCCCAGAATCGAACCCGTTTACGAGCCGAGTGTTCTAACCACTGAGCTACAATACTATGGCAATGTAGTAGAAAGAGCACCAGTGGCATGATTAGCAACCACAGCACCAAATCCAAGATCCTTCGAAACAGCCTGAAACAGATACCAGGGTCAACCTTGCATGCACCGCATATGAAACTAAGTTGCAGCAGAAGAAGAAAAAAATCAAAAACTGTACTTATTATTTAAACTAAAAACAGGCAGGGAAAGAAATGAACATTATTTTAAAGGCTTGATATACTAACAAGATGAATTTCTGGAGACAAATGGAGTAGTGCAGAGTTAGGTGCATTTGTTTTTGACGGTGCTTGTTCTATGAAAGAAAGAACAGATGTTACCCTTCCTTTGTAGAAAATCCCTCCACTATCAAAAACGCAGTGAGGAAAAACAGTCACCTTAATTACACAAAGCCAATCTTTTATTCAACATCACAGAGAGACCTGCCAAAATTCAACAGAAGTGCCAAGAAAGTTATCTTCAAAGCCTTCATCTTTGCTCATTCGAAACTTAGGACAAGATCAGGCAGCAACACTGAAGTATCAAAGAGAGGAAATCTGCTAGCTCCTCTGGAATGCCGTCGGATGTAAAATTGATGTAACTTTACATATGTAAGCAAAGCACACAACCGCCATGTATAGAGAATACAGATTTGATGGTATAAATACTCAGTCAGCGGTGTAACCTGTCTCATTTCATAAGAGAGAACATTCAACTTCTGAATTATATCTTGTTCTTCGATCCAAAATTAAGAAGTCACTCACATTGAACAATTGTTTTATCTACATTAGCTACAGCAATTTCTCCTCTTTAAAACAAAACTATACTGTTGATAGTTCCTTTTTGTTGGCAGGAAATATGTTCAGTGATATTTTCCTGGAGGATACAGCTTCAGTTGAGTGAACACACTCAACAGACAGCTAAGCTAGACTGTGTTAGGATATTCAGAAAGGAAACTCGCAGTCTGTTTTATTACATTATAATCTGCTTACTATCCTGGTAATCCTTTCAAACCTCGATAGTTTACAGCATCATAGACACCACACTGTCTTTCCATGGATTTTACCTCCTTACAATAAAAATATCGATCTTAAGGATTACATCCCTTTCCGATTCACTCCAATTAATACCTATCTTCCTTCTGGTTTTTAAAAGCAATAAACATCCTCAATCGGACAGGGCAATTAATCAATTCTGCTCTCTCAATTATACCTCAAATATATACCAAGACTGAGTTGGATAGATATTGATCAGGGTATCAGTGGGGAAAGTGGAGGGGGTGTTTAATATGTCAGCCATGATCGCAATGGAATGTTGGAGGGGCTGAATGGCCTTCTCCTGTTCCTATGCTCCTTCAGTAATAATAATAATATAGCATTTTTCACGTTTTCTAGACGTCCCAAAGCGCTTCAGAGAATATACTGCAAAGTGAATTGAATTGTGGGCAAAATGCAACAGCCAATTTGAAATTGGTCACTTAAATCCACGACTGTTTGTGGGACACTGCTGTGCGTAATTGGCTGCTGCGTTTTGCCCACAAAAATACAGTCTATTCACTTTACACTTCACTGTATATTCTGTGAAGCGCTTTGAGATGTCTAGAAGATGTGAAAAACGCTATATCAAATGCAAGGGTTATTATACGCACCCACTCTCTTTCCTTCCCTCTTCTCCCCTAATAGTAATTAACTATTCAAATTCAAAAAACCTACACTGAATATTGGAATACGCAACAGAATAGAACTTAACAAAAACAATGAAACGGAAGAAACAGCACCCCTTCATCACTTTTTAATTTGCAGAATAAATTAAAGCAAAAACTTCCACTGCTCCCTCAAGTTTCATTTTTCAACCTACAAAAGGGCAGTCAGCACAGAAAGATTCAATGGATCAGTCTCCTTATGTGCGAGGAACAAGTATTTACATCTGTTTCCAAATGGGGGTGGGGGGGTTGTGGGCAGGACGTGGTGGGGTGGGGGGGGGTAGGAGGGGAGGAGAAGAGGAGCGATGAAAGACGCTTTCCATCATGGAAAGAAAGATCTGTGCTCGCCTAATTCCATTTTCCATATTTTCCAGTCAGTCCTAATCTCCCTTGCCTCACTCTCTGGGCAGGTCAGAGTGAATTGAATGCCTGTCAATTCTCACAAGCCTTTTCTTCCTGATGCTGCAAGTTTGAATCGAAAGAGCCACATGGCTAATCTACATATGTGAAGGTCATGGTACTCTAGTCAAAGAGGTTAAGTTTGGAACAGCTCACAGAAGGGGCTGTCTTAAACATCTTGGATTAGTGCCCAATAAGAGAGATTGCTGCAAAGCAATAGATAGCTTCTGGCAGCAGAGAGAAAACAAGCCAACAAAGGCTGACCATGTGATTCCAACAGCAATCATCTCACAAAGCAGGTTTCACACTGTTCACCTGCCACCTCTAACTGTTTGCATTCCGCACAGGAAACAGCCGTTACTGATAATCATTTGTTTGCATGATGTATCATTTCGTTAAAAGGATCACAGACTTACTAATTGAAGGCAATCCATTAGTTAAAAGGCAACTGGCATCGCTGGGAAAACAGTATTTAATTCCATGTAAACAGACACGTGGATAAATTGCGTTGAGCAAAAAAAAAGGCAATACACACCAAAAAGATTGGATGTTCAATCAATTCACTTCTTACTGATTTTTCTCCACCGATTTTCTATGATCTTCAAGGTGTTAATTAACACCTTTTTGGGTTGGTGGCCATCAGTTCACGGCAGTGTCGCTCTGGTCAGATGATGCATCAACTTTACTGCTGAAGCTCATGACAATCCTTCAAGGTTCACTCCGTGACACCATGAATACTGAATTAACAGTACAGTATGTTTTTTTCCACAAAGTTGGTTTGGATGAAGGATCTTTTAAATGTCCAGTGCCCTGGATCCTACCATCTCTCCTGGCAACCTTGTTAAGTATGTAATTAATTACTCAGAAAGGAAATATGTCTTGAAATTGCCCTTTAAAACTCTAAACATGCATCTTATTCTACTGTCTTGGTGCATCCGAAAGTAACGATCTGGGTTTACTTTCTTTAAAAAAAATCCTACTTAAAATGTTAACACACCTCTACAAGGTCTACTCTAGAGTCGTCTTCTCTCACGACTGAATAGCCTGAGTTTGACTAATCGCTCACAGCTCTAACACTAGGTATCAGCCTTGATGCTCTACTCTGCACTATCTCTAGCGCCCTTATGTAGCAGTGACCAGAACTGTGTATACTATTCAAGGTGCAAACGACTGTACTGGCTAAGAATAATGTTTAGTGATCTAAACTCAACTGATTTAGCAGTACAGCCCAGCTTCCTGTTTACGTTTGCTTTGTTTATCACTGTGCCAGGCTGCTTTGACATAGTGAGCAACAAGACCAACTAACACCCTAAATCTCCCTTGGCTTCCCCCCTTTGGCGAGTTCAATCCACGGAGTTTCCTCAACTGATAAATGGACACTCTTAAAAGTACATTACTCAATGCATTGCAAGACAAGCAGACGCCCAGATGCCGGAGGTGAGAAAATATACACAAACAAGTCAAAGTGGATTAGTATGGATCAGTATATAAAAAAAGTTACACCAGACACTTAATAGCTGGACATTCACAGCTACCTATATATAGCCCAATTTAGCAGGCATTGCATGCGACACAGAGGTCAGGATTGGCAGCCTTGTGTCCAGGATAGCAGAGAACACATCTGTAATAACGACAGGAATTTATTGTCTTCTTTTCACTCAGCACACAATCAGCAACCTACAGTCATGCTTAAAAATACCCAAACCAGCCAGGAGTTCCACATACGCATACCACCCCCAAGTCAAGAAAGAGCTTGTCATCAACAAGCGTTTAAAAAAAATCAGGCTAGACTTTAACCATTTGGGCTTTGGGTTGCTGTGTTAACAGGATGGAGTGGCAAGAGAAGCCCTCCCTCACTGACTGGTCTTGCCCTCCACGTGTGGTTTATATATTTTATGTGTGTGTGATTTTATATATATATATATATACTCACACACACATATAAAATATATAAACCCACCCAGGTATCCCACCCCAACCGTGGCCTCGCCAACCACAAAACTCATGAATCCACAGTTTGGTAAATGTGACAATCCTCGCAAACCACGTTTTGCGTTTCCGTGATTTAAATCCGCGGGTTTAAATTTTCGAACAGCCAGCGTATAGCACTGGGACCCAGTTGCGATGTTGCAATCAACCAGCGACAACACTTCTCTCTTAGGATTAAGGTAAATACAGTAACATGCATTTATTGTCACTTCTCCATAGCCGAGCTCGTAAGTTTGGGAGCATTGCCTTTCCCCCACCCCACTTCTCTCTCTCACCTCTCTATTTTACCTTCTCTTCCCCCCCATCCCCACCCCTTCTTTTCTCTCACCTTCTCCAGCCCCCCCCCCAGCCCTCCATGTCACCCTCCCCCACCCAGCCCTCCGTGTCACCCCCCCCAGCCCTCCATGTTATCCCCACCCCCCCCGTGTCACCCCCCCAGCTCTCCGTGTCATCGCCCCCCCCCCCCCCCCCGTGTCACCCCCCCAAGCCCTCCGTGTCACCCCCAGCCCTCCGTGTCATCTCCACCCCCACCCTTCATGTCTCTATCTCTGTGTAAGCCCGTCAGACAGCCCCCCCAGCCCTCCGTGTCAGTGCCCCCCACCCACCCTCCGTGTCTCTCTCTCTGTCACAGTCAGTCAGCCTGACTTTTTCTGATTGCTGCAGATCCTGGCAGCCAATGCACTCAAACTTACTCCCCTATTCCCATGTACAGGTATGTTATAACTGAATGTTTTTTTTGTGTTTAGTTTTACTAAACGCGAACTTACTCCCCATATACACACACACAAATAACCCCCCCCCCCACCCACCACCACCCCGTGGATAGTAATTCAACATAATCTTCTTTAAACACAGCTATTTCGGAAGGCAGTCTTGTGCATTGACCACAAATTATTCCCATGCTGAGACACCAACACACTAAAATCACTTGTGTTCTTTATATCAGTGAGTCTTGTATACCCATGTATGATGAATCAAAACTGACACTACTACTATTACAGTTAGCGCTAGTGTAGCTTACCGCTGTGAAGCCAGCGTTAGGTGAAGTTATCAACAGATATAACAACAGAAGATTCTCCTCAGCTCTCCTGTGGATAGTCATTGCTCAGTCTAGCACCTTGCCAGATCAAATCAGGGAAGGTTGCAGATTAATTCTAATCTGAGGATGTGATAAGAGAAAATGAGATGTGTGCAACAGAGAGAGGGCGAGAGAGAGATTCGGGTAGGAAAGAGAGAGAGAGAGAGACGGGCAGGCAGGCAATTTAATATATAAATCGCCTTTCACATCGAGAGGAAGTCCCAAAGCGTTAGAAAATGAGGGGTTTGCATACAAGTGCGATTTGGGATCAGAGACAACAACAACTTGCATTTACACAGCAACCCTCGCGCAGGGCAGCCACCAATGATGGAGGTCAGAGAGTCAGAGATAGTTGAGCGGAGGCAGTGGGTTCGGGGGGTAAATAGGTTGGAGAGGTAGGAGGTGCCAGGGCGCGAGGGGATTTGAAAACAAGGTGAGAATCTTGAAATCGATCCGCTCGACAATAGGTAGCTGGTGGAGCTTGGCTGGAACAGGTAACAATACTGAGTTTAGTGCGGGCAGCAGAGTTTTGGATCAGCTGGATTTCGTGGTTGGTGGAGCTGGAGACCGGCAAACCGGATATTTGAATCATCGAGCGGGCATGTAACAAACGAATGGATGAGTGATTTGGATGCATCTGGTTTAAGGTAGGTTATGGAGGTGGACAATATGGCCGAGGTGGAGGAAGTTGGTCCTGTTGAGAGACCAGATGTGGGGAAAGAAGGATAGCTGTGGGTCGAACCCGATGGCTACGTTGCGCACTGGTTTGGTGAATCTGGGCGGATAGGCTGGGGAGATTGAGGAGATCAGAGTGGCAGGATAGAAGATGTTGATGGGAGCCAAAGAGTATGGCTTTTGTCTTGTCTGCATTTATTAAGAAGTTTGCGCTCATCCAGGCCCTTACGTCCAGCGGATAAGCCGAGAGAATATCGGTGGATCTGGGGTCGCAGCTGGAATAGATTTGTATGTCATCTGCATCCACGTGGAAGTTTACCCCACATGTGCACATGACATGACCATGAGGGAGCATATAGATGAGGAAGTCGCCAAGGATGCAGCCATGTGTTTTTAGTTCCATATAATTATTCTAAAATCAGTCGAATTACTTACTCTCTTGTTTTAACATTACCTGATGCTGTGCAAACCACAGCATTAAAGTTTTTCTAAAATTCATTAAAATGTTTAAGCGGGTGGTGTTCGTCACAGTCCCAGCAACGTGATAATTAACTGAAGTTAATTTGCATATTTAACAGTTCACGTCACACTGTGAAGAACAGTTAAAATGTAACCAGATTTTATTTAACTTATTACCAGCTATTCATTGTTTACAATGCACATTCATGGGTCATTTAGCCTTTTTTTAAAAAAAACTCAAGCTTTATAGATAAATTAGCATCTGACATTGCAAAGTAATGCAGCCCATCAACAACTTGCATACAGTATATACATATATATACACACACAGTATACAGTAGCACCATTCATGCAGGGTAGCAGGGAGGGATTGAGGTAGGGAGCTCTAGAAGATCAGGACATCTTGGCTAAAGGCAACGCTGCCAAGATGAGACAGCAGAGAAGAGGGGTTGAGGGATGAGCAGAAGGTCCAAGCCAGCTGATCGAAAGCGGCTGAATGAAAGCCCAATCCTACATTGGCTCTCAATTCATTCAATACCCCAGATACCTAACATTCTCAAGCACGCTTCCACCAATAATAGGCACTTTATCTACAAAATGTATCTGAGGTAGGGAGGATAGAATCAACTGGGATTCAACAACAACAACAAAATTACACTTGTATAGCACTTGTCATGTCAGGAAGACACCCAACTCCATGGTTGAGTAGCCCATAGATATCCATGGAATCGTACCTCAAGTGAAAATCAGTGCGATCCAAAGAAGAAAAAAAACCCACAAAGAAAAACCACCGAGCTCCAAACTCCAACCCGAAGTTTGTGTGGCTTGAAGAGAAAATTCTGCCAACCCAATCACACCTTCTCTCCTGTAGCTGTATATACATAAGAGTCTCCCACCTGCCGTTCATTCTCACAGGAGGAAGCGCTTGCGCTTTTTTTTAAAAAAAACAATGCAATGAATACTTCCTCTATTTGCACCCAGTTCTACTTCCACCTACAAGCTGTTGAGAAGCACCAGGTATAAAGTAGGACATATCACAGGCTGGTGCTGGCTTGGGAGTCCTAGAATCATTGATAAATTTGTCAGTTTTGAAGATGGACCGAAGTAATCTCTCAGTAACTAACGGATCGAATACCCAGCCATTCTTTCATTGGAATCAAGAAATGTCATGTAACAATTTCCTTCCTCTATAAAGTCAACTTTCTTATACTGGAGCAAGTTAATAAATATGGGTTTAGTGCGCGAGACACACTAGTGCACAAATTTAACACGAATAATGTGAGCTGTTTATTCCGTGCGTGCGTGAGCACAGACACACACACACACTCACAGAGCATTAAGGCATGTGAACCTATTTTCTGTTGAAATCTATTTACATTATATTTTCAGACATGCTGTTGTAGTAAAACTGACAGGCTGTTGTCAGCTACAGCAAAAGATTAAACAACAACAAAATTACATATGTATAACACTTTTCACGATGGGAGAACGTCCCAAGGCACTGGACAGTCAATGTTTCAGACCCGAGCTAGAGTTGGGATCAAAGTGGATGGAGGGAAAGGAGGAGATTTGAGGTGACCGATGGGACCATCGAAGAAGAGGGTCTTGAGGCAGGGCTTGAAGGAGGTTAGGGAGAGGGTGAGGCAGAGAGATTGCAGGATGGAATTCCAGAAGTTAGGGGCAGAGCGGTTGAAGGCTCACTGGCCGATGGTGGAGCAAGGGACATGGAGCAGGCTAGAGCCCACTGAGCGGAGGGAGCAGGCAGATTGCTAGGGGGTTAGGAGGTCATAGAGGTAGGGTGGGGCAAGGCCATAGAGGGCTTTGAAGGTGAGGACCAGGATCTTGAATTGAATCCTCTGGGTGACGGGGAGCCAATGAAGTTGGGCAAGAATGAGGGTGGTGGGAGTCGCGGAGCTTGGAGCAATAGAGGACACGGGCTGCAGAGTTCTGGATGATGGAGGGAGGAGTTGGGGAGGCCAATAAGCAGGGCATTAGCATAATCGAGCCTGCACGTGATGAAGGCATGAATGAAAGTTTCATTGGCTTGAAGGATGAGGTAGTGGCGGAGTCAAGCAATGTTGCGGAGGTGAGGGAAGGCAGAGCGGGTCATTGCTTAGATTTGGGGGAGGAAAGACAGTTGAGGATCGAACAAAACACCTAGGTTCCTGCCTGGCTTGGTGAGGTCGAGTGTGCAACCATGGAGGTTGATGCTGCCAGTGCCTGAGGTGTGATGGTGCTGGCGTGAGCCAATCAGGAGAGCCTCAGTCTTGTTCAACTGCAAAACGTGATCCAGGACTTGATGTCTGACACGCAGTTTGTCGGGACACCAATGGTCCTGGAATCGAGGGTTGAGGCAGAAAGATAAGAGTTGGGTGTGATCTGCATACATATAGAAGTTGACCCCACGTCTGCAGATGATGTCACCAAGGGGGAGCATGTAGATATCGAAAAATAGAGGGTCAAGAACGCCACAGGTAACAGCGCGGGGCATGGAAGAGAAGCCGTTAGTGACGACAAAGTGGTGACAGTGAGAGAGGTAAGAGTTGAAGCAGGCGAGGGCAGGTCCATGAATATTGAGCTTGGAGGAGAGGATGTGTAGGAGGATGGAGTGGTCGACAGTGTCGAAGGCGGCAGAGAGGTCAAGGAGGCAAAGAGAGCCTTGATCACAGATGTTTAGAATGTCGTTGGAGACTTCAACTTGGGCTGTCTCTGTGCTATGGGCAGCACGGAAGCCAGATTTTTTCAGAGATGAGAGCAGAAAGCGGAGGGAGAGACAGGATCAAAAGGTGTATAATGGGCACGGTGGATCCTGAGGATGGGTTAATGTGGGAGTGGGGGGTAGTATTAGTAGACAGGGTAGAGGTAGCTGAACAGATCCTTTCAATTTTAGATTCAAAGAAGTCCAACATCCATACTGCAGTACAAAACCTAGGCTTTGTGTATGTAAAAACAAAATATTCTGACAGAATAGTTCTTTTAGACTAAATTGTTGGTGCCACAGGTGCCTTGTTTGCTACAGGACCTTAAGCTTGGCCAAGGAACCACAAGTCCGAATAAAGAGAGAGAGAGAAATCGAGCAGTGATGGTGCTGGAAACCAGAAGCATGAAAAACCAAAGTTGTGTTAAACAGCTGATGCTTCGCTGCTGCTCTATTAGTAGTTTACTTTCACACTCGAAGACGTTTCATCACAACTCACAAGTATCTTTCACACTTATAAAGGAACATCAGTAACACACAGCAACATTTTAAGATCTCGGTTTAAAATTACTTTCCACCGTTCTCTCTCATCTTTTGCTGATCTCCACACAAATCTGATACAGAATATTTCTTTTGGTCTCAAGATTAATATTGCAGACTGCAGCAGTTAATAAGATGGGCACTTCAATGAGCAAGTCAACTCATTAATTCACCTCTCCCTCATGGCATAATACTCATTTAAGCAACTTAATTGAAAAGAAGCCTCTGCACGTTAGTGTGAGCTCTAATGCCAGGATCATCGCAGACAAGAACGGATAGCAGTTTCCTATTTCTTTCCCCCTATGACACTCCACAGCAAGAACACACATTTATATAGCGCCCTTCATGGGGGTAGTGTTCCAGAGCGATGCACGTGAGAAACATGTCAAACTCCTTCGTTCTGCTCCAAAATAAAGGCAACTGCAAACAGCCAGATATTTGATAATTCTAATCCTTACATTTCATACCACATCTTTCACGTGGAGAGGATGTCTCAAAGCGCTTCATTGGATTTACTGTAAGAATGAATGTGTATTTTTGTGGGCAAACACAACACTCAGTTTGTACCCAGCAATGTCTGATAAAATAGCCATAAAATAAAATTATTTGGGGGGGGGGGGGGGGGGGGGCAGGAGTTCCTTTCTTTTAATAATAATCCTTGCATTTGATTTTGCGTTTTTCACATCTTCTAGATGTTTCAAAGCGCTTCACAGAGTATACTGTAAAATGAATTGATCGTATACTTTGTGGGCGAAACACGGCAGGCAATTGCGCACAGCAGTGTCCCACAAATAGTTGTGGATTGAAATTATCAATTTTATTTTTTGAGGGATTATTATCAGGCGTTGGGACTAAGGAAACTTGCCCAAGGTTTCACCCTGCCTGGAATTGTAAGGAAGAGCAAGGCCGTGAAGGGAGTTTGAAGATGAGGACCAGGATAATGAACTGTATCCTCTAAGTGACAGAGAGCCAGTGAACCCGGAGAAAGATGGGGATGATAGGGTCACGGAGCCTGGTACAGGAAGGGACATGGGCTGCAGTGTTCCTAGATGATCAGCTGCCTGTGGAGGGGGAAGTTTGGGAGGCCGACAAGCTGGGAGTTTGCATAGTTGAGCCTGGATGTGATGGAACACAGCGCACAACAATGCAGCACACACCCCAGCATGGCATTGACAGGTCAGCTGAGAAGATAGGAGTCTCAATTACTAATGTGGGGCTTGACGCCATCACCTTTTTTCTCAAAAGCGAGTGCTGTTCTCTCAGAACCAAACTGACAAACACATATCATACACATCACAAAAGGAAGATGAGACAAGGAAACACTGGCACTTCCCCACGGGTGGGAAGGAGCAATCAGTTTGGTGTTTGAATGTAGGTGTTTGCACACATACATTCAAGGAGGGATAGTTGGGAGTGAAACAGTGTACTTAAGCTCCTAGACACAGCATCACAATAGCCCTGGGATGTCGTTCATGCTTGCAGTTCCAGCTTCAAAAGGCACCAAGCAGAAAAACAACAAAATAACATTTGTAGAGCGCCTTTCACATTGGGAGGATGTCCCAGGGGGTGAGGCGAAGTGGTTGAGGGAGAGCGGAGCAGAGGCATCAAATACGGCTGAGAAGTTAGAGAGGTGCAAAAGAGTGGAGGAATTTAAACACAAAGTTGATGTGCTCTGTGAAAGGGGGCCAGTGGAGTTTGGCAAGGACTGAGGTAATTGGGGTGTGAGGTTTGGTGCGGGTGAGAATGAGAGCGGCGGAGTTTTGGATGAGCTGAATTTTGTGGATGGTGGAGGAGGGGAGACCAGTGACGTTGGGAGTAGTCCAGCTGTGAGGTGACAAAGACACGGACCAGATTTTCAGCAGCTTTTGGGGTGAGGTATTGATGGAGATGGGCAATTTGGTGGAGATGGAAGGTATTGATGGAGATGGGCAATGTGGTGGAGATGGAAGGTATTGATGGAGATGGGCAATGTGGTGGACATGGAAGAACGTGATGATGGTGAGGGAACTGGATGCAAGGGAGAAAGGATAATCTGGGATCGAACCTGGTTGGTTAAGGAGGTTGGAAAAGTGGGACAGAAGCCATCAACAGAAGCCAAGGAGTTGATGTTTAACTGTAGGAAATTTGCGCTCAACCAGCTGCTGATGTCCGACAGACAAGCTGATAGGACATCAGGGGACCAGAAAACGCAACTGGAGGTGGAAAAGTAGTTGGATGTCAACCTCATACATGTGGAAGTTAACTCCGTGTTTACAGATGATATCGCCGAAAGGGAGCATGTAGATGAGCAAAAGGGGGTCTGAGGATGGATCTTTGGGGGTACTCTGCAGGTAACCGGGCTGAAGCGAGAAGAAAAACCATTTGCAGAGATGTAATGCTGGCAGTTCGTGAGGTAGGACTGAAACCAAGCGAGTGCAGTCCCACTGAGGTGGATGATAGGAGAATAGGTGGAGGAGGATGGTGTTATCGACTGTGTCGAATGTCGCACTCCAGAGTTTTTGCCAGGAAGGGCAGGTTTGAGATAGGGCAGTAGTGGTCGAGTTTGGAGAGATCGAGGGTAGAATTTTTTTTTAAAAAAAGATGCAGGTGATGATGGCGATTTTGAGGGGGAGAGGTACTGATCCTGAGGAGAGGAACAGGTTAATGGTGTCTGCCAGCAGTGGGAGGAGGGGAGATGGGTGATTGGCAATTGGGTGGGGATGGGTGGCAGCAGGTGGTGGGTTTCATTGTGGTGATGGTGGAAGAGTAGGAGGAAGAAGACATGGGGGTGAATGAATGTAGGATAGGGGCTATGATAGGAGCTGAGGAGGCAGGGTGGGTGAGGGAGACAGAATGCTTGTGGTGGTGGGCGAAGGATGAGGCTGCCAGGCAGATGTTATCAATTTTGGGAGGTAAGGTAGTCCATGACCTCTTTGCACTTGGGAGTTGGATATGATGATTGAGGGTGCTGCTTCGGTGCTGCTGCTTTTCCCATACATCAATATAAAGCAAGTAAAAACAAACTGAATGGAAATTCACATTGTTTACAAAATAAACTGCTGCTTTTAAGAAGTCCACTTTCAAAATACATTGCTTATTTCTGTCTTAATTTCGCAGCCAACATTTTGTTACCTCAAGTAGTCTCTGAACAATCTGAAAAAGCAGCAAACGCAACCTCTATTTACCACATGACTGACCAGAAATACCTGAATCTCAACAGACATGAGAACACAGGTACTGCAAATAGACCATTCCCTTCCACGTACCGTGTAACAACAAACAACAAAATTACATTTAAAGAGAGCTTTTCATGTCGTATAATGCTTCATGTTCAATATTTGGTTAGTTTGCAAACATAAAAATAGTCTCACAACTAGTTAACATATGAAACACCTCATAACATACACCAGCTATAATATTGTAGGTCTTCAGTAATGCTCAGATTTTCTCACCCACTCAATAACAAAAAGCCCAATCACCGATATCGCAAATTAGCATTGGGTGGTGGAGGGAATATTGTCAGAAACCCTTTCTCTATGATTTGGCATTTTCCAAAAACAAGCTTTTGATTCCCAGTTTCAACGAAAATAAATTGGTGCCGTTTTCCCCCCCGCCCCACCCCACCCACCCCAGTCCTTCCCCTTCCCCTCCCCACTCCATGGCCGTGTGGGTAAATGAAACACCAAGAGCAACGCTAATCCACAGTCACAGTTTCCACTCCCAATCTGCCAAGTTAGCTGAGCTCAGCTGGGCACAACAATTACCCTCAATATGCCTTTCCAATGAGAGGGAGAAGAAAGTCTCTGGGTTTTCGCTTATTGCTAACTAGTGACCCCTGCTGGAAAATGGACGTGTATTAGTAGAATACTAATAATAAGTCTTGCATTTGATATAGCTAGCACTTTATCAAGTCATCGAGACGTCTCAAAGCGCTTCACGGGATTTACTGAAAAGTGAAGACTTAATTTTTGTGGGCAAAACACAGCAGCCAATTGCACACAGTAGTGTAGCGTGAACACAAACATCAGATAAGGATATCATCAGGCCGAGCATTAACGTTTCCATATTCGAAATAAGCCAATTCTCACAGGTGTCTAAAAGGCATGTTTCAAACTGGATTTCGTATCAAGGACTCCGAGTAACAATCGATGATTCCTTTCAGTCCTCAAAAAACAACAAGCAAGCAAGCAACCATTTCTCAGTTCACCTGTCAAAATTGGACACTTATGAAAGGTGTGCATTGAGGCTGATTCTTACGGAGGTAACATTTTTTATGTGTAAAGTGGATTGAGAGAAAGTAACAAAAAAAGAATTTGTTAGATCATAATAATAATAGTTGATGGGAGGTAGTGGATAGGACAAGTTTTCATATTCATAATTGCTATTATTGATAATAACAATCAATAACAATCAATATAACAGTTAACTTCATGATTTTAACACACAGACAATTTCATCCACTGGAAAGTGTGGGCTTCTGAGGGTCCAGCTCTACAGGTGGCAGGTGATATATCTCCCAAACGGCCATTCTTACAAATCTGGTTGATATCTGGCAGCTAGTCAACTACAGAATGCAACACAGCCAAACCAGTCGTTCGTCACCCAATGTTTACACACCTTTGTTTAGTCTTTCTAGTAGGAATGACTGTGCAGCAATCAGGAATAAGAAACCGTGTTTTTTTTACTTCCAGTGGCATGAGAAGCCAACTGCAGCATTGACTGGCTTCCCTGGCTAAATTTAGCACACAAGGATTGCTACCTTCTGTTCTGGATGGCTCAGTAATTTATACAGTGGGCCTGTAGGGTGGGGCGAGGTTGTGGAGGGCTGCATATCAGGTACTTTGAGCTCAGTTTAAGACCGACAGGCGAGTGCTGCATTGCTGAAGGTGTTAAACTGAAATCCCATTTGCCTGATCAGATGAATGTTAAAACATCCGATGAAAATATTTTGAAAAAGTGTGTTTCACCCCCAATTTATGACCAGATAAGTTGATCATCAGATAAATTGATCGATTTATTCCTATATACGAGCTGATGCTGTGTGCAAATTGGCTACCCATATTCCCTATGGTCACTCCACTCGACGTAATTTATATGTGAAGCACTTTGAAATGTGTTGATGCAAAATAAGGAATATTTGTTGAATCCACGTGGAATCAAAACAATGTAGCTTTAAAATAAAACTGAATTACTCAATAGCAAGTGACCATTTACCTATATTTCTGCACGTCAAAAGGTACACTTTTGTGTAATGAACAACAAAAAATTCCTATTGTACAAAATATTTCATTTTATAACTAGACTGCACGCTAGCTTCCACTGTATGAATGCATTAATAAAATACTAAACAAGCCTAATCTAGTGATAATCATTTAGGCTAATAAGTGTTTATATCCCTTGGTTATGAGGAACAGGTTTTGAAACATACGGTACAATTTACTGTGTTACATAAAATAACTAATGTTTGTAATTAACACTTGATTTTTTACTAAATTTGCACAAGCTGTCGTTCATTGCAGAAAGTTATAAATATTTTTCAACAGCCTGTTTTTTTTTAAACAAATCAATATTTGTTCTAGTATGGATGTTTAAATAATTTTGTGCTAGTTGGGAGGTACGTAAAGATTATTCTGAATGCATCCTCTCGGGAAGAGAAAAAAAGACAACATTTATAGGTTGGAAATAACAATAACGGGTGACTAAAATGGGAGAAAATTAATCGGGGAAACATTTATTTTTTCTACTTTTAAAAGAGAGCATCAAGAGTTGGGTAAAGCAAAGCTGTGAGGATTGTTTGAGAACGAGCAGCGGGGAAGGAAGGAAGGTGCTGGCTGGAGGGTTGGGACTGATGTTCAGCGAGCTGTATTTACATCGGAGCTGATAAATGCCCAGTGGTGAGAGTGGGAGCCAATCAGCTGGCAGATGAGATGTCAGACTCTGAGGCAGTTGTCTGGAGACTCGATTCCACTGCCTTTTTACCTCCACAATTCAAACTGCAAACCTTGCACAACAACTTCCAAGCCGCTCAGTCATTCACTGAGCCGCCAAGCCGTGCAAGGCTCCACCAGAACACAACACAACAAGCAAGAAAAATGTTGACCACAAAACATACAGTCAATTCATTTTACATTCCATGAAAGCACATGGGAGAGTGTGGAAAATGTAATAAGGCACTTACATCAAATGCAAGGATTACTGCTTTTATTTTAGGCAGTGAGGGAAAGGAGGCAGGATAATTTTTCCCCTTTAATTTGATGACATTATCAGTATGTAAACGGGACAATTTGATTCCAGAAAGGATGACCACAGGCACAAGAGAGGTGACTGTTGGCAATCCAATGTTATACTAAAAGCAGGAAAATAGGAAGGGGAGAGAAGGGAGAAACAACAAAACAATGAGACAAGGTGAGGGTGGTGGTGGGGCATGGGGGGGGGGGGGAGGATTACAAACAGCAAGAGAGAGACATGCAAGCAGCCCGTGTTGGGGTAAAGATATTAGGGTTTAAAAGGGAAAACATACAAAGTCTGAGGCAGGGGCAGAAAGGATAGAAGGCAGGGGCAGAAAGGATAGAAGCGTTATTGAATGTTATTTTCAACTATTGTTACACCTCAAATGTTAGCATCCTCCTTACCAGGAGCAGTTAGTTCATGTTTGTTTACAACACTTGCAAAGGGACTACCAAGTGTAAGGTTTCAATTGATATAATTTATAAATATTTGTGGACAATTGTGGGAAACAAAACTCGGGATAAATATAGTATTCACATTTCATGAGAAACAAAAACAAACACTGCAACTCTACTACAACAACAACAACAACAAAAATTATATTTCAAGTCAGGAGGACAATGCACTGTACCCTTCCAACAAGGGAGAGATCGACTTGAGCAGGGGTAGAAGCAACAGTTTGGGGGAGTTGGGGGGGGGGCGGAGAAAGAGGGAGGCAGGGATGATTTTGTCTGTGGGTTTTTTTTGGGGGGGAAGGGGAGACGGGTCGGAACAGGCAGATATTTTTGTCTGTCTGTGTTTTTCTGGTGCGGGGGAGACAGAGAGATGGTTTTGGGGTGGGTTGGTGGGGGGAGAAGAGAGAAGATGATTTGGGCTGTGATGGGGGGAGAGAGATGGCTGATGCTTTGGTAGAATATGCTTTGTGGGGGAGGAAGTGGGTGCTTTTGCCTCTGGGTTTTTTTTGGTAGAGGATGCTAAGAGAGAAAGGAGATGATTTTGCCTGTGTTTTGTTTGATGATGATGGTGGGAGAGAGTTTAGGAAGAGAGAAGGGAGTTGATTCTATTTGTGTTTTTAATGGTGCTGGTGGTGGTGGTGGTTATATAGGAAGAGAGATGACGGATGATTTTGGTTGTGTTAAGTTTGATGATTGGGGGTGGGAGTTTAGGAAGAGAGAAGGGAGACCACAAAACATACAGTCAATTCCCTTTACATTCCATGAAAGCACATGGGAGAGTGTGGAAAATGTTGTTGGGTGTGTGTGGTGGGGGAGGGGGTTGTGTGGGGAGAGATATAGTAAGAGAGATGGGAATTAATTTTGTCTGTGTTTTTAATGGTGATGTTGGTGGGTGGGTGTGGGGGGGTGAGGGAGGAGAGAGAGAGGTATAGGGGGAGAAAAGGGACATGATTTTCCCTGTATTTTTGGGGGTGATGTTGGTGGGTGGGTGTGGTGTGTGGGGGGGGGGGGAGAGTGTGGGGGGGGGGGGGGGGGAGAGAGTGTGAGTGGGGGGGGAGAGAGAGTGGGGGGGGTATAGGAAGAAAAGGAAGATGATTTTGGTTGTGTTTTTATGGTGATGTTAGTGGGTGTATGTGTGTTGTGGTGGCGTGTGTGTGTGGCGGTGGGGGGGGGTGTGTGTAGCGGTGGATGGGGAGAGGGGGGTGTATGTGGCGGTAGGGGGGGGGGGGGGGGGTTATGTGTGTGTGGCGGTGGGGAGGGGGAGGGTGTGAGGTGGTGGGGGTGTGTGTGAGGGTAGGTGTGAATGTGTGGTGGTAATGGGTGTTTGTGTGTGTGTGGGGAGAGGAGTGTGTGTGTGTGTGGTGGTGGTGTTGTGTGTGTGTATGTGGAGGTATGTGTGGCGTGGTGAGGGGGGTTGTGTATGGCGGTGGGGGCTGTGTATGGCGGTGGGGGTGGGGGGCTGTGTATGGTGGTGGGGGGCTGGTATGGCGGTGGGGGGCTGTGTATGGCGGTGGGGGCTGGGGTTGTGTGGCGGGGGTTTGAGGGGGGGGGGTGGTGGGTGGTGTGGCGGGGTGTGTGTATGGAGGGTGGGGGGAGGGTGTATGTGGTTGAGGAGAGTTGTGTATACGACGGTAGGGGGGGGGGGGGAGGGTATGTGTATGTGTGTGGAGGGGTGTGTGTTTATGGCGGTGGGGAAGAGTGTATGTGCGTGGAGGTGTGTGAGAGTGAGAGAGGTACAGTAAGAGAGAGAAGGGGGGGGGGGGGGGAGAGATGATTTTTGCCTCGTCTTTTCCTCCCTTAACCATAGGTCTCTCTCATCCCACCCTCCCCACACCCATGCACCTCACAACACCCCCCCCCCCCACCCCACACACACAGATAAAAGACACACAAACGACCCCCCCTCTCCCCACACACACACACACAGATAAAAGTCACAGAAACGACCCCCCCCCCCCCCCCCCCCCGATGTTTACCTGTGCTCTGCCCAGGGGCTGCCCTGTGCTGCCCGGGCTCATGGCGGGGTGCTGGCTCCGGCCGGCCTGTCCTCCTCCTCCTCCTCCTCCTCCCGCCGCTCCCGCTCCCCCACCAGCTCCCCAGCCCTGGTTACTCGCTACTGCATATTGACCGGCTATCATCTCGCCGCCAACTTTCATCGAGGCCTGCGAAGAAGCCCCCGCCCCGCCACTGCCGTAGTCCGGGAAGCCGTAACCCCTCATGGCCGGGCTGGGTGAGGTGAGCAGCTGGTTGAGGGTCGGCGTGGCTCCCCCCCGACTGTTGGTTCTGCAGTGAGAAGCGCTGGAAGGCGCCGCCCGGGGGCTGGTGGTGGTGGTGAGGCTGAGGCTGAGGCTGTGGTTTGCTGCCCAGGTGATGGTGATGCGGGTGGTGGTGGAGCCCGGGCCCGTTGTTGTTGGAGGCCCCGCTGTTGGCCCTGGGAGAGCTGAGCATGCTGTAGGCGGTGGGCCCGCTGCTGTAGGGCGCTCTGTAGGCCGAGTAATGGTGGTTGTAGCCGCTGCTGTTGTTGCTCGAGTAGCAGCCGTCGTGCGAGTTGTGCAACGGGCTGGAGCTGACACTCACACCGCCGCCGGCCTGTAACTCCTGCCCCGAGGCCTGAGCCTGAGCCTGGGCCGGGCCGGGGGATGGGTGAAGGCCGAGCCCGGGGCTTTGTTGTCCGCCATGTTGATCGAAGTAAGGCCCGGGGCCGGGGCCTCCTGCTGCCACACTGCCCGCTCGGTAGTAGTTATACTCGGCTACGCCCGGCGCTAGGCCCAGGCTTTGGCTCTGGCCTTGGCTCGGTGCCGGAGCCGCCGCCGGGTGCTCGTATCTCTGGTCGCCCATTTTGAGTAACTCTTCGTCGGCCTTGCCGCCGCTGTTGTTGTTGCCCTGGCTGTTGTCGGCTGCTGCTGCTAACAAGCCGCCGCCACCTCCGTCTTTACCGCCTCCATGTTGAGTGTCCGCGCCGCCGCCGCCGCCTTCCTCGCCTTCTCCCTGGTGATGAGGTGGGGGAGGCGGCAGCAGCAGGTCACCCGCCGCCGCCGCTGCCTTTAGCTTGTGATGACTGGGGGGGATCATGAGAGCCGGCTCGGGGGTCGCCGCCGCCGCCGCCATCACCGACACTGCCCCGGAGCAGCAAGAGGAGGAGGAGGAGGGGGAGGGGGACGAGCTGGATCCGGCAGAAGGCGAGGCCGAGGCGGTGTCTTTGTGAGGCGGCAGCTCGGGGTCGCTGTTGTTGGACGAGGCCGAAGATGAAGAGCCCGAGTCGCCTCCTCCTCCTCCTCCGTTATTGTTGTTGTTGTTGTTGTCGCCGCCGGGTTGTCCCGTCACCCCGGGCTCTCCCTGCTCTCCCTGCTGGTGATGGTGATGGTGTTGATGGCGGAGGAGGGGGAGGGGGAGGCGAGGGTGATCCACCACACTGTTGAGTGTCGCCGAGGAAGGTGGGGACGATGAAGCCGCCATCGTTACCGACTTGCCGCCGCTGTTCATATCGGATTCGCGACTACTCAGGCTCCCGCTGCTCGAGCCACCGGGGCTCCCGCTCCCGCTCCCTCCCCCACCGCCTCCCCCCCCCCCCCGCCGCCGCCGCCGCCGCCGCCTCCCCCCCCGGAGCCGTTGTTGTTGTTACTGTTGGCCGGAGCCGCTGCTACTTGAGCGGCCATGATCATCTCTCCCTCTCACACTCACACAGATAGTCACACACACAGGGATAGAGAGAGAGACAGTCTCTCTCTCTCTCACACACACACACAGAGAGAGAGAGAGATAGACACAGTCTCTCCACACACACACAGATAGTCACACTCACAGATAGTCACACACACACACAGATAGGCAGAGACAGTCACACACACACAGATAGCAGAGACAGTCACACACACACACAGATAGGCAGAGACAGTCACACACACACACACACAGATAGGCAGAGACAGTCACACACACACACAGATAGGCAGAGACAGTCACACACACACACACACACACAGATAGAGAGACAGTCTCTCTCACACACACATACAGATGGAGACAGTCACACACACAGACAGTCACACACAGATAGAGAGACAGTCACACACACACACACACACAGATTGATAGATACACACGATAGAGACAGTCCACTCACAGTCACAGTCACACACACACACACGTCTATCTGTCTTGTTTTTCCCTTTTCTCTTCCCCCCCCTCCTTCTCTTCCCTGTTTTACAGTACCCGATCATTAAATATTATTTTCCTCCCCCATCGGGAAAACACACACTCCCTCCCTCCTGCTCTCTCTCTCTCTCTCTCTCTGTCTCTTTCCTTCCCCCCTCTCTTCTCTCCTCCCTTCTCTCTCCCTCCCTCCCTCTCTCCTTCCTATTCCAGTTGCAAAGCAAAAAACTCTCTCTCTCTCTCTCACACACACACACACACAGGCTCACACAGCTCTCTCTCGTTGCATGGTGATAATTATAATATATTAAAATGTTCTCTCTCTCACTCACACTCTCTCTCTTTCTCTCTGATCTCTTGCTCTCACTTTCTCTTTCTCTCTCTCTCTGTCTCACGCACTCACTCTCTCTGTCTCTCCTAAATCGGTAGTAAACTTTCCTCCTCCAGATCTGTTTTAAAAAATCAACTTTCCTTCCTTTCCTCTCTAACCCGGATATGGGTAAATTTCATGTCTAGCAGAGCCTGTGGCCCAGCATGGCATGAGGACTCCAGCAACTATGATCCATTCCTCTTATTACTGCACAGCCTACAGCAAAACATGGCCTGGAATGTATATATAATATACACACATACAACCCCCACTCCACTCCCCCCAAAATAATTATTGGGTCATTTTCAATCACCGCTATCCGTTGGCGCCCACAACAAATATTATTCGAGTTTGATTGACTTGACAAGTGGTTTTTATTTTCTCTGTGAAGCGAGCGAGCGCTTTGTAGACGTCGATAACGTGAGAAAAAAAGGGGCGCTAAATTCACCCACAAATATATTGTACAGTCTATATTTCCCTACTCTTTTTTCATCTGACTCGACCACTCTCTCCCCCCCCCCACCACCTCCCCCACTACTCTTGTCCCAACCTGACTGTACAGCACCTTGGGACGTCCTCTCGACGTGAAAGGCGCGATGTAAATGTAAGTTTGGATTGGTTGATACATATCAAATGCAAGGATTATTATTGTTTTATTACTGAAAACATCCCACACACCTCCATAGACACACACACCTACAGCACACTCCTACCCTCCCCCACACCATATACATACACATAAATTGTCCAACCCAGCCCTCTGCAAAATATACAAGTCAATCACTTTACAGTACTGTATATTGGGCTTTTCCCGGGGTGGGGTGGGGGGGGGGGGGATAATAATCCCATTGGAAAATAAATAAATGATAATTTGGTGATTTCAATCCACGACTATTTGATGGGGACAGACACGGGCTGCGCAATTGGCTGCCCGCGTTTTGCCACAGAATATGCAGGTTAATTCACATCACACAGTATACTGCGCGTATATTGCATTTCGACATGTCTCGAAGATGTGACGAGGCTCTTTAACAAATACAAGGATTATTATAGTAACAACACCAATAATAAGAATCATCATCATCCTCGCTTTTGATCCTTGCATTTTCATGGCTTCCAGAAGTCTTGGAAGATTGCTTCACAGATACATCCTGTTAATTGTAATAGTGCTAATAATCCTGTAGCTCAGTGTTTTCAGCGCACTCGTCTCGCAAGCGAGAGACCCGGGTCTGATTTCCCAGCAGGATGAAACCTTGGGCAAGTTTCCTTACTCCCATGTGCCTGATTATACTCCCTCCAAAAAAATAATATAGTCACTCAATCCACGTCAGTAGGTAGAGTACTGCTGTGCGCTATTGGCTGCCGTGTTTCACCCACAAATATACAGTCAATTCATTTTACAGTATATTCTGTGAATCGCTTTGAGAGGTCTCAAAAGCACTCCACTGAGTGTAGTGTAGTGAATGTGTGTTTTGTGGCAGTCAATTGCGCATAGCAGCGTCCAAACCCGATATAGCGTCCTAGATCGAGTGACAACAACAGCGTGGATTTGTATAGCGCCTTCCACGCCCAACGGCATCTCAGAGCGACCACAAATTGTTGTCATTTACCATCAATGGCAATATTTAAACGATTTTAAAGCTAACAGGAACATCTCGCTTGGTTAGGATTGAAGTTTTGCCTTTTTTTTTAAAGCTTAAAAACATTTTTGAGGGGAAAAGGGGGAATCCATCGCAAATGTTGTGTACCAGAGTGATCCAGTCCAGCTCTTCACTCTCTCCCTTCTCTTCCCCCCACCCCCAGGTTCAATCTATTTCTCTCCAGCCTCAGAGTTAGACATAATCACAGGATCACTGGATCCTTACGCTGTTAACTTATACACATCCAATAGCCTCCAAATCAAAACTCTTGTCAGCCTCCCTCCCCTCCCCTCCCCACCCCCCTCACCCCTTTCTTCCTCAAACTATCCACCCTTTACTCTGGTGTGGATTGCCAGATCTGAGCAGCTGGATTAACAAGGGGGGGGGGGAGGGCAATCAAGTCAAAATAAGGTGGGGGGGGGGGGACTATTTTCTCTAATGTGTGAGTGTGTAATGAACAACATTCCTAGGTTGGAAGCCTGCTCTAGCTCTAGCTCAGTGACTATTTGCTGTTCCTGCACACTCCCTCCCTCTGGAGGTCTCTCTCTCTCTACATCCAAAAACAAAATTGAGGACATGTTCTTTTTCATCCTTTTTTTCATGTGTGTGTGTGTGTATAATATATATATATATATCTATAAAAAGCACACAACACGGTGTTCATTTGCAAACATTGAAAAAGCATCTCTATAAAAGTTTATGGTTAGGTTTTTTTTTAATTCCCCACCCACCCACCTCTCTCTCTCTCCCCACTGCCCACATTTACCTAATGAAAAGAAAAAAAGGGAGTTGCTTTGCAACTGCTTCACACGCATCAATAGTTGTCAGTAAAAAAAATCTAACTGACGTCAGCCCTGGGTAAAAAGATATGTCTCTTTTGTTCTCTCTCTCTCTCTCTCTCTCTTGCCCCCCCCCCACCCTTTTCAGTTTGCAATTAAAATATTCCCAAAGATTCCCAAATGGAAATTTTTTTGTATGTTTAAAAAAAAGAAGGGGTGGGGGAAAGGTTTATTGCAATTCGGTCTGAACTTTTGCAAAGGCGATGTTTTTGTTCCCGAATCCCCCCCCAAAAAAAAAAAAATTATATAAAAAAATCTATCTTTATGTGTGTGTGTGTGTGTCTCTCTCTCTCACAGCCTCCGCTGGCTCCGGTTATGCCGGAAGTTGCAAATCCGTGGCTGATCTGAAATCCGATCAATCGAGACGAAAGAGAGAGAGTAGAGAGATGGATGGAGGGAGGGCGGGGGGTGGGGGAGATAGGCGCAGAGAGAAGGGCATCTGAATGTAACTGGATATCGGGCTCCCCATGCCCAGAGCAGCTCCTCATGCCGCGTTGTAAACGAGCGGGGTAACGCTGCGCTCTTAGCCCGCCCGCCCGGCGTTAAAGCTGCTGGAGAGGAGGAGGAGGAGGGGAGAGAGAGAGAGAAAGAAAATGGACACGCGCACACACACACACACGCACATGACACACAGAGGCTTCAGTTCACAGCGCGCTCTAGTGAGGCGCTTTGTGACTGACACCCCGAAAGCCCGCGACCGCCGGTGAGGCAGAGGGATCATCATCATCATGAACAGCCCCCCCCCGGGCGGTGCTTGGCTTGTTGTCACCGGGAGGAACCTAGACTCTCCCTCCAACCGCACTGTGCCCCCCCCCCCCCCCACAGGGCGACTCCCCCCCCCCCCCCCGGGCGGCTCCCCGGCCTCAGGCGCGGAAGTGAACGCGGGCAGCTCCCGACAGCAGCGAATGAAGCGCGACTCGTGTGTGTGTGTGTGTGTGTGTTTTTTGAGAAGGTGGGGGGGGCGGGGTGGGGGTTACCACAGGAAAATAAAATCACTGCACTTCTCCTTTAGTCTCTGGTTGAAAAGCTGCACCGTTCTGTTTATATTCGTGCAGTGCGTTATCATCAAGGCCGGCTGACACAAATCTTTATTTTTATATAGATATATATATATCACATCTCTCGAAAGGTGTTTAAAAGGGGGCGAAATGAGGTTTGGGTATATTTTACAATTTAGAAGAGTTCCAGTTTGTCATCGCCGAGCTCCGTTTGTTTGAAAAGGTCATTGGTGGTGGTTTCTATTTTTAAAAAAAGTGCAAATGGTGAATATTTACTTTCAGAGAACACCGTTCTTACATTCCATCCCCAATAGAAAATGGTGTGAAAAAAAAATTGCAGGTGTAAAACATAACATTTATTGATATGAATTTGTGTCTTTTATTTCCATCTCCGGGTTTTAACCGGTCCCAGGTTTCCTCACACCGCACGCCTCTGTTTACCCGGCAGTGATGAGGAACCCACAAACATACAGTCAATTCACTTTACAGTATATTCTGCGAAGCGCTTTGAGTCGATTGGCGGATCGCTTTTGCAGCGAAAATAATTTCTTCAAACGTCTGGTCACTCAATCTGCGACTATTTGTGGGACAGTACCGTGCGCAAGTGGCTGTCGCATTTTCCCCACAAAACGTACAGTGAATTCGCTTTACGGTATATTGCGTGACGGGCTTTGAGGCGCCTCGAACACGTGATATGTTGCAACGTGAAATGGAAAGAGTATCAGTATTGTTGTCCACGCTTTGTTTGGTTTGTATGGAGCAACTGCATTATACTTGTTTTGGGGAAAAAAATACATTGCTGCTGCATTTCACCTACAAAATACTGCACAATCAATTCACATTCCGGAATATTCTGTGGAGCACTCTTGAGACGTCTCAAAGATGTGATGAGGCGCTATGCCAAACACAAGGATTATTATCATTTATTATTGGGGGACGCCACTGTGCGCAACCGGCTGCCGCGTTTCTCCCACAAATATATATGGTCAATTCACTTTACTGTATATTCTGTGAAGCGCTTTGAGACACAGTCTAGAAGACGTTAAAAAGTGCTACATCAAATGCAAGGATTATTATTATTAATATAAGTCACAAATTATTTGTGTATGTAACGTAAAAATTAAGATGTACGGTAGCCATGTCTTATTCTCCACGCATAACATTTTTTCCAATTGAGAATGCAGCTATTTCTATATTTTTATCCTTCCACAACTTTGCTAAAAAAAATCAACATCTCAATAAAATACATCACCTCTCATATCTCAGTCCAGAGATAGACTACTGAATACATGGTTATCCAGTGTGTGGAGTCCCATAGCCTAGCAGTTAGAGCGCTCACCTCACAAAGCGAGAGAACCTCGGTTTGATTCCCAGGTGGGGAAAAGCTATCCACGACTGTTTGTGGGACACTGCTGTACGCAATTGACTGCTGTGTTTCACCCACATAATATACAGTCAATGCGCAGTATATTTATATATGCAGTCAAGCACTTTGAGGTGTCGCGAAGATAAAAATCCTTGCATTTGATATAGCGCTTTTCAAGTCATCTAGACGTCTCAAAGCGCTTCACAGAATATACTGTAAAGTGAATTGGGTGTATATTTGTGGGCGAAATGCGGCAGCCAATTGTGCACAGCGATGAGATGCTATATCAAATGCAAGGAAGATTATTACAAAATACTGTATATCACTTCCACATCTCAGAGCAAATACAGGAAACTGATTGCAGAGTACACCGTGTTCAACCGATTTGTCTAAATATCCATTTTGTGGCTCCAGCAGAAACGCTACAGTAGTACTTTGAAAACGAAACAACGAAAGAGGAACACAGAGTTCTCAGAGACACGGAGTTACCCTACTCTCTTTTGAACAATATTCTAAATCGGGTTTTAAAATGAGTTGCCCAAAAGAGGTACTAGTTGAGGAGAACCCTTTTAAAACAGAAAATTCTCTTCTGATTGGAAGCTTTGTGCATCACTTTCATATTCCTATCACCTGTACAGTTTAGTTGATGTCATAGGGAATTCCCCCCCCCCCCCTCCCCATTCTAATGCACAGGAACTAGGCCAAAGTCTGGTTAAAGCAACAATAACAAAATTACATTCATACATAGTGTCTATCATATCAGGAGGGCGTCCCAATCCGCTGGACAATCAGTGTTTCAGACCCGAGCTTGGGGGGGGAGGTCAGGATCGGGGAGGGTGGAGAGCAAGGGGGAAGGAGTGTGTGTGATCAAAGGTACAGTTGAGAGGAAGGAGGGTCTTGAGTTGGGTCTTGGAAGGAGGCAAGTGAGGGGGGCGAGGAGGAGGGGCTGCGGAATGGATTGCCGGAGGGTGGTAAATTGTGTCAGTTTGGCTCAGAGACTCTCGTCTCTGAGTCAGAAGGTTGCAGGTTCATATCCCACGTTTTGGACCTCAGCTCAAATAGCCTACACTAACACTGCAGTGCACTGCTGTGGGGGGGTGGGTGTTGTATTGTCGGAGGTGCCATCTTTCTGGTGAGACATTAAACCGAGATCCCATCTGGCTGTTCAGGTGCACATGAAAGATCCCATGGCACTGTTGAAAAAGGAGAAGGAAATTCTCTTCACCCTAGCCAACAATCGTCCAAATAAAATCCACTTCCATGGCTGTTGATGTCACAATTCTGCTGCCTTGTTTGTCTACAAATACAGTCGCTCCATTTCACAGCAAATCCTGTGGAGTGCTTTTAGATATCCTTCCAACGTACGTGACAAGTGTGATACCAAATGAGTTAGAAGGAAAGAAAGAGTTAAAAGACAGACGAGAGAGAATGAGTGTCACATACTAGGAAGGTCATGGGAATAGTCAGATATACAGAATTCAAATGACTCAATGGGAAAAGAATAGTGAGAGAGTGTGAGGGGAGCAAAAGATGGGAAAGGCAAGTGAGTGTGAGGCTGAGGCACAATTTGCAAGTTACAGAGAGGAAAAAACTCACAGAGAAAGACTGTTAATAGATAGACACACAGAGTAACACACATAGAGACAGACTGAGACACATGTCAGGACAAAACCCATGAGGAAATGGGATAGATATACAGAGGGGAAAGAGACAACAATACGTATAATGACTTTCACGTCAGGAGAACATCCCAAGGTGCTGGACAATCAGTGTTTTGGTCCCAAGCTGAGGGTCGGGATCTGAGATGATGGCAGGAAGGAGGGGAAGATGGGTGACTGAAGGCATGGTCAAAGAGAAGGGCCTTGTGATGGGTCTTGAAGGGGGCAAGGATGGGACAGGATGGAATTTCAGAGGGTGGGAGTAGTGGCTGAAGGTGGGGGATGTGAAGAAGAGGGGAGACCATTGAGCAAGAGGGTTGGTAAGGGGTTAGGAGGTTGCAGAGGTCGGGGAGAGGAAGGCCATGAAGAGCTTTGAAAGTGAGGATCAGTTTCTTAAACTGCATGCTCTGTGTGATAGAAAGCCAGGGGAGTCAGGTGAGAATGGGGTTGCTAGGGTCATGGAGCCTGGTGTGAGAGAGGACACGGGCTGCAGAGTTCTGGATGATCTGCAACTTTTGGAGGGAGGATCCTTGGATGGTGATACTGTCAGTGCTTGAGGTGTGGAGGTGCTGATAGGAGCCCATCAGGAGGGCCTCAGTCTTGTTGATGTCCAGGTGTAGAAAGTTAGGTCTTGACATTAAGGTCTTGATGTCTGATAGACGTTCTGTCAGGATCAGTGGTTCTAGAGATAAGGATGGACGCAGAGAGATAGAGTTGGGTGTCATCCGAATACATGTGGAAGTTGATCTCATGTCTGCGGATGATGCCACCAAGAGGGAGTATATAGATGTTGAAGAGGGGAAGGGACCAAGGACAGAGCTCGGAGGAACACTGCACGAGATGCGGGGGCTAGAGGAGAAACCATTTATGGAGATGAAGTGGAAGTGGTGTGAGAGGTAGGATCTTTGAATGGTTCAGAGAGGGGAAGCGATGGATGAGGATAGAGTGGTCAACGGTATCAAAAGCAGCAGAGAGGTCAAGAAGGTTCGAGGAGGCAGAGGGAGGCATGGTCACAGATGGACAGAATGTCATTTGTCACTTTGACCAGAGCTGTTTCTGTGCTGTATCTGGTAAGGAAATCCAATTGGAGTGGATCGTGAAGGGAGTGGCGGAAGAGGAAGGAGTGAAGCTGGGAAGCAACGACTCATTCCAGGACCTTGGAAAGGAAAGGGATTTTGAAGAATGGGGCAGTAATTGGAAAGCAGGGATGAATCCTGGGGAAGGTTTTTTTAAGGTTAGGAGTAATAACAGCCATTTCTAAAAGGGTGTGAACACTGCCAGTTGACCTGGAGAGGTTAACGAGAGTGAGGAGAGAAAAGTACAAGGACACACGCAGACAAATACTGATTCATGAACAAAATATAATGACATTGGCTACCCTCATATTGATCTTTATTCAACAACAACTTTCATTTACACAGTGTCCCTCGTGCAAGGCAGCGTCCCAGAGTGTTCGGGTCCTGATCTGACTGTTCAGAGCTTTGGGACATCCTCCCATGAAAGGCGCTATATAAGTGCAATTTTGTAGTTATTGTTGTTGTTGTTTGACAGTGATGGAGCACAAGACTGAGCCACAGAAAACCAAATGTAATCACTCGCAGTTTGCTGACCAATTTCGTTTGTTTTAAGTTGTTTCAATAATAGCTCTCCCTCTCCGGGACGATGATAGCTTTAACATGATATTAAATAATATTGAAGGTACAAGTACTAGGGATTAACGCATGAGTTTTCATCTCAGTGACCTGGACTCAAATCTAGCCAAACTATCTCTTCTTCTTGTGTGCTGACCACAAGAGGCCTATGTGAAATGAGTTTGGCTTGTCTCAGGGTTAGGGTTCCATGTTTGCATGCCCCCACATTCAGCATTAGGTTTCATTATTATATGGACAATAATAATCATTGAGTTTGATATTTTGCATCTTAGCAACTCTTCAAGCTTCTCAAAGAGTCTCATTCCAGTTTGATGAATGAGTGTAGGCAAAGGAGCAGGCTGCTGTGGGAAATTAAATATATCTAGCCTGCTTCAAGTCCCACCTCAAGACCCTCTTCTTCAATGGTCCCATCAGTCACCCATCCCCCCATCCCCTCCCTTCCTTCCATCCTCCCCAATCCTAACCCCAGGATGGTACCAGGAATGAGGGATTTAAGTTATCAAGACAGGCTAGAGAAGCTAGGATTATTCTGCTTGGAACAGAGATGGTAAAGAGGAGACTTAATGGAAGTTTTCAAAACGATGAGAGGATTTGATAGGGTGAACAAAGAGAAACTATTTCCACTGATGGGTGGGTCAGTAACCCGAGGACACCGATTTAAAACAGTTCTTAAACAAAACCGAGGAGAGGTGAGGAGAAATTTTTTCACGCAGTGAGTTGTTTAGATCTAGAATGAAAGGGTGATGAAAGCATTCAATAAGAACTTTTAAGAGAGAAGTTGATAGTTGTTTGGGGGAGGACAGGTTTGCAGGGCTGTGGGGAGAGAGCGAGAGAGTGGGGTTGATTATTTATAATAATTGGGTTGCTGATTCCACGACTATTTCTGGGACGCTGCTTTGCGCAATGGACTGCTGCATTTCTTCCAGGAAATATGCAGCCAATTCACTTGACGCTGTATTCTGTGGAGCGCTCAAAGACATGATAAGGCGCTGTGTGAATCACAAGGATTATCAATAATGATTTATAAATAAATAATAATCTTTGTATGTGGTACAGCGTCTTTCACGTTGGGAGGGTCGTCTGAAAGCGCTTCACAGGAATTACCGTAAAGTGTAGTGCGTGTGTTCTGTGCGCAATTGCACCAGCTAATTTGCGCACAGTGATGTCCCAACAGCAAGGAGTCAATGACTAACTTTGTCTGGGGGATAATTTTACCTAGAATTATCTTTCTGCCCCATTGGTTCAGCTGTTAATGACATCACTAGCCTATATCAAATTGAGTTATACAGACTAGTGCAGCCATAGACTGAATGCCTGACCATTGCTGTAACAACTGATCAATTGGTTTGGGTGACACTTGCAACATTACAATTGCCCTCAACATCTCTGGGATAAAGATAAAGAGATAATGAGATGTAGTTCTGACACAACACAGCAGTTTTAAGGTGAAGAGGGAGTAAGGAAGGGGACAGGTGGAGGGATAGAGTAAAGTGTGGCATAGTGGCTGAGAGGGTGGCCACTGATGATGGAGGCTGAAGACAGTCAAGTGGAGGTAGTAGGTTGGGGGAGTAAACAGGTCAGAGAGGTAGGGAGGTGCCAGGGCATGAAGGGATTTGAAGGTATCTGTGGGGATCTTGAAATCGATCCTTTGGCATTAGGGAGCCAGTGAAGCTTGGCTAGAACTGATGTAGTCAATCAATCAAACCAATCAAAACTTACATTTATATAGCACCTTTCACGTCGAGAGGACGTCCTAAGGTGCTGTAATGGGGGTACAGAGCTTAGTCTGGGTGAGTATGTAAGTGGTGAAGTTTTTGACGGGCTGGATTTGGTGAATGGTGGAGCTCAGGAGACCAGCAAAGAGGGCATTTGAATAGTGAAAGCGAGAGTTAACTAACATACAGACAAGTGTTTTGGCAGCATCTGGGCGTAAGCTTCAGTTGGGGCTGAGTAATGTGGCGGAGTTGGAGGAGGTGGTCTTGCTTGGTCAGTGACCAGATGCGAGGGGGTGGACTAACAATCCAGTGTTATCGCAAATTCAGTGTTGCTGACTCAGACACTCTCTGTGCGAACTGAAGCCGGTGCCATGAGCCCAAACCCTGCTTAAAACATCAAATGGATTCTGATAAAGACTCAGCATCCTCTATTCCCACTCCAAGGCTTTGCTCTTTGAAAGCGGTAAGCAGCAGGTCCATTCACAGGCTTTGGTTGCAGAAAAACTCACGATTGGTTTCAATATCAAAGCCGAAAATAGGAATAAGAAGGCAAACTCTTCTTTTTTTTGGTCAGGATCCAAGAGATCAATAACCGTTAAGAATAGAGCAGAATATTCTACATGCTCTTTCCCTTTAGCACAGGGAATCTGTGTGCATATCTCCAATAGTACATCTGATGACCCAATTGGCTGCTGGGGCACAAAAAAAAACATTGAACCATAATTTGCCAGCAAAAATTGCTAGATTTTACAATAAATTCTACAGTAAAAGCGCTTTGAGACATATCCCTGAAGTCAAAGGTGTTATATCATATGCATTGAATTTTAAAAAAAAAAAATCAGCATTGTGACCATTTATGGCCATTTAAGAGTGAAATTAGGAAGCATTTTTTTCACTCAAAGGGTGGGAGAAATCTGGAATTCTCAACTCCCAAAAAGGTCATGGATGATGCATCCATCCACACCTCCAAGAAAGAGTGAGGTTGATAAGTTTTTTGGTAGGTCAGGATATTAAGCAAATATGGGGGGAAAGTGGGAAATTGGAATTGAAAGGATAAGTAGAGGTACAGATCAGCCATAATCCTATTAAATGGCGGGACAGACTCAAAGGGCTGAATGGCCTACTCCTGTTATGTTCCTATGTTGAGATATCGAGATATTGAAATATTAGTCATATTTTTAGCTCTAGCATTTACTCACATTTGTGGAGTTCTGTGGCTCATTGGTTAGAGCACTCACAGGCGAAAGGACCTGGGTTCGATTTCTGGGCAGAACAAAACCTTGGGGCAACTTTCCTTATTCCACATATCTGTGAAGTAGGAACCTGGTTGTTAGACGATTGGCGGATTGTTCTTCCGGGGAAAAATAAATCCCTTCAATAAATAATAATAATAATAATAATTTGGTCACTCAATCAACAAATGGGACACTGCAGTGGGTACCGTATATCTCCGCGTATAAGGCGCACTTTTTTTCACGTCGGAAGATCTCGAAGGTTGGGGGTGCGCCCTATACGCAGATACAAGAAATTTTGAGCCTCGGAAATACAGTAAACAGGAGGGGCGGCCGGCGCGCTGTCAGCCGGGGTTTGGTCAGTGTCCGGCGGGGGTTGGGAGGAGCGGGTGACGGGGCTTCGGCCTCGGCCGCCCGGGCAGCGGCAGCAGCAGCGGACTCCAGGGCTGTGCTTACCTTCTGCCGAACCCAGTCTGCCTGCCTCCCTTCCTGCCGCTCTCTCTCCCTGCCTGCCTGCCTGCCTCTCCCTCCCTCCTTCCCTGCCTGCGTGCCGGCCTGCCTCTCTCCCTCTCTCTCTCCCTGGCTGCCGGCCTGCCTCTCTCCGTCTCTCTCTCCCACGCTGCCGGCCTGCCTCTCTCCCTCTCTCTCTCCCTGCCTCCCTCTCTCCCTCCCTGGCTGCCTGCCTCTCTCTCTCCCTACCTACCTGTCTCTCCTGTCTCTCCTCCCTTCTGCCGGCAATATCATTGAAAATGCTTCCGTTTTTTTTCACCAAGAAAAGGTCAAAAGTGGGGGGTGCGCCTTATACGCAGGTGCGCCTTATACGCGGAGATATACGGTAATTGGCTTTGCCCAATTTGCCCAGAAACTTACCCAGAAATATACAGTCAATTCATTTTATAGTACATATATTCTGTGAAGTGCTTTCAGTCGACTTGAAGGCGTAATAAGGCGCTATATCAAATGCAAGGATTACTGTATTATAAATAGAGAGCCCACAAGTTCACTGCAGAGCAGACATGCTGCAGAGGAGCCCCCACCCACCCCATAAGTTTATTCCAAGTAAATGAACCACATCCGCAGCCGCCTTCAGCGCTGTAAATATGATGAATATTTAATATTTGTATGTGTTTTAAAAAATGTCCAAACTTCCCACGTGCCATCAGTAACACTTTTACTAGAGGAGCTATTTTTGCTCCATAATACGGCAGAGTGTTAGGCAAAGATTAGTTAATATTGCGATTGCTTACAGGTTTAAATGTACTATACAAGCCGAACACCTCTGCTTGTAGGCAGGTACCTACAAGGTAATTGAGACAGCTTTAATAATAATAATCTTTGCATTTGATGTAGCGCCTTACCACGTCTTTGAGACGTCTAAAAGTGCTTCACAGAATATACTGTGAAGTGTATTGACTGTATATTTTGTGGGCGAAACGCGGCAGCCAATTGTGTACACCTCAGTGTCCCCCACAAACAGTCGTGGATTTTATGCCGAATTAATGTTATTGTTTTATTTTAATGGATTGTTATCCTTGGAAAAGCATTCTGCAAATTGATTAATAATCGGGTTCCTACTCACTGCTTAGGTAAAAGAAGAGATGAGTGGAGTAAGGAAATCTGCCCAATGTTTTGTTCTGTCCGGTTATCCAAATCAGACCTCTCACTTGTCAATTTCAAATGGGATTTCTTCCAAAGGACCTGTAGCTCAGTGGTTAGAGCACTCGCCTTGCAAGTGTGAAACCTGTGTTCGAATCCAGGCAGGTCAGGGCGAAAACTTGGGCAAGTTTCCTTACTCCACACACACACACACGGCTAATAATAATCCGTCCAAAAAAAACACAATAATAAAATTGGTCATTTCAATCCACGACTGTTTGTGGGGGACGTTGCTGTGCGCAAGTGGCTGCCGCGTTTGTCCACAAATATACAGTCAATTCACTTTACCAGCACCAGTCAAATGTGTGAGTGTGAAAGTGCTAAAACAGTAAGTGCGTTTATTAAAAGAAATGAAAAGGTAGAGACAGGAATAAACAGGGAAATCACTGATCACTGAAGGTGAAGGCAGACACACTGAATGTACAGAGACAACGAGGATTGAAGAAAGGGGAAAGCTTGACACTGAACGAATTCAATGAATCAATATTTCTTTTCGCCCGCACATCTACAGTCTATTCTGTGAAGCGCTTTGGGACGTCGATAAGATGTGAAAAGCGCTGTATCAAATGTAAGGATTATTATTATTAAACAGGAATTCTCTAGGTTAAGCTACCTGTGTTCAGGCAGACCGACAGCTTTGAATGTGGATTGTGTCAATGGGCTTTATTAAAACTACGCCTGATTTCTTTCCTCCTACTCCGAACGTCACATGGAGATTGAGATGGATAACATGATGCAAATCAGTTTGTAAACTCTGCTGGAATATTTGATTAAAACGAAGAGAATATTACAATTCACCGAATTAAACAGCACGCGCTGAGGCCAAGCCTTAGGAAATCCATAGGTGGTGAGAGCTCATGTAAAGTGTGTTAGTTTGGCTCAGTGTGAAGATTGTGGATTCAACAACTTGCACTTGTATAGCGCCATCAAGGCATATCTCAAGACCCTCCTCTTTGACTATGCTTCTGCACACCCTTCTACCCTCCTGTCCCTACCCTCCTTGCCGCTGATACCTCTTGATCCTAACCACCAGCTCAGGTCCAACTCCTTGACTGTCCTCCTACTGTAAATGTCCTGAAGCTCAGTGGTTAGAGCACTCGCCTTATGAGCATGAGACCTGTGTTCGTATCCAGGCAGGTCAGGGCGAAACCTTGGGCAAGTTTCCTTACTCCACACACATGCCTGGACACCTGGCTGGAGAAATGGTGCAGGAAGGAGGGCTTCAGGTTATCTAAACCACTGGGACCACCTCTGAGGCAAAAGGGATGTGTACTGTACCGTACACGAGGGGATGGGTTACATCTGAGAAGAGCTGGGATCAGTATCATTGCAACAAGGTTAACAAATGCCTTGGGGGGAACCGTTTAAACTGATTGCGATGGGGGAAACGAGTTACAGAGTGCACGAGGAGAGACAAATAGAAACGAAACAAGGAATATAGACCAGCAAGAAGTGGAAAGAGACGGGGTGGGGGGAGAAATGTAGAGCGGATTAAGCCAGTCTTGGAGTGCGTGTATGTAAATGCACGGAACGTGGGCAATAAACCTGGTGAGCTGCAGGCTCCAAGTTGCCACATGGGGTTATGATGTTAGTGGCAATACAGGAGAGAAATGGGAGCTGAATATTCCTGGTTGCAATATATTTCAGGAGGGAAAGGGAAGGGAATAACGGCGGAGGGGTGGCAATATTCATTAGGGACATGGTCACAGTCCTGGAAAAGTACGATGTGTTAGAGCAGTGGTTCCCAACCTTTTTTTTTGCTGCGACCCAAATTAGACTCCAAGCGGTCCTCCCACCACTAGGGGGCGATATCTCGACTGAAGCGCAGCTCGGCCAAAACGTTATCTCCGTCTGTTTTGTTGACTCAGTGCAACTTGTAAATACGCTCTTTATACAAATTGGTCAGCGGTGTCGCATTTGTTTAGCGTTAAAAGCTTTTTTTTAAAAAAAGGAAAAAGAAATTCTGGTGATCCTTCGCGACCCTACTGAGGACCCCCTCACGACCCTTATTTGGGTTGGGACCCGAGGTTGGGAACCACTGGGTTAGAGGATCCACAGGCTGAATCTATTTGGTTAGAATTAAGGAGCAGGAAAAGGAGCTGTTGCTCTATTAGGTATTTACTGTAGACCACCAAATAGTGGGAAGGAGATACCATGGTTTAAAAGGGTTAAATTACTGACAGTTTGCATGAACTTGGTCTGCATTCCCTCGAGTTTGGAAGGTTGAGGTGTGGTTTGATTGAGGTTTTTTGATTAATAAAGTGATTTGATCGGGAAGCTACAGAGAAACTATTTCCTCTGGTGGGGAATCCAGAACAAGTTGGGGGCATCATCTTCACATTAGAGCCAGGCCATTTAGGAGTGACATCAGGAGGTAGTTTTTCACCCAAAAAGCCAGTGGAAATCTGGAACTCTCTCCCCCAGAAGGCTGTGGATGCTGCATCCATTCACGTTTTCAGGACTGAGGCGGATATATATTTGTTAGGGCAGGGTATCAAAGGATATGGGCGCTATATAAATGTGATTTTGTTGTTGTTGTAATTGGAATTGAGGTACAGATCATCTTATAGAATGGCAGAACAGGCTCAAGGGGCTCATGTTTCTATTCCCACTAAACCTGACGTGAGACACTGAATGGCCAGATAGAGTATCTTCCCCATCTCTTCTCCCCATGTGTTGGCTCTGATTTTCATTGCCGCCATGCCACATTGACCTTTAGATATTTGCTTCCAATATGGTCACTCCCCCCCCCCCCCCCCCCCCACCATGACAAGTCTTTTATTAGTTTAATTGTTCAGGTCTCGATTTCAAATATGGAACAAAACAAAAAAATTCTGGGAATTTCACCTCTCTTCTTCTTCTTCATCAGCAGCAGATCCAACCCAGAAAATAACTGTAAAAACCAAAAATAAATTTACCACACTCTAGATATCAATAAGTAGCTGTGGACAAAAGGTTGGCGTAATATAAGGTAGACAAGTTGCCCTGGGTCAGATGGATTTCATCCCAAAGTGCTGAGGCAGGTTAAAGACCAAACAGTGAAAGCGATGGCTGAAGACTGATTTATTTTTACATGTCCTTAATATAGTAATATCTGTAAGCATTCCAAGTGGAGCTCCTGTAGCTCAGTGGTTAGGGCACTCGCCTTACAAGTAATGAGACCTGTGCTGTGTTTCGAATCCAAGGCAACGCAGGTCAGGGCGAAACCTTGGGCAAGTTTCCTTACTCCACACACACACATCTAATAATAATCCGTCCAAAAATAAACACAATAATAAAAATTGGTCATTTCAATCCACGACTGTTTGTGGGGGACGCTGCTGTGCGCAATTGGCTGCAGCGTTTCACCCACAAATACACAGTCAATTCACTTTACATATATTCTGTGACGCGCTTTGAGACGTCTAGAGGACGTGAAAAACGCTATATCAAATGCAAGGATTATTATTAAGTGTACAATGAACAGGAGGATGACTGAGAGAGGGAGTGTAGAGTGTAGAAAGATAATATAAATTACCTAGAGTTGGGTATAGGGAGTACAGTTCCCAAGTTAGCTGATGATACAAAGCTGGGAAAAGTAGTAAACAGTGATTATATATACTGTAGTATATATTTAGTATAGGTTGATGATAGAATCTTAAAGGGATGAAGGAACAGAGAGACCTGGGGGTTAAATTATAAATAAATCTTTGAAGATGGCAGGATGGGGAGATTAACCTATTAAAAAAAAGCATAGGGGATACAGTACTAGGCTTTACAAATAGCGGTGTAGAATATAAAAGTCAGGAAGTTATGATGAACTGTTATAAAACACTGGACAGCTAGGGTTACTGCGTTCAGATCTGGGCACCACACTTTAGGAAGGATGTCAAGGCATTAGGGAAGGATGCAAAGGGAAATTTACCAGGATGGTACCAGGAATGAGGGACTTCAGTTATCAGGAGAGGCTAGAGAGAAAGCTAGGATTATTCTCCTTGAAGCAGAGAAGGTTAAGAGGAGATTTAATAGACTTCAAAACGATGTGGGATTTGATAGGATGAACCAGGAGAAACTAGTTCTCCTGGGCGAGTGGGTTCCTTCACCAGAGGACACCTGATTTAAGATAGTTGTTAAAAGAAAAACAGACGGGAGCTGAGGAGAAATTGTTTCACGCAGTGACTTGTTCGGATCTGGAATGCGTTGCCTGAAAGGGTGGTGGAAGCTGATTCAATAACAACTTAAAGAGGGAAGTATTGTTGATAGTTATTTGGGGAGACAAAAAATGAAAAATACTGCAAATGCTGGGAATCTGAAACACAAACAGAAATGGCTGGGAACACTCAGCAAGGTCAGGCAGCATCTATGGAGAGAGGAAAAATGAGTCAAGAACTGAGAAAGGGTTATGGAATTGAAACATTGACTCACCTTTCCTCTCTTCATAGATGCTGCCTGACCCGCTGAGTGTTTTCCCAGCCATTTCTGTTTGTGTTTTAGTCATTTTGGTGGAGGACGGGTTTGCAGGGCTATGGGGAGAGAGTGGGGGAGTGGGATTGATTTGGCAGCTCTTTTCAAAGAGCCGGCACAGACTCGATGGGCCGAACGGCCTCCTTTTGTGCCCTAAGGTTCTATGATTCTATGAAGAGAGAACTGAGTAGCAGGGACAGTGGGAAGGGGATATGGGGAGAGAGATGGGCTTTAAGCGGCATCCATTTATTCGTTGAAATAAAAAGGCTGATTCGGAAAAACAGGGAGGCCCCCAATGGCACAGATACGATGGGCTGACAACCACTAGCTGAACCGCTTGCTGCGCTGAAATGTTGTACGTTTCCGGGGACTAGAAAGTCAAAGACAATCGTCTGCCTGTCGTAAACGCAGTGGCCTTGATAGTCATTGCCAGGATTAAGGAGGGAGGGGGGGTATGCGGGTGGTGGGAGGAAAGGTAGAGATGCTGCCACTTCGTGGCTGTGCAGTGTATGACACCACGTTTCACATGAATGATACATTGTTTAGCTCACACTAAACACGCCCTTAATCCCCCGTTATAATTAACACTTGGGTTAATTGATACCGGCAAAAAATAAATCACAGAATTCACATTTTATCCCATAGAGAAGAAAATAAATTAATTTTTTGAAAAAAAACACACACACCTGGGTTTGATTCCAGGGGCATGGTAAATACTCCTCAAAGTTTCCTTACCCTACACGCCTCTGTAATCCATTTTTTAAAACATTATTATTGTATAAAAATTGAATATTGTCAGATTTATAATAAAACAAAGAATTTGGTCACTCACTCAATCCACGAGAGTTTCTGATACACTGCTGTGTTTCGCCCGTAAAATACACAGTAATTTACAGTACATTCTGTGAAGCGGTTTGAGACGTCTAGAAGATGTGAAAAGCACTATATCAAATGAAAGGATTATTATTATATAAATATGGGCAAAATGGTATGTTGCTGGAAAAGCATAAAATCATCATCTGGAAACAATGAGATACCCTCAGTGTAACTCATATTCATGCTCATTGTGAGACACACTCATACTCGCACTCAGTGTGAGACACACTCATAATCACACTCAGTTGTCCAGACTCCTGACCCGTACTTATTTAAAATTTTTCCCAATTTAACAACAAGAACCCTTTATATTGATGCTTCGCCTGTCACATTAGGAGGACGTCCCAACGTGCGGTACAGACAGGGATTCACAACTGAGCTTGTGGTTGCGATCAGGAGGCGTGGAATGGGGGTAGGAAGGGTGACCAAAGACAGGGTTGAAATGGAAGTTCTTGAGACCAGTCAAGAGAGGGGGTGGGGCAATGTGAAGGGACATTTGGATGGAGGTCCAGTGGGTAGGGACAGAATGGCTGAAGGCCTGCCTGCCCATGGTGGAGTGGGCAAGGTGATGTGAAGCAGGCCCGGTGGCCACTGAGCAGAGGGAGCGGACAGGTTGGTTAGGAGGGCATGAGGAGGTCACAGAGGTAGGGAGGAGTAATGCCATTGGAGGGCTTTGAAGTGAGGATCAGGATCTTAAACTGTCTCCTCTGGGTGAACGGGAAGCCAATGGAGCCGGGTAAGAACGGGGGTGATAGAGTTACAGAGCCTGGTGTGGGAGTGGACACAGGCTGCAGAGTTCAGCGCTTTGGGACGTCCTCCCGACGTGAAAGGTGCTATATAAGTGCAATTTTGTTGTTGTTATTGTTCTGGATGATCTGCGGCTTGTGGAGGGAGGAACCGGGAAGGCCCACGAGCAGGCGTATTGCATACTCGTGCCTGGATATGACGAACGCGTGGATGATTTCCCAACTCAAAGAAATATCCCTATCAACCCTGCTACGTCCCTTCAGTGTGTGAGGGCCTTGCGGGGGGATGTGGAGCAGGCCAGAGCCTGCTGAGCAGAGGGAGCTTGATATGAGCAGAACGAGGTTGATATGAGATTAGCAGGTCACAGAGATAGGAAGAAAGCAAGGCCGTGATGTATCACGGTGATAATAACTCTTACTACATTTCTCATCCCTTAAATGTGATTACAGGACTCTGAGAAATAGTGTGCCAACATGTATCTTATCTGTCTGTGAGCCACTACAATTTATACCCATTCATATTATAAAGTATTATCAGATGAACTATCTATATTCTAACTATCCGTGCCATTCAAATGTATGAGTGTGAAAGTGCTAAGACAGTAAGTGCGTTTATTAAAAAAAATGAAAAGGTAGAGACAGGAAATCACTGAACACGGTATGTACAGAGAAAACAAGGATTGAAGAAAGGGGAAAGCTTGACGCTAAACGAATTAAATGAATAAATGTTCCTTTTCGCCCACACATCTACAGTCTATTCACTTTACAGTACATTCTGTAAAGCGCTTTGAGACGTCTAGAAGACATGAAAAGCGTTATGTCAAATGCAAGGATTATTTATTAAAAATTAATTTTTTGCTGTCACCTGGTGCGTTGATCACTGATCACATTCTCACCCCCATTACAATACCGTACCTCATTATTTCTTTCAAGATAAATGTCTTGGAAATCAGGCGCTGAAAAAAAACCTGTGAGGAAATTCAATCTGGTATAGAACACAAAGTTTGTGTTTAGACATTACCACAAAGTTTGTCTCGCCTTCCTCTCAAGAAGGTGCTGATTTATGCTGAGGCACCTGCAGATTTGACCGAGTGAGAAATCCTCCCAAGTGAGTTCAGTCTGCCCTAATCCTTATACCGTAATTACAGACTGCGTTTTTATTGGAGGGTAATCCAATTACTAAAGACGCAATAAAAAGATTGCTACGTTTCAGTGATCAACACAGAATAGGTGCCATTGAAAGTGATTTAATTTACCTTTATCATTGCCAAACCCATCTTCATCTGATGTTTAAACACAAGGACATTACAGTAAGTGTGGGTGTTTTTGTGGGGGGGTGTGTGCGTGTGTGTGGGTGGGAGTGGGTGTATGGGTGGGTGTGTGGGGGTGTGTGTGGGGGTTGTGTGGGGGTGTGTGTGGGGGTGGGGGTGGGTGGGGGGGTGCGGGTGTGTGGGTGGGTGTGCGGGTGGTTGTGGGGGTGGGTGTGGGTGTGTGGGTGGGGGTGGGGGTGAGTATGTGTGGGTGTTTGTGTGGGTGGGGGTGTGGGTGGGTGGGGGGTTGTGTGGGTGGGGGATGGGGAGAGGACACCAGGGATGTTTATTCCCCCATGCAGTGATGTTGCCATGTACAATACATCTGCCTAAATCCACTCTAAATCAGCAGCGCCTTGAGACACAGCCCCACGTGAAGAACGCCATTTAATAACACTATTAATAATAATAATAATAATAATCCTTGCATTTGCTATAGTGCCTTGTCACACCTTCCAGACGTCTCAGAGCGAATCACTTTATATTTTATGGGTGAAGTGTCCAAATCCAAGTTACTGGTGTTGGATCTAATCCAAGTCTTACTCCCCCTACTTCTGTGACCTCCTAACCCCCTTACCAACCTGTCCACTCATCCCGCTCACTGGGTTCCAGGAGCCAGCTTCTCATCCCCCACCTCATCCACCCCACCACCATTGGTGTGTAGGCCCTTAACCACTCTGCCTCCCCCACCCTCTAGAAGTTCATCCCACAGTCCCTCTGCCTCGCCTTCTCCCGTTGCCTCTTTCGAGACCCGTCTCAAGACAATCCTCTTCATCTGTGCCTTTGGCTCCTTCCCCCATGAAAGGCGCTATTTAAATATAATGTTGTCGTTGTTGTTGTTGAAATTATCTTTCTGAGGGCGGGTTTACAACTTTAACAATGGTGATCCCAATTCACGGCAAATGCTCGTGAGTCAGTTGATCATCTACATCCTTGATGAACGGAATTCCTGAGCTGAATTAACAAGTAAGCCAAGTTGACTGAGCAGGAAGCTATTTGAAGAGTATTCTCTGATCTCTGCTGACAGTAGCATATAATAAGTTTTAATATCAGCCTGAATATGTGGAGTCCTGTAGCTTAGTGATTAGAGCACTCGCCTCACAAGTGAGAGGACCTGGGTTCGATTCCCGGGCAGGGAGGAACGTTGGGCAAGTCCCCTTATTCCACACGCTTCTGTTTACCCAGCGATAAGTAGGATCCCAGTTGTTAGTAGATTGGCAAGTCACTTTTCCAGGGGTAATAAATAATCCCTTAAAACAAAATAATAATTTGGGTCGCTCAATGCAGTGTTTTGATACATCTTGAAGACTTGATAAAGCGCTATATTATATTCTATTATTCTATTATTATCCCAATTTTTTTTAGGTCAACCTGAGATGGTTGAGTGGGAAATAATTATTTTCCAGCACATCTGTGCCTTCGATATTCATTGATTTCCTCTTTATTTCATATTAAATTCCATTGCTACCTTTTTCATTTGTTCAAATAAGTGCACTTAATGTCTCAGCCTCTTAATATCATGAATCCGCTTGATAAATTGGCTCTGATAGTTAGAGGGCTCCAGTGGATTTGATAATACATTGAATCTGAATAGTGAAGTACAATTTGTAGGTGGTGCGAATTTGAAATATCAGTCCAGGCAGGTAAGAACTTGACCTGAAGCTCAGTGATTTCAAGAGGAATTGGAAACAAACATTATTTAACAATGACAACAGCAACAACAACTTGGATTAATATAGCGCCCTCCACGACCGGGCAGCGTCTCAGAGCACTTCCCAATAACGGATCCCAGGGGGCAAGCCAGGGGGGAGGGAGGGGGTAAAAAGGTGACCTGAAAGCGCGGTCAAAAAGCAATGATAAAGGTACAGGATCCCTGACTGTCCAGCTCCTGACGTGAAATCTCTGGACTGCACTGCACAAATGTAATTTGTTGTTGTTGTTGTTGCTGTTATGGTTGTCTCATCTGAAGAATGGCATCTCCAACAATGATGCACTCCCCACCACCCTAGGATCAGCCTAGACTGTGAGGTTAGAGTCTCCTCCGTGAGTCTTGAACCAAAAACCTTCACAACCAGAGGCACCGAGGCAGGCAGTGCTGCTGCTTTACTGAACCAAACGAGGACCTATTTTGAGTGGTTTGCCCAGTAAATGCACTTTCCATGTTGACGTCCGACAGTAGGTGATCTTCATCGGTCAGGACAACACTGAGGAGTCCTGTGGGGAGCTCAGTGGTTAGAACACTCGCCTCGCAAGTGAGAGGACCTGGATATGACTTCCCCCCCCCCCCACCTGCCCACCCCGGCCAGGGCCAAACATTGGGCAAGTTTAACTTACTCCACATGCCTCTGCTTTACCTAGCAGTAAATAGGAACCCGATTGTTAGTTGATTCACGGATCACTTTTCTGGGGGAAGGGGGGGAGTGCGTAATAATCCCTCAAAAAACATTAAAAAAAATAATAATTTGGTTTGACATCATGGCCATTGGATGGTGGATCAGAGGGCTATTATAGCTCTTCAAACTTTTTATTTGATGGTACTCCTTCTGTTCGCGTAGAATCGTATACATTCTCAGCATGGAAGTTGGCCTTTCGGCCCATCGAGTCTGTGTCTTTTCTTACATCCCTTCATGTTTTTTTTTACCGCTCACGCACTTAGCAAGTTCGATCTTTGAATGATTCTATTGATTGAGCCTTAATAACCACTTGCAGCAATGAATTCCAAACCCTGTTGAGCGAAGAAATTCCTATAACCTTTTCCTCATGATTTTTCCGCAACAATTCTGACTGCTTGCTATCGATTTCCCAACTCAAAGAAATCTCCCTTTCAACCCTGCCATGTCCCTTCAGTATCCTAAAGACTTCATGTCCCTGCTTTAACTCTGTTCCAATGGGAAAAAAAGCCCTCAAAGCCTTCATATGCAAAGTCTAGATAATTATTTGGAGGAGAACAAGTTTGCAGGGCAATGGGAGGAGCTAAATGCCTCCTTCTGAGCTATATAATTCTATGATTCATACCTCGTATCATTATAAATGACATATTTGTGGCCTTACTGAAACACTTCTGTCTTGTAGTTTAGTGGTTAGAGCAGGAGCAGTGGGTTAGAGCACTCACATAGCAAGCGAGAGTACCTGGGTTCGATTCCGGTCAGGGCGAAAGGTTGGGCAAGTTTCCTTACTCTGCACAACTCTGTTTACCTCACAGTTGGTAGGAACCCAGTTGTTAGTCGATTGGTGGATGGCTTTTCTGAGGGGGATATTCTATTAACAATCACGTGACCCCGTCCACGACTGTTTGCGGCACACTTAGCTGTTGCCTTTTGCACACAAAAAATCAATTGAATTTACAGTATTGTACATTCTGTGAAGATCTCTGAGACTTCTCGGAGATGTGATGAGGATCTATACCAAATGCAAGGATTATTATCATTTGCCCCCAAATGCTGATCACGGTTTAATTGCTACAATCCTTGTTTGATCTTGCAGCAGATGGCGCTCTGCTGTGTGTGTATGTGTGTGTCTGTGTGTGTGTGTGTGTGTGAGTATGTCAAGTAACACAATCTATGGCATTATAATCGATCACAAACAGGAAACTCAAGTGGTTAATGCAAGCAAGTTCAATCTGAAATGAATGCAACAACAACAACAAAATTTCAAGTCAGGAGGAGGTCCCAAGGCGCTGGACAGTCATTGTTTCAGTCCCGAGCTGGGGTCAGGGATGGGAAGGGAGGAGGGAAAGGGGTGGGAGGATTTGGGGTGACAAATGGGACCGTCAAAGAGGAGGGTCTTGAGGCAAGACTTGAAGGAGTCCAGGGAGGGAGGGTGAGGTGGAGGGACTGCAGGATGGAGTTCCAGAGGTTGGGGGCAGAGTGGTTGAAGTCTCACCCGTCAATAGTATTCCCAAATTCAGTGGCACCAGTGAGTTGTAAAGTGGCAGGATTACACCACAATTTCAGCTCAATATTGCCCTTTTAATACAGCCCCAGCATCTGGATTGCCTTACGTGCTGCTGTTGGATACTCCTTAAGAGTAATTGGATAATTAACAAAGCTATTAAGAAAAAGTACAATTTAAGTATAATTTTTAGTTTTTAAATAATAAAGGAATTTGACAGGGTTAGTAAAAATAAACAATTTCCTCTGGTGGAGAATCCAGAACAAGGGGGGCAACATCTTAACATTAGAGATACACCATTTACAAGGTAAATTAGGAAACATTATTTCGCCCAAAAGGTAGTGGAAATCTGGAACTCTCACCTGGATACTGGATCCGTTCACATTTTCAAGATGGAGGTGGATAGATATTTGTTAGTCAGGGTGTCAAGGGGATATAGGGCAAGGGGGCGGGTAATTGGACTTAAGGTACAGATCAGTCGTGATTTTATAGAATGGCAGAACAGGCCTGATGGGCTGAATAGCCTACTCCAGTTCCTATATTTCTATACAAAAAGACACTGGATGTGGGATAGAGTGTGTGGTTAGAGTGGTGGATTATTGAAAGTTTGGATTCACAAATAAAGAAGCTACTAACGCACGTTCTTGATTTGGATTGAGTTTTATTACGACGGTTGCAAATGGCTTCAATTCATTATCAATTAGCATTCCCGGGTGCTTTTCATTTTCCGTACAGATTTTTCTCTTTGACACGCAAATAATAGTCCCTTCCTGGATTTTGCATTTCTCTGCATTCAATTTCATCTGCCATCGTTCAGCCCAATCGCCTGGAATGTTCAAATGTTCAAGCCTGAGTGGCAGCTTTTCAAGGGACGGTGAAAACAGCAACTGCAGCAAAAGTACGCATAGCCTCCCATTTAATCAGAAAACGGAGGAGTGGTCTCATCAGAAAGACAGATGATGACAGATTAACCAGATAGGCTGGAAAATAGGATTTCATATACAGGTACAGTACAAGAAAACAGTGAATTTGTAACACCCTCTGTGTGTCATGAAGCAGCCTGGTCTTTATTCAGGCCTATTTCTGCATCTGCTACACTTGTCTCTTGGGGATTCAGCTCAGACCCGGTAAGAGACAACCCTGAATGAACCTCTGTCTGATGTGGTTGTATCAATGATGACACAAGCTTCCTTTGACGTGTGGCTGGGACCATGGCTAAAGCCTCATCAGTTACACTTAAAACCTAAATGAATTGTGTGCGCCCGTCTACTGAAGAGCAAAGTTGCAGGGGGCCTGAGTGGTAGACTTTACCTTATATTAATATTAATAACAATATTATAATAATCCTGGCATTTGATACAGCAGGAAAGTGCAGGTGCGGGAATGTCAGTGAAAATAGGAACTGTAGCAACTGTAGCAAGCGGAGCAAGACTCTAGCTCAGTGGTTATACAGAACTCGCCTCGCAATCGAGAGGACCTGGGTTTAATTTGAACACTGCCTGTATTTACCAAGCAGTAAATGGGAACCCGGTTGTTAATCGATTGACGGATCGCTCTTCCAGGAGTAATAATCGTTTAAAAAAATCCAAATGCGGTCACTCAATCCGCGACTGTTGGTGGGACACTGCTGTGCATTATTTATTGCCACTTTTCACCCACAAAATACGCAGCCACTACACTTTACAGTATAACAACAACAACAACAAATTACATTTATAGAGCGCCTTTCACGTCGGGAGGACGTCCCAAGGCGCTGCACAGGAGGCGTGTGACCCGAGCTGAGAGGGGAGTGTTTGGAAAGGGGTGAAACATGAAGGGGAGGTAAAAGAGTTCGGGGTGGAACAAAAGGCACGATCGAAGAGGAAAGTCTTCAAACCAGCCTTGAAAGAGGAAAGGGAAGAAACGAAACGGAGGGATTGAGGGATGGCATTCCATAGGGTGGGAGCGGAGAAACCGAAGGCCCGGCCTCCGATGGTGGGGCGGTTCGGGCGGGGGGCTTGGAGCAGGCCAAGTCCTGTTGAACGGAGGGTCCGGGTGGGCGTGTAGGGGGAGAGTAGATCGGTTAAATAGGGCGGGGCAAGGCCGTGTAAGGCCTTGTAGGTGAGGACGAGGATCTTGAACTCGATCCTCTGGAGGATGGGGAGCCAGTGGAGACGGGCGAGGGTGGGGGTTATGTGGTCGCGGAGGCGGGTGCGGGATAGTACACGGGCTGCAGAGTTTGGGATGGCCTGCGGCCTGTGAATGGAGGAACTGGGGAGGCCGACGAGGAGGGAGTTTCCGTAGTCCAGCCGTGAGGTGATGTATGCGTGCACGAGTGTTTCGGCAGCGCAGGAGGTAAGATAGTTGCGGACTATCTTACCCCAACGACTGTCGGTATCGAAGGAGACTCGAGAGGTTGTCGTCGCTATCCTCCCGCCCTCTCCTTCCCTCCTCCTCCTCCTCGCGCCGCCTCCCCTTCCCGCTGCTGTCCAGCGACGCCGCGAGTCTTTACAGCGCTTTACAGCGCTTTGAGTCCTTCTGAACAACGTGGCAAGGCTCAATATCAAGTACAGTTACAAGGGTTATTAATATTAGAATGAAATTATTATTACACAGGCACAAAACACAATTGTGGTTGTTGGGATTCTGAGTTGGTATTAACTCCAGACATGAAAGGCATTGTACAAATGTCAATTTGTGTTGTTGTTGTTATGGTGTGTTACTGCAAATTGCACAAAATGAAGTAGCCTGAAAGTAACAATAATAATATTAATTATTATTATTATTTAGCCTGGAAGTAACAGAAATCTACTGCCTTGCTTCCACAGCCTTACCCCCCTCCTACCTCTGTGACCTGCTGACCCCCTATCAACCTCTTTCCTTCCTCCATTCAGCAGGCTCCGGCTTCAGCTTCTTCTACATTGCTAACCCTTGGAACTTTCTCCCTTTGCCTCACTTTCAAGGCCATTCACGACCCTGCCCCTGCCTATCTCTCTGACCTACTGTCTCCCTATCAGCCGCCCACACCCTCCGTTCAGCAGACTCAGGCCTGCTCTGCGTCCACCGCCCTAACCCCCCAACCATCGGTGGTCGGGCTTTCAGCCTCTCTGCTCCCACACTGTGGAACTCCATCCCGCAGCCCCTCTGCCTCGCTTCCTCCCTTTCCTCCTTCAAGGCTGGTCTCAAGACCTTCCTCTTCGACCGTGCCTTCGGCTGCCTCACTAACTCTTCCCCCTCTCCCACTCTCCTTCCCCTTCCCGCTACTTCCACCCTCCCCCTGCCCCCCACCCCCCCGCTCGGGTCCCGACCAGACTGTTCAGCGCTTTGGGACGTCCTCCTGACGTGAAAGGCGCTATATAAGTGCAATTTTGTTGTTGTTGTTGTTGTTGTTCAGAGCATCCAAACCAAGATGAGATTATGGAAATCCCAGAGATAGATTATTGCAATGGAATGTGCTCTCTCTCTCCCTGGAGGGACACATCCTGATTATTTCATTCTAGAACCTGTGCCAAAGTATTAGCCACATGTTGGCAAGAGCCAAGGCTTGGGGGGGAACCACAGGTTGTGCATTGGGGGTAATTGCTGGAGTCCAACCATATAAAATCGCATAGCTTGCCATTGATATTGTTTGACATTGACATTGCTATCGCAAGCTTTCCTACTGCTTATCCAGCTAAGAACCCCAGACCTGTTTGGGCTTTGGCTCGCAGGGTTAACAGGAGCTGAGTAAGATGACTGGCGTGGATGTGATGAGGAAAAAATCTGCCAACATTCAGTGTCTAGACTCACGGATGAAGAGTGACCCACATCGGGTAGGCGAGGTCCTGGAGAGCTGCCCGTGTACATGGAGTCATGGTCTTCAGCAAACAAGGGGAGAACATTGGATAAAAGGAAGTATTGAAATACATCCTTGGGTTTGGCAGGTGGAGTGTGAGGTTGTGGCCAAACTCAAGCTTGGTTAGAGCACTCACCTCGGAAGCAGAGGACCTTGGTAGGATTCCTGGGCAGGCCAAAATATTGTTTCCTTATTCCACTCACCTCTGTTTATCTGGCAGTAAGTAGGAACCTGATTCTTAGTCAATTGGCGGATCGCTTTTCTGGGGATAATAATTTCTTCATGAATTGATGTATGGAGGTCGCAGAGGTAGGGGGGAGTGAAGGCCATGGAGGGCTTTGAATGTGAACATCAGGATCTTAAACTGTATCCTCTGTGTAATGGGAAGCCAGTGGTGTTGGGCGAGGGTAGGAGTGATATGGTCATGGCGCCCAATGCGGGAGAGGACATGGGCTACAGAGTTCTATATGATCTGCAGCCTGTGGAGGGAGGAGTTGGGAAGGTTAACAAGTAGGGAATTTGCAGAGTCATGCCTGGATGTTACGAATGCATGTACAAGAGTTTTGGTGGCTGGGTGGGTGTGAGACAGTGGCAGAGCCAGGCAATGTTGCGGTGGTGGGAGAAGGCAGAGTAGGTGTGGGGTAGAAAGGATAGTTTAGGGCCGAACAAGAGGCCAAGGTTAGTGAACTGACTTAGTGAGATGGAGTGTGCAATTTGGAGACAGAATCATAGTAGCGTAAAAACAGGAGTAGGCAATTCAGCCTCTGAAGCCTGTTCCACCATTCTATAAGATCATGGCTGATCTGTACCTCAAGTCTAACTACCCAACCATATCCCGTATGCCTTAATACCCTGACCTAACAAATATTGTTGAGAACCAGATACACTAATCTTGGTACAGTAAATGGAACTCTGTGATAACAAAAGTTCATTGACTGTTACATTATGGAAATTACCAAACTAATCCGTGCCAGTATTTATACTAAACATGAGCCTCCTCTACTGTATATACTGCTCTATTCCCTGCTCCTTCATGTGGAGCTCCTGTAGCTCAGTGGCTAGAGCACTCGCCTTACAAGCGTGAGACCTGTGTTCAAATCCAGGCCGGTCAGGGCGAAACCTTGGGCAAGTTTCCTTACTCCACTCACACACACACACGCCTATTAATAATCCCTCAAAAAAAAAACACGATAATAAAATTGGTCATTTCAATCCACAATTGTTTGTGGGACACTGTTGGGTGTAATTGGCTGCCGCATTTCGCCCACAAATATACAGTCAATTCACTTTACAGTATATTTTGTGAATCGCTTTGAGACGTTGATAAAATGTGAAAAGCGCTATATCAAATTCAAGGATTATTATTATTATGTATGTATCACATTTCCTCTTAAATTCCTTCCACCATCGCTGGCCGCACTTTCAGTTACTTTTCCCCCCACTGAAATTCTGGAACGCTCTTCCTCTATCCCTCTGCCTGAAGACCTATCCTGCCCCCTCCCACTGGCTTGGCGGTGTGCTTCACTACTATCAAGCGCTCGAGGACGCTACCCATACATGAGGGACGCTATATAAATGCAAGATGTTCTAGCTGTTCTTAAATATCTGTTTACTTTCCGCTTCAACCACGGATTCCAGCAGCGAGTTCCACGTTCTCAATTGTAGATTTTGCAAAGAATAATCCCCATCTCTGCTGATGTCTGAGTGAGTTTATGTAGTGGAGTAACATACAGATTGCAGTGGGCCAAGATAGGATGCACAGTCTGTGCTGAACTAATTTCACAGTTGCACTACATTAGTTTCCCTGCCTTTTTGTTATTGAGGAACCAAACTCGGGCAGGGTTCCTGCTACTGATTTGTAAGCGGGGTCGCCTTAGCCTGGAATGGCTCCAAGGTGAGATGTTTGGCAAGGGGATGTCGGAGTCGAGCCAGCCCTTTTGTGATAGTCTCTAATCTGGTTCCTGAGCCAGGCAGGTCTGCAGGATTCCAGCCCATGGCTGATGACAGTGCAGCCGGTAGGCCAGTCGCTGGGTCAAGGAGTCATCCCACTCAGCTCCTATTAACTCTGCAAGCCAAAGCTCTAATGGGTAGGGTGGTCCTAGCTGGACAAGCAGTTGGAAAGCTTGCCTGACAGACAGCTATATTGATGACAAACTATGCAATTTTAACTGGTCAGACACCAGCTCTTCCCAGCTGACCCCCCCAAAAAATTGGTATCCAGTGACCTCTACTGGAGGGAGTATGCGTGTGTTTGGGGGACACTGCGGAGACTGATACACCAAATGCAGCTTTGATGGATATGTCCTCCTAGGATTGAATAACTGACTCTCTCTAGCAAAGGCTCACACAAGAAGAATGGCCAGTTCCTTCCTGCAGTAACTGGCCGTAATGAAGCTGCTCTAACAGTGGAAGAAAAAAATTCAGTAGAAGTGGGGATAAAATTGGAGAGCTTTTTTTGGGGGGGAGGGGTGGGTCAGCGAAGTGTATGACACACGCGGAAACCCATCCCACTGTTGCTTAAGAGTTTGCAAACTGAGCTGAAGATTTCCACGCATCCCACCCACACATGGAAATCCCAGAGATAGATTGTTGGATTGCGCTCTCTCTCTTTCTCCCTGGAGGGACACAGTCTGATTACCCTAATTCTGGAGAGAGCAGGCTACCGCTTTAGGCTTTCCAAAGTTACCGCTTTGTTACACTAACCTGCTCCGTGGGCAATAATAATAATAATAATAATAATTCTTGCATTTGATAATGGCGCCTGTCAAATCTTTGTGATGTCTCAAAGTGCTTTCACAGACTACACTGTGTAGTGAATTGATTGTATATTTTGTGGACAAAAGACGGCAGCCAATTGTGCACTGCAGCATCCCATAAACATTCGTGCATCAAGTGACCAATTTTTAAAATTGTTTATAACCGATTATTACCAAAGCCATCCATCAATCAACTAACAACTGGGTTCCTGCTTAAACGCTAGGTGAACAGAGATGTATGGACTAAATTTACCTAACATTTCGCCTTTTAGCGGGAAATCGAACCCGCTTGCGAAGCGAGCGCTCTCACCACTAAGCCGCAGGACTCCACAAGTCCTGTGCAAGCGGCTTATATCAAATGTGAGGATGATAAGGATTCTTATTACTGTATATAAAGGTAGCGCCAAAGATGGGCTATACCTACAGTTCTACCCGTGGATCATCCTTCAAACCGTTTTCCGAGGTTGATGCCAGGAGAACTGAGGAAGCCAAGGGGGGTAATTATACACTTTGTGAGACGTATTCTGTTTCTATAAAATGTTATTTCCAAAGAGTTAAAGAAAAATATTCTTTAAAAAAAGTCAGGTGAAGTGTTGCTATTATTGTCCCAGCGCTAGTCCCTGCGGGCGCTGCTGTCAGAGGTGGAATCCACTATGAACAGCGTCACGTCACCAACAGGACAAGCGCCCGGCGAGGCAGGTGAAGTTGAAGAATTTCCTCTTTAATGGTAATGGAGTGAATGACTTTAATGGCAGAGTTTAGGCAGATGAGGGAAGTCGTGACTCACCCGCAGACACTGATGCCTATTGTTAGGTTCCCCACTGCCAGACCGACTGAAATCAGACTGTCTCTTCTTGGCTAAGCAGTAAGTAAGTAGGAACCTGGTTGTTAATCATTTGGCGGATCACTTTTCCATTGGCGTTAATAATATAATAATAATAAATAATAATCCTTTCAAAAAAAGTATTGGTTACTCAAATCACAATTTTTGGAGTGTTGTGACTGCTGTGTGCAATTGGCTGCTACATTTCGCCCAGTCACTTTTACAGTATATTCTGTGAAGCACTTTGAGACGCCTCGAAGATGTGATAAGGGAAACGCCAGGGTTTGAACCTGTGATCATCGATGGTCAGGCCTTCAGGCTCTCTCCCCCACCCTTTGGAACTGCATCCCAGCGTCCCTTCGCTTTGCTCCCTCCTTTGGCTCCTTCAAAATCCCTTCTCAAGAACCTCCTCTTCGACCGCACCTTTGGCCATCTCACTACCCGCTACCCTTCCATGCTTTCTCCTGATAAATAGTATGTCTCAAAGATGTCTTGAAGACATGATAAAGCACTACGTATATCAAATGTAAGGTTGTGGAGTCCTGTAGCTCACTAGTTACAGCACTCATCTCACAAGTGGCAAAATGTTGGGTACGTTTCCTTGCTCCACACGCCTCTGTTTACCCAGCAATAACTAGGAACCCAGTTGTTGGTTGAATTGGCAGATCGCTTTGTGGGGATAATAATCCTTAAAAACTAATAATTTGGTCACCCAATCCTCGACCGTTTGTGGGGACGCTGCTGCGCGCAATTGGCTGCCACGTTTCTCCCACAAGATATACAGTCAATTCATGTACAGCCTATTCTGTGAAGCGCTTCACAGATGACTTGAAGACGTGAAAAGGCAATTTATCAAATCCAAGGATTATTATTAACGCATGGTACGTTTTCCAGTGCCTTTGGGTAAACTCATCCCATTTGGCTTTTTCTATACAGAATTCAAACCAGTCAAACCAGCGACTGTATAATGATTTGCAGACACTATATAGCTCTTTCAGTGTGTACCACAACTGGATGTTTATTCTGACATCAGTTCACTAAAGAGATAACAGAAGGTTTAAAGATAGGCAAAGAGCTATTTTGTCTAATTACATAAAAAATTGTTTTCATTGACCTGTTAATGTAAGTGAGTGTCCCACAATTTCCCTGCAGCTATTATTTCAGAAAGCTAATACTGTATAATAATAAGTTTGAACACAAGATAAATACATGCAGAACAATAGAAGCAAACTCCCTTATTAATCTTGTCATCTGCAGTGTCCAAACAGCAGTAAGGGTGCAGTGACTGAGTGTGCATCTCATTACATATAGTGCCTCTATACGCTGTGAGCCCAGTGTTCATGCCAAAGGTTAATCTGTCAGGTGCTGTGAGAAATGCAGACAGAAGATCTCTTGATTTTATTTCACTACCAGCTATCACACTGTCATCCTTGTATTCGTGTTCGATCAGTCTGCCCCTCGTACTTCATCAGTGTCGCAAAAAATTCCCGCTAATTCCATCTAATGTTTGCATCTGATAAATGGTACTTTTCAGGAAATGATTCATGGAGCCAAACTAGTCCTCGCCATTATCTTTAACGCTGCACAATAATAATAATAATAATCCTTACATTTGATATAAAGCTTTTCACATTTTATCAACGTCTCAAAGCACTTCACAGAATATACTGTAAAGTGAACTGACTGTATATATTTGTGGGCGAAACACGGCAGCCAATTGCGCACAGCAGCGTCCCCCACAAACAGTTGTGGATTGAAATGACCAATTTTATTATTGTGTTTTTTTTTGGAGGGATTATTATTAGGCGTGTGGAATAAGGCAACTTGCCCAAGGTTTCGCCCTGACCTGCCTGGATTCAAACACAGGTCTCCTAGCTTGGTCTCCCCAGGTTGCGAGACAAGTACTCTAACCACTGAGCCACAGGAGCTCCACGAGCCAATAGTCAATTCTTACAGCTCACATTTATATAATAGTGATAATACCCCTGGCTTTTGATGACGAGCCTTATCACGTTTTCGAGACGACCCAAAGCGCTTCACACAAAATATACTGTAAAGTGAATTGACTGTACAGTACACTTCCCACCTACACATGGAAATCCCAGGGATAGACTGTTGGAATGGAATGCGCTCTCTCTCCCTGGAGGGACACATCCTGTTTACCTAATTCCAGAAAGTATTAGGCGCAGGTTGGCAAGAGCCAAGGCTTGGGCAGGGAGCTCAGAGTGTGTGTTGGGGGTAACCGCTGGTTTCTAATCAGCTATTAAACCGCAGAGTTTGCCATTGATATTGCTATCTGTCTGGCCAAACTTTCCTGCTGCTTGTACAGCGAGGACCACCCTACCTGGTTAGGGCTTTGACTTGTGGGGTTTCCCGCCTGGTTGTGGGTCTAGCAGTAAACAATACACATTACAGTCAATCCTGGCCAAACGTGACCTTCTCGAGTGTGGACTCGCCTGTACGAGAAGAAATAAATGTGGCACTTTTTTTGTGTAATGCGAGTAAAATTTGCGTATACGCGCTGGCTGGCCCCCGCGCTCATGCGTGTTTGGGAGGAGAGAGGACACTGCCGGCAGCTCCCGACTAAAGTCCAATAATTCCTCAGCCTCGGAGCAAACTGATGGCATTGCGTGGCAGACAGAAGAGACAGAGAGAGAGAGAGAGAGTCTCCAACACTTCCAGTAACCAAAGGTAAAATAATTTAGCCTCGCTGTGGTAGTGTAAGGTGCTGTTTTATTGTCTCCGGTGAGTCAGTGAGAGCGGGGAGAGCGGGGAGAGTGAGGAGCGAGCGGGGAGAGGGGGCCAGCCGGCTGTAGCCACCTCAGTGCGTACCTTGGGTTAGGTCGGATGTGGATGGGCTTGGAGGCTTGAGGTTGGATAGCCAGTGGATGAATTTTTTCCCATCACTTATTAATCTTACCCAACAGGATTTTACCGAGTGCACTGTTTTCCAGGAATGTAAACTCCACGTTCGGTGAGGGCCAACTGTACATTGTTACTTAATGATGTAAATACAATAGGTTTTCAAGGTAGCGCAGTAGTTGTCGGCTGACGTTCGCTAACACAAAACAGCTTGATCCGCATCGTTTTTGCTGTTTGTAAAACGCTTCAAATTGTAATTGACTGAAATATAATTTTGCAGAATTTCCCTGAAAACTTAACTGCTACAAATAAAACTGTTCCTGCTGTGAAAATTAGGAATTAGGAATCTTCTCAGACTGTCAATGTGATTTTGCATGAAAATGCATTTTTGCTCCTTATTGAGCTTTGCTGAATTGGCTATTGATGTTTGCCAGCGACTTTTGAGAGTTTCCAACACACTCTTAAGTAGTAAACTAAATTATGTTTGCAATAAAGTGTAATAAATAACCGGAGTGTGTAACATTCCCAGCAGGTTTAAGCTAGAATTCGTTTTTTATAAGAATAAATAATCCTTGCATTTGATATAGTGCTTTATCACGTCTTCGAGATGTCTCAAGGCACTTCACAGAATACAGTATACTGTAAAGTGAATCGACTGTATATTTTGTGGGTGAAACGCAGCCATGGCAGTGTCACGCAAACAGTTGTGAATTGAGTGATCAAATTATTATTATTGTTATTATTTTATTTTGAAGGGATTATTACCCACTGAAAAGCAATCTATCGTTTGACTAACTGGGTTTCTCTAACTGACTGCCAGGTATCTGTGGAGTAAACACGTCCAACCCTACGCCCTGTCTGGGAATCAAACCCAGGTCCTCTAATACACTAGTTTCCACCTATCCATATATCATTTTTACGCAGAAGTCAATTCATATTTATCCATTGCTTTTTTTGATGGGTGTCCACTTCAGGTAAACACTATAATTCATCTTAGTTCTTTAAGGTTAAGCATGAGCTCTACCAGGGTAAGAATTGTGACATGCGATCTGTCAGTCAATACTGTTCAATTTAAACTGAAGGACTACTGGCCAGGATGTCAGGAGGAACCCCGCACTTTTTTTTCGAACAGTGTCTTAGTGTCCACCTTAACTTAACCTAAAAACAGAAGTCACTGGGAGCAGGCAGGTAGGCAGGGAGGCAGCATTGGGCAAGTTTCCTTACTCCACACGCCTGATAATAATCCCTCGAAAAAAAACAATGATAAAATGGTCATTTCAATCCACGACTGTTTGTGGGGGACGCTGCTGTGCGCAATTGGCTGCCGCGTTTTCGCCCACAAATATACAGTCTATTAACTTTTTACAGTATATTTTACAGCAATTCCAGGTACCTGAAGTTCTGTTCCCTGAAAATACAGCAATCTCAAATCAGTTACAGTACTTGCAAATGTTTGCCCTGTGTAACATTATGCTGAGAGCAAGGCTGTATGTATAATACAATCAAAATATAATTTAATTTCCAGTAGTGAATCACATCGAATACCTTATAAGTATATATACAGGTTACATTTGACTGCCCTCCAGAGCATTTGCTGCTGAAGCCCTCTGCAGGCTTGGATATGCCAATGGGTTAGTCTGTTAAGGATATTTAAACAGTAGTTTATAGTAATATAGTAATACCGGCGAACTGTAACCATGTTATTTCTGACTTTCAGTGCTGCAGTAATACTGCCAGCGATAAGTTAAAGTTCCCATTTAATGGCATGTTGGAAATGTACAAAGGAATCAGTTTAACAAAATGGAATTGAACCAGTTGATCATTTCCAGAGATACCCGTGTCAATTCTGCTCGCAATAAAAGCAGCAAACTACATTTCAGGGAGGAAGAACTCTGTGTGTTCGCTGTGGAATTTATTAAATGCTGTTAGCTCGAGGAAAGCTTCAGATGAATCAAGCCCCTTTGGGACATTTAATCTCACCCTTCCAAGGAAATCTACAATATTCACTTCATGGCTGTTTGCGGGATTTTGCTGTGGGCAAATTGGCATTCACTTACAAATACAGTCTCCACACAATAGATTCCTGTGAAGCCCTTTGAGATGTTTTGATGACATGATATAGCACTAAATTAAATACAAAGATTATTATTACTGTCTATTCCAGCTTCAAGTGATATATTGAATGTGTCCAGTGATCTAACCACCTTTTATGGAAACCTTCTAAGGAAATAGTTCCTGATGTCTGTCTGTCTTTCAGTCCTCAAATGATCCCTTCAAAACTCATACCTTGTTGCCCCCACTGCGTATCTGAAATACAGTATCATTTTAGCTTTACCTTCCTGATTCTATTTAACTTTTTTGTACTCGCTTGTGAGATTCCCCTGGACACACCACTTCAAGGCTACCTTGTCTGGACATGATAAGACTCCATATCAAATGCACAAATTATTATTATTATTAATTACAAAATTTCCTTTTAAATCACAATTCAACCACAGCTTCCAACAGTGTCTCACTGTTGAGCAAGGGCGTTTCGACCACACTTTTACCTATCTTATAATTATAATAAATAATAATCCTTAAAACGGATACAGTGCTTTATCGACGTACAGCATACACTGTAAAGTGTACTGACTGAATATGTTGTGGGCTAAACACAGCAGTCAATTGCACAGGACAGTTTTCAATCAGTCTTTTGCCCACCTTTTCGATTCCTTTCATAATTGTTCTCGCCAGAGACAAAAGCTTTACCTGTCCAATCTTTCTCCATGGTTGTACCCACATATCCTTGGTTTAACTGTTCATTAAATCTACACCGCGCTCTTTCCAATCTTACGATATCTTTCGTGTTTTTCCGGCCGCCAGAACTGCACACAAATGTGGTCTAAGATTTTTAATGTAAATTCAACCAAAATAAATACATTGTGGAGTGTTGTAGCTCAGTGGTTGGAGCACTCGCTTCGCAAGTGAGAGTACCCGGGTTCAATTCCCCAGGCAGAGGCAAAACATTTCTTTTCTGACCTTTTGTGGAAGTCATGTTTCGCCCACAAGATACACGGTCAATTCACTTTACAGTGTACTCTACTCTGTGAAGCGCTTTGAGGTGCTTCCAAATGTAATTTTGTTGTTGTTGTTGTCTGGAAGGCATGATATGGCACTATATTAGGTGCAAGGATTATTATTACTTTTCTTATTATTACATTATATTACAAAATGGGGTGAAATAGAACCAGACAGAAATAACATTTGATGCATAAAATACAAATGACCAAACTAGAAGTGTTAAATGAATCTTGCGAAAGTCTGAAAGTGTAGAATACAGCAGTGAAACGTATAAACAATACATTGTGTTAGAGTTGTGCTATTTAACTGAAACTCATCGGTGACACCAGTGGTTTCCCCAAAGCTACAAGTAAACTAATATGAGAGTGAAATACTTCATTGTTTAGTACAGTAGTACCTTTCATGTTGAGGTCTCAAGTGCTTCGCAGGAAATACTGTAAAACAATAGAGTGACTGTGTATTTTGGAGGCAAGCATTTGAACACATTCTGATAGCCACACAGTTTAAAAAGTTTAAACAGAGGTTACATCCTAGATATGTATCGTATTTTAAATGGGATTGAAAAGGTAATTTTACCCAGTCACAGTATTTTGCGATGCACTGATGATGAAACAAGGTTTAGATTTGCAAAGGCAATTTCAGGAGAGATAGGAGAATGGTTTACTCCAGGCAAATTTCCTTACTCCACAGGAGTCTCTGTCTATCCAGCAGTAAGTAGGAATCTGGCCGTTAGGTGATTTGCAGATCGCTTTTCCCCGGGTAAAAATTCCTTTAAAAAAAATAAAAAAAATTGGTAACTCAATCCATGACTGTTTGTAGGTCTGCACTGTGCGCAATTGACTTCCACGTTTTGGCCATATATCATGATAGATTGCAAAAGTATAGTCTACAGCATATGGAGAAGGCTATTATTATGAATAATAATATTAATATAATAATAATAAATATAATATAGATTATTATTACTCAGAGGGTAATTAACTACTACTGGTCACCGAGGAGATTGGTTGAGGCCATTTGAAATGCATTTAACAACTCACGCCTTTCGCCCACGAGATACATACAGTCAATTCATTTTACAGTTTATTCTATGAAACGCTTTGAGACGTCTCGAAGACAATGATAAGGCGCTGTATCAAATGTGAGGATTATTATTATTTCATATTTTGCCCACTAAGTGAGGCTCAAACCCATGCTTGTCAGCTGTCGAATGAAGAGTGTAACTAGAATAACTAGTGACTATCCTCCTTGATGGGGGGGAGTTAGCGGAGTCTCCTTGGAGCTGAACTTAGGGTTATTCTCGTTTCCTGTTTCCTGATATTGATGGATAGGAATAATTTTCCTCGGCATAGGGAGTTGTGTTGAGTCTGAATAATAATAATAAGACCAAGAGGAAATTATAATAACACTTGCCTTTGATATAGCGCATTGTCACTTCTTCAAGACATCTCAAAGCGTTTCATAGGATATCCTTTACCGAGGTTAATGTCTTAATTAGCTTAGCAGTGGTGGTGGTGGTGCCTTGACTCCAGTCGGTAGAGAGAGAGCCTGTAAAACCTGCACACAGATGTCTTGTTAGCTAAGTGGAGGTTGTTTTTTTTGTCCACAGGTTACAAGTCCACACAGCTCATCATTCTGTCAGGCGCCAGCATCACCTGTTTGAGACTTGCCTTCAGGTTTCATCACCTCCGTGAGGATTAAAGCAGCCATCTGCAGGAAGCGCAGTCCACTGCCCTGGAGGTATAGCTGTCAGCTTGTGAATTTCAGACGGTAATTTGCTGTTTGCACATCAACAAAACTCGCTGGTCTCGACTCCCGCAGCGCGGATCAGACTCCTGTGAATCACACTCATATGCAACTTACACAAACACACACACATACACCCTGCAATGGGAGTGAACACAATGGGTATTCTGCTGACAGCCATAGCCAAACAGCTTTGTATGTCTGCGTATCTGAGACAAAACATTTTCGCAACTATTGCTAATACTTTTCTTAATATTTCCTTGTAACCACCAATTGCAGGATATCCGTCAATCGTCCACTAACGACTGGGTTACTATTGTACTTAGTGCTCAGTAAACAGAGGCGGTGTGGGGTAAGGAGACTTCAGCCTCAGGTGTCGCCCTACATGGGCATCGAACCCAGCTCAAAAGCGCTTGCAAGACCACTGAGCTTCAGGGCTCCACTTACAGCACAGAAGGAGGTTCATTCATCCTATTAGCCCTGGTCCTTTAAAACATTTCTCTATTTAGTTCCAGACTCTTGTCGTTTCCGCACACCCTTTATATTTTTAGTTTTTTAGTATTTGTCCGATTGCCTGTTATGAATTCCGCTTCAACCTTGGTTTGTTCGTTCCTCTCCCACCCCACCTCTTCCTCAGCTTGGGTCTGAATCAATAACTGTCCGACTGGGATGTCCTCCCGACATGAGAGGCGTTTTGTCGTTGTTGTTCTATGTTCCGATAACGCTCTGTAAAACAAAATTTCCCAACAAATTAACCCAGTAGGATTGTCTTTTAGGGGGCTAATAATCTTAAAACGAAGCCTTTCAGATGCTGATTTAGTGACCAATCTATAATGTTTTTTATCTCCTCTTCTCTATTGAAGGCTCCTCCGCTAGGTTGGGTATGTGAGCCTATCCCAATTGCCTAACTCTTTCTACTTCTCCTTTAATATTGTTTCTCTTCAAACAATTCATCCTCGTATCTTTTTCAAACGGCAGGAGGTAGGTGTGTGTGCATGTGTGTGGCCTAAGGATTTTTTTTTAATGGGATTCCTTCTAAAGCACAGCAAGTGGCAATTAGCGACTGCCTTAAAGTAATTTAAAGTACGTCATGACAATCTGTAGATTTGAGGGTCCCGAAGAGATTCTTTTTATTCGAGCCCATTTTGCATGATTTGCTATCTGTATTCACAATTGCCGGATTCACTCGCTTTATTCTGAAGTTGATAGAAATGAGAGTGTTGGTGTTTTGACTGCAGATTAACTCTCTAAACCATCCTCTGGCGTACGACAAGAAGCAATCTAGCCGTTCTGATACGAGGGCAGAAATGAAACCAGCAAATTTCATTGTACTTTACAATTGACTTACTTTGCAGTTGAGAATTTTTCCGTTCGGGTCATTGACATTTGATATAAGTTCACTGGAATATGATAAAGACATAATGATTCTATTTGTAAAAGCAGGAAAAAAAATAGACACTCTCCAACGCAGGCGACCTTGCAAACCATCCAGATTAGATAAAAATTAGTTAAGATATTCTATAAAAAGCAAAGCTCTTCAACAAACGATTTTGCAGAGGGTATTAAAATCACTGATTGCCTGAAGCGTTCAGATATTGAAATTGGAAGATCTGGAATTATATTTTGACTTTTGAAAAGACAACCAGAGGTCACATGACTCACATTATAATCTACAAACGATCCATCTTCAGTCTCGTGGCTGGAGCTCAGTGGTAAGAGCTCTCGCATTGCAAGAGAGCAGACTTGGTTTCGATTCCCAGGCAGGGCGAAATGGTGGGCAAGTTTCCCTGCTCCACACACCTCTGTTTACCTAGTACTCTAGTAAGTCAGAAACCTGATACAGGTGGTTAGTCAATTCGTGGATGGCTTTTCCAGTGGGTAATAATCCCTTCAAAGAAAATACGAATTAATTTTTAATTAAAGTGGCGCTGCTGTTTTGTTCCCTCCCATTGCAGAAGTTATCGATAATAATAATGATCCTTGTATTTGATATAGAGCTTTTCACATCTTATCGACATCCCAAAGCGCTTCACAGAATATACTGTAAAGTGAATTGACTGTATATTTGTGGGCGAATCGTGGCAGCCAATCGCGCACAGCAGCGTCCCCCACAAACAGTCGTGGATTGAAATGACCAATTTTATTATTGTGTTTTTTTTGGAGGGATTATTATTAGTTGTGTGGAGTAAGGAAACTTGCCCGAGGTTTCGCCCTGACCTGCCTGGATTTGAACACAGGTCTCCCCATCTTGGTCTCCCCAGCTTTCAAGACAAGTGCTCTAACCACTGAGCCGCAGGAGCTCTCATAACAATCACTAGTTAAGATTGGGAGCGTCACTGGCCTCGAACTTGCAATCCCTTTGTTGCTCGGTGTTCACTGAGAGCACTCGTGTGTTTGATAAACCCACAAGACAATTCATCCATCCTGGCTTCCTCCACTGAACCTTTCACTTTAATGCCAATTCCCTGCTCTCTTTTTTTCCTTATCCCTTTGTGTTGCTTTTCTTCAAACACTTTAGCAAATCCCCCTTTCAAACGTTTGTTTTTAAGCACAATTGACATAAACAATTTCGCCACAGAACCAGTCTGTCCTCGATCGGAGAAGAGAACGACTGTGAAGGTTACTGCCTTGAAAGTGAATCCGTCTTGTGCATACACACCCTATTTAGTCAGGTCGCTCGCGTGAGCCAGATCTGATTTAATTTAATTTAATAGTTTACCATACGTACCAACATCTCTTGGGACAGAGAGTACAGTGCAGTATATGACACTCTGCTATGTGAAGTGCTCACAGCTCTCAGTGAGTGAGTTGATGCTTATGTGTGTGTGTGCGTGCGTGCGTGCGTGCGTGCGTGAGTGAGTGAGTGAGTGAGTGAGTGGGTTTGGGTGGGTGGGTGGGTTTGGGTGTGTGAGGTGGGTGAGTGGGTGGGTGAGTGAGTGGTTATATGGGTGTCTGGCAGAACAACGATGATTAAAGGCAAGAATACTACAGATGCTGTAAACCTGAAATGATTAAAAAAAAACACTGGGAAACTCCCGACAGGTCTCTCAATGGGTTAACATATATCAGGTCGCATGTGACGAAAGATCATCGACCCGAAACATTAACTCATCTTCTTATGCTCTCCATAGTTGCTGCCTGATCTGATGAGTGTTCGCAGTGTTTTTTGTGTTTTTTATATTATTACTGTACAATGATGAATGGTACAGATGGTGGATGACAAGTCTTCGGTGACACTTCTGGTGGCTGAGGAGACGTCAGGGCAGAGTTTGGCTTTTTTGATGCTGATGAGTACAGTGTGTCTCTCGTTGGTTGCACTGTTTATCACTCGCTGAGAGTTAAAAGTCATCTACCCTGTTGACAACGGCTTTCCTCCACTCACCTCAGCTACCTCCCACCTGTTCTGTGGCTTTGTTACGTAGCCAGAGGCTGTGTGTTTTAGAGTGCCCTTGAAGGTACTTGAGGTGACAAGTGAGAAAGATTGACCTGGTTCTAACTGGTAGTAGAGCATGCTCCTCAGGAAGTCAACTCTGGACCGATGTTCCTCACCTTCAAAACCTCAATGGCCTCGTTCCCCCTACCTCTGCAACCTCCTAACGCCCTACAAACTAACTTGCTTGCCTCCTCCACTCAGCGGGCTCTGGCTCGCTGCCTAGCAATCAAAGCCTGTTCCACCAATTTATTAGATCTCCATGCTCTTTTACCATATTCCTTAATACCTTTGACTACCCAACTATTTGTCCAATGCTCTCTTAGACATCTCTATTGACTCTGTCTTGACAGCTTTTTGGGCAGAGAGTTCCATATCTTCACAATCCACTTTGTCAAGAAATGTTTCCCGTCCTCAGTTCTAACTACTGTATCTTAGTTCTGATTTTAAGAACTAAGCCTCTAGCCCATGAAGTGTTTGTAAACAGCTTTCTTTTGAATAGTATTCAAGAAAATATCCTTAATAGCTTAATAGTTAGAGAATTAGGCTCGCAAGCAAGGGGACCTTGGGTTTGATTCCTAGGCAGGGCGAAACCCTAGGCAGATTACCATTCTCCACACACCTCTGTGTTTGGAGTAAAAATAATTTGGTCAATCATTCACCCACAAACATGCAATCCATTCACTTTTACACACTCCATATATATATATAAGTACCTGATACACACTTCATATACACCACACCCCATGTTGTGGACATCATCAACAACAAAATTTACAGAGAAAGAGCCTTTCATGTCCTCACTCCACACACACACGCCTCTGATTATCAGCAATCAGTAGGAACCTGGTTGTTAGTCGATTGTCAGTTCGCTTTTCCTAGGTGTAATAATGAGTTAAAAATAAATGTCTCCCCCCCAACCCCCCAAAAAAAAATTCACAACTGTTTGCGGGACACTGCTGTGTGCAATTGGCTGTCGCGTTTCTCCCACAAAACGTACACTCAATTCATTTTACAGTATCCAAAGCAGAAATGGCTGGGAACACTCTGCAGGTCAGGCAGCATCTATGGAGAAAGGAAAAGTCAGTCAACGTTACGGGTCCACAACCCTTCGTCAGAACAATGTGATCTGGCGCTAGATCAACAACAACAACTTCGATTTATATAGCGCCCTCCACAGCGGACGGCGTCTCAGAGCACTTGAATATATATCAAATGCAAGGATTATTTTGATTATATTATTATTATTATTCTGTGAAGTGTTTTGAGATGTCTCAAGGCAGTGATAAGGTGTTATAACAAATGGGAAGATTATGATTATTATTAGTATCACAGCGCCTTACCAGGTGGTAACTCAAATCGCTTGACAGAATTTACTGTGAAGTGCTGGGATTGTACTGTATGTTGTAGCCCATCAGAGGCACTAATGGTAAGTGTTCTTTTCGATCAAACCGCTGCTAAAGATTTAACAGTGACATTGAGTTTGAGCACATCTTTAAACTGATGACTAGGGCCTTTCTGGCGGTGCCCAAAGGATGATAGCATTTACGTGTTAAGAAAGAGCTTTTAAATTGAAACGCTGTTTTAGTTTGACAGAATCTCTATATTTTCAAATGATGTATTGTATCAACGGCAATATTTAACTCGGAATGAGAAAAAATGACCCGTTGATGCCCAAACTTTAAAAACGCATTTGTACGGACGCTAGTTTGGCCGGCAACATTTGTCACCGTTAGTGGCATTTTAAGAGCTCAATTTTACATTTCAAACACTTGAGCTGTATTGGCGCAGTTTTCCAAGGCCAAACACATTCATTCTACAGAGTCTCTTCTAAACCACTTGGCTTCCGAGCTAATTACATGCAAGGATAGCATGACATCATGTTGATAGCTGAAATGTTATGGACTGATTTTACAGACTGCTGCAGAACTGATGGAGTAGCTTCCCACCCCCTGCCCCCCATGGTACAGTATTCAGTGCTACGACACATACCTGCACTAGTGTAGGGAAAGTTTCCTTACTTCATACCTAGCAGTAAGTAGGAACCCAGTTAAGTCGATTGGCAGATCGATTATCCGGGGGTTAATAATCACTTAAAAAAACTTAATCCACAACTATTTGTGGGACACTGTTGTGTGCAATTGACAATTGCCAAGCTTTGCCCACAAAATACACAGTCAATTCACATTGCAGTCTGTTCTGTGAAACGCCTTCATGCGTCTCGAAGGCGTGATAAGGCGCTATCTCAAACGCAAGCGTTACTATTATTAATTATTAACTCGGTGCAGAAACAAAGAGAGATTTAGAGTGAGGCTCAGAGAGAGTAGGCAACAAGACAGGTTGGAGAACACAAGAGAAAATGAAGACTTTTATAGAGATCGTGAAAAGAAGAGAATAAATAAATCAGATAAAGTCTGGTAAAGCCCCCCCACAGGAGGGTTGGTCAAATGTTAGTGTCTAGTTTCATCTTAGAGAATGCCCTCACTAATCACTCTACTTCAGAGACAATTACTTAACTTCAGAAGCACTTAATTCTCTCAAGCCCAATACACCAATTCCCACAGGTGCAAACAATAGCATGGGCCCTAGATCAATTGGCAGGAACCGAGAAAGGTACATGCCTCAGTCTCTCTAGAGACGGGATATCAGGATAATAATAATGATATAATAATCCTTGCATTTGGATATACTGTAGCATCTTGTCACCTCTTCTAGACGTCTCAAAGCACCTCACAGAATATACTGGAGTGGAATATGTGGAGCTCCTGTGGCTCAGTGGTTAGAGCACTTGTCTTGCAAGTGGGGAGACCAAGCTGGGGAGACCTATATTCAAATCCAGGCAGGTCAGGGCGAAACCTTGGGCAAGTTTCCTTACTCCACACGCCTAATAATAATCATCCGTCCCCCAAAAAAACACAATAATAAAATTGGAATTTCAATCCACGACTGGGACGCTGCTGTGCGCAATTGGCTGCCGCGTTTCGCCCACAAATATACAGTCAATTCACTTTACAGTATATTCTGTGAAGTGCTTTGGGAGGTCAATAAAATGTGAAAAGCGCTATATCAAATGCAAGGATTATTATTATACTGTAAATTGAATTGACTGCGTACAGTATTTTGTGGGTGAAATGTGGCAGCCAATTCCACACAGCAGTGTCCCACACAAACACTCGTGGATTGAAGTGACCAATTTCTTAATTTTTTTACGGAGGTATTATTACCCTGGAAAAATGATCCAATAATTGTCGAACAACCCGGTTCCTACTAATTGCCAGGTGAGATAGGGAAAAGCTGTTTCCGCTGGTAGGTGTGTCAGTGACCCGTGGTCACAGTCTTAAGATATCTACCAAAAGAAGCAGAGGGGAAGTTAGAAGAAATTTTTTTACTCAGAGAGTTGTTCAAATTTGGAATGATCTGCCTGAAAGGGTAGTGATGTCCGATTCGATAGCGGCTTTTAAGAGAGAACTAGATAGGTATCTGGGGAAGACGGGTTTGCAGGGTTATGGGGAGAAAGCTGCTGATTGGGGTTAATGAAAGTGACTTGCTCGGTCAAAGAGCCGGCACAGACTCGATGGGCCGACTGGCCTCCTTCTGTGCCGTAATATTCTATGATTCTATGAACAGAGACAATGCGGAGTGAGGAAACATGCCCAACATTTTGCCCTTCTTACTGCTAGGTCAATTCCCTTTCTGTTTTAACTCGGGGCACTCACGATTCCAAGTCCTGAAATGGAGTTTCCACTCACTCACCTTACTCAGAAGTGTGAGTGCTACCACTGCGCCAGGCTGACCCACACACACACACAGAAAGTGCTACATAATATGGGGAAGGCTCTCTATATAACATGTGAAAGGTGTGATATAAAGGTTAAACTTGATGTTGCTGCTATTGGCTAGATGTTTCATTATTTCACTAAAGCTGGTAACTTTATCTGCATATGCCTTTTAATCCAGAAATAGACCTTCGTCAGTTGAAAACAGGCTACTATATATACAGTATATAAAGTAAATGAATAAATATTAAAATAATGATAAATTGGTCACTTAAATCCAGGAGTGTTTGTGGCACAAAGCGCAATTGGCTGCCATGTTTCAGTCAATTAACTTTACAGTATTCTGTGAGGCGCTTTGAGACATCTAGAAGATGCGATAAGGACGCTATATGAAATGCAAGGATCATTATCATCATTATAACCCAGTCCTTTCTTTCTCCACTTTTACCTTCTTTATCAGATCAAAATCTCAGGAGTATTTTACAGAGCAAAAATTGCAAGGTGTGATATGATCACATTGACGATGAGAATTATCGCACCACACAATTCTTACCCTATCGTGTGACACATTATATAGTGGCTTGACAGGAAAAGAAACTCTCCCATCATCTTCCACTCAATGTCTTCTCTTTACTTTATCCCTTTGCATATCTAAGATAAAATATACAGGTACTCGAAAGCAGTAGCAGCTTAACTGAAAAGAAGAAAAAAAGAATAATTCTCCTATATGCCATCATGTCAACATATCTGAAGCAATTACACTTGTAATTTCTATCAAATGTAGTGACTGTTTTCATAAGAGAAAATCGAGGCCAATTTACACACAGCAAGGACCCACAAATATCCTTGAGATGAGTGACTAATTAACCTGGAGGATTTTTTGCCAACATAGAAGGAGGAAATCACAAGGAAAAGCGATTAACAATCGGGTTCTTACTTACTACAGTACCAGGTTAACAGAGGGTGTGTGGAGTAAGTAAGGAAACTTGCCCAACATTTCGCTCTGACTGGAATCAAACCCAGGTCCTCTCATTTAATGTACACAGATATATTGACCCAAGAGGCTAATGGTTTAATGTCTCATCTAAAACAAATTTAAAAAATAAGTGCCGGCAGGTGTAGCAATAATCTGTAATAAGCGAGATATCATCGTGAGAAACAACTAGCTTGTACATGGAGTATCATAGACTTATATCAACTAGCTTGTACATGCAGTATCATAGACTTATATCAACCAACGAAATAAAGGATAGGTTACGAGGAACGGCTGAGTAAACTCGGATTGTACTCCCTTGAGTTCAGAAGGTTAAGGCGGTGATTTGATTGAGGTATTTAAGATGATAAAGGGATTTAATAGGGTAGAGATAGAGAGAAGCTATTTCCTCTGGTGGGAGAATCCAAATCAACAACAACAACAACAACAACAACAACAATTTAAACTTATAAAGCGCCTTTCACGTCGGGAGGACATCCCAAGGCGCTGCACAGGAGGCGTGTGACCCGAGCTGGGAGAGGAGTGTTCGGGAAGGGGTGAAACACGTAGGGGAGGTCGAAGAGTTCGGGGGGGAACAAAAGGCATGGTCGAAGAGGAAAGTCTTCAAACTGGCCTTGAAAGAGGAAAGGGAGGAAACAAGGTGTAGGGATTGGGGAATGGAATTCCATAGGGTGGGAGCGGAGAAACTGAAGGCCCGGCCTCCGATGGTGGGGCAGTTCGGGCGGGGGGCTTGGAGCAGGCCAAGTCCTGCTGAACGGAGGGTCCAGGTGGGCTTATAGGGGGAGAGTAAATCGGTTAAATAGGGCGGGGCAAGGCCTTGTAAGGCCTCGTAGGTGAGGACGAGGATCTTGAAATCGATCCACTGGGGGATGGGGAGCCAGTGGAGATGGGCGAGGGTGGGGGTTATGTGGTCGCGGAGGCGGGTGCGGGATAGTACATGGGCTGCAGAGTTTGGGATGACCTGCAGCCTGTGAATGGAGGAGCTGGGGAGGCCGACGAGGAGAGAGTTTCCGTCGTCCAGCCGTGAGGTGATGTACGTGTGCACGAGTGTTTTGGCAGCGTGGGGGGTGAGATAGTTGCGGAACCTGGCAATGTTGCGTAGGTGGAAATAAGCGGTGCCGGTCAAGGGAGGAAGGAGAGTTTATGGTCGAACGTGATGCCGAGGTTCCTGACTGGCTTTGTGAGGTGGAGAGTACAGCCTTGGATGTTGAGGCTGGCAGCGCCCGATGTGCGGATGTGCTGGCTTGAGCCAATCAGGAGGGCCTCGGTCTTGCTCACGTTGAATTGGAGGAAGCTGTCCCTCGTCCAAGACTCAATGTCGGACAGACATGCTGTCAGAACATCGATGGTCTGGGGGTTGAGGGATGAAGCGGAAAGGTACAGTTGGGTGTTGTCTGCATACATGTGGAAATTTACCCCATGTTTGCGGATGACATCGCCCAGAGGGAGCGTGTAAATGGTGAAAAGGAGAGGGCCGAGGACAGAGCCCTGGGGGACACCGTGAGAAACTGTGCGGGGGTTTGAGGAGAAACCATTGGAAGATACAAAATGTAGGTGGTGGGTCAGGTAGGAATGGAACCAGTCAAGGACTGTGCCTTGAAGGTTGATAAATCAAGGGGATATAATTTTAAAATTAGAACTAGGCCATTTAAGAGTGAAATCAGGAAGCATTTTTTTTTACTCAAATGGTGGTAGAAATCTGGAATTCTCTCCCCCAAAAGGTCATGGAAGTTGGATCCATCCACACCTTCAAGACAACAACAACATTACATTTATAAAGCGCATTTTACGTTGGGGGAATATCCCAAGGCACTGAACAGTTAGGTCGGAACCCAAGCGGGGTGGGGGGGTGGGGGTTGGGGGACTGGTCGGGGTAGGGTCATGGGGACGGAGAGTGGGATTGATAAATTTTTTGTAAGATCGGGGTATTAAGGGATACGGGGAGAAAGTGGGAAATTGGAATTGAAAGGGTTAGTAGAGATACAGATCAGTCGTGATCTAATTAAACGGCGGAACACACTCGACGGGCTGAATGTCCTGTTCCTGTGTTCCTTCCTAATAAGGAACAAGAGAAGATGAGGAAGTACAGTATGTTGATCTGCAAGTTGAACGGGGATACACGTGGCAGTACAATAATAATAATCATAATAATTTTGCCTTTGCTACGAACAAAAACAACAACTTTCATTTATATAGCGCCCTCTTAGCTAAGATGCCACCCTAAAATATAATATAGTGCCTTATAGGGTCCAGCAATATATCGATAATTTTCATATCGATACGCCACTATAGGCATTTCAAAAATATCGATATATCAAAAAATCAATATATCGAGGAAAAAATCGGAATGCGCGCACACTGAACTACAAGACCCAGAATGCTCATCTCTATACACAATGCACAGACCGAGGTGCAAAGCCGCCATATTGTATTCATAGTCCTCGAATACAATATACAGATATACAAGGGGTGGAGGGGGGAGAGACGGCTGGGGGTGGGGTTGAGGGGGAGAGAGACGGCTGGGGGGGGGAGGGGGAGAGAAATGGCTGTGGGGGGGAGGGGGAAAGAGACGGCTGGGGGGTGGAGAGAGACGGCTGGGGGTGGGCGGAGGGGGAGAGAGACAGCTGGGGCGGGGGAGGGGCAGAGAGACAGCTGGGGGTGGGGAGAGAGATGGCTAGGGGGGAGGGGGAGAGAGACAGCTGGGGGGGAGGGGGAGAGAGACGGCTGGGGGGGAGGGGGATAGAGACATCTGGGGGGGGGAGGAGGAGAGAGATGGCTGTGGGGGGGGAGGGTGAGAGAGACAGCTGGGAGGGAGGGGGAGAGAGACGGCTGGGGGGTGGGAGGGGGAGAGAGACGGCTGTCGGGGGAGGGGGAGAGAGACGGCTGGGGGAGGGAGGGGGAGAGAGACGACTGTGGGGGGAGGGGGAGAGAGACGGCTGGGGGGGTGGGAAGGGGAGAGAGACGGCTGGGGGGGGGAGGGGGAGAGAGACGGCTGGGGGATGGGGGGACGGGGGAGAGACGGGGTGGATGTGATAATATACAGATAGATAGAGATGGGTGGGGATGTGAGAGAGGAGAGAGACACAGAGACACAGACAGAAAAACACAGAGATGGAGAGAGTGAGAGACACAGAGAGAGAAAGATATTTACCTCCTGAGGAGATAGGCCCCGAATGCGCGTGCTCCCGGAATGCGCGCGCGCACCATGCGCGCATGCACAGTACGAAAACCCCGAAAATATCGATATTTCGGTATATCTCGATATGAGCCCATCGATATATCTAAATTGGAAAATTTCCATATCGACGGACCCTAGTGCCTTATCATGTCACTGTGACATCTCAAATCTCTTCACAGAATATACCCGTAAAGTGAACAAACTGTACAGTATTTTGTGGGCGAAAGACAACCATTGCAACTGACTGAGTTAATAAGACAATTTGTACCATTTAGAAACAGCTTGCCAAGTTACCAGGTGCACCAATGTCCATGTCCTACATATAGGAATTATGTTATTTTGTAAACTCAAATATACTAAGAAAAGTAACACCCATTGAAGTCTAACATTGACAGCCTTATGGGTCTGTCTGACTCAACAATGAAAGCCACACCAAAACTGCCTCTGTATTTCACTGATATCCTTATCTTCCTGAAAATACGTGTCTCTGGAGGCCTGCACAGATTTCTCTATCACTACTGGACATCTCACCAAGTTTACCAGACAGCAATAGCAACGGCAGTGGCAAGCTATGCAGGTTTAGCTGGTCAGACCCCAGCAGTTACCCCCCAACGCACGCTTCCAACAATCTATCTCTGGGATTTCCATGTGTAGGTGAGACGCATGGAAATCTCTCAGTTTGGTTTGGGGTATCCTTAATCAGGGTGATGGGTTTCCGCATGTGTCAGACACCCGGCTGATTCCAAAAAAACAAAGAGGCAAAGCCTCTCAGGGTCTTTGCCTTCTTGCATATCAATTCCTAAGTGCAGTAAAGCATCTTCGGCGATTGAGAAACGCATTAGGCAGTTCAGTGTGTTTAATATCACCTTTGGAAATGCCGGGTAAAGAATCCTTTCACCTCTCATTGACGAGCGGGCGGGTGGATAAGTCGACAAATGACCCCTGTTTACCAAGGTGATTGCTTCAGAGAAATGGAGCAATCCTTATTCATTAACTTTACTGAACACTATCTCTCTGTGAGGAATCTTTGTCTTTGTTTGAATCTCTGAAATGATTTATGGTGTCACCAAAGGTAATCTACATATTTTAGAAAATATGCTTATTAAACCTTAAGCATGTATTATGGAAAAAATCATTAACCTTCCAAACCTTGTCTTCTCCAATCTGCGCATCCAACTCGAGATTTTTTTTGGCAAAATAATTTATATCAATTAGATGTAAAATTATGATGTGTAGTACTGAGCTCTTGCCTGGAATTAAAGGTTAATACGTAATACTCTGTCACCGAATATAAAGTGAGGTGACTATTCCGTTATGTAGAATAATATTATTGTCCAACTTGGTTGTAGCCACTTAAATAAATAATTTGTCAAAATCAAATCCTCAATGAAGTCAATAGATTTTGGTCATTGACATTACATCAATGAACTATTAGTGTCAAGTGAATGTAAGACAGGCATTAATATTGGACTTAAAAATGTTAAATGTTGTCTTGAGGACTGAGCTGGCTCCAAGGAGACATAATAATAAATATGAATAATAGTAATAATCCCTGCACTTGATATAATAATAAATAATAATCCTTGCATGTGATATAACGCTTTTCACGTCTACTAGCCATCTCAAAGCGCTTCACTGTACTGCATAGTGAATATACTGTACATTACAGAATATACTGTAGTGTATAGTGAATTGCCTGTATATTTGTTGGCCAAACGCAGCAGCCAATTGCACACAGCAGTGTCCCCACAAACAGTCGTGAATTGAAATGACCAATTTATTATTGTATTTTTTCCTTGAGCGATTATTATTAGGCGCATGGAGTGAGGAAACGTGGCCAAGGTTTCACCCTGCTGGGAATTGAACCCAGGTCTCTCGCTTGTGAGGCCAGTACTCTAATCATCGAGCTACCGGAATCCAAAAGACACCTATTTTAAAGTGAATTGATTGTGTATTTCATGAGCAAAATGCGGCAGCCAATTGCGCACAGCAGTGTCTCACAGACAGATGCGGATTGAGTGATCAATTTATTGTTATTAGATTTTGATAGGATTATTAACCCTGGGAAAGTGATCCACATTCGGCTCACAACTGGGTTCCTACTTATTACTAGGTAAGCAGAAGTGTGGAATAAGGAAACTAGTCTAACATTTCGCTCAAACCCAGGTCTCTCCCTCCCTCCATTCCAGGACCACTGCTGTCCTGACAGACTGCCTGTTGGACATCAAGTCCTGGATGAGAGCTAACTTTCTACACTTGAAGGTCAACAAGACCGAGGCTTTCCTGATCAGCTCGTGCCAGCATCTTCACACCTCAGGCACTAGCAGCTTCAATCTCCATGGTTCCACTCTCCACCTCATCGAGTCAGTCAGAAACCTGGGTGTCCTGTTTGATCTGCAAACGGCACCTTGGGATGTCCTCCCGACGTGAAAGGCGCTCTATGAATGTAATTTTGTTGTTGCTGTTGTTGTTGCTGTCTTTCCTTCCCCCATCTCCACGCCATGACCCGCTCTGGCTTCCCTTACCCCCGCCACACTCCCTGAGGGTAAATTGGGTAAACTTCCCCTGAGGGAGAAGAAACGAACGAGCTGCAGAGTTTTGGGTGATTTACAGCTTCTAGAGGGAAGCGTTGGGGAGAGAGCAGCCGTGGTTGAGCCTTAAGGTGATAAACACATGTGTCAGGGTTTCAATGGCCTGAGGGGGTGAGGCAGTGATGGAGATGGGGGACGTGGCAGAGGTGGTGAAGTCGGTGTTGGTCATGGCGCAGATATGGAGGAGAAAGGACAGCTCAGGGTCAAACAAGACACCCAGGTTCCTGACTGGCTGGTGAGGCGGAGTGTGCATCCGTGGATGTTGACGCTGACAAGGCTGGAGGTGCGGAGGCGCTGGCACCAGCCAATCAGGAGGACTTAGGCTTTGCCTGACGTTCAGCTGTGGAAAGTTGTCTCTCATCCAGATAAGTTGATGTCTGACAGACAGTCTGTCAGGACAGCAGTGGTCCTGGAATTGAGGGTGAAGACGCAGAGAGATAGAGTTGTGTGTCATCCGTGTACATGTGGAAATTTTCCCCATGTCTGCCATTGATCACCGGGGGAGAGCATGTAGAGGTTGAAGAGGAGAGGACTGAAGACAGAGTTCTCAAGTTGGAAGGAGGTCATAGATTTGCATATACAAATAAAAATGATCTCCTTGTTCTTGTTTTCCATGGGTCCACATAGTGTCGGACAACAACAACAACAACTTGGATTTATATACAGTAGCTCCCTCCGTGTGAGACAGTGACACAGTCTGACCTCGAGTCATGGTAACTTATACAGAACCTTGGTTAGACCACACTTAGAATACTGTGTGCAGTTCTGGTCCCCACATTATAGAAAGGATATAGAGGCTGGAAAGGAAAGGCTGAACAAGCTTAGATGATTTCCTCTTGAAAAAGAGGGGGGTACGGGGTGACCTGATAGAGGTCTTTAAAATTATGTAAGGTTTTGGTTGGTTTAGACATAGGGAAGATATTTTAACTTATGGGGGAGACCCAAACCAGGCGACGGCCATCAATATAAAATAGTCACAAATAGTTCAAACCAGGGGGAAGTTTGAAGAGATTTCTTTTTGCAGAGATTAGTGGGAATGTGGAGCTTGCTACCACAATGGAGTTGTTGAGGCAAATAACACAGATGTATCTAAGAGGAAGCTGGATAGATAGGTACGCGAAGGAGAAAGAAATGGAAGGTTGTGCTTGTAGGCTGAGTTGAGGAAGGGCAGGAGGAGGCTGATGTGGAAGGTATAAAAATTGGCATTAGATCAGTTGGGCCTGTTTCTGTGCTGTACATTCTAATGAATCAGGGGGGAGAGGGAGGGAGTGGTGGTGGGAGGGGAGGGGAAGGGACCGTAAGCACGATCAACAAGGAAGATCTTTAGGCGGGATTTGAAGGTGTGGAAGGCAAGGCGGAGGGATCGAGGGAGAGAGTGACAGGGTTTCAGGATGTCTCAGGTGACAGGAGTGAAATAGGAACAGTTGCAGACAGTTTGCAAGTGTGGTTTTATTAACGTAAATAGCAATTGCTACAGGCAGCCAGATACAACCAGCAGAAATATAGTTTCTAGCAGATTATCGTATTATACTGCAGCCTGGAAAACAAGCAAACTATTATCCTCCCCCCCCCCCCCATCCCACCCAGACACAAAGGCCAGAGAATCTTTACATCTTATGAGTTGATTCTGACTACTGAGTTTAACTCACAGTCCTTCAAAGGAATAGGCCATGTGGATGCTCACCTCTTCCAATGCTACTGCTGCCAACAGCTAGTGTTTAGGCTGGAGAGACCAGGTCTTAGCCCTAATGGATCTGCTCTGCACCCTCACCATATCGATGACATCCATTATACAATGGGGAACCCAAGCCCAACGCTATATGGCAACTGCCACCTCACCAATCATCCAGACTTAATAATCCTTGCATTTGACATAGTGCCTTATTATGTCTTTCAGACACCTCCAAAGCCTTTCAGACACCTCCAAAGCCTTTCACAAGCTCTAACTCTGTAAAGTGAATTGACTGTGTATTTTGTGGGTGAAACGTGGCAGCCAATTTTGCAAAACTTTCCACAAACTGTGGTGGATTGAGTGACCAAATAAATATATACTGTACTGTATATCGTTTTTTTCCTAAGATCGAGCAATCAACCAACAAGCAGGTTCCTACTTTCTGCCAAGTAAACAGAGGCATGTGGAGTAAGGAAACTTTCCCAAATGCTTTGCCCTGCCCAGAAATTGAACCCAGGTCTTTTCGCTTTGTGAGGCGAGTGCTGTACCCACTAAACTACAAGGCTTGTATAATTCCAAACATAACTTCCCTACTTTTTATTTGTTCAACACTCCCATTCAATCAATCCTGGATCACCATTTGTTTCCGTGATAGCTTTTTGTACCTGCCATCCCACTTTTAGTGATTTATACAGTATATATATATGTATACAGTATATACCTCCAGATCCCTCTGCTCCTCCACTCTGTTGAGTGTTGAACCCTTCACGCTCTAGACTTCCACTGCCTATTCATTTTCCAGAAACGTAGTAGCTAACATTCATCTCTCCTGCCACAAATTATTTTGCTGATAGAGAAAAGAAGCACAATGTAGACATTATTCCAATGCTGCCACAGCAAGTCTGTATTCTGCATTTGACATTGGCTGCGTTATTTATATCTCTCGGAAGCTGGATGTGATTTATCACTACGGTGTTTTAATGAGTGGTTAGATCAAGGCTGAGGCTCGAACAAATCCGAATACAACTAAGAATAGTAGCCCTGGAGCTTTTACAATACTGATAAGTAAAGCTATCGTCTTGGATGTTACTATTCTACATGAACGCAAGTCAAAGCCGTGCACTGTTCGGTAGTTTTGATAGCAGCTATAGCGATTTGTGTCCCCAAATGTGTTGGTAACGCACAGGTTGTAGCTGAAGTTGAGCTTGTCGTTTTGTAATAGTCATCCTTGAGTTTTGGTATCGCACTTCATGAAATACACTGTAATATAATATTAACTCTTGCATTTGATATAACGCTTTTCACATCTTATAGACATCCCAAAGCACTTCACAGAATTACTGTAAAGTGAATTGACTGTGTATTTGTGGGCGGGCGAATCGTGGCAGCCAATTGCGCACAGCAGTGTCCCCCATACAGTCGTGGATTGAAATGACCAATTTTATTATTGTGTGTTTTTTTGGAGGGATTATTATTAGGTGCGTGGAGTAAGGAAATTTGCCCAAGGTTTCGCCCTGACCTGCCTGGATTCGAACACAGGTCTCCCTAGCTTTCTAATCACTAAGACACAGGAGCTCACCGTAAAGTGAATTGACTGCGTATTTTGTCAGTGAAACACGACAGCCAATTGTGCACAGCAGTGTCCCCCACACATAGTCGTTGATTGAGTGACCACATTATTTTTAAAGGGATCAGTACCCCTGAAAAAAGCGATCCGCCGTTCGACTAAAAATGTCTCAGAAGTGCTTCACACAATAGACTGCAAAGTCAGCATTTTCAGGCTCAATTGAGCAAGGCAATGCAAAGCATCTATTTATTACATGAGCATGCTCGTGTATTTGTGTGTGTGTGTGTTTGCGTGTATGTATGTTTGATTGTTTGTGTATGTCTGTATGCATGTTTGTTTATGTGTGTGTTTGTGTGATTGTGTGTGGGTGTGTGTTTGTGTTTGCGTGTGAATGAAACGATTCCTAAACATTGAAGATTTCTAAACCAAATTGTTGTTTGTCCATCAGGTATACCATTTGACATTCACAGATGTTAGGTTCAATATGTGTAAGCTAAATATCAGTTGTGACGTGACATCGGCAAGTTAACTGCGCAGAACAGAGAAGTTCATTGTGACATTGGATTGAATTATGGTCACAGCAGATTCAAGCTGTCAGCCTCCCTTGGAAAATCCCTTGGCTCAGCAGCAGAGTAATGCATCTTGACATCGTCTTGTTTGGCAAGACGGAAGTAGCCATTCAGATGAGAAGCATTCTGCTACCTAACCATTAATGCAACTGAATGGCTGGGACATCCTGATGTTTTGGGGCCTCTACTTCAACGCAAATCTTTTAAGTAAAGGATTTTGTTTAAAAAAATGTTTCTATGTGTGTGTGTGAACAAGCTGTAAAGTACAGTACTGTGGTCTTGTTGTTCATACTGATATTAATCAATTTGCAAGTTGTGTATCCGTGACATTTTAATTTCTTCATTTAAACATATTATTCACCAGATTACTGCTAAATCTATAATAACGACACATGCAATTACTCACACGGCACAGCTGAGTGTAACAGGCTTTAGTTAAACTCTCAACGGGCTACTTATTTTTTTTTACTTGTCTCATTAAAAATAAGGAATGAAAAGATTGCTATATTCAGCAATGGACACACGATGGAGTCCAGTACAGTAATTGTGAGTTTACTAAGTAAATAACATGGCTTTTTATCAGCCAGCAACTAAATTAAAACAATACAGCCAATTACCACTAGTAACAGCTTTTGTCTGTAGTGATATGCGAGGCAGCATTAGCCAACCTGGAATTAAAAGGGTGTTAATGTGGAGCAGACGAGGTAAAATGCAGCTGAACTTTCAATCATCTGTAACTGATCCGCAGTCTGAAGCTGGGTAAAAACTCACCACCAATGGACTAGTGAGACATTGGGCAAGTTTCCTAACTCCATACGCCTCTGTTTACCTAGTGTAGTAAGTAGGAACCCGATTGTTAGTCGATTAGATTAGATTAGATCAGATCGCTTTCCGTGGTTAATAATCCTTTCCAAAAAATAACAAGTTGGGTGTCATCCGAGTACATGTGGAAGTTGACCCCACGTCTGCGGCTGATGTCACCGAGCTACAGCATGTAGCTGTGGGAGAGGAGGGGAACGAGGACAGAGCTCTGAGGAACACCGCACGAAACAGCGTGGTTGGACTGGAGGGGAAACCGTTTGTGGAGATGAAGTGGAGATGGTGCGAGAGGTACAAATGGAAGCCTTCAAGGGTAGAACCATGAAGGTTGAGGTTGAGAGGAGAGGTGGTGAATGAGGGTAGAATGGTCAACGGTGTCAAAGACTACTGAAGACCTGAATTTGATTCCCGGGCAGGGCAAAATGTAAGGCAAGTTTCCTTATTGCACGTGCCTCTGTTTACCTAGTACAGTAGCGAGTAGGAACCCGGGTATTAGTCGACTGATAGATCACTTTCAGAGGGATACTAATTCCTAAAAATAAATAACTGCAAAATAATAATATTTATTTGTCAGACAATCCACAACTGTTTGTGGGACGCTGCTGTGTGCAATTGTCTGCTGTGTTTTGCCCACAAAATATACAGTCAACTCACATTAAAGTATATTCTGTGAAGCGCTTTGAGATGTCAAGAAGACTTGATATGGCGCTATATCAAATGCAAGGATAATTATTATTATTATTATTATTATTATTATTATTATATGTTGTCAAAGGTGCCTCTTCATTCACAATTAAACTTGGGGGAAAAAGTACATTTTGCCAAGCCTGACTTCACATTTTAACATTTTCTCTCTTCGTAACTCCTATTTCAGTCTTGAACGTTTTAATGTTCGTTTATTAAACCATTTCCAAAGTCGAGTTTAATATATGTGAGCCCCATCATACTAAGCTCTCTGACCTTATCCATCATGGACCTTACGCACAGCACAGCCTTGCTTGTTTGAACTGAGGCTCGGTGTAGCAATGCATTTTTATGGGTTCCGTTGATTTCAAGGACCTGCTGATGACATTGTCATTGAATTGATAAATAGCCGCGTTAGCTAATTTAAGCTTCACATGGCCATTTGTCAAATCCTCTGTATTATCCTTCTTTATTCCCTGGTATCCCAATACATTAAATGCAGTAAAATAATTAATTGATAGCTAATTTTTTAACTTAAAAAAAAATTAGTCACTTTAATCCACCACTGTTTGTGGGACACTGCTGTGAGCAATCGGCTGCCACGTTTTGCCCACAAGATATGTAGCCAATTGGCTTTACAGTACATTCTTTGAAGCGCTCTGAGGCATCTCAAAGACGTGAGATAGGAACTATATCAAATGCAAGGATTTTATTATTTTCTGCATTGCTGGAAGTTCCTCGAAGGCAAGGAGACACTGGCTGCACCCATATTGCAATCCATGCACTCCCTTCTTAAGCCTTGTGCAATTAAACCTCACAATGCCATTCACCTTTAGCCATATTGATTCCTATTTTTTCATCAATGTTTTCAACAAGTAACGGATACAGTATTGATATTGATTTACTCCAATGCGATGATACAACATTTTCCCAGCAGTATCCAGTATCTCCAGTGATCCAAGCGATTGGAATCTGTATCGTTCTTCAGCCCAACCTTCCAGAAAAACCCTACTGTCCTCCCACCACAGCAACAAGCTCCTTTTCCAAATAGGACCAGTGTCCTGGCTTCAACCAACCTTCATAAAGCAACACGTCGCTCAATGGTTCGTTTCCAGCTAGTCCCACCCCCCCGGTCTTAAAACAATAGCAACAACAACTTGCATTCTTGTAGCTCTCTAATGAGTGCTTCAATATCTTGTTACTTATCCCAATTCCCTTTCGAATGCTTTTATCGAATCTGTTTCCACTGCCCTTTCAGCCAATGTTTTCCAGACCGTAACAAGTCTCTGTGTGTGTAAAAAATTTTAAAAAGAAATTCTCGTTGTTTTCTCTCTGGTTCTTTTTTATCAATTATCTTTTCATTTCTGTCCTCTGGTTACCAACCCACCTGCCAGTGGAAACCCCTGATAATTTTGAACACCTCTATCAAATCTCCCCTCACCCATCTCTGCTCTAAGGAGAATAATTCCATCCTCTCTAGCCTCTTCACCTAATTGTGGTCCCTCATTCCTGGTATTATTCTTACTGAGGTTCCTTTGGTCCAGCGTGAAATTTACACCCATCGATATTATACAATAATCAGGGTGTTGAGTTAATTCAAGCAGCTAGTTCTGGGCTCATTCTTGTTGCATTTTCCCATTGGCTCCAAGTTTACTGCAAAAAGTAATGGTTGTATAAGCGATCCAGTATGTGGGCTTCACTAGTAGTTTGTGAGAATGGTATTGCAGTAATCGATCCGCAATCTCTGCGCTAATCTACCCCACCTGCACTGTTGTTGAAATTCATGCCATAGTAGTCAAATCTTAATTTCGTGGGAAAAAACAGAACTTTAGGAGCAATAATTAAACGAGGTCCTGTGGTGTAATGGTTAGAGCACTTGCCTCACTAGTGAGAGGATCTGGGTTCGATTCCAGGATGGCGCGAAGGTTTGGGAAAATTTCCTTTCTCCACACATCTCTGTTAATTTAGCAGACGGTAGGAACCCATTTTTTGGCCGATTAGCAGATCACTTTTCTGGGGATAATAATCCTTTCAAAATAAAAAAGAAAAAATCTGGTCTCCAATCCATCACTGTTTGTGGGGGGACGCTGCTGTGGGTGATTGGCTGCCTCATTTTGCCCACAAAATACACAATTTTGTCACTTCACTTTACAATATATTCCATTACGTGCTTTAAGGCGCCTTATCAAATGGAAGGATTATTATTATTAATTATATTCTGTTGACTATAGCAGAGGAAACCCTTTGCACCTTTTAATGGTGTAATTTACGTTTTACAATACAGGCTGTGCACACTGCAAAGCATTTAGTATTTGATATTGAACAATGACAGGGACCATTCCACCAACCACCAAAAGGCCAATCTACTGTCCTGCCAGCTACTTACCCTCTAATAGTCTTTCATGCCCTTTGAGGTTGGATTACTTAAAATCTAGACAAAGCTCCTTGAAGGGAACGTCGGCGAAAACAGCCAATTTTATACTTCAGAGTGGTAGCTCTGTAGTTGCTACAAGGATGTTTTGTATTTTCCACGAGGAATTCATTGCGTTTCAACTCTTCACAGCAGAAGCTTCAAAGGCATTAAATGTAGCCTGGGAGCTGGCAGTGTGTGTGTATGCTGGCAGTGTGTGTGTGTATGTAATAGAAAACTCCTCAGTGGATGTGCTTAAAGATTGCATTTGATGATGTGCTGTGCATATTACCTTGACTGACACTGACTGCCTCAGTAATTTAGTAGCAGTTACTTGATCCTTTAGTGATAGGTATGCATTGATTTGCGAGACAGTTCAAGAAAGCAGCATAAGAAAGGAAAAGGGAGAAAACCGGTAACCTTACAAAATCAAAGAAGAATATATCTTATTAGCCTGTTCAAGTAGAAATTCCACCTGGATCTGGATTTACTCTGTTTAGCATTTCAAAGCATCCAGAATTTAAAATGGGAATAATCTAATACTGTAATAATAATCCTTGCATTTGATATAGGGCTTGGTCACACAATTGAAACGTCTCAAAGCGATTCACAGGATATGTAAAGCAGTCTAAAAAGTGAAGTGACTGTTCGTTGGGCAAATTGTTGGATTGAGTCTTTGAAGTTATCTTTCAGCGATTTTTTTTGTCACAGTGAAACTTACAGAAAATCAGCTACAAAATTAAAGAATTTGCCAGATAATTGTGGTTCTAAAAGGGTAATAATAGATTATCGAGACTAAACTCTGAGGGTGGAATTTTACCTCAGAGCTTCTTTTGTTTAAAAAAGGATATTGTGTTTAACCCGGCAAATGTTTTTTTTGGTTGGGATGGCCTTTATCAATGGCAGCGTAAATATTGGGTAAGTTTCCTTACACCACAAGCCTCTATTTATCTAGCATCATTATTATTATAAGGTAAATTGTCAGACGATTGACTGATCACTTTTCTGGGGGTAATAATCCCTTCAAAGTTGCTGTGGTTAATTGGTGATTTGCACCCTATGATTCTCTGCTCTACAAATTGATATGTACCTGGAATGCATCGCCTAAAACTGAAAAGCTTTGCCTGAAACGGTGGTGGAAGCCGATACGGTAACAACTTTTAAGAGAGAACTAGATAATGATTTGGGGAGGACAATTTGGTGAGCAGGGCAGGTAATGGGGAGAGAACGAGGGAGTGGGTTAATTTTGATAGCCCTTTTTAAAGACCTGGCACAGACACAGTGGGACGAATAGCCTCCTTCTCTGCTGTATAATTGTATGATTCTATAATTCTCTACGATTCTAAAATACCTTTGAGACAAGCAGCCTATTGGTCATTTTCATATTTCATTTCAGGAAGCAATAATTATTATAATAATCCTCCCATTTGATACAGGAGGGTCTTCAGGCCAACCTGGAGATGGGGTTCAAGGAGGCGAGTTGAAGTTGATCCGTTCTGTGACAGGGAGTCAGTGATACAAAAGCTTTGTTATCTAGCACCCTCTGGACCTGCCCAGTGCCGGGTATTTGAGCGGCAAGTTGCCGAAAATCCTACACAAAAAATTAACTTATTTTAAAAACATGCCCTATTCATAATAATATTAATAATAAATAATAAAAATAATATTGTATGGATACTTACCAATAAAGCATTCCAGCACACTCAGTAAAATGATTGGTAAAATAAAACTTCCAGCGTTCGTTAAGTTTAATAGGTGCGCATGTGCTATGCATTGCACGCATGCGCAAAGTAAGCACACTCTTGAGTGTCGCGGATGGCTACGGTATGAGATCCGGTTGCTGGAATGATGAATTGTATTGGGAGACACCAGTTGGGGTTGAGCGTTCCGGTGGGTTGGGTGCCCGGTAAACAAGCTTTTACTATATTTGGCCAGGACTGGGGTAATTACGGTATGAAGTTTGGTACGGGTGAGAATGCGGGCTGAGGTGTTTGGGATTTTGTGAACACTGGAGAAGGTATTTCCAGCTGAGAGGTGACAAAGGTGACAGCCTAACGCTATCTTCCTCAATGCCCTGGATGTGATAGACCCGCTGGTATAAATCGTACCTGGCTGGCTCCCTATCACGTAGGATTCCATGCTGTACAATTGACATTTACACATTTCACACAGCAGCCTATTTGGTAGCTTTCACAACATTTCATTGGTTTCCAGGTATTTTAAATTGGAAATGAAATGACAAGCCTAAAGATGAATACCACTGAACACTAAATGCCCTTTAAATGCATACTGAAACATATTCAGAACACCAGCCAAATATGACTTGCTAGAGATAAAGGCGTAATGTATAATCCAGCCAGAGAGAAAGATAGATCGGATTACTGTTCGCACCACAGTCATGTTCTGTTTCCTGAAAAAAAATCACTTTGACACACAACACTAAATCATCACAAACCAAGATGGGAAAAACAGTACAAACTGTGCCTTTAGTAATAGGGTCTCTCGGAGTAAACTAAAAATGTTAGTGGCCCTGTCACTTGTTTGCAAACAAATGGTTTTCTAGACATTGGAAGACAAATAAATAATGCTGGTGTAATGGAGGAGTTGGGCATGTTGAATCTGACAGCAGAGATGCACTGTAATTTGGTTCAGTAACAACATGACAAGAGCAAAGGAAGCCTGAGGTAGAAGTCACACTTGACAGCACGCGTGTGTGTGTCTGTCTGTCTTTCTGTGTGTGCATGTGTGTGGGTATGTCAGTGGCTCTGTGTGTGTGTGTGTGTGTAGTCGGGGGGGAGAGGGAGAGGGGGTGGGGGGAGAGGGGGTGGGGGGAAAGGTTGAAAATCTACACTTTTGACACCTGGAAAGCTAGTCTGAAAAAGCATTTCAAAGTTTGGTCATTAATTCAAATGGAAAAACAGATCGCACAAGTAATTGCTGCAGATCCCAGGCTGATTGTTTTCTGTCAACGGTAATGGAGCAGAGTTAAGTGGCCACCAGTTTGAAATCCCCCCTAACAGGTACAGATATGTATGCATGTATGCATGTATGCATGCAATAATGCTTGCAGTTAATATAGTGCTTTTCACATATTTTAGACGTCTCAAAGAGCTTCTCAGAATATACTGTAAAGTGAATTGACTGTATATTTGTAAGTGAAACATACATATATGTATGCACGTATGCACGTATGCATGTATGTATGTATACATATGTTTGAATGTAGGTAGGTTGGTCGGTCTGTATGCTCTCCAATTCGCTGGCTTTCTCCTTGTTGTGGTTTCCTCTCTGCCCTTTTCCTGAAGCCGACTTCTTTCTAATCTCATTTAGAGAGAAAAAAAATCAGCAGTGGGTGAAAACTGTGACCTGGCGTGTGTTAATTACTATGCAAAGGAGAAGGCTTGAATAAATTTTAAAAATCCAACGGATATCCAGTTAACTGGGCCTGGTAGAACAGGGTGCAGGTCTAACCACTGTTATAGTGATGGAGGTGGGTGAGAGGGTTGGTGTGGGTGGGTGGGTGGGTGGGGGGGTGAGGGGGTTGGTGTGGGTGGGTGGGGGGTGGGGGGTGGGGGGGTGGGTAGGTGTTTGGTGGAATGGAGGGGGGTTGGTGTGGAGGGGTGGGGGGGTGCGGTGGTAGATGGACGAGGTAAGGGGAGTTACACACATGAAGCAAGTGAGAAATTAAGACATCAACTGCCGGAATTTTTCACAATGTGCTCATTAGCATCTGTGTCAACTTTGATGCTAATTAACACATTTTGGGGCCAAAATTCTCAACGCGGTTTTATTTATCGTTCAGTTATGTCATCTCCTAAGAAAAACAGAAGTCGCTGCAAAACACCCAGGAGGTCAGGCAGGTGTGGGCTTAATTCCTCACCTGTCATCTCCTAGTTGTGTCAGTATCTGCTTATGATATGGCGTCTTTTGTCCAAACATCTGTCGAAACTGGAGTCCTGCAGCTCAGTGGTTAGAGCACTCGCATCGCAAATGCAGGGTATGGGGGAGGGGAGGGCTGGGGAGTGAGTGAGTGAGTGAGTGAGTGAGTGAGTGAGTGAGTGAGTGAGTGAGTGGAGGGAGGGAGGGAGGGAGGGAGGGAGGGAGGGAGGGAGGGAGGGAGGGAGGGAGGGAGGGAGGGAGGGAGGGAGGGAGGGAGGGAGGGAGGGAAGGAAAGAAGGAAAGAAGGAAAGAAGGAAAGAAGGAAAGAAGGAAAGAAAGAAAGAAAGAAAGAAAGAAAGAAAGAAAGAAAGAAAGAAAGAAAGAAAGAAAGAAAGAAAGAAAGAAAGAAAGAAAGAAAGGGACTGTGGGATGGAGTTACAGAGTGCTCACTGCAAAGTGCCATAGCATGTTTAACATCAATCGGAACCACTGGAACACAGTCTTGGTTTGGCATCTCACCTGAAAGACAGCATCTCTGCAATGCGCAAGTTCAGACATCCCCCCCACCAACCACCTCCCCCCACCCCCCTCCACCCACCTAGTACTTGATCCGTGGCACATCTGATAACAATATTAATAATCCTTGCATTTGATAAAGTGCCTTCGCACGTCAATAAATCATCTCAAAACACTTCACTGTAAAATGCATTGACTGTGGATTGGAGGTGAATATGTTGGTCGGATTATGCACATTCATGCTTCTACAAAGTGAATGACCCTCTAGACAGTGAGTGTGGGCAGAGCCCTCTGCTGTGCTGTGGAGAGGACCCAATCCTGAAGTTAGCTGATATCTCACTTTCCAGCATGAATCACTGCCACAGTTTTTCTCGTCCAGCCCTAGTGCATCTGACATCACTAAATCAGCAGTCATCACTGAGGATTATCACTAACACTAAATCAGCAGTCACTCTGTCAAATTAATCATGTTTGTCTGGTGACTCAATTTTCGGTCTGGGTTTAAGACGCATTGTATAGAAGAACAACATCTCCTGGCTTTGCGTCAGTCAGTCAACAGAATAAAGTGGGGGAGAATGCTTTGACACAAAGCATTGACACATTTGACACAGTATTTTTTGTTGGCGTGGTCAGCCAGTGTTTTTGGTCTGATTCATGCGGAAACTCATCACTCTCCTTAATAGTATCCAAACCAATCTGTGAATTCCATGTACGGTACACCATCTTTACATAGAAATCCCAGAGATAGATTATTGGAATGGAATGCATGCTCTCTGTTTGCTGTCCGGCAAGCTTTCCCACTGCTTGTCCATCTAGGACCACCCTACCTATCAGGGCTTTGGTTTATAGAGTTAACAGGAGCTGTAGTGGGATGACTCCTTGCCCTCAGTGACTGGTCTGCCTTCCAGGTTCCTGCCGATGAGCCAGGCTGGGGCTGTGCTGTCACCAGCAGTGAGATCCCTGGATATACTGAACCAGGCAGGTCCACTGGATATACTGTGGACCTGCCTGGTTCAGGAACTGGATTATCCCAACTCACTAGTGTGTGGCATAACTGAGTGGAAAGAGTGGGAATTGCATCTATGGCTTTAACATTTGGTCACTAGGGGACAGACTGAAAGACGCCGGGTCACTTCTCCAGTGGGAGAGCTAAACGAAGGAGGGCATGAGTTTAACCAGAGTTCCTAGGAGCTAATTATGTGGTTCATGGGGAAGGTGGATGCCATAAATAAAGGGCATCCTGGGGGGATCTGAGAACAATTCCCCCCCTCCCCCAAACAAAAAATAGTTTAACATATAGAAATAATAGTTTTTCCATTTGCCAGCCACTACACTTTACACTAAATCCCCATGAAGCACTTTGAAACGTTCCTCCCAATGTGAAAGGAGCTATATCCAACTAGCTTTAGCTGTTGCAGCTACACTTGCAGCGAAAGGAACTCAATATAGAATGTAGATTGACACATAGACAGACACAGAGACAGACATTTAATCTTTTTCTATACTCATCTGGGAGGACACCTATGGGAGGACTCCTTTTGGGAGGATTCAGTAGGAGGACTCGATGTTTAAGAAATGTAATTTTGTTGCTGCCACAGGTTATCTTTGTCTGTGTTCCTTATTTTGTACAGTACTGCGTGTGTACGTAAGTGGGTGCTCTGCTATGTACAATGCCACAGCACCACTTTGACTTAGCAGCCATCAGGTGTAACTGCAGCAGAAAAATGGCAAAAACTGAAAATATCGCAGAATATACTATAAAGTGAAATTGGCTGTATATTTTGTGGGTAAAACGCGGCAGCCAATTGCGCACAGGGTCCCACAAACAGTCGAGGATTGAAATCCCTTGACTCCCTCCACCCCTCTGAACCCCCCCCACTTCTTTGATCTCCTCTCTCCCCAAACCAGCACCCGCTGCCTTTGCTCCTCTGGGCCTGGCCTCCTCCATGTCCCCCCGAATCCTCCACTCCACCCTCGGCGGCCGTGCCTTCAGCCCCTGTGTCCTGAGGTTCTGGAACTCCCTTCCTCACTCCCTTCGCCTCGCCCCCTCTCTTCCCAGTTTCAGGTCACAGTTAAAGACCTTTCTCTTTGACCGCGCCTTTGGTCAACTTTCTAGCCCTGTCTCTGGCTTGGTCCCGGGATCCGCTATTGTGAAATGCTCTGAGACGCCATCCGGCATGATAGGCGCTGTATCAAAGTTGTTGCTGTTGAAATGACCAAATTTTTTTTTTTTTTTTAAAGGGATTATTACCCCCTGAAAAGCGATGTTCTGATTGACTAATAGTATAATAGTACAGTATTTATTTCCATTAATAAAAACAGAAGAAGGAGTTTGATTAGATTGCAAGCAACACAGCAGTACTGTACAGTGATGATGTGCAGATGATCTGCTGTAAATATCTCCCTTTAAGTCTCCAACAGTTAAATAGGTGAATATTGATGTTCAATGGATTGAGAGGTGGGATGGAAAGGAAGCAGTCTTATTGAAAGCTGGTCTTTATGATGGAGAATCCTAATTGTAGTCAAGGGAAATACAACACATCTGACAAAATGTGTTAATCCCAAGGCCCAACACAATTCATTATATAACAGCTGCGCTTGGAAAATAAGGCTAAGGACGAAAATGTACAAGCACCCAGGGCACTCAGTGAATTGCACTGTGAATTCAATCACTTACTTGTTGTAGGAAATTTATATTGAAGAAAATTATTGGGATGTGCAAGTAATCTGCTTCTCGCCGCTTGCTCTTTGAGTTGAATTGGTTTCCCAGTGACTTTAATAACATTACGGCAAAGGAGAGGCCTGAATCGGTCTGAATCCACGTCCCAAAGACGTCGGAATCGTATCTCAGTTCAAAAAGAGGGAGGATCCCACGGTGCAAACGTGAACCCTGTTCACTCACTGTCTCATCCAAACATCTGAGAATGATTCTGGCATGAATACTGTACACTCTAAGTGTTCAAAGAACAATGATTATAGAGCTCAAGAGTCTAAATGATGAAAAATGATTCAAGAGATTCACCAGAGAAAAGTTGAAGGTGGTCATTAGGAAATACTCGATAGTCCCCAATAGATGGCATACTTCTTTCCCAGGTACTGGAATCACGTTCAAACCTCCTTCTAGCTTGCTTGGCAGCTATTTTTTCGATCGACATTAAAAAAAAATTTTTTAAATTTAGTTGTTGTTTTTCTAGCACCTCCCTGCCTTACTGACCTCACTCCCCAATCCACCACCTGCCAGCCTCCGCTTGACTAACATCAGCCTCCTGCTCATCCCTTTCACCCTCTGCCCCACCAAGGGAGATCGGGCTTTCAGCCTCTGCACCCCCAAACTCTGGAACGCTCTCTCTCAGTCCCTCCACCTTGCCCCTTAACTCCGCTCTTTCAAGTCCTGCCTGCCTGCAAATTTTCCTCTTCCACTATGCTTACAGGAAACCTCCACTCCACCACCCCACCTCCCCCCCCCCCCCTCCCCCCCACCCCCTCCCCGGCTCACGCTGTTAAGCGCTTGGAGATGCTAGGCTGAGCGGAGGGCGCTATACAAGTGCAAGTTGTTGTTTTCGTTTCAATATTTGTTTGAGTGTTTTAGGCCCCTTTCCATAGAGGGGCAGCTTTCATGCTCTCCCCAGCCTAAGATGAACTGTTAAGTGATCATTAGGTCGAGGATTGGTGGGTGACTCAAACATTTGACAATGTGAATCATCATCCACCCCATATTACTATCCAAAAGGGAGTTTCTCTCACTTTCCTGGCCAACAACACCCCCATCCCTCTTTCCAGACATGTCTCAAGTCTTTCCTTTTCGACCCTTCCCTTTCTGCCCTCCATCCCTCCCCATCCCCCAACACCCTACTTGGGTCCCAAATCCCTGACTGTCCACCGTCTTGGGACGTCCTCCCAAAGTGAAAAGCGCTGTATTTGTTGTTGTTGTTGTTGTTTGTTTGGGTATTGTTGCGCTTGCCTGAAAATACACAGTCGATCCACTTTACCGTAATACCTTGCGAAGCACTCTGAGACATTTCGATGATGTTATTTGTCACTGTATCAAATGCAAGAATTCTCATTATTATTGAATCTGCTCCAGCATTTAATCTGTGGTCACTTCCTTTCTTCATAACACTTAATATTGGACAGGAAGGACAAGCAATTTACAGTGTTTTTTAACAAGAATCCTTAATAAAGAATCACATTAGAATTCCTATTGCCTCCGCTCTGAAAGTAGATTAGGGTATACTTCAATTACAGGAAGGAGTCCCAATTTGTATGAATTAAATTTCTTATCATCGTCAACAACAACAGCCTTTGCTGTGTGCAATTGGCTGCCACGTTTCACCCACAAATATACAGTCAATTCATTTTACAGTATATTCTGTATTTGAGACGTCCGGAGTATGTGAAAAGCCGCTATATCAAATGGAAGGATTATTATTATTTAGTAACAACTTGCTTTTATATAGCGCCCTTCGCAGTGCAGTAGGGAGTTAAGGAATCAGGTTAAGAATGGCTATGAATGAGACCCCAGCAATGAGTGTATCACTTCCGGTAAACTCCGTTTTGTGGGGATTGTGCTGTTTTGAATGTAGGGCACTTCTGATCCAAATCTATTGACAGAGAACCAGACAAGCAGAACGTTTACAGCGACTAGTTTACTGAGTCGTGCCATTTCTCTAATTGAAGCAAAGCTTTCTGAGAGTTAATAGCTGTTGAGAAAGGAACAAATCTCACATTGTACAGAGATGATTGGTATCGCTATTGATATTTTCCAGGCTCCATAGTGCATTATAGACTATTATGTTGCTCCTGAGAAGCAGATGAGTGCCTTACTGTTCCCCAAAGAGCCTCGACTTGTGGTAAATGTATCTCTTCTAAGTGCACCTTCATTCCTTTCACCTTGATGGTTTGCAGTTCCTGCTGAACTGGAACTTATTCAGCACTAAGATATGTGCATTAACTTCTCTTTTGGTCACTCTGTTCGGAAGATGGCGTCATACTTTTACACAACCTCTCCTTTGCAACTTTTACTTCTTTACCAAAGAACTCAAGATAACGACAACGCAACAGTTTGCGTTTATATAGTGCCCTTCTTGTGCGGCAACGTCCCAGAGAGCTTGACAGTGATGGAGTCTGACACTGAGCTTGGGGGCAGAGGTAGGAGGTAGGTGACACAATCAACACACTCAAACACAATCAAAACGGAAGGTCTCCAGGAGGGAATTGATAGTGGGAAGGGAGTGGGGGGCCCCGAGGAGGAGGGATTGAGGGAGAGAGTTGCAGAATGTTGTGACTTAGTGGCTGAAGGTACGGCCACTGATGTGGGTGGGGGAGGGCGGGGAAGCAGAGGGGACAATGGACAACTAGGAGGCCAGCCAGCCGAGGCGGAGGCAGTGAGGTGCAGAGTTGGGGAGGGGGTCAGTAGGTTGGAGAGGTAGGGAGGTGGCGAGGGCATGAAGGGATTTGGAAAATGAACGAAAGGATCTTGGAAATCTCTAACAGCTGTGCTTTGAAGGTTAACTATGACGCATCCTATTCGTACAATGGTTTGGAGAGAGAGAGAAATAAAATAATGTTCTCAATCAAAATGTTCACTGTGGCCGGCAAGCGCCCAGAGAAGCCCTTTGTTGGCATGGAACCTCTATGACGTGAAAATTCAAGATGGATATAGCAGGTAAGCACTGCCAGAGTAAATCTCTGTTGCTGTTTTTTGTAATAACATATCCTCTTCAGTAAGAAAAATGCCGTGACACACATCGACTTAATGTCTAGTGGTACCTGTGTGGCAGTGTGCTGCCATTCCCATTGTAAAATGTGACTAGAACATCAATTTGACATTGAGTTGATGTTAAAGCTCCTGTAGCATGTTGCATTTGGTGCATTTGCCTCGCAAGCCAGAGATCCTGGGTTCAAAACCTTAGGTAAACTTCCTTACTCCACATGCCTCTCTGTTTAATCGATTGGAGGATCACTTTTCCGGGGGTAATAAGCCGTTCAGCAATGAAAATGAAACCATTAATAATACTGTAGTTTGTTTACTCAATCCACGATTGTTTGTGGGACACTGCTGCATACAATTGCTTGCTGCCCACAAAAATATTCCATCAATTCACTTTACAGTATAGGCTATGAAGCGCTTTGAGATGTTAGAGGTCTTAGAGGTAAGACCTGTGTTCAAATCCAGGCAGGTCAGGGTGAAACCTTATGCAAATTCTCCCCCCAAAAACCACAATAATAAAATTGGTCGTTTCAATCCATGACTGTTTGTGAGGACACTGCTGTGCACAATTGTATACTGCGCTTGGCCCACAAATACACAGTCAATTCATGTTAAAGCATTTTCTGTGAAGTGCTTTGAGACGTCTAGAAGACATGGAAAGCGCTATATCAAATTCAAGGATTATAAGGATTATGTTATTATTATGTTGCTTGCCAAATTTGGCAATTCTCGCATGCAGTTTTCTTGACACCCTTGTCCAAGGACCCACCCTTGTTTTCAAATCCCTCCGCTCCTCTGCACCCTCCTACCTCTCTGACCTCCTCTCTTCTAAAACCCGCTCCCGTTGCCTTCCCTCCACCGGGTCTGGCCTCCTCCATGTCCCTCCGAATCCTCCACCCTCGGTGGCCGTGCCTTTAGCCACTATGCCCCGAGGCTCTGGAATTCCCTCCCTCACTCCCTTCACTTCCTCACCCCCTCTCTTCCCAGTTTCACGTCCCATCTGAAGACCTTTCTCTTCGACCGTGCCTTTGGTCACTTCTCTCCCCCTGCCGCTGGCTCGGTCCCGGGATCCGCTATTGTGAAGCGCTCTGTCCGGCGTGGAGGGCGCTATATAAATCAAAGTTGTTGTTGTTGATACCCAATTTGGCCAAACAAAATCGCAATGGTGCAATGCCATACGCCAATTAACAGTAGTAAAAACAATAAATAAAAACAGAAGTGGCCGTGAACACTCAACGGGTCTGAACATCTACGGAGGGAAGATAGTGAGTTAAAGTTTGAGGTCGATGATCCTTTGGCAGATGTGACTTTGAAACGTTAACTCACTTTCCACCTCTCTCGGTAGATGCAGTCTGACTTGTTGTGTTACTCCCAGCCACTTCTGCTTTTATTTCAGATTTCTGGCACCTGCAGTATTGTGCCTTTAGTATAAATACTTTGCTACCCAGAAGCTCACTGTTATCAGCAGCACATAAACTGCTTTGTGTGAAGCTTGCCACGGTGTACGGGCTGAGAATGAAGTGTGTCTGGCACACTGATGCTGCCAATAATGAGATTTCTGTCAAACATTTGTCTTCAACGACTAGTTTCAAATGTAATTAGCAGAGATTAAATGCATGCTTTGTCTTTTCTTAACCAGCCACAATGTCTGTTAAAACAGTGCAAAAAAGACAAGTGCGTTCTGCAACATCCTCCCGACATGAAAGACACTTCTCGAAACCTAATTTTGTTGTGTTTGTTGTTGTTGCAAGACAAGTCTGCGGTTTCGAAACACTGAAACCTCTGCCATAAGGCAAGTGTGTGCCTTTGCGTTGGGTTCGGTAACCCACTGTGACTGTAATCTTTAATGGATGCACTATTTGGCAGCTTGTATTTAGCACTGAACTCCGTGTTGGTGAAAATCGATCCTACAGACACATAAATAATGCAACTCAAAACAAAAAAGAGATTGAGGTTAGAGGGGGGTTGTCCTCTACCTGCTTGTGGGACTCCAATTTCAGCGCGGCTTCTTTCGTTTCCCTTCCATTGTAATCTCATTTCGCAACCCGCAACTCATGTTTAATACAGTGAACCTGTGTACACGGTTTGCTAAATGATGTAACGTGACTGTACACAGGGCGGTTTCCATTCCCAAATAGACAGAATTGGTACATGGATTTATAGCACTCGTGGTATAAATGCACATCAGAAAGATCAGTCTTGTTGGGTTACCTACTATCTACTTCTTGTAGTTTAGTGAGGTCCTGGATATCTGACCCCAATGCAACACTCTGGGCTCCCCCAAGCCTTGGCTCTTGCCAACCAGCGCCTAATACTCTCCGGAATTAGGTAATCCCACAAATATGCAGTCAATTTTCCTACTTTCCTTCCCCCAACCACAACCCCTCCCCCCTGCTCTGGTCCCTACCTCTTTTCCCCCCTTTCTTTCCTCTTGTCTTCTCCCTCCCCCCCCTGCTCTGGTCTCTACCTTGGGGACGTTGTTGTATTCTGTGAAGCGCTTTGAGACGTCGATAAGACGTAGAAAGCGCTATATAAATGTAAGGATTATTACTATTGATCAGATTGTGTCCCTCCAAGGAGAGAGAGCGCGCATTCCATTCCAACAATCTATCCCTGGGATTTCCCTGTGTAGGTGGGAATGCTTGGAAATCTCAGTTTGGGTTCTGCAGGTCAGACTCCCGCTGATCGAGCGCTTTGTCACACCTTCGAGACATACCAAAGCGCTTCACATAATAGACTGGGAAGTGAATTGACTGTATGTAGGTAGTTTCCCCACAGCAAACGTGATTTGAGTGACCAGTTTATTATTTTAAGGTATTATTATCCCCGGAAAACATATTAATGCTTGGTAAATATAGGTTTGGTACATTGTTTGAAAACCTATATAGCGGTTTACTAATGTCACAGCAGCCTAAGGGGACACTGTGCTGACTTGAAACAGACCCCAGTTATGTTATTGTGTGTAACAACACAAAATGATTGATTTGTTTGCGACGTGTCTTTATTTCCCAGTAGGGAACCTTGGTGAAGGGTGACAGGTGATGAGCTGTCACCACTGAAATCACATGATTTTGACAAGCACTAACGCTGATTAGTGTTGGCGCTACGAAGAAGAATATGTGGAGTTGGGAGTCCTGCAGCTCAGTGGTTAGAGCACTCGGCTCACAAGCTAGAAGAACCCGGGTTCGATTCCTGGGCAGGGCGAAACAAGAGTTGGTAAAGTTTCCTTGTTCCACGGCTCTGTCTACCCAGAAGTCAGTAGGTACACTACAATGGTTGTTAGTCGATTGGCGGATCGCTTTTCCGGGAGTAACAACCTGTTCAAAAAATAATTAAATACTGTAACAATAATAATAATAATAATAATTTGGTCACTCGCTTCACGACCGTTTGTGGAGCAAATGCTGTGCACAGAGTTTCAGCATTGTCCGTGAGATGTTAAACCAAGCGCCCCGTCTACCCTGTTCAGGTGGATATTAAAGATCCCATAGCACTATTCGACAATAGAAGAGAGATGCTTTCCCTCACACTGACCGACAATCCTCCAAATAAAATTAGTCATTCATTTCATAACTGTTTGTGGGACATTACTGGGCACAATTGTGCTGCTGCATTTGCCAAGTCACTCAGTTTCACAGTAAATCCTGTAAAGCTCCTTGAGACGTCCGGCCAATGCAAGGGTTTATTACGTGTGAATAATAATAAATAATATTCCTTGCGTTTTTCACATCTTCTATAGATATCTCAGAGAGCTTCATAGAATATACTGCATAGTGAATTGACTGTATATTTTGTGGGCGAAACGCAGCAGCCAATTGTGCACGGCAGCGTCTCCCCCACAAACAGTCGTGGATTGAAGTGACCACATTATTATTATTATTATTATTATTTTTTGAAGGGATTATTACTCCGGGAAAAGCGATCAACCGATCCACTTACAACTGGGTTCCCACTTATCTCTTGGTAAACAGAGGCTTGTGGAGTAAGGAAACTTGCCTAACATTTTACCCTGCGTGCTCTCAACACTAAGCTACAGGAATCCATAATGAGCTGGAGTGAGCAACCTGTCAGATTGATAGAGTTATCGCTAGAGGTGAGGAGACAGTAACAGGAAGCAACCTTTTCTTATTGCTGAGATTCAGCTGAAGTGGGTTAATGCTCATCCATATGCTAAGAAGTATTGGAGAAACCATTCCCTTTTTTTTTTGAATAGTGCCCTTGGGATCGTTTCAATATACACCTGAAGAACATACTTTGATTTAACACTTCACCCAAAGGAAGGCATTTTTCAATGTTGTGAGATGCTTTACATATAATATAATAATAATCCTTGCATTTGATATACTGTAGGGGCTTTTCACATCTTATCAACGCTTCAAAGCACTTCACAGAATGCACTGTAAGTGAATTGACACTATATTTGCGGGAGAAACGCGGCAGCCAATGGCGCACAGCAGTGCCCCCCACAAACAGTTGTGGATTGAAAATGACCAATTTTTTATTATTGTGGGTTTTTTTGGAGGGATTATTAGTAGGCGTGTGAGTGGAATAAGGAAAATTGCCCAAGGTTTCGCCCTGATCTGCTTGGATTGGAACGCAGGTCTCACTCTTGTAAGGTGAGTGCTGTAACCACTGAGCTACAGGAGCTCCACAAGGAATAAGAACCTATTATAGGTCCGCAGAAAATGTGTTGAAATTAATTTGTGGAAACTTTTAGAATTGCTACTGTCGAGAATGTATTGCCTGAAAGGAAGGTGGAAGCAGAATCAAATAATAGCTTTCAAAGGGGAGTATCTTTCAACAGGTACTTAAAAAAGGAAACAGTTTGCAGGCCTGCGGAGTAAGATTGTGGCTGTGGGACTAGTCGGTAATGCCCAGGCACAGGCACGATGGGCTGAATGACCTCCTTCTGTGTAGGGGAAAGATTCTATGAAAGAGAAGTACAGTACAGCACATTACTATTCAAATGGGGAAGTTGATGCAGAGGAAAGATAATTAAGGAAAGAGAGCCAATTGACAAGTAAAGGCAAATAAAACACTCAGCAGGCTGGGAGCAACTCAGCAGGTCAGGCAGCATCTATGGAGAGTTAACGTTTCAGTTTGATGACCTTACGTCACTACTGTAATTCATTTCAGATTTTCAGCATCTGCCATACTTTGCCAAGAAGCAAAAGCATCCAATAGGGCGGAGAAATATTCCAGCTCCTTCCTTCCTTTCTCCCCACACCCCAACCCACGCCCACCCCCCTCCCCCACGCCCCTCCATCCTCCCCAACACCCACCCCCCCCATCCCCATTGCCCCCAATCCCCCATGCCCCCCACCCCCCACTACTAAAAGATGGTTCATTGCAATAACAAGTCAGTTATATAGCTATCAATGGAGAGAGTTGGACACCCACGATTTGACACCTAAAATAGGCTCAATGAAGCTTCCCTTGAGGAAACTGCTGTTTGCTGCATGAGAAACTGAAAAGTGTGGGAAAAGTCAGTGTTTGTCACCACCTACAGAACATGTAGGTAAGACACAGAGGACTGACAAGCCAGTGGTGACATCTGCTCCCGGGGTTTCTCTGTGGACCTGACCTGTCCACGTGATCACACTGCCTCTAGCAGGGATTCTAATTGTGATTCTCTCTCCTGATTTTTTTTTATCAAACAACAAAAGCTAATTGATAAAAATATAACAATAATATAACTCCTTATCACATCTTAGTGTGTGTGTGTGTGTGTGTGTGTGTGTGTGTGTGTGTGTGTGTGTTTGTGGCTGAAACGCAGCAAGGTGCCACAAACAGTCTTGGATGAAGAGACCAAATGACTTTGATATATTTTTATATATTTATTTTTGAAGGCAAACCCTAACCCCAGAAAAGCGATCTGCCAATGGGATAAGAACCAGGCTCCTATTTACTGTATGGTAAACGAGGCGTATGGAGTGAGGAAACTTGCCGAAGGTTTTGCCCTGGCTAGGAATCGAACACAGATCCTCTCGATTGCGTGGCGAGTGCTCTAACCAATACGCTACAAGACTCCGGCACACGAGCCAAAAGGAATGAACCAATGTGCAAATAGTGATGTGTAGATAATGATAATAATAATCCTTGCATTTGATATAGCATCTTATCACGTCTCTGAAACATCTTAAAGCGTTTCACAGTAGGGCCCGTCGATATGGGAAATTTCCGATATAGATATATCGGTTGGCTCATATCGATATATACCAATATATCGATATTTTCGGGGTTTTTATACTGCGCATGCGCGTGCATTCGGAGGTGTGCGCGCATTCGGAGGTGCACGCGCATTCGGAGGTGCGGGCATTCGGGGCCTATCTCGTCAGGAGGTAAATCTCTCTCTCTCTCTCTCTCTCTCTCTCTCTCTCTGTGTCTCTCACACTGACTCTCTCCATCTCTCTCTCTCTCTCTGTGTCTCTCTGTCTGGTCTCTCCCTCCCTCTCCCGCCCCGCCCCCACACCCTCTCTCCTTCCCTCTTCCCCACCACCCTCCGTCTCTCCCTCCCTCTTCCACCCCGTCTCTCCCTCCCTCTCCCCACCCCTGTCTCTCCCTCCCTCTCCCCCCACCCCTTTATATTGTATTCGAGGACTACGAATACAATATGACGGCTTGCACCTTGGTCTGTGCATTGTGTAGAGATGAGCGTTCTGGGTCTTGTAGTTCAGTGTGCGCACATTCGGATGTGCGCGCGCATTCCATGCTCTAGGCCCAGTAGGTTGCAATGCCGGCAACAATATTTTTTTATCAAATTTTTCGATATATCGATATATTTTATATTCCGATATCGGCACATCGATATGAAAATTATATCGGATATTATCGATATATCGACGGGCCCTACTTCACAGAATACATTGTAAAGTGAATTGACTGTATATTTTATGGTCAAAACACGGAAGCCACTTGCACACAACAGTGTCCCGCAAACAGTCATGGATTAAGTGACCAAATTTGAAAACTATTTTTAAGGGATTATTACCCCGGAAAAGTGATCCGCCAATTGACTAACAACTGGGTTCCCTCTTGCTGCTAGGTAAACGGAGATGGGTGGAGTAGAGAAACTTGCCCAACGTTTCACCCTGTCCAGGAATCCAAACTAAGTCCTTTCCCTTGCGAGGCAAGTTCACTTTCACCCACAAATATACAGTCAATTCACTTTACAGTATATTCTGTGAAGCACTTTGAGATGTTGACAAGATGTGAAAAAGCGCTGTATCAAATGCAAAGATTATTATTATATTACTAACCAATAAGCTATATAACTGTACTATAAAGTGAATTGACTGTATACGTTGTGGGTGAAATGTTATGCCAATTTGCATTTATTTATTCAGTGGCTGTAGGTTAGCCTGGATTTAATATGTTGATTTTGAAACCTTTCTCCCCCAATTCATTTCTCTCCTAAGATTTGTAATGACAGTATTTGATTAAGGGCATCATTTCGCACTATCGCATACATTTGTAAGAAGCTGATGGCGGGCAAAGTTCACCTTTACAGATCAACAGTATTAATTGTTCAGCTAAATAGGTCATTGTAACACCTCATTATTCTCTTCTAACTGCCTCTGTAGCCAGACTAAATATCTTCCTATAAAAACGACTCAGTTAGGTTGCAGGATTCCCAATTAGGGTTCAGATTTCATTTTTCATTGTAACTCAGTGGTTAGAGCACTCGACTGGGAAGGGAGAGGCAGTGAAAATGTGAAGTGTTGATTACCTGGGCATGATAAGTTTGCTTATCCCACACCCCTCTGTTTACCTAGCAGTAAGTAGGAACTGGTTGTTAGTCGATTGGAGGATTGCTTTTCTGGGCGTAATAATTCTTTAAAAAATAATGAACGAATGAACGAACATATAAACTGAATGAATGAATGAATGAATGAATTAATTAATTAATAAATGGTCACTCAATCCACGACTGTCTGTGGGTCCCCACCGTGTGCAGATTGGCCCATTAAATATACACTGGGATATACTGGAGGGTGATTGGGAAACTAGATTCCAGTCGATGGAATTACCCAGGGAGTTGTTAAGATCTGGAATGCACTGCCTGAGAGGGTAGAGGTTTGATAATTAATTTCAAAAGGGAATCAGACAGGTATGTACTTAAAAAGGAAACAATTTACAGGGCTATGGGGTAATAGTGAGACTAGCTGTCTGCTCTTTCAAAGCTGGCACAGACACGATAGGCCGAATGTCCTCGAGGATTCTATGATGCTATGAATTCTCCTCTGTGGAGGATGGGAGTAAACTAATGGGAAACATTGGTGAGAGTTTTTCATTTTTTAAAACAACCAATTCTCAAGTAAATAATAATCCTTGCATTTGATATAGCACTTTTCACGTCTTCTAGACGTCTCAAAGCGCTTCACAGAATATACTGTAAAGCAAATTGACTGTATATTTGTGCGTGAAACACGGCAGTCAATTGCGCACAGCAGCGTCCCCCACAAACAGTCGTGGATTGAAATGACCAATTTTTATTATTGTGTTTTTTTGGGGGAGGGATTATTATTAATCATTAATAATAATAATTATTATTATTGATGTTCTTTCAACTGAAAGTCAAACTTCTTGGCATTGCATTGGACTGGCTCGTCAGCACTTTAAACCTTAAACATGCTAAAATTATCTTCAATTAAAATGCCCAACTGAGGAAACAAACAAACAAACAAACAAACAAGTAAGTGTGCAAAAATTAAACAGAATTTAGTTTATATTCATAGTAGTTTAGCTTTTTTGGGTTTAATATTCCTGTCCCATTCTCCAATCTGCCTAACGAGGGCTGGCATTTTCACACTCTCTCAGCCGCACAAAGACATTTCTAGCAATCCGTCCAGAGAGCGAGTGAAACAATATCTATATAGGTAGATCCCGCTTAACGTCGTAGTTTGTTTCTCGAAAAGTGCGACTTTAAGCTAAACGACATTAAGCGAATACATACTCTATCCCGGAGTAGCCTCCAACTTAATCCCTCCCTCACATCTTTCAACGTCATGATCTACCTCTTTGACTGTGCCTTCGCCAATCCCTTCCCTCCAGCTCGAGTGCCAAATCAGGATTGTTCAGTGCCTTGGGGTGTCCGCCCGATGCGAAAGTTGCCGTATAAATCAAAACGTGTATTGTATCGTGTGCAGCAGAAGTCAGCAATGTTTAAGTAACAGCTGGATTGTTAACCAAAGGATGTACAGTACATTCAAAATAATTCCAGAGAGTTGTTACGGTCCGGAATTCACTGCCTGAAATGGTGGAAACCGATTCAACAACAAGTTTCAAAAGGCAATTGGGATAAGTACGAACAGTACTTGGAAAGGAAAAATATGCAAGGATTTGGGAAAAGAGCTGGGGGAGTGGGACTGATTGGGAAGCTCTTCAAAAGAGCCAACACAGGCACGATGGGCTGAACGGCCTTCTTCTGTGCTTTAATATTCTATGATTCTAACTGCAATGGGCGTTAACTCATTGCCTTGAGACATTTTTAATTTTGATGGTTTAGTTTGGCTACATATTAAGGGACCAGTTAGCACCTGGCAGTCTGTAGCTCTCATTTGATCAGAATACTGTAGTATTGAAGCTGGGTTCAAGGATCATGCGTCTATACTTTGAGTTAAATTGCCTTTTACCGATGGTGGTAAGTTTTGGGTGGTGGGGAGTGGGGTGGGGGTGTGTAGTAAAGGAATGTTCACACTTTACAATTTCAATCGGTTTCCTAGGCTCCAAGCTGATTAATAAATTAATTACGCTATTAGTAACTGACTCATAGTTCATCTGTTCGTATCACAAAATTAGATCCAGCTCCTGACTTAATTGTCTTCTTTCTAAAGTGTATTATGGTCAATTAACCTTTGTCTCCTCAGCTGCCGTGTGTGGAACTGATAGTTTTCTGTTGTCAGGCCATCTCCATTTTAATCAATCCTCGAAATAATCATTCCTCCAGTGGGAACTGTGTGGATCGGAGTGAAATGTACAACTGAGAATGTCAGATTCAATGTCTGCCAAACACCCGCCAGAGACATGTCTTCCTGTTATTGGCGTGAAGTTGTAGCTGTAGAATTAGTGTCGGGGGAGGGGGTGCAGGGATGGGGGGGTAGGTGGGAATCCTATAGTTCAGTGGATAGAGCATTCACTTCGCAAACAGGACGACCTGAGTTCGATTCCCAGCCAGGGTGAAATGGTGGGCATGTTTCCTCCACTACACACCACTCTCTGTTTGCAAGCAGTAAGTAGGAACCCGATTGTTAATTACCCTATTAGTAATTTTGCCCACAAATATATAGTTAATTCTCCTACTCTCTTTCCCCCTAGCCCCCCCCACCACCCCCACCCCACAAAGATGTGGAAAGCGCTATATCAAATGTAAGGATTATTATTATGATATATTATATTAATCGATTGGCTGATCTCTTTTTTGAGGGTAATAATCCCTTCAAAATAAATAAATGAATAAATAATAATAATAATTTGGCCTCTCGATCCACGACTATTTGTGAGACACTGCAATTAGCTGCTGCGTTTTGCACACTAAAGATATATAGTCAGTTCACTTTATACAGCAGGATATTCTGTGAAGCGCTATGAGACATCTCAAAGATGAGGTGAGGCATATGTCAAATGCAGGAATTAATATTCATTACTATTTTCCCTGCTTTGTGAAGCAAACCACCGAGTAGTGACACAGTTTGCTATAATCATCCACAGAATGATCCAAGCAGAATATTTCATAAGGTTGCGGAATGTGTCCTCAATTTAGGACTCTGGGAACCTTCCGCGATTCCAGATACAGTATTACCGACTCTTTACGTCGTTCCTCCTTCCATCTGCAGATTAAACAATGGCATCGCCAACCTTGAAATAGGCCTTATGTCATGACCCGCACCATAGCGAGCCTCACTGTAATGAACGATTCTGTGATAAACTGCATTCTGACATTCTGGTTAGGCCAGGTTCAGTAACGGCTTCCTTGGGAAATCAGAACCGTCTCACACATTGTTTTCCATTAAAATTTAACTAATTTACCATCTGATATCCTGAAGTTCCTTCAGATGTGAAGCCTTCTACTCGTTGTGTAGTAAGTACCGGTAGTCTTGTAGCTTGGTGGTTGGCCTCACCTGATATTCTCACTATTTGAACAGTGTTCCGATTTTAGCTCCTTTCTTTTGCTTCCTGGTATCTCAATCTTGACTCATAATTTGAATAACTGGAAGAGAAATGATTGTTTCCAAAAGTCCAACTTGATAAAGTTCACAAGATTACATTGGAATTCCGTCCAACTGACCATGTCTCTGACACAACGGGGTCAGAGGACAGTATTTGTTTTTTTTTAACTTATCCCAGCTTCTCGGTTCATTGGTAACAGTGTTCTATTTCTGGGGCAAGACCGACCAGTTATTTTAATGATTCATCCCATCTAAGAGATTTCCAAAACTTTGACCACCCATGTCCAGAGGGAGGCAGCTGACATAATTGGATAAGACACGATTAAGGTAATCACTCCCATTCTCACAGCCCCTGCCAGAGACATATCAACAAATACATTTGAATTTAGCATCTTTGGTATAAAGAAAATCGGATCACTGCCTCAATGAAGACAAAGAGAACTGCAACTGTGCATCATCATACCAGTCAGGCTGGCACAGCGGTGGTAACAACAACAACAATTGCTTTTACATATATAGCGCCCTCCACGCCAGACGGCATCTCAGAGCGCTTCACAACAATGGATCCCGGGACCGAGCCAGGGTAGAAAGGTGACCAAAAGTGCGGTCGAAGAGAAAGGTCTTTAGCTGTGAGACGTATCACCTCATGATGCCAAACCAGAGGGAAGAGGGAAGGTGACCGAAGGCACAATCAAAGAGAAAGTGTCTTCAAGCGCAACCTGAAAATGGGGGAGGGGGGGCGTGGGGCAAGGGCGAAGGGATTGAGGGAGAGAGTTCCACAGTTTTCCACAGGCGTCATGCCTGAAAGCTCAGTTGCTGATGGTGGGGACGGAGGGTCCGGGGGTCAAGGAGGAGGCCGATTCAAGTCAAGCGGAAGCAGTGGATAGTGGTGTAAAGGAGAGAGCAGGTTGATAGTATAGATCTCTGTGCGTGGAGGGATTTAAATACAAGAGTGAGCATCTTAAAATCAATCGCCTTTGTGACAGGGAGCCAGTGGAGTTTGATAAAGGACTGGGGGTAATGGGGTACAGAGTTTAGTGTGGGTGAGAATGTGAGCGGTGGAGTGTGGAATCAGTCGAATTTTGTGAGCAGGGGAGACTGGCCGGGTAAACATCTTGCCTCTGAGTCAGAAGGTTGTAGGTTCAAACCCCACATCAGGACTTGGAGACAAAGCTGACACTTCAATGTCAGTGTTGGCTTGTGGTTAGTATTGTAGGAAGTTCTGTCCATCAGATGAGACGTTCAACCGAGGTCCTGTCTGCTTGTTCAGGTGCACGTTGAAGATCTCATGGCACTATTTGAAAAGAGGAGATATCTCCCCATGTCCTGGCCAACCATCCCTCAAATAAAATTGGCCACTCACTCCATGTAGCTGTTTGTTGGACATTACTTTGTGCAAACTGGCTGCTGCTTTTTGCCCACAAAACACATAGTCTTTACTGTGTATTATGTGAAGTGCTTTGAGGCTTCCTGATGAAGTAATAAGATGATATATCCCACACAAGCTTCTCTCCCCCATTACCCCAGTCGTTGCCAGCCTCCACTGGCTCCCTGTCCCCAAGAGGATCGATTTCAAGATACTCACCCTTGACTTCAAATCCCTCCACTCCTCTGCACCCCCGTACCTCTGATCTCCTCTCTCCTCAAACCAGCTCCCGCTGCCTTCGCTCCACCGGGTCTGGCCTCCCCCACGTCCCCCCGAATCCTCCGCTCTACCCTCGGCGGCCGTGCCTTCAGCCACTACGCCCCGAGACTCTGGAACTCCCTCACTCCCTTCGCCTCGCCCCCTCTCTTCCCAGTTTCAGGTTACAGTTAAAAACCTTTCTCTTTGACCACACCTTTGGTCACCTCTTTCCCCCTGCCCCTGGCTCGGTCCCGGGATCCGCTATTGTGAAGCGCTCTGAGATGCCGTCTGGCTTGGAGGGCGCTATATAAATCAAAGTTGTTGTTGTTGTTGATATATCAATTGCAAGGATATTATAATTTGGGAGGGAGAGAGTTCCACAGCTTTGGGGCAATGGCTGAAACATTGATTTGATCAAACATTTCAATGGGATTTAGGTCAATTACTTTTACTTTTTATAATCAGAGAAGGAAAAAAAAAGTTTGCCAAACATGTTTTCATGAATGTGATTAGCCATTAAATTATTTATACCATATAAAGAACATTTTAAGTTGGAAATATTCTCAATAAAATAAGTAATCTAGTTATCAAAATCATATTCCAGTAAGGGAAGCCGATAGAATCCATTCCAACCATATCCACTATAGTTTGGGGGTTAACGGTCTGTTATATCTTCTGCTGTGGATGAAATTATTTTTGTGAATGTAGCAGGGTTCTCTGCCCATTTTGACCTGTACTTCCTGTTCCACTCAAGACAATCCCAGCACAGCTTCTTGACATTTAGAGAGTTACTGACCTGTAAGACTTCATCAACCTTATTGAAAGTGTCTTTCTAGATCGCATGATACCTGGATTTGTTAACGTCATGTGGCAATGACTAAGCTTCACTTGACAATCCCTCAAGAGAAATTGCTATCATGGTTTTTTTTCTTTGACCATTTTGCAGAACGCTGCAAAAAGAAATGTAGATCTACATTGCCTTTTAAAATTACCCCCAAATTGTCTTGGGCGTGTAAGTGAACTGATCATCCTTGAGCTCCTATTTTAATAATAATACTCCTTGAATTTGATCCAGAGTCTCAATGCATCTTCAAGATGTCTCAAAGCACTTCACATAACATACTGTAAAGTGAATTCAGTGTATATATACTGATCCTCTGACACATTTGAACATAATTTTAGAGTGTTTGCAGGGAAATTACTGCAGCCTGCTAAATATGCGGAATAGAGAGCACAGATTTCGCAACAAGGCTGGTTTGTGGGGTCCGGCGATATATCGATATATCGGTTATATGAATATATTTTTCGTATTGATATGCCGACATCAGAATTTAAAATGTATCGATCTATCGAAAAATTCGATTTGAAAAAATATATCAGTATATCGTAAATATCGGTATATCGTTTCCGGCGATATATCGGTATTATCGGTATAATGCGAACTTTTTCAACTTAGCTTGTCGCCGGTATTGCAACCTCCTGGGCCTAGAGCATGGAATGCGCGTGCACATCGGAATGCGTGTACGCCTCTGAATACGCGCGCACCCCCGAATGCGCGCGCATGTGCAGTATAAAAAAGCCCGGAAATATCGATATATCGGTATATATCGATTTGAGCCCACCGATATACGATACCGGAAAATTTCCATATCGACGGACCCTACTGGTTTGTATATCAAGAATAATCCTATTAAAAAAATGTTACATAAAAAAAATGGGGGTCACTAAATCCACTACTGTTTTATGGGATCTTATGAGCTACGGAGCTTCTGTGGCTCAGTGGTTAGAGCACTTGTCTTGCAAGCTGGGGAAACCAAGCTGGGGAGACCTGTGTTTGAATCCAGGCAGGTCAGGGCGAAACCTTGGGCAAATTTCCTTACTCCACACGCCTAATAATAATCCCTCCAAAAAAACACAATAATAAAATTGGTCATTCCAATCCACGACTGTGTGTGGGATACTGCTGTGCGCAATTGGCTGCCGCAATTCGCCCACAAATATATACAGTCAATTCACTTTACAGTATATTCTGTGACGCGCTTTGGGACGTTGAGAAGATGTGGAAAGCGCTATATCAAATGCAAGGATTATTATTATTATTATTATTATTATTATTGCTATGTGCAATTGGCTGCCGCGTTTCACCCACAAAATACACAATCGATTCACTTTACAAATATTTTGTGAAGCAATTTGAGATGTCTCAAAGATGTGATAACAACAACTTGGATTTATATAGCGCCCTCCACGCCAGGCGGGCGTGTGTATCTAAAAGCAAGGATCCTTATTACTGTATTATATTTTCAACAAGTGAATGTTGATATTTCCCATTTTTTAAATGACACGGCATTTAAATGTTTTCAAGGGTGAATTGTGTTCAATGTTACACAACTATGATCGTAATTTCACCCCGCAGTGATTTAGCTGAACTGTAGCCAATCTATCCCACAGTACAGATCAAAGGCTTCAACCTAGTTATTTGCTTCACAATGCAGGATTCATTGTGATGATCCTTAAATCAGAAGATCAAGACTCTCTATATGCAGAGTAGCCTTATTTATAGAGTTACGGAGATCTATCTGAATTGTCTTAATCTGTATATGCCTGAGGGAAGAGAGTGAGTCTGACCAATTACGTTTAAATTAACATTGCGTTAGGTTTCAAACAGATCGTTTTTTTTAAAAGTTTACTTTCCGAGTGTGTACAAAAATGTTTCACATTGTGGAAATTTAAGTTGTTGTTGTTATAGGGAGGCCATGTGGCAGAGATTAAAAGAAAAAATTGTCTTATCGATGGACGTTGTGAGGATTTGAAATGCAGCTCGTGATCGACCAGATCACCAAAAATATGCATGGCCTGCTTCACCATGGGTGAGGACTGATAACAACATTAACAAAAACAACAACTTTGATGTATATAGCGCCCTCCACTGCCAGACAGCGTCTCAGAGCGCTTTCCAAGCTGGGGAGACCCAGGACCGAGCCAGGGTCAGGGGCAGAAAGATGACCAAAGTTGTGGTCGAAGAGAAAGGTCTTCAGCTGGGACCTGAAACCGGGAAGAGAGGGGGCGAGGCGAAGGCAGTGAGGGAGGGAGTTCCAGAGTCTCGGGGCATAGTGGCTGAAGGCACGGCCGCCGAGGGTGGAGTGGAGGATTCTGGGGACATGGAGGAGGCCAGACCCAGTGGAGCGAAGGCAGCGGGAGCTGGTTTGGGAAGAGAGGAGATCAGAGAGATAGGGGAGTGCAGAGGAGTGAAGGGATTTGAAAACAAGGGTGAGGATCTTGAAATCGATCCACTCCGGGACAAGGAGCCAGTGAAGTCTGGCAAGGACTGGGGTAATGGGGGAGCGAAGTTTGGTGCGGGTGAGAATGCGGCGGAGTTTTGAATGAGTCGGATGTTATGATAGATTGATAGCTCAAATCCCAGAGGCTTGAAGTGTGAAGGCACTGCCGCGAGTCACTCAGAAATCTAGCAGAAGTGATGTGGAGTGTAGAGCCTATTTCAGTACCCACCGCTCCCCCCCACCACCCCCGCCCCCTCAAGCCAAGATCCACTAATAAATTGATCATGCACTTTGAGGATGCTGTGGCACATTGCTAAGTGCAAATTGACCTCCGCATTCGACAACAACACAGTCACTACAATTCACAGTAAAATCCTCTGAAGCATTTTGAGATGTCTTGACTATGTGCTAGAATGCTAGATCAAATGTAAGGATAATTATAATAATTTAACACAGACTGGGAATTGAACACGTGACCTGGTCTTGATATTTCCGTACTTTCCTTACACCACACGCCTAATAATAATCCCTCAAAAAATAAACAATAATTAATTTGTCATTTCAATCCACGACTGTTTGTGGGACGCTGCTGTGCGCAACTGGCTGGTGCTTTTCACCCACATACATACAGTCAATTCACTTTACAGTATATTCTGTGAAATGTTTTGAGACATCCAGAAGACATGAAGAGCACTAGATATATATATATATATCTATATATATATATATAAATATATAGGATTATACATGCAAGGATTATTATTATTAGGCGTGTGGAGTAAGGAAACTTGCCCAAGGTTTCACCCTGGGAAATTGAACTCAGGGAATTGAACTCAGGTCACTCTAGCTCAGTGCTTTAACCACTGAGCTACAGGACTACACGTAGAATGGAAGTATTATTATCAGTATTATTATAACAGTGGATAGGATCACTCAGGCATATTATGAAAGGTTTCAAACAGGGGAAGCAGTAGAGTACCATGCAACAACAACAACAAAATTACACGTGTATAGCGCCTTTCACGTCGGGAGGACGTCCCAAGGCGCTGGACAGTCAGTGTTTCAGACCCAGAGTCAGGCAATGTTGGGGAGGTTTTGCTTTATTTATAAAAGCTCACACTTCCTCATTAAACAGTCAGCAATCCTTACGTCCAAACAATTCCTGTACTTTTACAAATGTTGAGAAGCGCCTTTGTTACACAGCTAATTCCTTCACAAATTTAGCTCTCCCTCAACCGTATGAACCTGGACAACCCCTCTGCTCAGCAGCCTCTGGCCTGCTTCATGCCCCCGCACACCCAGCCTTCCCCACCCATCCCACTAACGGCAGTCGGGCCTTCAGCCTTTCTGCCCCCGCCCTTTGGAACTTCATCCCACAGTCCCTCCGTCTCACTTCCTCACTTGCCTCCATCAAGGACCCTCCTCGACCATGCCTTCGGTCACCCCCCTCACCTTCCCTAGCCTCCACCCCTTACCCTCCCTGACCTCCTCCCTTCACCCTCCCTAGCCTCCACCCCCTCCAGATCCCAATCACCAGCTTGGGTCCAAATCCCTAACTGTCCAGCACCTTGGGATGTCCTCCCAATGTGAGACACCTTATCAATGTAATTTGTTGCTGTTTAATAGCTCGGGAGCTCCTCATTCTGTATCAGGATGTGTCGGCAGCTGCTGAAATTCCCTTTGTCGTTATTAGTTTGTCCTAATGTTGGTGGGGCTGGGTCAGCAGCAGCTTTTTCCAATTAGGTTTTCAACAATATCCACTCGGACTAGAGCCTTGTGTCTGATTAGTGGCTCACAGCTGCCCTCACCGTGGTTGGCTGCCAATTTGGCATTAGAGCAAACCATAATGGCCAATTAGCTGTTTTAATGAGAAGCCAAAACATACCCCCTTAGCCACTTGTTTCCAGGATTTGACTGCGCTCTCATATAGATATCTGCGGACTCCTGGAGCTCAGTGTTTGGAGCACTCGCTCGCCTCGCAAGTCAATGCACCTGGTTTGATTACTGGCCAGGGTAAAATGCTGGGCAAGTTTGCTTTCTCCACACGTCCCCGTTTACTTTGCAGGTGGATCGCGTGCTTTTTAAGGTTAATAATCTCTCCCCCAAAATAATAATAATAATAAGCAATCCACGACTGTTGGTGGGACGCTGTTCTGTGCACTTGGCTGCCGTGTTACTCCCACAAGTAACAGTCTATTTACTCCAGTCAATTTGACTTGATCATATGTCCTGTAAAGCACTTTGAGATGCGAACAAATACAAGGATGCTTATTATTGCTATTATTTATTTTTCACTCTGCCCTGCTTTTTTCCCCCTCAAATCCCTGACAGTCATTGGGATGCATTGGGATGTCCTCCAAACGTGAAAGGAGCTGTACAAAATGTCACTTGTTTGTTGTTGCTGTTGGTATTATGACTGAACGCATCTCTACGCGAAAACGTGGGGAAGAGGATGTACCTCTCCAACCTGCTTAACTCACATAAATGTAAGTTGTTGTTGTTGCTAATAATTGCTTTGTTGCTGTAATACAGACAGGCCATTCAGTCCATCGAGCCTCTGATCTGTTATGTGCTCAACTCAACCGTTCCACATCTGGAGTGGGGGGTGGGGGAACAACAGAACTAGAGTTGAAAGTTTCCGTTTGCAGTTTACGAAGTATGAACAGATCTGTGTTCAATTCCAAGCAGGTGCAAAACCTTAAGGCAAGTTTACTTACTCCATATGCCTAATAATGATCCCCCCCCAAAAAAAACCAAATAATAAATTGGTCATTTCAATCCACGACTGTTTGTGGGGGACGCTGCTGTTCGCAATTGACTGCTGCATTTCATCCACATCTATGTGGTCAATTCACTTTACAGCATGCTCTGTGAAGCACTTTGAGACATTATATGGAAGGATTATTATTATTGTTATTCTGTAAAGTATGTTTTCTGCGCTAACGTAATGTAAGTGCCAACGTTACACTGAATATCTGAAAGACAAATCCTATGTTAATTCGACATTAAACAAAGGTCTTTTGATGTCGTGGGAAGAAGAAAATTCCGGTGTGAACTGAATGTGTTAATGACCTATTTTGAAGCTTTGTGAAAGAGAAGGTAACGAAAAACACATTCTTTAGGTCTGCTACTCCATTGGACTTGGTGTTTGACAAAGAAAATCCCATTACATTGAAGATCAGAAGAGGAAAAACAACAATATTACATTTGCAAAACGCCTTTCACAGCGGGAGGAGGTCCCAAGGCACCGAACAGTCAGGGATCAGGCTCTGGGCCCAATTTAGAGAGACTGTGAGAAAGTAAATTTCGCTAAATTTGATTGTGTTGAATAAAAGCAATATCATTGTAGCAAATGGCCGCACAGTAATCTAGTATTTACTTTAATATTTTAATTTACCATCAGAAATAATAATTGTTAAATTTCGTAGCCTTCCACAGTTGGGCAATGTCTCAGAGAATAGTAATAATGGGATAATAATAATGATAATTATTATTATAATCCTGGTATTTAATGTAGCATCTTCAAGATATCTCAAAGACATCTTCACGGAATATACTGTATCAAGTGAATTGACTGTATTTTGTGGGCAAAATATAATATATAATGTTAAGCTTGGTGCCAAAATATCCATCCAACTTGGGAGAAACTTGGCAAGAAACTTAGAAAGCAGAAATATAGATTTTTCACATACAATCACGTTCTGTCTTAGAGACAGGACAGCTTTGAAGAGGAAGGTTTTGAAATGTGCCTTGCAAGTGAGAGGACTTGAGCTTGATTCCTGGGAAGTGTAAACCTTAGGTAAATTTTCTTACTGCTCTGTATGTAGGAAACCGCTTGTTAGTCGATTGAAAGATCGATTTTCTGGGGTACGAATGCTTTTTTTAAAAAAAAATGTGGTCACTCAATCCACGACTGTCACATTTCACCCACAAAATGTACCATCAATTCAATTTTTACAGTATATTCAGTGAAACACTTTGAGATGTCTCGAAGACATTATTATTATTATTCCTCTTTGGTTAAAAATCAGCAGAACTGTGAAAATACCTAAATTTAATCTTAATTCACGGCCGGGCATGTGGTTAACTGGAGGCGAGTGATATCGTTGTAATATATTGTTACCGCATCTCATTAAGAATCATATTTCTGTCAGATAGTGTCTGGAGGGTAGGGTATTCAATGGCATACAATTCAGACATTATGGAATCATCTGAAATAAAATGCTTGTTTGTTCAGACAAGATGATTGATCCGAATGTCCGCCCCCCGCCCCCTATATGTTAAAGAGGACATTAAAATTCCATGGTGTTAATGTCAAAAGACTCCATACACCTCACCCACAAACTGAATCGAACAAAATGGGCAATGGGATTCCTCGCTTGAAAGCCGGCATCAAAATGCCACTGAACACTCCACCGCACCGATCTCACCAAATTCGATGTCGTTACTTGGGGGAGAGAATGTTGTTGCTTTTCCATGCATTGATTTAATGAAATTACCCTCTGTGTGGTAAACACTATTCTGACCCGGGCTGAACGCTAGACAAAAAAAACAGCAGGGAATCTTGCCCAACAAGTCACCAAATGAAATTGATCGAATGTACAAAATTGACTGCTACATTTGTCCACAAAACAGCAACTGCAATTTATAGTATATCGTGTGAAGCATTTGGGGACGTCCTCCCGGGGTAAAAAAAAATAGCCGCACCAAATGTAAGGATTATTATCCTTATTATTACTTCCCCTCACATTCCTGGTTTCTGACAGAGGGAGATCTGAACATGGGAACCAAATATCTTTGCCATTGGGGAAAATAAAAGACACATGAAATTAACCAAATGGAAACAGACGGGTAAATAACTGCAGGGGATCTTCGTACAGATTGTTGCAAATTAGCATTTTGAAAAGTCTAATTCATTTCTTAGCGGAGCTGGTAATTTGCAGATCAACAAAGATTAACGATGAGCACAGGGTCTGCTAATTTCCTCAATTTAAATACACGGTGCATCAACATGTTCATATTAATATTTGCCAAAAGACAAATATTGGTAATCAAATGTATTGAAGTTTCTGTAATAATAATATTATTATTAATAATAATATGTGGGGCTCCTCCGGCTCAGTGGTTAGAGCACTTGTCTTGCAAGCTGGGAAGACCATGCTGTGTTCAAATCCAGGCAGGTCAGGGCAAAACCTTGGGCAAGTTTCCTTACTCCACACACCTAATAATAATCCCTCCAAAAAAAATCACAATAATAAAATTGGTCATTTCAACTTACGACTGTTTTGTGGGGGACGCTGCTGTGCGCAATTGGCTGCCGCGATTCGCCCACAGATATATAGTAAATTCACTTTACAGTATATTCTGTGAAGCGCTTTGGGAAGGCGATAAGATGTGAAAAGCGCTATATCAAATGCAAGGATTGTTATTATTATTAATAAGAATCCTTGCATTATCACATCATCTTCAAGACGTCTCAAAGCACTTCACAGAATATACTGTAAAGTGAATTGACTGAATATTTGTGGTCAAAACGTGGCAGTGTCCCACAAACAGTTGTGGATTGAGTGACCACATATTTTTTTGTTTTTGTTTTTAAGGGATTACTTACCCTGGAAAAGCAGTCCATCAATCGACCAACAACTGGGTTCCTACATATGCTGGGGAAACAGAGGCATGTGGATTAAGGAAATTTACTCTTTGAAGATGATAACACTAATAATAATAATCCTTGCATTTGAGTTACAGCTCCTTATAAATGCAACAGAGTGATTCAGAAATGTTAATAAGAAATGTTAGTGTCTATGATTGTTCAAAGCAATTATTTATAAGTGAGTATGGCAAGTGAACAGTTTTATATCCATTCTCAAATCCGTGAATTGTTTATTTATCTGCTAATCTTCGGTCCATATAAATATTCTTGGTGTTTTCCTGGGAGTTGTGGACTTCTTCAAAATTACTTTTTACCAAAATAAAGGTTTTTAAAATCTTTATATAGTTTACAAGTTCGTCCAACGGAGGTAACTGAGAAGTATGATTGGCAGAAACACGCGGTACGGTACATTCCAGCAATATCTTCTGGCTTATTTGATAAATTTTGACAGCTCCCCCACACACACCTGTTGCCATGTACTGTACATGTATTTTCTCATGAAAGAACATCTTTCATCATGTATTCCTAAAGATGAAAAATCTGAATCACAGACTTATCATTTAATGTCATCATCCTCATGAAAAATTAAACATAGCCACATGCAATAACTGTCATTGTTGAGTTATGAAAAGCCAGAATAGAGATGTCCTCTAGGCTTGTAACAATACCACAAGTGATACGTTGAAAGCAAACAATATGTTCTAAAACATCTTATGTTGAATGAATGGCTCTGTGGGTTACCTGCCACCTTGTTCCTTTAATTCAGGGTATGAACCTGTGTTTTGAATCTGTCTTTGAATCCGCCATTATTTAATAATAATAATCTTGCGCTTGGAAGCAATCTAGAAATTCAAGGTTTGCCGATGGTTTCACTCAGGAGCTAACTAATCAATGGAAACATTCAGATGATTGATTTGGCTTTGCTCTCTTGTCAACGTTGAGAATTCATGAGCATCGCTGGCTTTCATTTATTCTAAATTCCTACTGCTGTACATATCCCCATATCCCTTGATCCCTTTATCCACAAGAAATCTAAATTTTAAAAAGAGTCTCAGTGCTGTGGCCTCAAACCACTTCCCAGTAACCTGTTCCAGTCATCATTTACCCTGTGGGTAAAGAAAAACATCCTACTGTCTGTGCCGAGGTGATTCCTTCGCAAATCTGTTACAAGAATAATAATAATAATCCCCGCGTTTGATATAGCTCCTTATCACGTCTTCAAGGTGTCTCAAACAACAACAACAACAAAATTACTTTTTTTTCTCAGAATGCTTCATGGAATATTGTAAAGTGAATGGACTACATTTTGTGGGGTGTAACACGGCAGCCAATTGTCCACAAACAGCCAAAGATTGAGTTACCAAGTTATTATTATTAATTTTTTTAAAGGGATTATTACCCCCTGGAAAGGCAATCTATCAATCGACCAATTTTGTTGTTGCTGTTGTTGTAAGGCACAGGAGACTAAGGTACGATTTTCATTCCCAGTAATGCATTGACAGTATTTACGATATAAAGGTTTAAATACTCAGCAACGTTTACAAGAGTTTATAGTTTCCGACGTGACCCTTCATCGGAACTTAAAAGAGTGATTGGTTTGCCCCCTGCTCTGCACAGCTCGAAGCTCTTTGTGTGGCAAAAGGCTGTGGGTTTTTTAGAGCACTATTGCAGAATCCGAAAGTGGATGCCCTCGAGTAATGAGATAAGCTGGCAGTTTTTACACTGTGGGAAATAACGTCTGCTCAATTGAACATTAGGATGAAAGCTTTGGAATGGCAGGAAATCAGACTTAAAACAATTTAAGTATAATTTTCCTGCGAGCCGTGGGGGTTTACCAATCTGTGGAAGACACTGCCCCCCACTCGATGTCTGAAATGAGCACCCTTCTTAGCCAGACAAGATCGAGAGAGAGAGAGAGAACCAGAAAGTGAAAAGAAAAGAACTATAAGTGACTTTGCTAATAAAGCAGGAGAAGATAGACATTTCAAAGGGCAGCCTGGATTTGAAACCTGCTCTAAGAGTGATAAACGTTTCATTTATAATGCAGTCAGTCAAACTGCAGGCTGATGGTCAATGGGTTGTTTATGGAAGCTGAACATTAGTGGAGTCTTGTAGGGTACTGGTTAGAGCTCTGGCCTTGCAAGCGAGAGGACCTAGGTTCGATTTCCAGGCAGGGCGAGAAATGTTTAGGCAAGTTTCCTTAATCTACAAGCCTCTGTTTACCTAGCAGTAAGTAAGGAACTCGGTTGTTAGTTGAATGACGGATCACTTTTCCAGGGGGGAAATCATCCCTTCCAAAAAATAATAATAATTTGGTCACTCAATCCACGACTGTTTGTGGGGGACACTGCTGTGCGCAAATTGGCTGCCACAATTCACCACAAAATATGCAGTCAATTCACTCTACACTATATTCTGTCACATTCTTTGAGATGTAATAAGGCATTATAGCAAATGCAAGGATTATTATTATTCAGTTTAGTTAGGCAAATTTATTTTCAAACAATACTTTTAGTGGTAAAGACCACCAGGAAGTAATCCTTTAATATATTCACTGTAGTATCTCCTGTGTTCAGGATTGCTGGGCAGAACATCGAAAGAAACTCCTTTTTTTTTCTTTTCAGATGGTGTCATGGAATTGTTACCAATCAACTGAACAGTTAACGTTTCAGGTCGATGATCCGACAAGGTTCTATAAAAAATAATAATCTTCAAGCGCTTGATAGAATATACTGTATATTGTACAGTAAAGTGAATTGACTATATATGTATGTGTGGGAGAAACACGGCAGCGCACAGCAGTATCCCACAAACAGTTGTGGTTTGAGTGACCAAATTATTGGGGTGTTTTTCTTGAACGATTATCATCAGGAGTGTTGGAGTAAGGAAACATGCCTAAGGTTTCACTCTGCCAGGAATCGAACCCAGGACTCCCCACTGAAACGTTTTGACGAAAGGTCATCGGACTGAAACGTTAACTCACTTTCCTCTCTCGATCAATGCTGCCAGACTTGCTGAATGTTCCCAGTGTTTCTGTGTTTATTGCTATTTTCAATGCTGCTTTGACTGAGTAGTAATGTAGCGGAGAGACAGGCCAGACTAGAGTGGGTTCAATGTTTGGCTACTGAGGGCCAGATATTGTATTGATGAAATGTCTGCTGGCTGCACGGGCACTATTTTTGGATTCCACTTTCCCCGAAACCCATAAGAATCATATAGAAATCCTATATTTTCAGACGCGTAAAACATATTTTAGACAGTGTAAAGTGTATCTATTGGACTGTATATATTTGTGGGTGAAACGCGACAGCCAATTGAGCACAGCAGCATCCCCCACACAAACAGTCGTGGATTGAAATGACTGATTTTTATGATTTTTTTTGGGTGGGGGGTGGGGGAACGGATGGATTATTTGACAAACAATTTGACGGATTATTTGATAAAATGACAAATAAATTAATCATTGGAATCAGAATCAGAGTTGCAAGGCACCATGTTAATTTAGTAGATAAGCCCATTCACATGTAAAATGTACATACCCCAATCGCTGCTGAAATCATGCGCTTTCAGTCACAAAAACAATCACCTCCATGAAACCCACCACGTGCTCATTGGACCCCATCCCCACCCCCCTCCTCCACACCCAGCTCCATTTGTTAGCCCCGCTCATTTCTGACACCATTAACCTTTCCCTCTCCTCAGGAACCGTCCCTACCTCCCTTAAAACAGCCACCATCACCCCTATCCTGAAGAAACCCTCCCTTGATGCGTCGCAACCATCAAGTTATCGACCCATCTCCAACCTCCCGTTTCTATCCAAGGTCCTTGAAAGAGTGGTTGCCTCCCAGCTCCGCTCTTTCCTTTCAAATCACTCACTTCTTGAACCCCTCCAATCAGGTTTCCGCCCTATCCACAGCACAGAAACTGCCCTGGTCAAGGTTACAAATGACATCCTAACCGCCTGTGACCAGGGATCCCTCTGCCTCCTCGTCCTCCTTGACCTGTCTGCTGCGTTCGACACAGTCGATCACACCATCCTCCTTCAACGTCTTTCCTCCCACCTCAACCTTCAAGGCACAGTCCTTGACTGGTTCCACTCTTATTTGACCCATCGTTCACATTTTGTTTCTTCCAATGGCTTTTCTTCAAACCCCCGCACAGTTTCCCACGGCGTCCCTCAGGGCTCTGTCCTCGGTCCCCTTCTTTTCACCCTTTACACGCTCCCCCTGGGCGACGTCATCCGCAGACATGGGGTAAATTTCCACATGTATGCGGATGACACCCAGTTGTACCTTTCTGCCTCATCCCTCAACCCCCAGACGATCGATGTTCTGACAGCATGTCTGTCCGACATCGAGTCGTGGACGAGGGACAACTTTTTGCAATTGAACGTGAATAAGACCGAGGCCCTCCTGATTGGCTCAAGCCAGCGCCTCCGCACATCGGGCGCTGCCAGCCTCAACATCCAAGGCTGCACTCTCCACCTCACAAAGCCAGTCAGGAACCTCGGCATCATGTTCGATCAAAAACTTTCCTTCCTCCCCCACATCCGCGCCTTGACCGGCACTGCCTATTTCCATCTGCGCAACATTGCCAGGCTCCGCAACTATCTTACCCCCCGCGCTGCCGAAACACTTGTGCATGCTTACATCACCTCACGGCTGGACTACGGAAATTCTCTCCTAGTCGGCCTCCCCAGTTCCTCCATTCATAGGCTGCAGGCCATCCAAAACTCTGCAGCCCGTGTACTATCCCGCACCCGCCTCCGTGACCACATAACCCCCACCCTCGCCCGTCTCCACTGGCTCCCCATCCTCCAGAGGATCGAGTTCAAGATCCTCGTCCTCACCTTCAAGGCCTTACACGGCCTTGCCCCATCCTACCTAGCCGATCTACTCTCCCCCTACACGCCCACCCGGACCCTCCGTTCAACAGGACTTGGCCTGCTCCAAGCCCCCCGCCCGAACCGCCCCACCATCGGAGGCCGGACCTTCAGTTTCTCTGCTCCCACCCTATGGAATGCCATCCCTCAATCCCTCCGTTTCGCCTCTTCCCTTTCCTCTTTCAAGGCCGGTTTGAAGACTTTCCTCTTCGATCGTGCCTTTTGTTCCACCTCAAACTCTTTTACCTCCCCTTCGTGTTTCACCCCTTCCCAAACACTCCCCTCCCAGCTCGGGTCACACGCCTCTTATTCAGCGCCTTGGGACGTCCTCCCAACGTGAAAGGCGCTCTATAAATGTAAATTGTTGTTGTTGTTGTTTCTGTGCGCTGGACATTCATTGCAATTCCTTGCTTACTTGAACATATTCAAGACTGAGATTGATAGATTTCTACAGGGCAGAGGGATTAAGGGATATGGGGATAAAGCGGGCAGATTAGGAATTAGGCTGGAAGATCAGCCATGATTTTATTGAATGGCGGGGTCGGCTTGAGGGGCCGAATGGCTTACTCCTGCTCCTAATTCCCAGGTTCCTGTGTTCCGAAGACAATAAATTTGAAATGACCAAAAATAAGTCCAGAGGAGACGTGAGATCAAGTTTACGTTCTTTGGATAAAAACAAAGTTACATTACAGGCAATATGGAATCCTATATTTCTGCACAGTTTTAGCTGAAAAAAAAAGTATATTGGAGAAGATTTCGCAATGACAAATAATTATCCATCTCTAACAGATTTTGTGGGTTCCTCCCTCATATGTAGAGATGTTCTGTTTGGTTTCAATTGAACATCGTGGTTCATTGAAGGAGTATTTGTCTAGATTCTGCAAAAGGATAAAATAGAATTGGTGTAATAACAATAACAACAACAAAATTACACTTATAAAGCACCTTTCACGTTGGGAGGACATCCCAAAGCGCTGAACAGTTAGGTCAGGACCCGAGCGCGTGTGGGGGGGTGGTGGGGGGGTAGGGGAAAGGAGAGTAGGAGAGGGGGGAAAGTTAGGAGGGGAGCAGAAGGCAGGGTTGACGAGGAAGGTCTTGAGTCCGGCCTTGAAGGAGGAAAGGGAGGAAGCGAGGTGAAGGGATTGCGGGATGGAGTTCCAGAGTGTGGGGGCAGAGAGGCTGAAAACCTGGCCACTGATGGTAGGGCGGGGGACATGGAGTACGCCAGAGCCCGCTGAACAGAGTTGACGGGCGGGCTGGGCTGACAGGGAGACAGCAGTAAAGTAAGGGCTGAGTGAAAGTGTAAGTAAAGTGGGCTGAGCAAAACACAAAAAATGGGCTGTGCTAAACCGACATCGTCAGTGGGAAACATTGATCAGAAACAGTAATGGGAACACTTTTACACTAATTACCCGAAAGCATGATTGGACTGGAATAACTATTTCAGTAATAATTTCATGTCATGGCTATTGCGGCCAGATCAATGGCTTTTATTGCTTTCACACAGCAAATTCTGGATGGTTCAATCCTCAAATAATGCTCAGTTACTGATTTTCAGAGAAGTTCAAAGCTGATACATTGGTGATATATAATAATAATAATCCTTTCATTTGATATCACGCCTTTGAGATGTCTCAAAGCGCTTCACGGAATCTATTGTGAAGCAAATTGATTGTATAATTTGTGAGGCAAACGTGGCAGCCAATTGAGTTCAGCAGCGTCCCACAAACATTTGTAGATTGATTGACCAAATTATTATGATTACTCACTGCTCGGTGCACAGAGGCATGTGGAGTAAGGAAACTTGCCCAACATTTCACCCTGCCTGGGAATCGAACCCAGGTCCTATTTTTTACATATATGTTTTAGCTGTTTTGATTTGGGAATCACTACAGGTTTCGTGTAGGTGTCAAGTGTGCTCCAGCGTGTTGGAATGTGAGGTGCACAAATGAGGGATTAATGAATGAATTAAGTATTAACAAGTATTGCTTGTCGCACCGTACAGTGCCTTAGATGAGCTTGTAAAATCCATACAGCCAGCTGCATATAAGTCGCCATTAGCAAAGGAGACAAAGATCTTGAGGGTCAGGAGGGCGGCCGAAAGCACGTTCGAAGAAGAGGTTTTTCGGACATGCCTTGAAAGAGACAAGGGCGGAAGCGAGGTGAAGGGACTATGGGATAGACTATGGGGGCAGAGAGGCTGAAGGCCTAACAAAGCAATGACTGATGCGCCTGTACTGTATTGCCCAATAGAGCAACTTGCCAACATTTTAACCTAAAGTTATATGATTGGTCGCTCCACATTCCTTCAGATCACACCAATTCCTCATAGACACACCTGGACTGAGCTCCGTGTGTGTTTAACATGCTGGTGATCTAATAATAACAATAATAATCCTTGCATTGATGTAATGCCTTATCACTTGTTCAAGGCGTCTCAAAGCGCTTCACAGAATATTTCTGTAAAGTCAAATGACTATATTTTGTTTGGCGAAATACGGCCAACCAGTCGTGCACAGCAGTTTCCCATGAACGTGGATTGAGTGACCAAACTATACTTATTTATTTTTGAAGGGATTATTTACTGCCCCAGAAAAGCGATCAGCCGATCAACCGGATTCCACTTACTGCAAGGTAACCAGAGGTGTGTTGATTAAGTAAATTTGCTGAGCGTTTTGCCCTGCACGGGAATCAAACCCAGGCCCTCTCACTTGCGAGGCGAGTGCTCTAACCACTAGGATGAATGTAAATCTTTAAGTGGTAACGCGGAAATTTAATTTAAAGCCAGTTGCCAAATTTAGATGATTCAATAAAAATCAAGGTACCGTAATAATTATACAGTGACACGGAAAATGAGACAATGGCTTCAAAATAGCAAAATTAAGGTAATTAAATCGTAAATGTTGTAGCATTTTCAACGGAAAGGGAATGGAGGAATACATCAAGTGAACAGGAAAAAGTAAACTGGCTACAAATTTAATTCAATTCATAGATGAATAGAATCATCAACAGCAATGTTTTCAAAAGAGAAAAGTCCAACGCACAGTGAACCTCCCTTAATCGCGAGGTTGAAAAGATGGAACACTTTAAGTTGTTCACAGGAATCTTTTTAGTAGATGAATGATAGTGACACTAATAATAATGATGATAATAATCTTTTCATTTGATACAGTGCCTTAGATGAACTAGACAGACAGATAGACAGACAGACAGACAGATAGATATACACACACACACCACATACATGCACGCACACACACCACATACATACATAATTCTTTTAAAAAAATAAAAATAATTTGGTCACTCTATCCACGTCTTTGAGATGTTATGAAGACGTGATAGGATGTTATATCAAATGCAAGGGTTATTATAATTCTTCTTAAAATTATTATTATTATTCAGACTCAACACAGACCTCCACACCCCACCACCCCCCCACAACCACCACCACCACGCTGAGGAAAATTATTCCTATTCGTTAATATCAGGAAAACCATAAGTGAAAATAAAATATTAGGAGATGACGCACCATTCAGTTCCTCCTGCCTCTCTGCAACAATCCTTTCAAAATGCTCCTTCATCGTAGGGTACATCTCCAGCGCTTCGTTGAAGTCAGTCTTGGATATGGTGTAGAATCTGCAAGGAGTTGTGGCTGTCACTGTGACTTCCCTCAGCCTGTCAGTCAACAAACTCATTTCTACACAAAGGGAGTGGATAGAAAAGGTGGCGAGTGGCTCAGCGATTTCAACAGCAACAAACAGCAAAATGACACGTTGGGGGGACGTCCCCAATTTCACCCCCAAAAATACACAATTAGTTCGCTTTACAGTATACTCTGTGAAGCGCTTTGAGGTGTCTCGAAGTACATGATAAGGCTCTAATATCAATGGCAAGGATTATTAATATTATCAATAACCACACTGGTACTCCAGCCACCTCCACTTCCTTAATGATAATAATAATCATCCTTGCATTTGATATAGCGCTTTTCACATCTTATTGATATCCTAAAGCGCTTCACAGAATATCCTGTAAAGTGAATTGACTGTACATATTTGTGGGCGAATCGCGGCAGCCAATTGTGCACAGCAGTGTCCCCCACAAACAGTTGTGGATTGAAATGACCAATTTTCTTATTGTGATTTTTAGGAGGGATTATTATTAGGCGTGTGGAGTAAGGAAATTTGCCCAAGGTTTCGCCCTGACCTGCCTGGATTCGAACACAGGTCTCCCCAGCTTGGTCTCTCCAGCTTGCAAGACAAGTGTTCTAACCACAGGAGCTCCCCTTAAAGCACAGGTGTGTGCCATTGAACACTTCTGGCTTGAATCAAATTTAACAGTCCATCGGCACATCTGGCTGAACCTTATCACCGCCTATTTCCATCTGCGCAACATTGCCAGGCTCCGCAACTATCTTACCCCCCGCGCTGCCGAAACACTCGTGCACGCGTACATCACCTCACGGCTGGATTACGGAAATTCTCTCCTAATCGGCCTCCCCAGTTCCTCCATTCACAGGCTGCAGGCCATCCAAAACTCTGCAGCCCGTGTACTATCCCGCACTCGCCTCCGTGACCACATAACCCCCACCCTCGCCCTTCTCCACTGGCTCCCCATCCTCCAGAGGATCGAATTTAAGATCCTCGTCCTCACCTACAAGGCCTTGCACGGCCTTGCCCCATCCTACCTAACCGATCTACTCTCCCCCTACACGCTCACCCGGACCCTCCGTTCAACAGGACTTGGCCTGCTCCAAGCCCCCCGCCCGAACCGCACCACCATCGGAGGCCGGGCCTTCAGTTTCTCCGCTCCCACCTTATGGAATGCCATCCCTCAATCCCTCCGTTTCGCCTCTTCCCTTTCCTCTTTCAAGGCCGATTTGAAGACTTTCCTCTTCGATCGTGCCTTTTGTTCCACCCCGAACTCTTTTACCTCCCCTTCGTGTTTCACCCCTTCCCAAACACTCGCCTCTCAGCTCGGGTCACACGCCTCTTGTTTAGCGCCTTGGGACGTCCTCCCGACGTGAAAGGCGCAATATAAATTGTTGTTGTTGTTGTTGTTATCCAATCCCACCGCCGCCACTAAATCATTGATCTACTCCAAAACAATCTTGGAGGCCAAGGACAACCCCCAGATTCCTCTTCTCCATCAGCAACTGGCTAATCCACCCACACCTGCACGGCTCGCCTAGGCCTCCAATGTCGAGGGTAACTGCTCAGCTGCCTCTACCCTTCTGTCTACTACCCTTCCCAACTCCCCCTCACTTTTGAACCCATCTCCCACCCTCTCTCACCTCCACTATAACTCGCATGAAATCAACTACCTGCTCCCTCAATCCCACCCCTGCCCCTCCCCTTACCTCCCAGCTTCACTTCTTTGCACCCCCCACCCCCCCACTCCTTCCCACTCACAGATTTCATAAACCTCTCCATGTTCACTGGCGCTGTTCCTCACCCCTTTAAAAACAGCCGTCATCACACCCATCCTTAAAAACCCTCCTTGAACCCATCCCTGCTTTCAACCTACTGTACTGCCCTATCTCCAACCTCCCTTTCCTCTCTAAGATCCTGGAATGAGTTGTTGCTTCTCAGCTTCGCTCTTTCCTCTTCTCCCACTCCTTCACAAACCCCATCCCATCAGCTTTCCATGCCTGCACCACAGAAACGGCTTTGGTCAAAGTGACAAAGTCCTTCTCTGACCAGAGCTCCCTCTGCATCCTTGGCCTCCTTGACCTCTCTTATATAACTGCAATTTTGTTGTTGTTGCTGTCCTCGACACTGTGGAACACTCTATCCTCCCTCACCACCTCTCCTCTCACCTCAACCCGTCACAGTTCTGTCCTTGGGATGGTTCAGATCATACCTCTCATATCATCTCCACTTCATCCCCACCAAACGGTTTATTATCTAGCCCTCGCACTGTCTTGTATGGTGTTGCTCGGGGCTCTGTCCTTCGTCCCCTCCACTTCAACATCTATTCGCTCCCTCTTGGTGACATCATGCACAGAAATTGGGTCAACTTCCATATGTACTGCCCAGCACCTTGGGACATCCTCCCAATGTGAAAGCACTTTACAAATGTAACTTTGTTGTTGTTGGATTACTATTATTATTTAGAAAAAGTACCCAAGTCATCGAGTCAGCAAACCTTATTTAAATTGGAGTAAGGAAACTTCCCCAACATTTCGCCCTGTCCAGGAATCAAATTTAGGTCCTTTCATTTGCGACATTGAAAAGTAGGACTATTTACAGAAAAAATATTGTTTCTTATGGTTGGACGCAGATGATTGAAAAATTCATCATAAAACAAGATGTTGCCTTGAAAATGCGAGTAAATTCATTAATACAGTACGTCACTACATTGTGTACTTGCCAGGATTCTCCACTTAGCCCAGCCAATTCTCCTTCCCAGACTGTGTGTGAAAGTTAGTGAGGGAAAAAGCTAGATTTAAACAGTAGACATCTACGTAAGTACTGTATGCTTGTATATAGGTGTTCCACTGTTGTGCCTATGGACAATTTGCTTCCAGTAAAGTTCATATAATTATATGTGTGCTACAGCCAGGCATTCCACTTAAATTTAATATCCAGACTGAGCTTTTTGGGGGTTTACAATCTGCTGTGAAACTCTTGAGTTAAAATGTAATAATAATAACAAATACTTGTTGCCTTTGATGAGGAGCTTTATCATGTCTTTGGAGTTGTCTCAAAGGGCTTCCATAAACTACACAGTGAAACGAATTGACGGTATATTTTGTGAGCGAAAAACAGAAGCCAATTGTGGGGCGCACACACAATCGTGCATTGAGTGATCAAATTATTATTTGGGGGGGGGGGGGGAAAGTTTATTACGCAGAAAAGCAATCTGCCAATCAACTAACAACTGGGTTCCTACTGACTGCTAGGTAAACAGAGGCAAGGTAAGTAAGGAAACTTGCCTATCGTTTTTCCCTGTCTGGGAATCAAACGCAGGTCCTCTCGCTTGTGAAGAGAGTGCTCTAACCACTAAGCTTTTCTTTCATAATCTATGTGGATTAGTAAAATGCAGTACTGATGGTTGATCAAATCATCACAGCCATTATAATAATTATTATTGCGATAAAAAGAATGATAATTAAAAGGCAATTATAAAAACAACATCATTAGGATAATAATATTTGTTAAGTATTATAATGTTAATAGATTTGACTAAATTTCATATTTAAAATGTAACATTTAGAGTTGAGGTACCGACTAATCGGCCATGATTTTATAGACTGGTCAAACAGGCTTGAGGGGCTGGAAAGGCTTTTCCTCCTGTTATAATCTTCCCATATTATTGATGTCATGAGGGCCATTTAATAAGTGAAAATCCAAAGCTTTTTGAAAAACAACATTTATGTGACTTAATTCAGTCTTTTAAACAGAAGTAAAATAAAATTCAATTCACCACAAATTCTCCAATATTAGATTTGGGCTCCTGGATGGTTTTTTTTCACTTTTGTAGTACTGTATTCATAACAACAGCAACAACAACAACAATATCAACAGATGATATTTTACACAGCACCTTGTCATGTGCGGAAGCTGGCCAGTAAGAGATTTCGACCTGAGCTGGAGGGTTGGGATAGTACACATCTACTAGTTTGCACACAACAATGCCCCACCAATGGCTGTGTGTAATAATCCATTGATACCTAAAGCTACCCCAAAGCTTGCTTTTTAAAATATTTCTAAGACATTCTCCTTGAAACTTAATTTCTGCCTCCGTCAAATATGTTTTTTCATCCGTCCGTCCGTCCGTCCGTCCGTCCGTCCGTCCGTCCATCCCTCCCTTCTTCCCACCCTCTCCTCCCCCATTTCCCACTCTCTCCCCTCCATCCATCTATCAACCTACCCATCCTCTATCCTATCTAAGCCAGCTGCTATGTGGCTGTTATATTTCCCCCAAAATACACAGTCACTATACAGTCACTACACTGTGAAGTGCTTTGTCTGAAAGATGTGATAATAATAATCCGTGCATTTGATATAGCGCTTTTCACATCTTCTAGATGACTCAAAGCGCTTCACAGAATGTATTGTAAAGTGAATTGACTGTGACTGAGGGTGAAACGCGGCAGCCATTTACGCACAGGAGTGTTGATTGAAATGACTGATTTATTATTATTATTGTTTTCCTTTAAGGGGTTATTTTTAGGCAGGAGATTTACCCAAGTTTTTGCCCTGTCAGGAATTGAACCTGGAACACTTCGCTTGTAAGGCGAGCGCTCTAACCCCTGAACTCCAGCGCTCCCACGAGGTTCTCCTCAAGGCGCTATATCAAGTGTAAGGGTTTTATGATTGTGGATATACACACGAGAAACACCGCGACAGGTTTTCCATTCCGCCTCCCTTTCCAACTCGGTAAAATTTTCGAGTGGATGGACCAATCTGCTATGAATTAGGCGTTGAAACAACGTGTATTCCTTCAAATCAAGATTAAATACGGTTAAAAAAAAAAGTCCGAGCCGCACGTCTGTAGTCACCAAGAGTGATTAATTCTTCTTTGTAAGGAGTGAATTAATTTGAGTATGTCTGCAGAGCCGGCTGATGGGCTACAGTGTTTTTCCCCCACCTCCCCCCATTCAACTATCCTTGGGATATTTTTCTGCTGAATTTAAAATGAACCTAAACTGTAATGCTGCATGGCAGATAGTGCATCATTGCTTTGATAAACATCTAAGATGCTAATGAACAAAGGCTCGCAGTCTTCATTTCACATCGCAGGCGCACTAACTTGACAACATGCAGCGACTTCAAAAACTAACATCCTGAACAGCATTAAAAATAACACCTCAGAAAAAATTATTCTCTTTTCAATGTTGCTTTCAACCTGGCAATGTTTTTCTCTCCCCACCTCCCCCATTCCACCCCCCCCCCCCCCCCTCCCTCACTCCCCCACCCCCCCCACCTATTTTTAAATAAATAAATAAACACATTTGCACATCAAACGCAAATGCTTTGAAACTGAAGAGGATCCCGATCGGCCCTGCTTGGCATGCAAATCATATCACAAGGTTCTCATTAGCATAAATGCATGAGCAAGTCTAAATGCTTTTAATTTCCCAATCTCAGGCAGCACAGAAGTAATTTGTCAATGTCAGGGCGAAAATCTGAAGCGAAAAAAAAAAAGGGAGCCAAGGATCCGGTGGTAAATTGGAATCATACAAATTTCTGATTTGCTAATTGACTGATGCCTCAGTTCAATCAGCTGCCTTGAAGGTGTAAATAATTCAATGTATAGTTAGAAATAAAGTGTGATGTGGATTTGAAATGGTGAATTAGCATTCATCGCTGAAGGAAATGCTCCAGTGTTCCTTTCGAACAAAATAAAAGCTTTTTATTTTTCATTTTATTCTTTTTATTTTTAACAGAAGTGAGGTGTGTTTGTCTCTTTTCTTCTCCCAGCTCCATCTCCTCGCCACCCCCCGCCTCCTCCTAACTGATGTGCCCTCCACAACCTCGCCCCACCCTACATCTATGATTTCCTAATCTCTTACCAACCTGCCCTCCCCCTCCTGTTCCACGTCCCCCGCCCCACCCGCCCCACCCGCCCCACCATTGGAGGGCGAGCCTTTAGTCACTCTGCCCCCAACCTCTGGAACTCTATCCCGCAGTCCCTCCGCCTCGCCCCCTCCCTGGCCTCCTTCAAGTCCCACCTCAAGACTTTCCTCTTCGATGGTCCCATCAGCAACTCCTTCCCCTCCCCCCCACCCGCCCCCTCCTCCCTCCCCCACCCCGTTCTTAGCTCGGGTCTGAATCAATAACTGTCCAGCACCTTGGGACATCCTCCTAATGTGATAGGTGCTATACAAATATAATTTTGTTGTTGTTGTCGTTGTTAACATAAATCACCAAGGTTAACATATTACCGTACTTGTTTGTGGGTTTCAAACATTTGCCATCAAAAAAAAATGTGGCGCAAAGCACTTTATATGTTTAAGACGCTGAAATGGAAATTCTGATTGCAATTATCTAACTGAGGCCTCCACAAGAAAACAATTTAAGGCTGGCTAATTAAATTATACACAGTCGCTATGTCAAGCTGAATCCTTTTACTACTTCAATGGTATTTTATACTAATATTATCGTACACACAAGAGACAAAGAGCAACATAGGTACTATATCTTGCAGCTAAAACCACATCGGGCAGTAACTTTCTTCTACCTCTGTCTCCCAGGCCATTTGTTACACAGAAATGCTAGTACTGTACTGTAACCTCTTTTTGCTGACATTTAGTAGACTTAAATTTTACATGGAGCCCTGTAGCTTAGTGGTTAGAACATTAGCCTTGCAAGCAAGAGGACGTGGGTTCAATACCTGGGCAGGACGAAATGTTGGGCATAGTGTCCGGTGATATATCGATATAATTTTCATATCGATATGCCGATATTGGAATTTAAAATATATATCGAAAAATTCGATATGAAAAAATATATTGGTATATCGTAAATATCGGTATATCGTTTCTGGCGATATATCGGTTATATCGGTATAATGCGATGTTTTCCAGCTTACCTTGTCGCCGGCATTTCAACCTCCTGGGTCTAGAGCACAGAATGCGCGAGCACCTCCGAATGTGCGCGCACCCCTGAATGTGCGCGCATGCGCAGAATAAAAATCCCCGGAAATATCGATATATCGGTATATATCGATATGGGCCACCAATATATCGATATCGGAAAATGTCCATATCGACGGACCCTAGTTGGGCAAGTTTCCTTACTCCACACACCTCTGATTTCCTTGCAGTGTCTGTTTACTTCCCCCTCCACCACTGTCAAGCGCTCTGAGGCGCTATCCTGCATGGAGGGCGTTATATAAATGCAACTTGTTGTTGTTGTTGTACTTATTACAGTAAATAAGAACCTAGTTGTTAGTTGATTGACTGCTCTTGGGCTGCGGGAGGTAATAATCCCTTCAAAACAAATAATAATAATAATAATTTGGTCACTCAATCTAGGCGGATGTTTGTAGGACACGGCTGTGCGCAATTGGCTGCCAAATTTGCCCACAAAACACATGGTCACTATCCTTTACGGTACATTCTGTGAAGCATTTTTGAGATATCCCAAAACTATGATCAAGTGATATATCAGCGTGCTTTATTTGTCATACAAGCCTAACAAACACTATATCAAGTTGCCTGTACACTATACACTGAGGCATCCTCTTGTTCTACAATTAACCGGGAGGTGTCTCAGAGAGTTTGCATTTGATATAGCACCTTATCACGTCTTCAAGACATCTCAAAGTGCTTCACAGAATATACCGTAACGTGAATTATCTACGGCAATTCCCTCCTTGTCGCACTCCCCCAACTCTTCCCTCCACAAGCTACAGATCATCCAAACCTCTGTCGTTCATCTCCTCTCCCACAACAGGCTCTGTGACCCCATCACCCCAACCTCGCCTGGCTCCACTGCTCCCTGTGCCTCAGAGGATCGAATTCAAGATCCTTGTCCTCACTTTGAAGGCCCTCCATGGCCTTGCCCCCGTCTATCTCTCTGACAACCGGGTTCCTACTTACTGCTAGGTGACAGAGGTGTGGAGAAAGGAAACTTGCTCAACGTTTTGCCCGGCCCAGGAATCAAACCCTTGGTCTTCTCTAATTAGTAAGCTACAGGACTCCATGTTTAATAATAATAATAATAATAATAATAATAATCCTTGCATTCGACCTACTGCTTTTCATGTCTCTAGACGTCACAAAGCGCTTCACAGACTATAGTGTACAGTCAATTGACTGTATATTTTTGGGGTGAAACGGCAGCCAATCGCACACCAACAGCGTCCCCCACAAATCGTGGTGGATTTAAACGACCAATTTATTATTAGTAGTATTTTTTTTCCTTGGGATTATTATCAGGCGCGTGGAGTAAAGAAGAACTTGCCTAAGGTTTTCACCCGGCGAATTCACTTGCGAGGCAGGTGCTCTCACCACTGAGCTACACGACCCCCACCATACTTACATCAATTAGGACTGACAGCATTTGTGCGTGATGTACACCCCCACTCCCCATATTTTATAAAGTATTTCAATGCACGACTGTGGAGTTCTGTAGCTCAGTGGTTAGAGCACTCGCCTTACCTGAGAGACCTGGGTTCGATTCCAGGCAGGGCAGAGCGAAACCTTGGGCAACTTTCCTTATTCCACAGTTAATCCCTCAAAAAAAACAATAATAAATTGGTCATTTCAATCCACGACTGTTTGTGGGGGACGCTGCTGTGCGCAATTGGCAGCTACGTTTCACCCACATTTCACCCACAGAGTATGCAGTCAATTCACTTTACAGTATATTCTGTGAAGTGCTTTGAGACGTTTCGAAGACACAACGTGTTATATCAATGCAAGGATTATTATTATTTTTCTTGCTCTCCATGCCCTTGCATCTTTTTTTTAACACCGAGGCAACCTCTGATATCGGTTACATTCCGACCAATGTAGGAATGATCCTACATTCCTTTTCTTTTATTAAATGGTTGTTTCCAGCATTTATCTGCAGACAAGCGACTAAATTCATGCTCCCTCACCCACAAACTATTATAAATTGAACAGGTGGCTTCAAACCCAATCATTAAAAGTTAATTTGAACAAATTTTATCCCTTACTTTATTTTAAAGATAACAAAAAGTGCAATGCAGTCCCACAGTTTTGTAGTTTTTTTTAAATTAAAAAAACATGTTTTAGTTCTTCACTGAATATTTCAGATTTCAAATCTTTGGGATTAATAATGTGTCACAGTATAATCCATTTTATATTTGCAGCAATTTAACAAGTAGTGACTTTAGAAACATAACATGTACACGAGAACCGTTTGGTCACTTAACCATGTGAAATAGTTTTGAATTTCAACCCAAAACTAAACAACGTTTAAAATGAATGAATTAGTAAACACCAGCTTCCTCCCCCACACCCAAATTGTGGCATGTTCAGAAAAATACTGGTGTGTCCTCCATACCTGTCAGAGCCTACCTGGGCTCTGTAAAATCGATCCTAACTTCTAGGAGTGACAGGCATTCATAATCTTTCGTTTAATTCTTTTCTTTAAACACCTACAGTAGTCTTCATTTTTAAATATCTAAAGAGTAAATAGCACCCTCTGCTGGCAACATCATTGCCTTTGCTGGATACTTAGATCATCAGCTTCTTAATTTTGGATAAGAAGAGATTTGCAATATGCAAATGATGGCCTGTTTCCTGCTGATTCACTGGAAAGTAAATTTCTGTAACTCAGTGGTTAGAGCTCCTCGCCTCACAAGTGAGGGGACCTGAGTTTGATTCACGGAAGGGTGAACGCCCACAAATATACAGTTGGCTTTCCTGCTCTCCTTCCCCCTACCCCGATCCCTCCCCTTGCCATCTTTCCCCCGTTTTCCCCCTAATCCCACTTCCATGGCTGTTTGTGGGACACAGCTGTGCGCAATTTGGCTGCTGTATTTCGCCCACAAATATACAGTAAATTTTCCTACTCTCCTTCATCCTGTCCCGACCCCTCTCCCCCGCGCCCTGGTCCGTACCTGACTGTATAGCGCCTTGGGACATCCTCTCGATGTGAAAGGCTATGTAAATGTAAGTTTTGATTGATTGATTGATTGGACGGACGGACGGACGGACGCTGGTCATGTTTCCTTACTCCACACAACACTGTTTACCCAGCAGTAATTAGGAACCCGGTTGTTAATTGATTGGCAGATCGTTTTTCCAGGGATAATAATCTCTTCCCAAAAAAGTGTAGTCACTCAATCCACGACTGTGGTCATTTAATTTGGTAATTTAAATCCATCACTGTTTGTGGGGGACACTGCTGTGCGCAATTGGCTGCTGCGTTTTGCCCACAAATGTACAGTAAATTCACTTTACAGTATATTCTGTGAAGCGCTTTGGGACGTCGATACAACATGAAAAGCCACTGTATCAAATGCAAAGATTATTATTATTATTATCGTTATTATCGTTATTATCGTTATTATTATTATTATTATGCAACAGGCCAGGCAATCGCAAAGTTAACTACCTTTGCTTACGATTCATCCTGTACAATATGGTTACAGAACTGGCAATGCGTATTTATTTACAGTACTGTACTTATTAGAAATAGAAATGAACTGGTTTTTAGAAGAAGGTTCGGGGCCCACCTCCGACGAAGTCTCCGTTGCTCAGTTTCTTGGAGAAGTTGTCTGCCTCCAGGAGCATGGTGCCTTTCTCGATAAACAGCATGGAGTGTCCGACGGCGCCCTTGTGGTAGATCACGTTGTCGCTCTGGCAAACGTGAAACTTCAGTTTGGAGAGCAAGTATATCATGAAGTTCTGGTCGCAGTTCTTGAAGAAGGGAACATGGGCCACCAGGCTGCTGCAGTTATGGTTGATGACTTCCTGGGGTTACGTAAAAAAACAAAGATTTTTTTGTCAGTCTGCACTTCAGCGCTCTGGGACGTCCTCCTGACATGAAAGGCGCTATTTAAGTGCAATTTAGTTGTTGTTGTTTTGTTGTTGTTGTTGTTGTACTTAAAAGGTATTCAAATCAGACCGAGAGTTCCAGGCACAAAAACTCCCATATCTCCCTCGTGCAAGCGCTTGTTGGCTCCCGCCTGGAATACTCCCAACCCAACGCACTCCTCTCCCGGCTCCCCAGCTCTGCCATTCAAAAGGTGCAGCTGATTCAGAACCTCTGCTGCCGGCACACTGACCCAGAGCAAACTCCGTTCCCACATCTCACCAGCTCTGGCCCACACTCACATGTTTACCCATCACCGAACGGATCGACTTCAAGATCCTCACACTCGTGTTCAAATCCACTCACTCCCTGGCACTTCCTTATCTCTCCGACCTCCTCACTCCCCAACCTCACTCCTGCTCATCCCTCCCACTCTCCGTTCCCACCATCTTCTGATTCTGTTAAAAATTGTTTCCAGTAATTACCTCTCTGAGTGCCTGTGAAAGCTCACTAAGGATCATAGTCTCGTTAAACCACTTCCCTTTAAACTGGTGGGCCAGGTGATCTAACACTCTCAATCGAAGTTCCTTGGGTATGTGGTGATGCCGCAGGAATTCCTTGTACTCGTTGAACTAACAAAAAACGATAACAGTGTAGGAAGGCATTATAACGTTGTCCACATACTTGGAGCCATTCTAAAATACAGCTTTATTAAATTAAGCTTGTTTCTTCTTAAATATCAGCAATTGATATTTTGAATGCATGTAGGTGTGTGACGCCTCCTGACGTGAAAGGCTCTATGCAAGTGTAATTTTGTTGTTGTATTCATGTTATCAGATTTTATTGTTGCATTAATTTATGTTACAATTAGGTCATTTCCAAAAAAATCTGTTTCACTGTACAATAAAAGCTATTTGGTCACTCAGTCCACAGTTCTTTGTGGGGATGCTGCTGTGTGCAATTAGCTGCCACATGTCGCCCACAAAATATATAGTCAATTCACTGTACAGTACATTGTGCAAAGCACTTTGAGACGTCTCGAAGACATGATAATGCGTTGTTTCAAATGCAAGGATTATTATTACCACTGCATGGAGGGGGTTATATAAATAAAAGTTGTTCTCGTCTAAAATCATGTATCATTGATTCATTTAAGGAGATGAACCATGTCTCCCTTTTTTTCCTGTTTTTTTCCTGAATGAAAACATTGGAATTTTTGTTAGTCTCTTTCGATAAATAAATATGTGCCTGCTTATGTGAGAGCGTTTAAAATCTTTGCAGTGACAGTGAGCTGATATAATAGCATTAAAACAACATTCTTCTATTCTATTTATTTTACTAAATTAGTCCAAATCCACTCAAAGTTTTTTTTTACACTTCTAGTAGTACAGTGCAATTCACATAAGTCAAATCAACTCTTCAGAGTATACAGTACATACTGTGAATAGACTGTATATATTTGTGGGCGAAATGCAGCAACCAATTGCGCAACGCAGTGTCCCACAAACAGTCGTGGATTGAGTGACCAAGTGATTATTGTTTTTCTCTTTGAGGGATTATTATCAGGTGTGCGAAGTAAGGAAACTTGCGCCCAATGACTCACAATTCAACGACAATCAAAACCCAGGTCACTCACTTGCGAGACAAATGCTCTAACCACAAGCCTCAGCTACAGGCAAACTTGTATGAGTCGTATGATATCCTATTCAACCAATAAGTACAGTGCACACATACATAATTGAATGAGACCGGTAAGTGCCTTTGTCACTGCAGTCAGTAAATGTATGTGCGGTGATGGATCCGGGGATAGTACTGTACCTCTAATTACCTTTTACGTTTTTTGTTCGAAGTTGTCAATCAATCTGACTAAATTCGACAATAATCTGAATTTTAGTTGTTCACTGAATCTCTTGCATGCGACTCGAATGCAACTCGTCTCAGTTTAAAACCAGGAGCTAATTCGGCCAAATAATAATAGTAATTTGGTGACTGTGCGCAATCAGCTGCCGCGTTTCGCCCACAAAATATGCAGTCAATTCACTTTGCAGTATATTCTGTGAGCGCTTTGAGACATCACAAAGACATGATAAGGAGCTATATCAAATGCAAGGATTATTATTATTATATTATTATCACACAATATTTCAGTACAGTACCTTTTCTCTGTATACACGTTTGCTTGAATTAGCATTGGCAATTATAGCAGTCACCTGGGCTAACAGAATAGCGTACATAATTGATCCGGTAAGTGTGCTGATGTTCACCACCCAGAGTTCAGAAACTCCTAAACACAGATCATTTCAAGAGAGGGAGAGAATGAAAATTTAAATTAAATTGCAATTGATGGGGGTTAGGTTCAGAACAATATCTGCGGAAACACTTTTTCGGTGACAGAGCAGTAAAGGTATGGAACAGACGCCTTACTTAGGGAAACGGTGGAAGTAGAAAATGCTGTTTATTTCAAGAACAAATTTGATAGATTTCTGCGAGAATATAATATCTCAGGATACAGTATAATAATAACAATATTAATACAGTAATCATTGCATTTGATATAGTGCCTCATCACATCTTCAGGATATCTCAAAGCGCTTCACAAAATATACTGTGAAGTGAATTGTCTGTATATTTTGTGGGCGAAACGCAGCAGCCAATTGCGCACGGCAGCGTCCTTCCTACAAACAGTCATGGATTGAGTGACAAAATCATTTATTGATTTATTTTTGAAGGGATTTCTGTGCCAGGAAAGGGCCAATCACCGAACAACCAGGCTCCAATTATTGCTTGGTAAACAGAGGCTTGTGGAGTAAGGTAACTTGTGGAATCGAACCCATGTTCTCTCGCTTGCGAGGCGAGTGTTCTAACCACTGAGCTACAGGACTCTACTGCAAACATCCATTCAATTAATGATATTTTTCTTGATCAGTTGGATGCCTGACCATGAAAACAAAATTTTTTTTTTAACCAAAGATTTAATTAGAAAACACGGCTTTCATGTTGACACATTATTTACAGCTGTAAAGTGTCATTACCTGTTGGGATTCCAATTGTTCCATAGTCAAGGCACATCATATGACAGAGAGCTCGGAAAATACTGAAACTGTACTTGACTAACAAAGATTCACCCTGTAAATAAATATTTTAAAGACGTATTAGTTTTTATCTCTAGGATGGGAAAGGAATTCTAAATCCAAAACATGTGTTGTACGCCATTCCGTTAAGCATCAACCATACCAAGGTTTAAGGTATTACAGAGCTGGTTGGCTTTGCTAGACATGTCTGCTCAGAACTAATCCCATCAGTGGGACCCTACTTACCTGTTCTTCTATTAGTTTATATATATATCTATATTGGTCACCCCTACTCTTCCGCCTGCCCGTCCGCCCGCCCGCCCGCCCGTCCGCCCGCCCACCCACCCACCCACCCACCCATCCATATCCCAACTCTTACTCATGTCCCCTGCCTTCCCCATCTTCAAATCCTGTCTTAAGACTGCTCACCCCCACCCCCCACCCGGCTCGGTGTCAGACTGTGCCACTGTCAAACGCTCTGGGATGCCACACTGCGTGAAGGGCGCTATATGAAACCAAATTTTGGTTGTTCTTCTTATTGGGTTAATGGCGTCTCTGTAGCGTCCAACATAACCCCACAGCCGAACAAGCGATTAAAAGGCGGCAATACTGTACTGTAACTGAAGAGTTTATGGGACAAGCTGGACCTCACCTCAAGGTTGAGCAGACCGACCCAACTGTTCTTAGGAACGCCTTGTACGTGCACGATTAGATACTGTAAACAGGCATTCCAGTGCAGGAACAAGATAGCAACAATAATCCAGTACGTTAAACTCATGAACCTTGACATGGCCATGCTCCAATTATGTATCTGCAACAGTAACAACAAGTTATGTTTGCACGACCGCGCTTTTCACTTTGGGAGACCGTCCAAAAGCAATGGACAGTCAGGGGTTTGGACCTGAGCTGTGGAGGGCGGGGGGAGTGGGGGTGGAATCAGGAGGGTTTGAGGTTCAGGGAGGGTAGGGGTAAGGAGGTTGACCAAGTATGCAGTCGAAGATGAGGTTCTTGATACGTGCCTTGAAGGAGGCAAGGAAGGGAGAGAGGCAAAGGGTCTACATATGAGGTGGAGTTCCAAAGGGTGGGGGCAAGAGAGGCTTAAGGCCCAACCTCTGACGATGGAGAACACAAAATGGTGGGAACTGTAGAACAAACAATAAAGTATGTTACCCCCCCCCCCCCCCCCCCCACCTCCCCCCACATATCCCCAGTATTCACTTTATACACCACAGGCTTTCAATAACAATGTCAACCAAAAAATCGAAGATCAACAGACTAAAATATGAGACAGAGATAGGAAACTTCTATCTTGTCCTCCACGTAAAGATCCATTGGTTGCGCCAGTAATCCTTCCTGGATGCGTCAGTATTCAAGTCTTGCATACACTTGAGCTTCACAGTTACCAATTGTTGAGGGGAATGGATAATAATTTGAAATTAACGTACGGAACCCGAAAAAAAAATTAACTTGCTTCATTGGAAACATAGGAATGGGAGGAGGCAGAGTACCTCGTGGGCAATAGTAGCTCTTGTGTACAGTTAATTTTTAACCCAGAAATATTTTGAAAAACAGAAATACCTGTACAGTTAGTTTTTAACCCAGAAATATTTTGGCCTAATAACGAACGCTACTTAATGTGCTTGAAACTTTCATTAGTTTTCACGCAATAGTATTCGTTCCCATGATAGTAACACCTGGCTCTATGTGGTCTTTTGTTCCCGGCTCCGTGTAAAAAAACAATCTATTCGACATTGACATGGATCTATGTAGACAGATAGCTGAATTGTCAAAAATAAACTTGCCTCTTCCCAGCTCTTCACGTAGCGTAGAAGGCTTGAGAAGCGCAGTAAACGCAGCAAGCCCATTATTCTGACCAGTTTAAGTATGCGAAAGATTCTTGAACCAGTGTATTCTACAGATGAGGCCTCAATCGTGCCTGCAGCCTGAAGACAGAAATTTGCATTGCTCAATAGATTTATATTTTAAAGAAATGATTAGTAAACGTCAGCGACATTAAATCATTTATTACGCAACGGTGTTTTATTCAAATATTAAAACATTTGTCTTGAAAGTAACATACAGTACTGAAGGACAACTCAAATATTATTTCCACACTAATGCATGGAGCATTGGGAATAAATGTTCAAACTTAAGAGGCATGTGCTATTTTTGTCACAGAAACATAGCCGATGGAAGAGAATGGCTACTGTATGGGATTATACGCTTTATCAACTGGTAGTTTAGTGATTAGGGCGCTTGCCTCGCAAGCAAGATGACCTGAGTTGGATTCCCGAGCAGGGGGTGAAACGTTGGGCAAGTTTCCTTACTGCAGTCTGCCTCTGGTAAATAGGAACCTGGATGTGACAAGGACCTATATATATCAAATTGTTATTATTAAATGGCGCAATACCAGTTATTGCAGATCTTCAGTTACTAGAAGATGAACTTGTAAACCTACTGTATATAGAACAAAGTAAAAACTATCCAGTACAAAGGATTGTACTACAGACATATATAATTCTACACCTAGATGTACTGTATATATGTTGACGTATATACAGTACATCTAGATGTAGAATTATAGAAGTGTAGTATTTTACAGCACATGGGGGGAGGCTATTTGGCTCATAGTGCCTGTGCCGGCTCTTTGAAAGAACTAGTCCCACTCCCCTGCCCTTACCCCATAGCCCCGGCTCTCACCCCATAGCTCTACTATGGGGCAATGTAGTCTTGTCACAAACACTTACTCTTTGAATAAGAAACATGTACTCTACAGGCAGCACAGCAATCAGATCAATTAGAAACCACGTTTTCAAATAATGGTTCCTGATTTGCTTCGGGTCCACAATGACAACCTATATACAGTAGATTGTAAGCAAAAAACACAGGTAAAAATAATATAATCTGTAACCTCCACACACACATCATTGGAACGGGGAGGGAGGGAAGAAGGGAGTGGGACAAGGCAGAGATTGAGGGAGACTGTTCCAGAGTTTTGGAGTGTAGAGGCTGAAATCCCAATCTGTGATGGTGGAGCGGAGGAGGGCGTGAGGGAAGAACAGGAGGCTCTGGGTGGTGGAAATGGGGAGCGAGGAGGTCGGAAAAGTAGGGAAGTGTCAGGAAGTGAAGGGATTTGACCGTGAGTGTTTATGGTTAAATATGGCACCTCCATTACTAGAGAAACCATCGCTCAAATGGGAAGGGACTTTAATTCTTCCATTACAATTTAAATTATTATTCACATGCACAGGGCAGATGGAAACGTCGCAAGGAATCACTGGAACAAAACCAGGAAACTAAAGCCAAACAATGTTCTAATAATGATCAATCACCTAACTTCCCAACGGCAAAAAAACATTTCTCCCTTGGACTCATATACGAGTTACATTGGGTTCAATTCCTAGGTGGGGCAAAACTATGGGCAAGTTTTATTTTCTCCACATGCCACTATTCACATAGCACTAAACAGGAATCCGATTGTTAAGTCAATGTCGGATCGACTGGGTAATAATACCTTCAAAAAAATACATGACTCAATCAGTAATAATAGTAATTTGGTCACTCAATCTACAACTGCTCGTGGTTTTTACCTTGCAGTATATTCTGCGAAGTGCTTTGAAACGTCTCGAGGACTTGAAGAGATGTTATATTGAAATGCAAGGATGATTATTATCATGATAAAGCATCTTTTAAATCATGTGTTGGAATCCTTAGTGTTCATGCGCCTTAGTGTTAAAGTACCTGTATTGAGCTTTTCATGGCTAAACCAAACATCTCTTGATCCAAGGATACCTTTTTAAAAAAAAAATTGCAATCTTTAAATTCGATTTTGTTCATACCTCCATATCTTCATCGGTGTATCCCAGGTAGAAATTTAATAGTAGATCAGTGATGGCTATGATGTCAGATAGTACAATGTAAGTTATCCAGATGGCTCCAGTGTAGATTGCCTCTGTGAAGAAACTGACCCCGATGGGTACAACAATAATGTGCAGGCCCATCGTCATCAACATGCTAATCAGCCAATAATGTCTGGATTAAAAACAGGTTAAAAACAAAACAAGAAAGTTACGTTTTTTTCGTTGTTGCAATATGATTAGTTAGATGGTGTCCAAATCACTTTCAAGTCGATTTGACAAAAAATGTAGTTCCCTCAAAGTATAGGTCATCTTCAAAAGATCTATTAATTACATTTAGAATATAATAATAATACTAATCCTTCAATTTGATGTGGCACTTCATCACTATTTCTAGACTTCTCAAAGCGCTTCACAGAATATACTGTAAAATGAATTGACTGTATATTTGTGGGTGAAACGCGGCAGCCGATTGTGCACAGCAGCGTCCCCCACAAACAGTCGTGGATTGAAACTACCAATTTTATTATTGTGTTTTTTTTTTTGTTTGGAGGGATTATTATTGGGCCTGTGTGTGGAGTAAGGATACTTGCCCAAGGTTTCGCCCTGACCCGCCTGGATTTGAACACAGGTCTCATGCTTGTAAGGTGTGATATCAATCTATCACAAAGCTATTTATACGAAGAAGTTCCCATAATCCATAGAAAACTATGAGAGCAGTAATTCATTGTTAGTGTTATTAGCGTTTTTGTTTTCTCCTCCAAAGAGACCGTCAAGAACAAGAACAACCAGCGTTGATATAGCCTCCTTTATGGGTGATAGTGTCCCAGAGCACGAGTGCTGGAGTCTGACTCTGGGGGTCACGAGGTGGGATGGGGGATTGACTGTCAAATTCCACGATCAAAATGGAAGGTCTTTCGGTGGAGGGATTGAGGGAGAGAGTTTCAGAGTTTTGGTGTATAATAATGAAATTGGGTCACTTCAATCCACGACTGTTTGTGGGGGACGCTGCTGTGCACAATTGGCTGCCGCGTTTCGCCTACAAATATACACTCAAATCACTTTACAGTATATTCTATGAAGCGCTTTGAGACACAGTCTAGAAGACGTGAAAAGCGCTCTATCAAATTATTTTTTTTTGCTTCCGGGCAAATATACACATTACGTACATACATATCCCCCCTCTCTATTCGTCCTTAAAAGCCTCTCCCTCCCAACATGCCCCAATTCTGACAAAGGGTCCTGGACTAGAAACATCGACTCACTTTTCCTCTCTCCATTGATGCTGCCTGACCCTGCCGAGTGTTCCCAGCCACTTCGGGGTTTTTTTACGTTTCAGATTCCCAGCATCTGCGGTACAATATTTTGCGTTTTATCTATTATGCTGGTGTTGACTGACCTCACCTGAAGCGGCTGTAAGGGTGGATGATGAACTGCGAGTACTGATCCAATTTGTTCTGTTCGTCCAGGATAGCCTGCGGGTTGCCGAAGAATCTGATCGACGCACTCCCGGCATCAGCTACAAACATCTGCAAGTGGGTTATAGCCCTCACACTGGGCTTTGAGAAGCTGGAGTCCAAAGCCTCATCTTCCTCAAAATTCTCCTCCAAGATATCCGTGATTGCTTTGTTATTGTCATCCATGGTTGGGGCTGCCATGTTCCTCTAACCTATTATGATATAATAACAATACTAATAATCCCTGAGTCTGATATTATCGTCTTATCCCATGTCTTCTAGACGTCTCGCGGAATATACTGTCAAGTTAATTGATTGTATATTTGGTGGGGATGGGAGGACGCGGCAGCCAATTGCGCACAGCTACAACAAAACTACATTTTTAGAGTACCTCTCAAGTCGGAAGGACGTCCCAAGGAGCTGAAAGGTTGTGGGGGTTGAGAATCGAGCTTGGGAGTGATGGGCAAGGTTGAAATGAGGGAAGGTAGAGAGTTGGGGTTGGGGGGGTGGGTGGCTGAAGGCACAGTTGAAAAAGAGCATCTCGAGTTGAGCCATGAAGGAGGCAAGTGAGCGAGTTCCAAAGGGTGGAGGCAGAGAGGCTGAACAGCGTCCAACACAACGGTCGTGGATTGAGTGACAAAATTATTATTTTGGGGGAGGAAGGAATATTATTACCACAGGAAAAGCGATCGTTCAATCAACTAACAAGCAGGTTCCTATTCACTAACACAGGAGTGTGGAGTAAAGAAACTTGCCTGCCTGGGAATCGAACGGAGTGGAGGGTGGGGAGGGGAGGGGAGGGGCGGGGGTTGGAGCAAAAAGCAACAAAAAATAACGGCTTTCTATTCCAGGCACAAATAACAACCTCGAGTGCTGGCCTCAGTGTGACTCATTGTGATGTGACATTAGGCACTTGGAGTACAAAGAGAATTGAGAATCTTTTGTTTTTTTTTATTGTGAAGTCAGAGCTGAATTTTTCAAAAGGCGCACAAGGTGACGAAAGGTTTTTTTTTGTGACATGAACTGCTCTCCCGAAGCTCTGATCTTCCAACTTAATGTACGATGTAGTTATTAATATCATCTTTCCATGGAAGTCCTGTAGCTCCGTGGATAGAGCACACGACTCGCGAGCGAGCGAGAAACCTGGGTTTGATGCCCAGCCAGGGCGAGACCTTCAGAGAGTTTCCTTACTCCACACACGCCTGATAATGACACCTGAAGAAAAACAATGTGGTCGCTTCAATTCACGACTGTTTGTGGGGGACGCTGCTGTGCGCAAATGGCTGCCGCTGTTTCACCCACAAATATACAGTCAGTTCACTTTTACAGTATATTCTGTGAAGCACTTTGAGACGTCTAGAAGACGTGATAGCCGCGATAATAATTTTTTGAAATTCCTTGCGTTTCATATAGCGCTTTTCACATTACATTTATAGAGTGGCTTTCACAAGGCGCTGAGCAGTCAGTACGGGACCCGAGCAAAGGGGTGAGAGGGGCAGGGTAGGGGGGAGGGGGGGGGGGGGTTATCGTCTCAAAGCGCTTCACTGAATATACTGTAATATGAATTGACTATATATTTGTGGGTGAAACGCGGCAGCCAATTGTGCACAGCAGAGTCATGGATCGAAATTTTATTATTATAGGCCAATTTTATTATTGTTAATTTGAGGGATTATTATTAGGCGTGTGGAGTAAGGAAACTTGCCCAAATTTAGTTAGTATATATTGTAGTTAGTAACACATAACTATAAAATCGATTGCTAAAATGTGAAGAATATGGTGAAATTGTTAGACTTTCTTTGACCAGGAGAGGGCACCAATATCTTCAAAGATGTCATTTTGCCAATATCTGTCACTCGAGGAACTAACACATTCAGATCCACAGCTGAATGCGTCCCTCCAGGGAGAGAGTCCGCGTTTCATTCCATCTCAGATAGATGAACAATTAGAATATGTAAGACTAGAAGCAATAATAATAATAATCCTTGCATTTGATACGGCGCTTTTCACATCTTCTAGACTGTGTCTCACTTCTTCTAGACTGCTTCACAGAATGTACTGTAAAGTGAAGTGACTGGGCGAAACGCGGCAGCCGATTGCCACGAACAGTCAAGTATTGAGTGACCAAATTATTATATATTTAAAGGGATTATTATCCCTGGAACAGCTATCTTTAACCAAGACCTGAAACTGGGAAAAGAGAGGGGGGGGGGGGGGGGGGGGGCGAGGCGAAGGGAGTGAGGAAGGGAGTTCCAGAGCCTTGGGGCGTGGTGGCTGAAGGCATGGCCGCCAAGGGTGGAGCGGAGGATTCAGAGGGAGACAAATGGCCTCCTCCATTTGTGCCTGGAGGAGGCCAGACCCAGTGGAGAAGGCAACGGGAGCTGTTGTCAGGAGAGAGGAGATCGGAGAGGTAGGAGGGATGCAGAGGAGTGAAGGGATTTGACCACCAGGAGCTCCTGTGGCTCAGTGGTTAGAGCACTTGTCTTGCAAGCTGGGGAGACCAAGCTGGGGAGACCTGTGTTCGAATCCGTCAGGGTGATACCTTGGCCAAGTTTCCTTACTCCACACACCTAATAATAATCCCTCCAAAAAAACCACAATAATAAAATTGGTCATTTCAATCCACGACTGTTTGTGGGGGACACTGCTGTGTGTAATTGGCTGCCGTGATTCGGCCACAAATATACAGTCAATTCATTTTACTGTATGTTCTGTGAAGTGCTTTGGGACTGATGTGAAAAGCGCTATATCAAATGCAAGGATTATTATTATTATTATTATTATTATTATTATTACCAAGCTACAGGGCTCCATGAGAAAATATAGTCAGAACTACAAGTCCCAGGATGCTCTGCAAATGCTGCTGAATCTCAGCAGCAAACCTGGATGGTAAGAAAACAAGCGGTTAGTTTGTTCAGACGTGGAGAACTGACTGATATATCAACTGCACGGATCAATGTCAAACTGGCTCGTGAACGAAGTTCCTAAGCTTGCTATATTAGTAAGTATGATACATTTTTTATTTAATTTGTTCAAATGTTGTTTGTTGTGAATTTAACACTAACGTGAAACTACAGCTTATATATTTTTTTCAATCTGTGTTTTTTTTAAACTTTTTAAAAATGATTATTACAAAGCGAAATATTTAAAGTCAAATTTTTTCAGGAGAAGTATGTTTCTTAAGAGTTTATTTTACTGGCATCCATGAAGAAATCAAAGGAAATCTTTATTGAACTTACTGAAAACTCAAAGTTTAACTTACTGAAAACTCAAAGTTATATGCTGCTTACTTATTATGTTAAAAATTAGATTAATAAGAATATTAATATACATTGGAGTCCTTTAGCTCCGTGGTTAGCGCACTCGCCTCGCAAACGAGAGAGCCTGGGTTTGATTCCCGGGCAGAGTGAAACATTGGGAAAGTTTCTTTACTCCACACGCCTCTGTTTACCTAGCAGTAAGTAATAATCCCTTCAAAAAATAAATACTAATTTGCTCATTCAATCCATGTCTGTTTGTGTGAGACTGCTGTTCACAATTCACTGCTGCGTTTCGCCCACAAAACATACGGTCAATTTACTTCACAGTATTTACTTCACACTGAAGCTCTTTGAGGCATCTTGAAGCCATGATAAGGTGCTATATCAAATGCAAGAAATATTATTACTGTATTATTCTTTTATTAAAATAATAGTTGAAACTGATTCTTGGCATAAATGGCCACTAAAACGATCTGAGATTTTAGTAGAATGGATTCCACCATTAAATTTTTTTAATGTATCTGGTGTTCAAAAGTGTTCAAGTCATATTTCTGTAAAATTGCTATATTTCCACAATTTTATTACAGTATGAACCATTTAAGCTACATGTAATAAAGTTATACAAACTGTAAAGGTGTGTGAAATTAACGCTGAAATCAGCGCCTTGGAATAAATTATCCCAAAGTCGATGCTTTCAGTTTTAATTCTACACACCTTTACCATTTGTATAACTTTATGACAAATGTAATCTTGTTGTTCTTCTTTCTTTTGTTATAGTTGCTGTGGCTGGGAGTAAATGCATTTCTTTTTGTTTCCACCTTCCTCTTGTACCAACGAGGGGAAGCATATATCTATACTCGGGTTCTCCTTGGGGTAAGAGCGATTTAATTTAGAAGAAAGTTTGCGCACAATTGGCTGCTGGGTTTCACTTACAAAATACAAAGCTCCTGTAGCTCAGCTCCTGTAGCTCAGTTAATTATTAGAGCACTCGTCTTGCAAGCATGAGGCATGTGTTCGAATCCAGGCAGATCAGGGCAAAACCTTGGGCATGTTTCCTTACTCCACATGAATAATAATAATCCCTCCCAAACAAAAACTCTGATAATAAAATTGGTAAATTCAATCCACCAGTGTTTGTGTGGGACGCTGCTGTGCATAATTGGCTGCTGCGTTTCGCCCACAAATACATACAGTCTATTCACTTTACAGTATATTCTGTGAAGTGCCTTGAGACATTGATAAGATGTGAAAAGTGCTATATCAAATGCAGGTAGTATTATTATTATTATTATTATTATTGTTACTATTATTATTATTATTAAATACACGCTCAATCTACTTTGGAGTATATTCTGTGAAGTGCTTTTGGGATGTCTCGGAGATGTGATGAGGTGCTATATGAATTGCAAGGGTTATTATTATTAGTAGTATTATTATTAGTATTATTATTATAGTACTGTACGTGTGTGTCTGCTTTCTCCAAACAGTCAGCACTGGCTTGGGCAAGAGCCTCTGCAACGTGTCTGAACTTCAACTGCCTTCTCATCCTGCTGCCCGTCAGTCGGAATCTTATCGCTTTCTTCAAGGGATCAGGGGGTGTAAGTAGTGGTTTATAAATCTCTTGTGTAGTCCTACTGATCTTAACAGGGTAAGGAATATCAATACAACATGATTCGTCTCAAAAAACAATCCCGAGCCCAAATTATGAGGGGTTTTCATTGGTAGAGTGGATAGGGAGAAACTGTTTCCTCTGCGGTTGGGTCAGTAACCAGGGGACGCAGATTTAATTGCTAAAAGAACCAGAGGGGAGGACAAGGAGAATTTTTTTTACATTGTAATGTTTATTTGAAACATTCTTCTATACTGCATCTCAGTGTTGCAGAAGCAATGTCGGAAGGCACTTGGACAAAACCATTACATTCCACCGAATGGTGGGTTACATGATTGTCTTACACACCGGTGAGTGAGATATTTTCTTATTAATTAATAATAATCTTTGCATCGCTTCACAGAATGTATTGTCAAGTGACAGCAGTGTCCCACAAACAGTCGTGGATTGAGTAACCAAATTATTATTGTTTATTTTGAATTTTATTACAGATGGAATGAAACGCGGACTCTCTCCCTGGAGGGACGCATTGCCTCCTTCTGTGCTGTATAATTGATTCTAGGATTCTAGGATTCTATGATGTGTCAGATATAATCACTTTTGACTCGAATGGTGACTATATTAATAATGATTCCTTGCTGACTCCAATAAAGTAACAACTATGCAACTGTATTCTGAAATTGGATGCGCAATATTTCAGTACAACAGTAAGCAGATTGATGTAACTGATCTATGAGGCTGCCAGGCTCCATTTAGTCGATCAAATCTTTGACTGTTTCCATTGAAGACACCTATTGAAGGCAATGCTTCAGTTGGTGAATGGAGCAGAATAAACCTTAATGTGCCCCGATAGATTGGTAACTTGCCATTATATAATACATAATAATATATTATTAGATACCATAACTGTATGTATTATATTAATAATATATTAATACAGTGCATACAATATATAATGTACAGTATTATAATAATACTATACTATATATTATAACTACTGTATATATTACATTAATAACTATGTCATACATTAAGTTAGACGATATGAGCTTGTACATCTTGAGGACATGCTAAGGCACTATATCAAATGCAAGAATTTAATATTATTGTTGTATTTATTAAATATAGGTAAAAGTTTTTTTAATGTTATTTATTTTTCACGTTTAGCTATTCACATCATCGCACATCTGTTTAATATTGAACAATACCACAGGAGCTTTTCGCCTGATGTGGCTGAAACTTTACTCACCAGACTTTCCAGCATTGGCCAGAACTGCAGCGAAGATTACCTGAATCCCATCAGAACATACAATACGGTAGGGTTGACTCTAAAAATAATCATAGCCAAAAAGATAACTAATAATTGCTCCAGCTTTAAAGAATTGGCAGAAAAAAAAGTAATATTAACATGAAACAGACTCTTCAAATAATAGTTTTAAATACTAATTTAGTCACTCAATCCACGATTGTTTTTGTGGGACACTGCTGTGCGCAATTGGCTGCCATGTTTCGCTCACAGAATATATAATTCAATTCACTGTACAGTATATTATGTGAAGCACTTTGAGGCATTAAAGGGTTATTATTCTTAATACTGTACTAAGCTGGTATCTTGCTTGTCAGTTGCTCCTTCTGTGAAGTCACTTTGCGGGCATTTAAAGATTTTATCCCTCAGTTTGATAACCCATTCATCGAGTTTGTAAACTGAGGCATGGTTCATTATGGGTTTCAGCAAATAATATGCCTGAGATCAGAAACTCTATTTGAACATAACGATAATAAATAATAATAATAATCATAATGCTTGCATCTGATACAGCGACTTATCATGTCTTCAAGACATCCCAAAGCGCTTCACAAAATATACTGTAAAGTACATATTTTGCCCACAGATATGCAGTCAATTTACTTTACAGTTTATTCTGTGAAGTGCTTTAAGACTTCTAGAAGACGTGAAAAGTGCTATATCAAATGCAAGGATGATAATAATAATAATAATATTATTAATAATAATAATAATCATAATAATCCTTGGATTTGATATAGGGCCTCATCACCTCTTTGTGATGTCTGAAATCGCTTCACAGAATATACTGTAAAGTGAAATAGACTCTATATTTTGTGGGCGAAATGCGGTTTATAATCACACTGAGGGTACAATCCGATTATATCCTTATTTAACACATTGCATCAATTCCTGGTCATCCTAGAACCCAGTGAAAGAATTATTGAGTAGCACGGCAGGAATATCGGGCATCATCATGACAATGGCTCTCATTCTGATGGTTACATCATCTACAGAATCCATCATCAAATCCTTTTATGAGGTGTTTTGGTTCACTCACCACCTCTTCATTATCTTCTTCGTTGGTCTTGTCATCCACGGGGTAGGGTAAGTGTATTTTCTTTTTCCGTACCACCATATTAATGACAATTCAGAACAATGGATATTAAGTGGTAAGCATTATGCAAGAATTTTACTAGTAAGTCAGACCTCGGTTGTTTGATACTGTAGTCGATAGGCGAAACACTTTTCCCCGGGTAATAATCCCTTCAAAAAAATTAAAATTTATTTAATTTTAAAATTAAAATAAAGAATTTGTTGACTCAATCCATAACTGTTTGTGAGACACTGCTGTGTGCAATTGGCTGCCGAGTTTTGCCCACAAAATATACAGTCAATTCGTTTCGCCCACAATATACTTCACACGGTATATTCTGGAACAGTATATTGTGGAATCCTGGTCAATGGTCAGAGCACTCGCCTTACAAGTGTGAGACCTGTGTTTGAATCCAGGCAGGTTGGGCAAGTTTCCTTGCTCCACACCTCCAATAATAATCCGTCCAAAAAAAACCCGATAATAAAATTGGTCATTTCAATCCACGACTGTTTATGGGGGACGCTGCTATGCGCAATTAACTGCCACGTTTCACCCATAAATATACAGTCAATTCACTTTACAGTACATTCTGTGAAGTGCTTCGAGACGTCTTGAAGAAGTGATAAGGTGCTATAACAAAATTAACGAATTGAATTATTATTAATAGTATGTTAAACGGTTTTCTTTCGTAACTTTTTCTTAATAACAAACGACTTAAAATGTTTTCGAACCCCACTGATGTGAATTGAACGTTCCTCTGTTGCAGACGTATTGTCCGAGGACAAACCGCTGAGAGTTTACGAGACCACAACGTCACTTACTGCAAGGATCACCAGAACGAGTGGGGACTCAGTCCACAATGCCCCACACCACAATTTGCTGGCAATGAACCAGTGGTAAGTAATATATCTGTATCATTAATACAGGGCCCAATTGTTTTGCCCCACAAAATATACAGTCAATTCACTCTACGATATATTCTGTAAGGCGAGTGCTCTAACCACTACAGGACTCCACAGGACTGATAAGGCGCAGCATTATTATTAGTTATCACTGTTATGTTCAAATAAAGATTCCGATCTCAGGCATTTTATTTGCTGGAAACACGCCTCAGTTTACAAACAGAATATTGTCCATATTGAAGTGAATTGACTGTATATTCGTGGGCAAAATGTGGCAGCCAATTGTGCACAGTAAGTGTCCCGCAAACAGTCGTGGATTTAAATGGTTTATTTATTGTTGTTTATTTCGAGGGATTATTATCAGGCAGTGCGGAGTAAGGAAACTTGCCCAAGGTTTCGCCCCGCTGAGAATGAAACCCAGGTCTCTCACTTGCAAGGCAAGGGCTACAACCACTGAGCTACAGGAGTTACAGTACAGTATTAAGGTTTTCATTCATTTTCATCAACAACAAATTGAGCTCTAGTCATGATTCTACCCCACCACAATTTGACTTTTTTTCCTCCAATTTTTGGTGTTGGGTAAAGATGGTCTCCTAAAATCAGACCAACGTGAGACATGTACATGTACATGCTATGATATACAATGTGCTGCATAATTCTCTCGTGTTCTGCTCTTCAGGCTTGGAAATGGATCGTGGCCCCTCTCTTCCTCTACATCTGTGAAAAGTTCATTCGCTTTTCTAGATCCACACAAAACGTGGTCATTGCAAAGGTAAAAGCTGCCTGGTATAATGTTCCTGTAGAACTCATTTCAAGCCCACCACACAGTAGTACTGTATTGTACATTGCTTTCAACTCACAAATCATCTCAGTACTGTACATTGAACTGGTACGTTTCCCCTCCATTGTGGAGAACCACTGTATGTACTGTACCTAAAAACCAGATCAATGAGCAGGGCCAAGAGAAAAGTGGGAGATATTTTCCAAAAAAAATTGCAGGGGAAATTTGCCATCAATTGCGTGCAAATTTGACAATTTTGACAAGTTGACAATGTGACGTAGGGTCGTGGACCCGAAATTCGCAATTGGCTGCCGCATTTCGCCACAAATATACAGTCGATTCGCTTTACAGTATATTCTGTGAAGTGCTTTGAGACACAGTCTAGAAGACATGAAAAACACTATATCGAATGCCGGAATTATTATTATTATTATACACGATAAGGCGCTATATTAAATGCAAGCATTATTATTAAGTGTTATGTCTAGTTAACCGTTTGACTTTTGTGCCAGGTGTTATCAATAACATAACCAATGAACAAAACTTTCAATACAACATAACTCCTAGATTTTTTTTCATGTGTAGGTAATAGTGCATCCTTCCAAGGTACTGCAGCTTCAAATGAAAAAACATGGCTTTCACAGTCATCCTGGTCAGTACATCTTTCTGCAATGTCCTGCAATATCTCAGTTCCAATGGCATCCTTTCACTCTCACCTCTGCACCCGAAGAGGAACATTTCAGTGTACACATAAGAACAGTGGGAGACTGGACAAGTGCTTTGTATGAGGCCTGCGGAGCTAACAAGAAAGTTTTTCAGGAAGCATGGACAATGCCAAGGTGCACACTTATTTGCTATGCTTTGCAAATGTACCCACCTTGTTAGTAATAATAATAATAATCATAATCCTCGCATTCGATATAACAACCTCATCGGGTCTTTGAGACGTTACGCCCACAAATATATACAGTCAATTCACTTTACAATAAAATTCTGTGAAGTGCTTTGAGACATCTAGAAGACATGAAAAAACGCTATATCAAATGCAAAGATTATTATTATTATTATATATCGCCTCTCAGAATATACTGTAAAGTGAATTGATGGTTTACTTTGTGGGAGAAAACGCGGCAGCCAATGTATATCATATAATTATAGGACCATTATAGGTCAGCAATGGGAGGGGTGAGGGAGTCCAAGGAGGAAATTCTGATGAGTGGAGGCTCGGATGGAATGTAAGCATTGGCACACCACACGGTTGGGTTGAATAGGCCTGTTTTGTTGCTATAGATTTCAGGTATTCCTTTTCCAGGATAAATACGCCTGGAGAAGGAATTGGCCAATCGACTAACAAACTGGTTCCCACTTACCGCAAGGTAAACAGAGGTACGTGGAGTAACGAAACTTGCCCAATGTTTCACCCAGAAATCAAACTCAGTCCACTTGCTTGCGAGGCGAGCGCTCTAATCACTGAGCTACGGGACTTCATAATTTTAAATAACAAATCGATGTTCCCATGAACTATCTATCATAACATCAAACAATGTACAGTCTATAGTTGAAGAATGTTTGGATAAGCAGATCATGCCCCAGTTATACGATAGGTACCATTTAAATACAATTCTTATAGTTGAGCGATGCTAGTAAATTGGAGTTATTTTTAAGATTCACATTGCTTACACCTACAATTGCAAGAATTATGGCCTGATTAGCTGACAAATACATTCAATTGTAATACAGTAATTTGTTTTTAATTTTTAGTACAATGCTTGTAATAATAATAATTTATTATTACAATGCTTGTGGACTGACAACACAGTCGTTTAATATTCTCAACCCCTCTTCATTGCATTTCACAATTAAAATCTTTATTCCTTTATGGCCATAATCAAATGGAATGCAGTAACTAAATAACCCCATACCAATCTGTTCCCTCCACTCAGCAGGCTCTGGCCTGCTCCATGTCCCCTGTCTAGTCTGCCTTCAATCTCTCTATCTCCCATATTCCCTTTGTTTTGCTCCCTTTCTTGCCTTCTTCAAGGTACGTCTCAAGACCCTCTTCAACTGCACCTTTGGCCACCATCCCACCCCAACCCTCCCTGCCCTCCCCCTTTCCTGATCCCAACCCCTCCCAACTCAGGTCCTAATCCCTAACTGTCCAGCATCTTGGGATGTCCTCCCAAAGTGAAAGGCGCTGTGTAAATGTAATTTGTTGTTGTTGTTGTTGTGGAAATATATATTACTTAGTGGAAATGTATATGTATTGTAGAACTAAAATATCAAGGCACTGTTGATGTGTTACAGAATTGCAGTTGATGGACCTTTTGGCCCTGCAAGCAAAGATATGTTCTATTATGAAGTTAGTGTGTTCATTGCCGCAGGAATTGGAGTGACTCCTTTTGCCTCTGTATTGAAATCCATTTGGTACAAGTACAATGACCTGAAGATGACAATGAAGGTAAAAAGGGTGAGTAGGATCACACCTAGAATATTGTGTGCAGTTTTGGTCTCGCCTTGGAGGGGTTACAGGGTAGATTCACTAGGTTAGTACCTGGGATGAAGGGGATGAGCTATGAGTATAGGTTGAGCAATCTAGGCCTATATTCTCTAGAATATAGAAGGATCAGAGGTGATTTTATAGAAACCTATTAGATTATTAAGGGGCATGACAGAGTAGATAGTGGGAGACTGTTTCCCCTGGTTGGAGAAATTATTACCAGGGGTCCAGAGGAGTTTTTAAGACTTCAAACTATGCTTATCGAATATTGAGTCAGCCTTCTGTAAGGGTTGATCAATTCGTGATACAGGCAGGTTTGCAATGCTTCATGACATTTCTGATATTTCGACCAACCAGCCTTGTCAACAAAAATGCAAAACACTGCAGATGCTAGAAATCTGAAATAAAAACAGAAATCGCTCGCGGACCACTCAGCAGGTCGGGCAGCATCTATGGAGAGCGAAAAATGAGTTAACATTTCAGGTCTATAAAGTTTCACGTTGATGACCTTCCATTTTCAACCTGAAACGTTGATACACTTTCCTCTCTCCATGGTTTGTTGGCAGAACTTGGCAGGGCAGAACAATCTTTGGAAGCAGGGATTCTTCCCACGGTTCCTATTACCCCTGGAAGCCAAAGGAATAATGGGTAGGATGATCCTTGCTGGACAAGCACTGAGAAGATGGCCAGACTATCCTCACAATGATGGCCATTTTTTTTCTTTCATAACAAAAGGTGTATTTTTATTGGATCTGCCGGGACCCTCGTGCCTTTGAATGGTTTGCTGATCTTTTGCAATCCTTGGAAGCACAAATGATTGAGAAAGGCAAGAGTGGCTTCCTGAGTTATCACATCTTTCTCACCGGTTGGGATGAGTATCAGGTGAGTAAGAATTTAATTACTTCCTCAATCCCTCCTCCTTGCCCCCTCCTCCCCACTTTCAAATCCCATCTAAAATCCTCCCTTTTTGGTCATGCTTAAGGTCCCATCCTCCTCCCTCTCCTCCTGGTTCGGAGTCAAGATTTGGAAGGAAATTATTGAATCATATCTATATTGGATACTGTTGTTGACTTTCTCCATGACTTGTGATGTCTTCCATAGTCTCACAGCTCAAGGACACTATAGGGCTGAAATACCAGTTAGGGTGTACATAAAACAGGTGGGGATACATGATAAAATGGTGGGATTCCCAATAGTGACTGACATTGGCAAATACACTACATGTAATGGCCACCGTAATGTCAGCTCTTGATTGTCTGTTTTCACACTGAAGAATGGCTATTGGGGTCAGGTTCTGGTTGGGAGTGTGTGTCTGTGAGAGAGAGAGGCTGATGTGGAAAATCAAGGCATTCAAGAGAGAAAGAGAATTGGAGAGGGCCCAAACAAACCATACTTTTATTTGCAGCAGTACATCTGATTTATCTGTCATGTAGAGGAAGATGTGTGTTTGTATACAAGTCACAAAGTTGAGAAGGGAGTACTGTTCAGTGGGAGTCTTGTGAAAGGATGAATGGTACATAAGATCAAGCAAGGAGGGCATCTTGGATTTTTTTTGGTGGGAAGTTAACCACCGCTTTTTAATGTGATGCCAGATTAGATGTTTTTGTTTGGTTGGGTTACTTACACACAGCACTTATGTAGAATGGACTGGATTACTTGCTGAGATCCAAGCACACATTTGCTAGTGAAGGGATTAACAAAGCCTCTTGAGTTCACATTTTGTAAAAAAAAACACACACACACACAGCTGCATTATCTTAGCCCCTTCCCCATGATGAAAGCTTGCCTTTTGTTCTGTTACAGGCTGCTCATATTGCCATGCATTTTGAAGGTAACCAAGATGTTATCACTGGACTAAAACAGAAAACTTTTTATGGCAGGCCAAACTGGAACAAGGAGTTCAAACATATTGCTGGCGATCACCCTGGGTAAGAACCTTTGGTGTTTTGATGGTCTGGAGATTAAGTAATTAATGTATTTTGGCAATAAATTAGGATGCTTGTCTATCTTTAGAACAAACACATAAAAGATTTCAAAAAGAGCTAGAGCTATATCAAAGTGCCTGTGTGCTTCAGAACCCTGACTTTAATTGCCAAAGTACGGAGTTGCAGGTTTCATTGCCTTGTTCTGCTGGCTTCCGGTCTTGGCAGATACTGAGTGGAGCCAGGATGTCTCCCTGAAAAAACTGGAGAGCTATTTAATTCCAGTGTGTTTTCAAATCTTGTTTGTCCTTCGTCCTCCCTGCTCCACCATTGGTAGCCGTGCCTTCAGCCACTATGCCCCAAAACTCTGGGACTCTTTGACTTAATCCCTCCATCTTGCCCCATCCCTCCTTCCCTCCTTCCTTTTAAAATCCACCTGAAGGCATTCCTTTTTGAGAGCTTTTTCAGAGGTAATAATCCTTAAAAAATAATAATCATAATTTGGTCGTTTTAGTCCACGACTGTTTGTGGGACACAGCTGTGCACAATTGACTGCTGGGTTTCACCCACAAAACACAGTGAATCCACTTCATAGTTTATTCTGTGAACTGCTTTGAGATGTCTCGACGTCGCGATAAGGTGCTGTGTCAAATGCAACAAGTATTATTATATTATGTTGGCAGATGTTTATTATGCTGTACTTGGCTACTCTTACATCAATATTTCATCAACTCCAGTAATGCAGAGCATGGAGATATTAATAACTATGTTTTGACCTGAGCAATACAGCATGCTATTGTTCAGTACTTTACTTTGCATCACTTTCTCTGCGTCTCTATCTTTCCCTTTCCTGCAGTGCCAGTATCGGTGTGTTCTTCTGCGGACCCCAGGGCCTCTCCAGTGTTCTCCACAAGATGTGCAATCTTCACTCGTCCGCTGACCCAAGAGGAGTCCATTTCCACTACAATAAGGAGAATGGCTAATAACATTTCAATAGCGTTTATTCTCAAGCAGTTTCACCCATTTTAGTTTGCTGTTGTATCAGTAAGAATACAGAAGACTTAAAATGAGCTAGTGGCAATTTAGTCCTGCTACACTATCATTGTATAATAATAATCCTTACATTCGATATATGCATTTCATGTCTTCTAGATGTCTCAAAGCGCTTCACGGAATGCTGTCTTACAAAGAAAGTTAAACTATCGTATACTGTACTTGAAAGAATAGGTGTAAGCAAGTACTATTAATGGCGTGTGTCAAAGCATGTTCAGCATTCAAGAATATTAATTTGCCTGTATTGCGATGCTATATTGCTAATGCTTTACTTTTTAAATAAAGTTTAATAGAATAAAGTTTAGCAGAATAAAGTTCTGCTTATTATTGTTCCACAGAATTCAGTACCAAGAATTGAAACCTGGTCTTTTGATTATTTTTACATGGCAGGCACTATATGAATGCAAATTATTATTGCTACTTGTTGATGTCATTCACATTGAAAGTACTCTTGTTAGATACTGGAACTGAACACAAACATTTCAGGCAAATCGGACATTTTGGCCAAGCAATCACCAGATAATATGAATAATAATCATTTTGCATTTGATATAGCGCCTTATCACGTCTTGTAGATGTCTCAAAGCGCTTCACAAAATATAATGCAAAGTGAATTTACTGTATATTTTGGGGGCGAAACATGGCAGCCAATCGCTCACAGCAGTGTCCCACAAAGATCACATGGATAACTTGATATGGTTGATAATGATATCAACCCTTGGTACAAGTTTAGAAAGGAAGACTTTTTCTAAAAGAAACAAATTTTCTGTTTTGCCAGGCAGATATAAAATAGTATTGGGTACAGCATTAACCTATTCTGCATCCCTAAGCAAAAAAGATAAACAGGAATATGAATTTCAGTAGCTCAAAGATAAATGTGTTTTGAGAGGCAAGTTGAAGCTGTAATATTTCTGAGGGATGTTTGATACTTTCACCCAGAGCTAAATGAAAAGGTGATGACATCCATGCAAATATTCATTTGGTATCTGTCATATCTGTGGCATTCAGTACTACTTTCAGTTATGTAGCTGATACAGTAAAAGCCCATTTATCCAGCACCCTTGGGACCTGGCCAATGCCAGTTAAAGCACGTGCCGGATATTCGGCCGAAAACACAACACAATTTTTTAAAAATGCATTTTTCCAGATAAATTCCAGTTAATCGAATGCGGACCTTTTTTTTTGCGTTGCCAGTTAAACGGTAGCTACGGTTAATCGGGTATCGGATAAACGGGCTTTTACTGTATTTTGTTTTTGGTCAGTCAGCTAGATGTCTTGACACCCATTATCAAACTGGGAATTCAATACACCCCCCCCCCCCCCCCCCCCCTCCCGCCCCCTCCCCCCCACCTAAACATGGGAGATTCCAGAGAACTGTTGGAATGGAATCGATTAATGATTTTGGAATATAATAATAATAATAATAATCCTTGCATAATCCTGCAATTTGCAGTTATACAACTACCTTCACAGCGGCCAAATGTGACACAAGAGCCAGGGGGAGAGGGAGGTAAGGAGGGGAGGCGGGGCAAGGCAGAGGGATCGAGATTTTCAGAGTTTTGGGCGTTAGTGGCTGAAGGCACAGCTACCGATAGTGGAGTGTAGGAGATGAGGTACAAACAGGAGCGAAGGCAGTGGATGATACAGTTAATGTGGTGGTGGGGGTATAAGCAGGCTGGAAAGGCGCATGAAAGGTGCTACATCAATGTAAGTTTTGATTGATTGATTTGATTTGATTGATAAGTGCCAGGCCACAGATTGATTTGAAAATGATAATAACACTTTTTGCCCACAAATGTACAGTCGGCTTTCCTGCTCTCCTTCCCCCTACCCCGACCTCTCCCCTTGCCATCTTTCCCCCCTTTCTCCCCTAATCCCACTTCTGTGACTGTTTGTAGGACACTGCTGTGCGCAATTTGGCTGCTGCGTTTCGCCTACAAATATACAGTCAATTTTTCTACTCTCCTTCATCCTGCCCCAACCCCTTCCCCCCAACTGCTCTTAGTCAGTCCCTACCTGACTGTACAGCATCTTGGCCCATCCTCTTGATGTGAAAGGCGCTACATAAATGTAAGTTTTGATTGATTGATTGATTGATTGATTATCAACATTACATTTCGTTTATAGAGCGCCTTTCACGTCGCGATACGTCCCAATCACCTCTTCGAGAGGCTCCTAACTTGTTTTCAAATCCCCCTTCATGACCTGGCACCCTCCCTAGCTCTCTCTGATCTGCTTACTTCCCACCCCTCCACCAACCCATTACCCTCTGCTCGCCTGGATCCCGGTGTCAAGCGCTCTGAGACACCGTCCTGCGTGGAGAACGCTATATAAATCCAAGTTGTTGTTGTTGTCAAGTTGTTGTTGTTGTCGTCAAGTTGCTGTCATTGTTGTTAGTTGTTGTTATCAAGTTGTTGTTGTTGTAGTCAAGTTGTTGGTAAACTGTTGTTGCTAAGTTGTTGTTGTCATTAAGTTGTCAAGTTGTTGTTGTTGTTGTTGTCAAGTTGTTGTTGCGGTGGTCAAGTTGTTGTAGTGGTCAAGTTGCTGTTGTTGTTAGGTTGTTGTTGTCATCAAGTTGTCGTTAAGTTGTTGTTGTTGTTGTCAAATTGTTGTTGCTAAATTGTTGTTATCAGGTTGTTGTTGTTAAATTGTCATTAAGTTGTTGTCGTTAAGTTGTTGTTGTCGTCGTCGTCGTCAAGTTGTTGTTGTCAAGTTGTTGTCGTTGTCAAGTTGTTGTTGTTGTTGTTGTTGTTGTTGTCGTCATCATGTTGTTGTTGTCGTCATCATCAAGTTGTTGTTGTCATCGTCAAGTTGTTGTTGTCGTCATCGTCAGGTTGTTGTTGTCATCGTCTAATTGTTGTTGGCAAGTTGTTGTTGTTGTTGTTGTTGTTGTCGTCAAGTTGTTGTTGTCGTCGTCGTCGTCAAGTTGTTGTTGTTGTCGTCATTGTTAGGTTGTTGTTGTCGTCGAGTTGTTGTTATCGTCAAGTTGTTGTCGTCGTCGAGCTGTTGTTGTTGGTTTCCCCCCACCCCCCCCCCCTCGCTCACGGGTCACATAACCCCGCCCCCCCCCCACCACCTGGGCGGGCTGCGCGCGCAGCCAACTGCCGGTCGGCCTAACAGGAAGTCCCGCCCGCGCGCACGCCAGCCAGCAACCAGCCTGCTTTGATTGGTCCAGCGGTCTTATGAGTGGGCGACGAGCCTGTCAATCAATCAGTCAGTCAAGTCAAGTCAGTCAACCGCCCGCCAGGACCAGGGAGGGAGGGAGAGAGAGAGAGAAAGAGACAGACACGAACGGTAAACGGTGGAAATCGTGAGGGTGGAGACGGTGGGAAATGGGGGTGGTGGGGGGTGGGGAGAAGACGGTGGAAAGGGTCGTGATGGTGTGTGGGGGGGGGGGGGGGGGAGGGGGTAGAAGGTCGAGGAGTAAAGCGCAGAGGTCAGCGGGAAACTATGAGGGGGACACACCATGTGTGTCCTTATATACCTAGTGGAGTCTCCTGGAGCTCAGTGGGTCAGAGACACTCACTCACTGTCTCACCCACTCGCCCACCCACCTTACAAGCGTGAGAGAGACCTGTGTTCGAATCTAGGCAGGTCACACAGACACTCACACACAGACACTCACACACACAGACACTCACATACACAGACACTCACATACACACAAACACAGACACTCACACACACAGACACACACACAGACACACACACACAGACACAGACACAGACACACACAGACACTCACACACAGACACACACAGACACTCACATACACACAGACACACAGACACTCACATACACACAGACACTCACATACACACAGACACTCACATACACACAGACACACAGACACTCACATACACACAGACACTCACATACACACAGACACTCACATACACACAGACACACAGACACTCACACACAGACACTCACATACACACAGACACACACTCACACAAACACAGACACACACACACACAGACACTCACACACAGACACATACACAGACACACACACACAGACACTCACACACACAGACACTCACACAAACACACACAGACACACACATACACACACAGACACTCACACAAACACACACTCACACAGACACTCACACAAACACTCACACACACAGACACTCACACAAACACACAGACATACACAGACACACACATACACACACAGACACTCACACAAACACACACTCACACAGACACTCACACAAACACACACTCACACAGACACTCACACAAACACTCACAGACACATACACAGACACACACTCACACAGACACTCACACACAGACACATACACAGACACACACTCACACAGACACTCACACAAACACTCACAGACACATACACAGACACACACACACACAGACACTCACACACAGACACTCACACACAGACACATACACAGACACACACACACAGACACACACACACAGACACTCACACAATCACACACAGACACACACATACACAGACACACACATACACACACAGACACTCACACAAACACACACTCACACAGACACTCACACAAACACTCACACACACAGACACTCACACAAACACTCACAGACACATACACAGACACACACACACACAGACACTCACACAGACACTCACACACAGACACATACACAGACACACACACACAGACACTCACACACACAGACACTCACACAAACACACACAGACACACACATACACAGACACACACAGACACTCACACAAACACACACTCACACAGACAGACACTCACAGACACATACACAGACACACACACACAGACACTCACACAAACACACACACAGAGACATACACAGACAGACACACTCACACAGACACACACAGACACTCATACACACAGACAGACACACACAGACACTCACACACACACAGACACTCACACAAACACAGACACGTACACAGACAGACACACAGACACTCACACAGACACTCATACACACAGACACACGGGCCTAATAATAACCTGTCCAAACAAAACCACAATAATAAAAATTGGTCATTTTCAATCCACCGCTGTTTGTGTGGGGGATGCTGCTGTGCGCAATTGGCTGCTGCGTTTCACCCACAAAATAAACAGTCAATTCACTGTGAAGTCCTGTAGTTAGAGCACTTGTCTTGTAAACTAGAGGTAATAATTCCTTCAAAAATGTTTATAAACATTTGATCAATCCGTGACTGTTTGTGGGACGCTGCTGTGCACAATCAGCTGCTATGGTTTCACCCACAAATATATACAGTCAATTCACTTGACAGTATATTCTGCGAAGCGCTTTGAGGCATTTCGAAGACACGATGAGGCAAATGCATTATTAATAATGACTCCCATGTTTTGGATCTCTTAATCTTTGAGAAAAGTCAGCCACTATTTAGATTATATAGGATTATATAGGATCAGCACCTATATAATCTACAGTGCCTTGGGACACCCTCTTGATGTGAAAGGCGCTAAATAAATGTAAGTTTTGATTGAATGATTGATTGATTGATCAAAACTTTCATCTGTTTGCACTATATTCTGGGCATAATGCTCTTAACTGAATTGAGTCCAGCTCAGAAAATGTGGGAACATGTCTAGTTAACATTTATACAATCAATCAGTTAAATTAAGTTGCTGAGGTCCTGAATCAAGTGAAAATGTGTTTTTCATAGAATAGAAATAGAATTTTCATACCCTTTTTGTAAAATCTTTGGCAGAGGGTATTTAAATTGGGAGATTTTGAATAGTTGCTGGTGAGATCCCAACCCCCAATGTAATCCCCACAATATTCTGAATTTAATAATCAAACCGTGTTTGGTAACTATTTTATTTTTTCTTTACAAGTGTCAAGAATTTTGAACATGGCAGTGGGAAAAATTGCTTCTTTCCGGTTGCCACCTCTTCCCACAATCGGAGAAATTCTAAAGTTGTATAAACTCAGAGCTGAAAAGCAGCTCTCTCAGAACTTCCTGTTGGATTTAAGATTAACAGGTAACCTGAAGGATTTGTATTTTTATCCCGACCATAATTTTTTAAATCTATTGCTTATTCATACTCTGAGGATGCTTCATACTAGTATATTTTGAGCACTAGTGCTCCTACAGTGTTTTTACAAAATGTTATATTGTGATATAATTAACCTGAAAGGTGCTATATAAATGGAATTTTCTTGCTGTTACTATCAATATGCTATGTTAAAAAGGTTGCAGCATCTTATGCATGCTAAACAGGGAGAAGCATTAATTGACAATGCACATTGAGACACTCTGAATGAAGTGCTCTGAGACGCCGTCTGGCATAGAGGGCGCTATATAAATCAAAACTTGTTGTATTAAACAATGAGAAATGGCTTTTAGTCTGATCCATAAATTGCACTGCATGAGTGTGAACATTGATGTATTGCTAACATCATTATAATGATTCGTATCATTTGGGGGGGATCAGCTGAGTTTCTGACACATGTAGAAACCCATCCCTGTGCTTAAGAGTATCCAAACCAAACTGAGATTTCCATGAATCCCACCTACACATGGAAATCCCAGAGATAGATTGTTGGAATGGAATGCGCACTCTCTCCCTGGAGGGACATTTCCTGCTTGCCTAATTCTGGAAAGTATTAGGCGCAGGTTGGCAAGAGCCAAGGCTTGGGGGGGATCCCCAGAGTGTGCGCTGGGGTAGCTGCTGGAGTCCGACCAGCTAAAACCACATAGCTTGCCATTGATATTGCAAGTTTTCCTCCTGCATGTCCAGCTAGGACCACACTATCCTTCAGGACTTTGGCTATCCTTAGGGCTAACAGGAGCTGAGTGGGAAGCCCTTCAAAGTCCTGCCGATGAGCCAGGTGCTGTTCAGGTGGATAGAAAAAAAGATACTTGTCATTACCTGAAAACCGAAGGAGTTTCTCCCGATATCCTGGACAACAGTCCCTCTAAATAAAATTGTTCATTCACTTCATGAAGGATTGTAGGAGTCATTGCTGTGCACTAATTGGCTGCAGCCAGATATGCCCACAAATACACAGTAACTACAATTTAGAATAAATGCCCCAGAATCAGCCTGGTTCAATTGGTACTTCTCTTGCTCTGTACTTTTGAGTTGGTGAAGCTGCTTATTCAAGCTCCATATCAAGACTTTAAGGTTGCATGTCTAGGTTGACTTCTCCTGTCGTGACAATTAAGTTTTTGCTGGCTTATAGGTTAAAGAAAGTGCACTAACTTCATGTTGTGCAGCTTTCAATTTTGTTTCTCATGATTTTGCATTTAACCGATCACTGGAGAATATTTCCCTGAGTGAGTCTTAGCTTCTTTTTACAAATTAATGTTTCTTTAAGATGACTCACAAATAAAGTGGAAGAATCCTGTAGCTCAGTGGTTAGAACACTCGCCTTGCAAACGTGAGAACTGGGTAAAATTCCTGCTAGGGCAAAACCTTGGGCAAGTTTCCTTACTCCACAGGCCTGATAATAATCCCTCAGGAAAAAAAAACCTGTGCATAATTGGCTGCTGTGTTTTGCCCATAAATGTAGTCAATTCACTGTATAGTATATTCTATTAAGCACTTATGAGGTGAGGTGTCTAGAAGATGTGAAATGCTTTGTATCAAGTACAAGGATTATTATTATGTGTCCAGAGACACACTGCAGTTTTAGAGCAAATGAAAGATGTTTGATGGCTTAAATTTATTTTGAGTGTCGGGCCAAAAGCCTATTTATATTTGAATGGATATAAATGGATGGATGTATACAAAGGTTTTAAGTCACTTTCACAAGCATACAAATGTACTTGTACCTAACGTAGCTGGAAATCATGTCTGCTTTTTGTTTGTCAAAAAAAAAATCCATGCATTCTTTCAATACCGATTGTGTTGATATTTTACAGCTTTTTAGTTTTCTGAGCCAATTATTAAATTATGATGTGTTTCACAGATAAAATTGTTCGAAAAGCTGGGAGTTTAAAGGACTCGTATGTTTGTGAAGTTGGCCCAGGCCCAGGTGGCATCACCCGATCAATTCTTAACGCTGGTATTACCCAACTGCTGGTGGTAGAAAAGGATACCAGATTTATTCCTGGGTTGCAGGTAAGGCTTTGCTGAACGATGACTTATTATTAACAAGACAGCTAGTACAAAAGAGTAAAAGGCAATACACTGCAGATGTTTGAAATCTGAAATAGAAACCGAACATGCTGGGAACACGCAGGAGCTCAGGTAGTATCTATGGAGAGAGGAAAGTAAGTTAACTTTTCAGGTTGATGATCTTTTTATCAGATTTCGGGTTGCGAAAGACCTGGGTTTGATTCCTGGCAGGGCAAAACGTTGGGCAAACTTACTCCACACGCCTGATAATATTCCCTCGAAAAAGAAACAATAATAAATTGGTCACTTCAATCCATGATTGTTTGTGGTACATTGCTGTGCGCAATTGGCTGCCACATTCCACCCACAAAAATACAATGAATTCACTTTACAGTATATTCTATGAAGCGCTTTGAGACATCCAGAAGATGTAAAAAGCGCTATATCAAACGCAAGGGGTATTATTTTTTTATTAGGAAAGAACTACCTTATAATGTGGAAATGTCTTAAAATGTTTCATAGCACAGTAATTCAATTTTAAAATGTTTCCTGTTTGATATAGCTAACCTTTTCACATCAGGACACTGTCACAGCAATTCATTCTAAATTGTAGTGACTATGTATTGGTTGCAACCAACTTCTACACATCGACGACTTACAAATACTCATGAAGTGAATGAACAATTTTATTTGAGGGATTATTGGCCAGGATATCGAGAGAAACTCCCTTCTCTTTTCAGGTAATGTCAAGGATGGTTTTTGCTATCCACCTGAACAGCACCTTGATTTATAATAATAATAATAATCCTTGCATTTGATATAGTGCCTTATTATGTCTTTGAGATGTCTCAAAGCACTTCATAGAATATACTGTAAAGTGAATTGACTATATTTTGTGGGAAAACACCGCAGCCAATGTCCCACAAAAAGTTGTGGATTAAGTGACTTTTTTGGTGGGGATTATTACCCGGAGAAAAGTGATCCACCAATTGACTAACAGCTGGGTGAATTGACAAATGTTTTACCCTGGCTGGAATTCGAACCCAGGTCTCTTACTTATGGAGCGAGTGCTCTAACCACTAACCAACAGGACTTCACTGAGGACAGCACATCCAACAATACCTGTTAGAAATAGGTTATAGTGCTAGCTGCTGTTTTAGTGCAAACATTATACTGTAAAATGCTGTTAAAAAAGATTAGTACAGCAGAAGCCCGTTTATCCATGACTCGATGAACTGGCACTTCCTTATAACCGGCACACCAGAAAAAAAGTTCCCATTCGATAAACCGGAACTTATCCGGAGTGTGACTTTAAAGCCTTACTAGCAGCAAGCCAATAACGCTAGCCGATAACCCACATTGTCACGCGGGTGCAGTATTTTGGTTTGCCGCTAGTTGAGTCTAGCGTTATCAGCTTGCCGCTAGTAGAATCTAGGGTTATTGGTTTGCCGCTAGTAGAGTCTAGGGCTATCAGCTTGCATCTAGTAAAGTCGCGTGACTTTAAAATCACGCTGCCGTTTTTTTCACCCGCTTGACGTCCTCCATTTAAAAAAGAATCACTGGACTGTAAACCTCAACCAGTAAAGGTGAGAAGTGCAAGCGAGTAGTTTTAACAATAAGTACCAATACAATACTCTATTATTATCTGTTATTATTTAGTCTGGTGTGTGTGGTGTGTGTTAAAAGAACTTTTATTTTTTTGTGGTGGGTTTTTGGCCGTGGGCCGCCCGAATATCCGGCAGGCGCTTTAACCGGCATTGGCCAGGCCCCGCGGGTGCCGGATAAACGGGCTTCTCTGTATTCTGTAACCTAATGATGCGCTTCTTTACTTGTTTTCAGTTGTTGGCTGAAGCAGCTCCTGGGAAGTTGAACATTGTTCACGGAGACATTCTGACTTATAAAATGGAAGGGGCTTTTCCACAGGAACTCCAAACAGAGTGGAAAGATGGTAAAGGCTATTTTGTTGTATTTCGAATAAGATACGACTTGGGACTGATTTTGTTTCAAAGGGGGGAATGAAAAGACAGAATGTGAAGTTTGTTTCATTTCTTCAAGTTGAAGACTTGAGTCCTGTAGCTTAGTGATCAGAGCGCTTATCTCGCAACCGAGAGGACCTTTGATTCCCGGGCAGGGCCAAACCTTGGGAAAGTTTTCTTACTCCACACGCCTCTGTTTATCTGTAAGTAGGAATCTGGTTATTAGTCGATTGATGGATCGCTTTTCCAGGGATTATCATCCCTACAAAAATATTAATCAATATATTTATAAAAATAATAATAATTTGGTTACCTAATCCACAACGGACACTATGCACAATTGCCTGATGCGTTTGCCCACAAAATGTAGTCAATTCACTTTACATTATATTCTGAGAAGGGCTTTGAGATGTCTCAATGATGTGATAGGGCGCTATATCAAATGTAAGGATTATTATTATAGTCACTTGGATGATGCTTTTACGTTATTTTATTTTGTTTCATATTAGATTTCTGATTTTATTCTGATAACAAGACCAGTTTGAGAGATGACTATTATAAATTTTAATCTAAGCCTTGTTTAGTGGCTAATATGGTAAAAAGGTTAACAAAAGGCTTTTTAAAATGTTATGAATAGGTCCACCAAACGTACACATTATTGGTAACCTACCATTCAATGTTTCCACTCCGCTCATCATCCGATGGCTGGAACACGTGGCAAACAAGACTGGCCCTTTTTTCTATGGGAGGACACAGATGACACTAACGTTTCAAAAGGAAGTTGCAGAGGTAAGAGGTGGTGTTTCCTCTGTTCACTGCACAGGAGCAGAAACAAAGTTTGTGTGTATATTAAAAAAATGACGTTATCTCTTATAGCTCTCAAACTTAATTTCTTAGACAAATAGCTAACTAATTTTCTCACATTTTGTTGGCACAATTTGTTTTTCTGGGTAGCCTATTTTACGTATTCACCAACCTGTAAATTGAACTATATTGATCAGACCAATACAGTGGGGTTTGATGGAGGAATCGACTTGTTAACTCGGTGTGTCAATCAATGTTGATTTTATCCCTTTCGAGATTGGTTGCAGTTAACCTACTCTGTTTCCCAAAACTCAACTCTTCTGATTTTTCCCAAAAAAAACAATGTTCCTTTATACCCTTTTGGTCACGTATGGCAAGTCAACAGCTTGTTTTAACATTTTATTCTATGGCAAGAACAGATATTCTTTTCTTGGCAAATCCTTCATATACTGATGTTAACAATGTTTTTGAGAGTCCATAGAGTCTATGCAGTCTCTATTTCAGCAGAATAAGTCCATGGGTCTTTACAATTTTCTTTGGTTAACTTAAGACAATACAGAATTCTGGGATTGCTTACAGAGTTAAAGCAAGTACTGTAATAAAGTTTTTTAAAAAAAGTTTAGGAAGGTCCTGAGTGAGATGGTGCTTTAGAAATGCAGTTGTTATTATTTGGGTGTGCCTATTAATGCTATCGATCATAAATCTAATCCACAATATGTAGCGAGCTGAAACATGACCGATTGTATGTGTCTAGGATGTGATTCAATACATGTTTTTGGTATTGTGTTAAATGTACAGTAAAAGCCAGTTCATCTGTGACCCGATCAACCATAACTTCCGTATAACCGGCACCTCAAAAAACCCGGTCCCTATTCGATTAACCAGAATTTATCCGGCACAATGTATTATTATTATTATTTATTTTTTGCGTTTTCGGCCGAATATCCGGCACGTGCTTTAACCGGCATTGGCCAGGTCCTGAGGGTGCCGGATAAACGCGCTTTTACTGTACTATTATTGTTCACGCACAGTTGCCACTAAATTCCAGTTCCTTAGTTTTTTTTATTAGTATCAGTTTGAATCACTTGTTGCTTGTTTCTTTTATAGCGCCTCACAGCTAGCACTGGCAGTAGACAAAGAAGTAGACTGTCCGTAATGGCTCAGTACTTGTGTAATGTGAAGAGCTGCTTTACGATTCCTGGCAGAGCCTTTATTCCAAAACCTAAGGTAAGGGTTTTGCAGAATACTTTCAACATTATACCTGGAGTATCATTCAGCCTTATTTTGCTGAAAACTACATTTATAAATGGATTACTCAAATATTTTCTCCCCCCATTGAGAAAATATCTAATCTCCTTGATGTCTAGGTCCCTGCTTTAAAGTGACGAGATCTCATTGTTGCTGTGCTCGGTGGGGAGTTACAGAGTGAAGGATAGGGATGAAAAGTCACCTCAGGCTTGCTACTACAACAAAGTCAGACAAATTGAGACATCCAGTGGTGCTTACCTACCAGTTGTTTCAGGTGAAGGATCTAGTAAGAGGTGAAGGGAGAAAATGTTAATAAAAGATACCTCCAGCTCTTCTCCATTGGAAGGTTAGTTTTTATTAATTCTTGTCTTTATCATAGCTCCCTACTACACTGGAGCATTTAAGGTTGCTTTACACTATGGAGTAACACTATGAGCAGTTCCATATCTAGTACATTTTGATGAAGTGCATTTGTAATGGTGGGGCGGGTGGGTTGGGGGAAATGGAGCAGGCCGGGGCGGGCAGATTGGTAGGGGGTTAGGGGGTTGTGGATGTAGGGTGGGGCGAGGCCATGGAGGGTTTTGAATGTGAGGACCAGGATCTTGAATTGGATCCTCTGGATGATGGGGAGCCAATGGAGTCGGGCGAGGATGGGAGAGATGGGGTCACAAAGCTTGGAGCGGGGAAGGACATGGGCCGCAGAGTTCTGGATTCAATATAACATTCAATATACTCCCTTTTCCTGCCTCCTCACCCCAATAGTCCTGATTCAAACTCAGCATTCTTGAATTTTTTTTTTAATCACATTTTTTTTAGGGTATCCAAAGATACTTATCAAAGGATTATCTTTAACGTTTAACAGTTCAAACAAGACAATAGTTTAATAGCAATTTATCGAGTGTATGGTTTATACAGAGCTAATTTAACTAGTCGGCTTAATTTTGCTTGGGAGGAGATTGTCCAAACACAGCTTTCTAATTATTTAATTAAAATGATCCTCCAAGCATTGTTTGGAAAATGGCAGCAAACCTGCCATCAATGGTAACGCAGGCATTGAATGGTCCTCCGACTGGTGAATGTTGTGAAAGGAATTCCGTAACCATGGTAGTTAAAAGCAGGCATTGGAAAGCACAGGTAACTAGCTGTGTTGAGAATGAATAACAAACACTTGGGCAGTTAGCAGGCGGCTTTGCTACTGAGCACTGAAGGGGGATATGTAGAAAGATGGATTGACATTTCATTTGTACTTTCAGGCTTGACATTCCAGAATGAACATTTTATCTTTTTTTTTCTTCTGCCTGCTGTCGCATTGTTTTCAAATCCCTTCACTCCTCTGCTCCCCCCTATCTCTCTGATCTCCTCTCCCCACAACCCAGCACCCACTGCCTTCGTTCCTCTGGGTCTGGCCTCCTCCATGTCCCCCGAGTCCTCCGCTCCACCCTCGGCAGCCGTGCCTTTAGCCACTACGCCCTGAGGCTCTGGAACTCCCTTCCTCACTCGCTTCGCCTCGCCCCCTCTTCCCAGTTTCAGGTCACGGTTGAAGACCTTTCTCTTCGACCGAGCTTTTGGTCACCTTCCTGCCCCTGTTCCTGGCTCGGTCCCGGGATCCGCTACTGTGAAGCGCTCTGAGACGCCTTCTGGCGTGGAGGGCGCTATATAAATCGAAGTTGTTGTTGTTGTCTGATAATTCTATAATGTTAGAATATTGTGGAGCAGAATTTATCAGAACTGTTATTGTGAAATGTGTCCTGTTATTTAGATTGTCGTGTTTCTGTTAGCAAATTGGAAAACTTCTCCTGTACCAGCCCTAGTGCAGTGACTTGTTACAACAATTTATGCTAAGCATTGGATATCTGAATTACACCTGTGAGTTATTTTACTACAGCACAGAAATCAGCATTTCAGCAGAAAAGGAGGCCATTATGTGTGATGGAAGCTGATTCGATGACAACTTTTAAGAGAGAAGTAGATAGTTATTTGGGGAGCCCAGGCTTGCAGGCCTTTGAGGAGTGAGGGAGTGGGATTGATTTGGACAGCTCTTTACAAAGAGCTGGCACTGACACGATAGGCTAAATGGCCTCCTTCTGTGTTGTAAAACTCTATGATGCTATGATTTATATAGTGACTTTTAGGTAAAGCCTCTCAAAGTGCTCGAAAAATCTAGTGTTGGAAATATAATGGCAAATATTACTTGACAGACTGAGATTTAAGTTGATTGATCAAATGCGAGTCAAAGATGTTCTTTCAGGTTTTAAAGGCTGGGAGACCAGTAGCACAAAATGGTTTTGAAGAGTTTTAGAGGCGCCTGTTGAAGGCCTAGCCATTGCACCAAGTGAGGAGCGAGGAATCAACAAAGTCTTAATGAGTGGAGAGAACCTGCTGGACTCTTAAGGCTGTGGATGGTTGTGAATGTCTGGGTGGTCTAACTGCACCTGCAACCTACCTGCTGTATGATTTCATCCAACTCAAGACAATATCTTAAGTCCAGGCTGCCCGCTCACTTCCTCTCTGGCCAAAGAAATGTCCACTCCAAACAGCTGTCAGTTTGGAGTGGGAATAAAGCCGCCCTTTGCTGCAGTTCCTCTCGAGCTGAGGGGAAGGCAAGCGAGTATCCTTTTCTACCACGTCCTTACCAACTGGCGTCAATGGTTCATGGCCTTTGGTCAAATTAAATTATCCTCTGGGGCAAGTGATTGACAAGAGAGAGGGGAGAGGGAAAACTTGAGAGAGATAGGTGAGTTATCTAGACCTAACTCTTTGACCACCGCACTTTCAGTCATCTTTTCCCCTCCCATGCCACCACCTTCAGCACACACCCCCAGCTTGCGTGTCTAGCCGGCAGTGTCATGCATTTGAAGATGTCCTTCAGACGTGAAAAGGACTCTGTGTCAATGTTGTTGCTGGATTGGAAACACAAAATATTGATTATGCTGCCCACGAGCCCTTGGCAGCCACCCTGATGTATGTATGTATTGATGTAGTGTATGTCAAGATTGCAAAGGAAATTTTGAAGGTTAGGACAAAGATCCTTAACTCAATCCTTTGAGGTACCAGAAGTCACTGAAACTTGGCGATGACCAATGACTGTCAGACTTCCTGAGGATTTGGCAACTGGGCTTTCAATTCATGTGTTACAAGCTTACTTGTACTTGCTAACATCCAGATGTTATGCACCCTTAATCATCATAATATAGAAGTAATACCACACAACCATTATTGTTTTATTGAGTTAATAAGTTACAATTTTACACTATTTTCTGGGTCCTTATTTCTCAAACTATATTCATGCAACTTTTCCGTGGCATTTTTCAATTCCAGCTTTCTTTCCCTTTGCCCCCACACCCCAGCAACACACACAGCACTCTGATAGAAGCTTACTCAGAACAGGAGTATTTTTGTCATGTATGTGTAATCCCAAAACCCTACTTTTGCAACTGGTTAGTACATACTTGGATGGTTTGTCTGCTGTTTCTAGTTGTATTGCCTTTAAGCTCCTGAAAGTGCTGATGTTAACACATCAGAAGCACTTATGCTTCTGAGCAAAATGGCGTTTGAAAGTGGCGATCCGCAAACCCGCTTTTATTATTTGGGTTGAAACAGCATGCGTTGGAACAATTGGCCAAATGGCATCAATCTCTGCACAAAATGCCTCGCCTTGGGTGGTGACCAGAGTAGTCCAAATAGGCACAGAACTCGGGATAAGTTTGTTTTGTCTTCTTGTATAACTCCTCCTAAGTAGCGAAAGTTGGAAACTATCTAAAGCTAATATAGGCTTAAACATAGTTCCGGTGTCTCTTGCAGGACCGGTTCATTTCTTCCCGCAGCACTTTGTTGCAGGAAGCGCAGAAAATGATGCCCGCGATGAGTGAGCCACCTGCAAAAATAAATCCAGCATATATCGCTCCTCCTATTTCATACTTATCAGCCTCTGGGGTGGACGGTTTGAAGTAATGGCCGACCAGCTCGACTGTGAACCAGGACACTGGAACTAAACACATAATGCCGGCAATAAGGAAAGACGCCCCTCCAGTGATGGCAGCACACCCCTTTGTATGTTGGTCTCTAATCCAGCCGGTGCACTTCAATCCAGGCAAGGCGAACCCCATTCCGAGCAGCGACACAATACAGGACAGAACCATCATAGTGCGAGCAGCCCTGATGTAGGCCGGCTGAGCCAGTCCTGAGAAGCTATACCTGCAGCTGAACAGCCCTGTGCTGGTCCAGGTGCAGTTTGTCCAGATACCTTGCATGTGCTTTTTCCACGAGAGTATATTTGATCCCTCGTAGGTGTTGACCTTCCAGTTTGGCAGCACCGTGACCACAAGAGTCCCAATCAAAGCCAGCAAAGACACCATGAAGGCGAACACCTGCAGCCCCGTTGTGGCCATGGTCCTCTCCTGACATGGCTTGCTTTTCCCGCGGAGTTCTGGTCGGTGGGCGATTACCGGGGATAGGCGAATGGATTTTTCGTCCGCAGCTCTGCTTGAGGGAATAAAATCCGCTCCACACACGTTTAAATCAATGGGACAAAATTTGAAACACTGAAAATAGGGAAAATTTTCCGACAGAAACTTGTTTTGTTCAGAACGAAAACGATGGTTTGAGACCCATTTGCTGTAACGTGATTGAGCCGACCGCTTATCTCAGCTTGCCACAGAAGAGTGGAATTTATAAACCAGTGTGGGTAGATCAGTTCATTGTGACATCAGTTTTTTCCTTAGCAACAGTTTGCGTTTGACGACCTGAAATAATGCAACTTCAAAGCTTCACTTAATGAACAAACAGAATATATCCATTTTAAGTCTCTTGTCTTCTGCCTATATGTGTGACAGAGCTCCTAATGGTGGTTTCAACAATCATGGGAGTTGGTTTTCAGATTTCTGGCCACTCAAATTATTGTAACCCTAGCATTAGTTTCTGATTTTATTTGTAACATTTTTAAATAGCTTCGGAATTGATTTCTGATCTGTACAATTTATTCCCTTTAGCTTTACTGACTGACTAAAACAAACATCTGTCATTATTTCGTACTAGGGAATATTCACCATTTCTGAAACGCATGTTTTACCTATAATTAAGATATATAAGTCTTGGAGCACTTTGCAAAGACATGAGAGGGAGGAATTCAGCAAAAAAAATGTTTACGTAGCGAGAGAAAGTGCAACAAAGGGATTTAGGGAGAGAATGCAAGAGAGCAGGCAGAAGGCTCGGTCACTGATTGTGGGATGGGGAAAGTGGGAGAAACCCGGCAAGCAATTACACACAGCAGTGTCCCACCAACAGTCCTGGATTAAAAAGAACAGTTTTATTTTGAGGGATTATTTTCGTTTGTAAGGCGAGTGCTCTAACCACTGAGCTACAGGACTCCACAATGAAGATTTGGATCATCGTATAATAAGAAAAACAAAATACCGGTAAAATAAAAAGGTGGTTTCACCATTTTTTTTTAAAAAAATGATATTTTTAAAACGTTTTTGCAGATTTAAATTAGCCATTGTGATTCCAAATAATTGTGTGATATTAGAAACAAATATACATCAACTTAGATGTGGAAAGAATCTGGTGGAAAGAAAATCTGCTGGATTTGGACAATTAATAGTTTGACGGCACATTTTATAGACACTTTTTTTCCAAGGTAGGCTTCTTTAGGTTTCTTACCTCAGTCGCGCTCGCTAGGTCAACTTAAGTCATAACAGGCTGTGGGACTCAAATTGGTTTCAGGATACAGGTATCCCCCGATTTACGACGTTTCTATTTACGCTGTTTCGATTTAACAAACAATATTTAAACACCTTTTTATTGATATACGACATTTGGTTTCGTTTTAACGACAGAAAATTTGGCACATCTTTTTTGCGCATGCGCAGTATATCGTGTATATATGGGATATATAATGGGACCGCATGGGAAACCGTGTTTCGATTTACGACGTTTCGATTTATAACATATCATATGTTTGATATAACATATCAAATATGAATGACCCTAGCACATTGTGTTTGTACAGGATGTGAATAAAACTGTATTGTCTGCTTGATTTTTAGGTGGATGTGGGAGTTGTTCATTTTACCCCTCTTATGGAACCACAGATTAACCAACCTTTCAAACTGGTGGAAAAAGTAGTGAGATGCGTGTTTGGCTTCAGGAGAAAATACTGCCACAGAGGAATTGCGTAAGTTTATATTCCATTTTGCTGATTTTTTTTAATAAGCCTTAATGGTCAGCAAAATGTTTCCTTTTCCCATTTGTAATACGCCACAAGGTCTTGGACGCCTTTCGATATGAAAAGGCCCTCTACATATGTAATTTTGTTGTTGTTGAAGGACGTTAATGAAAGGAGCAAGTTGGAGTGACTGGGATGGAACTCCAGAGAATGTAGCTTAGCTAGATTTCATGTATTTCCTGCCAAAATACAGGGTACAATCTAAACTCGCGGCTTTGTCAGTAAAAAGAGAATCTTTTCCCCCCCACTTCCCATCTTTCGCTAGGATTTTATTTCCTGAATCTCAAAGGAAAGAGTTGACAGACCAGGTGATTGACATGGCTGATCTGGATCCACTGCTGCGCCCAGTCCAACTTTCCATACCTCATTTTCGGAGACTTTGCGATGCCTATGGACAATTGTGCGCTGAACACCCACATCTGTTCACTTACAACTTCAGAGAAGAATTACGGCTGAAGAAGCTGACACGTAATAAGATGAGGGGGAAAGTCCTTGACAGAGCAGAGATGGAACCCGAGGCTGGATAAAATGTCAGCAATGTGCAGTTTGAACTATTTTAACATTAAACATCAAATCATACTGTTGCTTTTCGATCAGTTTTCTGAAAGTATTTTTTTAATGAATTGGCATCAAATTCTGACGCTATAAAGTAATTTTGACAGTGAAATCTAGTCAGGTGGTGTACCTCAAGTGACAAGAAAGAGAATTAGTCCATCAGCCTGGTCTTAAAACGTGTGGATTGAAAACATAAATTCAAGTTGTTGTTCCCTCCCCCCACGGTTGCCAAGTGAGGCTACGATTGTCTGTCCTGCCAGTGAACCACGAAACGTTTCCCTTCTCCCTCAAACTCTCTCTCAGTTACTCTCTCCTCTTAATCACTCACCCATGCACTCCACCCTTCCTACATTTTCAATCACTCACACACAAATTCTCATTAAGTCTCTCTCTCTTCCCATCATATCTCCTCTCCTCCCCACCCCCTCTTAATCAGCTTGACGCCTAATAAGGATGCATCCTTCGTCTCAGCTCGGGTCGGACCGCAGTGATGGACTGTATTGTTCCCACTGTTTGTGTTGCGTCTTTCCTGACGCTTGGCAGGGAAGCAAGGAAACCTTGGATAAAACCACCCACTGGGCCCAGCAAACCAGCCGATCTAATTTGCAGAGCTACCAACCAGTATGTTTTCGCCATATTTAGTACGATAAATTGCAGTAAATACGGCAATACGATTTTTCTTGTTAAAATATGTTTTTTGGAAAGTGAATTTTGGAAATTCCATGCTCTGTCTGTCTGTCTTTCCTTCTCTCTGTCTCAGTCTCCCTCTGTGTGTGTGTCTCTCTCTCTCTGTGTCTCTTTCCCTCTCTCTGTCTGTCTTGGTTGCACTCCCTCTCTTTCTCTCTCTCTGTATCTCTCTCTCTGTGTCTCTCTCTCTGTTTGAGTCTCTGGCTGTCACAATCTCACTCTCTGTCTCTCTGAGTCTCAGTCTCTTTCTCTTTAACTCTCTCTCCCTGCCTTCAATAGCAGTGCTACCTACCTTATGCCGTCACTGATACACTGTGAATATATTGAAATTTTTTGTTTTTGTGTTTTCGGCTGAACATCCGGCAGGCGCTTTAACCGCCATTGGCCGGGTCCCGAGGGTCCCGGATATACGGGCTTTTACTGAAATAAGCTTTGAACTGAGGATAACTTGGCCAGCTTTTCAATTAATATTCAACTACATTGCAATCAATAAGAACCACACAGAGTTTCCTGAATACACTGTGCATATTTATTCCACACAAGCATTTTGCAGCATATTGAATATCAAGTAGTCATGTTCTCAACAGAATACAAAATTAAACCCAATACAAATTAAACCCAATATTACAATGCAAGACAGGTCTCATAAAATTACAATATACACAACAATGCTTATTTACAGGGGTGGGGGGAAGCTAAAATGAGAGTATTCAAACATCTGATACTGCAGACTTTAATCCACAGCCTGTAGTGCTGAACTATGTTAAATAGGTATCCCTCTGACTTTAGAGGATTTACCTTGGCAAACATTGAAAACGTCCACAAAAATAGGAAACACGCCATTGGCAGGTGTAACTGGACAAAAACTCAACAAATCCCACCTCCGTTCAATTTTCTGGTGCTATTGTAAACCAATATTTTTCATGTATAAATAAAATTAAGATTTACAGTCTTTTAAAATAATTTTTCCTTTGTTGGAAACATTATGTTTTGTGTTTTGTCTTATTTCCAAACCATTGAATTTAATTGAATTTAAGAGAGAACCCAAACAATAGCTCTATTGTCTATAATTGACAATAAAATTTTTTAAATTCCTCTGTACTTAATATTTTCTTCAACGAAAACAAATTAAAAAAAAACACACCTGTTTTGAGACTAAAACTGTGGTCTTAGTGCAGACAACAATAAGGCAAAAACTAAGCATCGTCTTTCCCGTCTACTTTCAAAACCAAAAGAGGACAGTTTGGGGAGATTTAACGTGTAGATAACAAACTTCCCGAGTCCTGATCACTTTGTAGAGAGCAGCACCCATTTGAGACCTTCAAGCTAAGACTCTTCACCTGTCTCCACGTTTTCGTAGAAGCAGTCCTCATTCACTACGGAAGTGAGACTCTGCACACTGAACTCTCTCTCCAGCACTGAGTTCAGATCTACGTTTGGCCCCTCGGATTGACTATCTAGAGATCGGTTACATTCGTGCATGAACAACAGGCTCCCTTTGTTCTTTCTTGTGCTGTTGGCTTTCCGTTTGATGGGACAGAAATGGCCTCTCACCAGTTTCGGATGAATGCCCTGATCAGCCTCTGTATCCAATTGTTCATTCCGCTTGCCACCGCCATCATTTCTAGGATCAATCTCTATTTGCATCTTCTCAAACTCCACCTCAATGTTGTCGGTGGGAGATGGGTTTTTCGCCTTGCAGTAGTCATCATCGTCGTCACTCAGAATATCCGATTCTTTCACCTCCTCCTCCTCCTCTTGCTCCTCCAGACAGGTGTGTTCCTGCTTTGGATATGACAGATTGCTGAGCTCTGGTCCACTCTCTGAGGTGTGGCAGCCACTGCTCTGAGTTCCGCTGCTCAAACTGCACTCGTCGGAGTCCAGCGCGTTGCGCCCCGTGGGGTCCTGACCCCAGGTAGAGGACGAGCAAAGCTTGAATAGCTTTGACGCCCGAGTTGATGCTAAAACGAAAATGGCATTAGTTAGAATTTTCACGTTCCTTGTTCAGTATCAACAGTGAGATGGTCGGTCGGTCTGTCTGTCTGTCTATTAAATGTTTTCCACTTTCATTTGTACTCAGTGTTAGGCAAAATCATAACTTGGAGGGTCCGTCGATATGGGAATTTTCCTATTTAGATATATCGATGGGCTCATATCGAGATATACCGCGCATACTGCGCATGTGCGCGCAATTGGGGTGCTATCTCCTCAGAAGGTAAATATCTTTCTCTGTGTCTCTCACACTCACTCTCTCCATCTGTGTTTTTCTGTCTGTGTCTCTGTGTCTCCTCTCTCACATCCCCCCCATCTCTATCTATCTGTATATTATCTCCCGCCCCCCCCCCGGCCCGGCCGTCTCTCTCCCCCCCCCACCCCCCCAGCCGTCTCTTCCCCACCCCCGCCGTCTCTCTCCCCCTCCCCCCCCACCAGCTGTCTCTCTCCCCCTCCCCCCCAGCCATCTCTCCCCCCACCACCAGCCGTCTCTCTCCCCTCAACCCTTGCATACCTGTATAATGTATTCTAGGACTATGAATACAATATGGCGGCTTTTAGGGAACGGCGATATATCGATAAAACCCGATATGATGTTCGTATCGATACGCCGATATAGACATTTAAAAAATATCGATATATCGAAAAAACAATATATCGAGGTAAAAAAATCGGGATGCGAGCACACTGAACTACAAGACCCAGAATGCTCATCTCTATACACAATGCACAGACCGAGGTGCAAAGCCGCCATATTGTATTCACAGTCCTCGAATACAATATACAGGTATGCAAGGGCTGGGGGGGTGAGAGAGACGGTTCGGGGGGGAGAGAGACGGCTGGGGGGGCGCGAGAGATGGCTGGGGGGGGGGGGGGGGGGTGAGGGGGAGAGAGACGGCTGGGGGGGAGGAGAGGGGGAGAGAGACGGCTGGGGGGAGGGGGAGAGAGACGGCTGGGGGGAGAAAGACGGCTGGGGGTATGAGAGAGACGGCTGGGGGGGGGGGGGGGAGGGAGAAAGAGACGGCTGGGGGAGGGGGGGAGAGAGACGACGGGGGTGGGGGGTGCGAGAGAGGGGCGGGGGGGGGGGGAGAGAGAGACGGGGTGGATGTGATAATATACAGATAGATAGAGATGGGGGGGATGTGAGAGAGGAGAGAGGGAGAGAGACACACAGACAGAAAAACACAGAGATGGAGAGAGTGAGAGACACAGAGAGAGAAAGATATTTACCTCCTGAGAAGACAGGCCCCGAATGCGCGCGCACTCTGATGCACGCGCGCATGCGCAGTACGAAAAACCCGAAAATATCGATAGATCGGTATATGTCGATATGAGCCAACCGATATATCCATATCGGGAAATTCCCATATCGCCGTTCCCTAGCGGCTTTGCACCTCGGTCTGTTCATTGTGTATAGAGATGAGCATTCTGGGTCTTGTAGTTCAGTGTGCGCGCATTCCGATTTTTTCCCTCGATATATCGACTTTTTTGATATATCGATATGTTTGAAATGCCTATATCGGCGTATCAATATGAAAATTATATCGGGTTTTAGCGATATATCGCCGGACCCTAATAACTTGTTTTTATAATAATAATAATCCTTGCATTTAATATAGCGGCTTACATCTTCGAGACATCTCAAATCCAGTTCCATGGAAAATAGTGTAAAGCAAATTAACTGTACATTTTGTGGGCGGAATGCGGTAGCCACTTGCACACAGCAGTGTCCCACAAACAAGTTGTGGATTGAGAAATGAATTCTCTCCACTAGGAAAATGTTCTGCCAGTCAACTAACAACCGGGTTCTGATTTACTGCCAGGTAAACAGAGGCATGTGGAGTAAGGAAACTTGCCCTGCCTGGGAATCTAACCCAGATCCTATCGCTTGCCACAAAGCTACAGGATAGTATATGTCATTGTTAAGTCAAAATCATAAATGGATTATTACTAACTGCACAGATGTTAAGATGCTAACCAAATACACCCAACAAACATTTCTCACCAATTCTGGCAGAGGATGGCACCCGGCATCTCAGAGGGACCAGACGATCTTTGGCCAGTTTCTCCAGTGACGTTTCTGACTTGTTCATATGGCGCCTAACATTCTCCCTCAGGATGGAACGAATGGCTTTGATGATGTTAGTTTTGCCCTCCGGGTCCCTACAGATGAGAGAAAGTGGTGCAAGCATGACACCCAATTCACAGAGTCTAAAATTAATTGCATTTATACCTTAATAGCAATTCAAGACTTACACAAGAACTTCATATATATATGCATTATATATTGTATATAATAAACCTTGTATTTGATATAGTGCCTTATCACACCTTCAATATTTCTCAACGTGCGGCATAGAATATTCTATAAATTAGCTATATTTTGTGGATGAAACGCAGCAACCAATTGCACCCAGTGCTGGTCTCACAAACGGGCGTGAATTGAGTGATTCAAATTACTTTTTTATGTAAAGGGATTCATACCCTCCCACCAGAAAGCGATTCGCCAATCGACTTAACAACCGGGTGTGTGGAGTAAAGGAAACCTTCTCCAATGTTTCACCCTTCACGCCTGGGGAATCGAACCCAGGTCCTCTCGCTTGTGAGGGGAGAGTGCTCTAACCATTGATGCCACAAGGGAATAATTCTAAACAAGGGACACACGCATTACACGGTACAATTGGTGAACACAAGTGATAAGAGTGTTCATCTTACCTGCTGCAGAGCTGAAAGACTGTTTCTGGTCGCCCTTCAATTTCAGATTTAGTGTGGATTAATTCCCAAATACAGTTAGTGTCAGTTCCTGCACAAAAATTATAGACACCGATTATTGTACAGTATATAAAAAAAGTTTTGTCCAGAAATAATTCAGCTACTTGTCCAAATCCCCCAATTTTTAAAAAAATCAGGAGTCAGTCCAAGATAATGGCAGCAAGACAGAGTGACTTCCAAAGAAACATTTACAACAGTCAATGCATGAAAAGCCACAAATAATTGGAAAAAAAAACGAGTGTGTTGAATTATTTCTAAATGTTTTCGGCATATACTGGTGTGGTCAGCCACCTTTGCCTGTGGTTCTGTTGCCCTCTGCCGATTTCCAACCCAAGCCACAAATCCTGTAGCTCAGTGGTTAGAGCACTACGCCTTACAAGCAAAGAAACCTGGATTTGATTCCCGGGCAAAGGGCGAAACCTTGAGCATGTTTTCCTCACTTCAACCGCCTGATAAATAATTCACCCCGAGAAAAAAACAATGATAAATTGGTCATTTCAATCCACGCCTGTTTGTAGGGGACGCTGCTGTGCGCAATTGGCTGCCGCGTCTCGCCCACAAATATACTGACTGTATATTTTGCTTTACTTCATATCCTATGAAAGGCTTTGAGACGTCTAGAAGATGTGAAAAGTGCTATATCATTTGCTATATCAAATGTAAGGATTATTATTATTATTATTATTGTTGCTCCAGTTTGAGCTTTGCTAATGAGTGAAGAGGTATTTGAAGAGGTTGGTTTGACCTATCCCAACATGTACCAGTAGAGTGCGCTAAAGCAGGAACATGGCGATTTCCCCCTATAACCAATGATAATAATAATCCTTGCATTTGATATAGTGCCTGATCATGTCATCCGAGACGTCTCAAAGCGCTTCAGAGAATATACCGTAAAATAAATGGACTATATATATTTGTGGGCGAATCGCGGCAGCCAATTGCGCACAGCAGCATCCCCCCTACAAACAGGTTTGGTTTGAAATGACCAATTTTTTTTGAGGGATTATTATTCAACCCCTTGAGCCTGTTCTGCCATTCTACAAATCAAGGCTCATCTGTACGTCAACTTCAATTACCTGCGCTCGCCCCATATCCCTTGATACCCTGACCTAACAAATATCTATCTACCTCAGGCTTGATAATTTTCAATTAATTGAAAATGAATCATCCACAGCTTTTGAGGACATAAAACCATAAGAATTAGGAGCAGGAGTAGGCCATTTGGCCCTTCGAGCCTGCCCCGTCATTCAATAAGATCATGGCTGATCTTTTGACCTAACTCTAATTACCTGCCCTATCCCCATATCCCCTAATCCCTCTATTTTTTAAGAAGTGTTTACTGCATTTCCATTAGCCTATGGGTGAAAAACTGTCTCCTGATTCACTCGTAAATGGTCCTGGCTCTGATTTTAAGATGAAGACTCCATTGTTCTGGATTCCCCACCAGAGGGATCAGTTTCTCCTTTGCCCTTGACCCCCTGTAGTTTGTCAGTCTGCAGTCTGGAGGCTTGACTTAACATGAAGCTCTTAGGCAGCAACACCTCAGACGTACGAATTACCTGCAGCGTTTCCCAGTCGGACTTGAAGAGCGGATAGCGGGATTAACCACCGGAATTTAAACTGGTCAATATCACCGTGGACGTAGGCGGATCGTGGGATAGTCGCCTAAACAATGGTGGTGGTTGAGGAAGAGGAAGGAATAGAAACAGATTGCATCAGTTGTCAGTAAACTATTTTTTGTGCCTGTAAATCTAGAATAAATCTTTCTAGATTTCAAAAAGAACCAACACTGAAAATAGACAACTGTTCCAACAGCCCTAGTTTACACAATACAAATCGCATTCACACACGCCAAGGAGCTGGACAATTCAGGATTTGGACCCAAGCCAGTGGTTGGGAGCACGAGGGCAGAGAGTGTAGGGGTAGAAGGGTGACTGAAGGTGAGGTCGAAGGAGAGGGTGTTGAGACATGCCTTGAAGGAGGCAAGGGAGGGCAGGGCGTTTGAAAGGGTGGAGGCAGAAAGGCTGAGGGCTCGACCGCCGATGGTGGGGTGGGCCAGATGGGGGAATGTGGAGTAGGCCAGAGCCTGCGGAGCGAAGGGGAGGGGAAAGTTTGATGTGGGGTTAGCAGGTCAGAGAAGTAACGTGTCGCTTACCGTTTTCTTTTTGAGTTTGCAGATCTCTTTGTAAACCAGGATGACTGCTCGCTTGAAGACTAGGGAGAACGAAAATAGGAAATTGGAAAGTTCAAATGACTGGCTCATAGGGAAGATATTTTCAGTTAAGAATCAGAAGCGGAGAGACTGCGAGTGTCAACCGGAGTGCTTAAGAGGGAGGTAAAGGGAAGGTAAAGGCAGAAAAAAATACTTCAGAGAAAGTTGAATCAATCTAGATTTGGTGTAAAAGATTTTGTATGCTTTGAAATGAGTATTTTTAAGAAAAAATTGCAATCGTGTATATGGCAGCCAGATTCCAACATTAATTATGTGTGTGTGGAGGGGTGGGTCTGGATGTGAGTGGAGGGGAGGGAGAAAGAGAGATAGAGATGCCTAACATTCTCAGCATAGATATTCAGACCAGGCGTCTGGTTTGCTGGACATTATCAGGACCCAGTAAAATTAAATGAAATTAAACGAAAAATCCCTCCCCACTTACCGAAGATGGTTAGTTCAGGCTCTTTCCTCATTCGATTCAGAGATGGGAAGGGGTTTAACCAGGTGACTGAAGAATAGAGTAAGAGTTCTCCCATTGAAAGCTCTGTCACCTGAAATATAATTGAAGACATTTCAGATAGAGAATTGAGAAAAACGTTTGAGACACATTTAATCCTTGCATTTTGATATAGCGCTTTTCACGTCTTCTAGACGTCCCAAAGCGCTTCACAGAATATACTCTAAAGTGAATTGACAGTATATTTGTGGGTGAAACGCGGCAGCCAATTGCGCACAGCAGTGTCTCACAAACAGTCGTGGATTGAAATGACTAATTTATTATAGGGGTTTTTTGGGGGACGGATTATTATTAGGTGTGTGGAGAAAGGAAACTTACCCAAGGTTTTGCCCTGACTTACCTGGATTCGAAACACAGGTCTCAAAACACATTTGACATACAGAAACCCCTTTTCACACATTTATAACACAATCCAAACTTCACTCAACATAGAACGAGAATTAAAGGATTATCCACATTTCTTTAAACATTAAGATAACATTAAAGAAAATTGGCAAAAGATCCGGGAGGGGAGACAAGGAGATTTTGATTTTAACCCAGAGAGTTGTTAATGATCTGGAATGCAAGGGTGGTGGTGGATTCACTTTACAGTATATTCTGTGAAGCGCTTTGAGACACAGTCTAGAAGACATGAAAAGAAACACATGAGCAGCTGAGTTTTACCTCTTTCTTAGTTCCGGGTTGTTCAGCCACCAGCTGATCGAAAACTGTTCCGTAATCCTCATAGATTTTCTGCATCTCGTTGATGTGACTGGCCACTTTCTCCATCGCTTTTAGTGCCTCTGAAAGTGAAGACATCGACGAGACGTTAGACACTCAACAACAACAGCAGCAACATTATATCTATAGAAGCACCTTTCACGTCGGGAGGACATCCCAACGTGCTGATCACAGGAGCGTAGGAAAGGGAGGAGAGTTAGGAGGGCAGCAGAAGGCACGGTCGAAGAGGAAGATCTTAAGACCAGAAGGAGGAAGCGAGGCGGAGGGATTGCGGGATGGACATCCGTGCAGTGGACACAGCCTAACTTTATCAGCCTAACGTTCAGGTACTGACCGGTTAGATGGTAGTGCTCTTCACTCTCTGGGTCAGTCAGAGACACCAGTTCTTTCAGCAGCAGTGGGTACTTCAGCACTCTCTGCACAGGTTTGATCAGGTACGATTCCAGCGTGAAGGAATGCTGCTTCGTGGGATTACGCACATCCAAAAACTCTTTGAAAGCTTTGTCTGTTTTAGCTGGGAGTTTTGAAAATAAATTCATATTCGTTTCAGAGGCACGTGTGAGAAAGAAAGAGACAATTTAGACTGAAATGGCTCACTCACGGATATCATAGCAATTGAGAGAATACTAAATGGTTGAGGGGATGGAGAGACTGGACTGTGAGGAGCGATTAGTTAAATTGGGCATGTTCACAGCTGGAGAAGAGAAGCTTTGAGGGAGTGATATGACTGTGGTCTTTAAGATGCTGAAGGGAATAGATAACACAAGAGCATAATAGGCTATTTTATCCTGCACTGAACAGTAGAACCAGAGGACACAGCCTGCGATTGAAGTGGGGGGGGGTGCGGGGTGCGGGGTGGGTGAGTAAGTTCAGAGAAAATCTGTGAAAACACTACTTCAGTGAGTGAAACATGGAGCAGGGCAGAGCCCGCTGAACGGAGGGGACGGGCGGCAGGCTGATAGGGAGACAGCAGGTCAGAGAGATAGGCGGTGGTGGTGGGGGGGGGGGGGGGGGGGGGGGAAGAGAGACAAGTCCGTGAATGGCCTTTAAAACGAGGACGACTTCTTTTTCACATTGTCGCTGAGTCTTCTAATAACAACGAGATCTGCAGATAGCAAAGGAACTCGGCAATCAATTCCTGTTTGACCAGAATTCCTGCAGCTCAGCGTATCGCACATTTCCCATTACTGGCACCAGTGGCTTTTTGAACAATTCCTGTTGTGAATGACGACACACAGTAACAACCCTCACTGTCAATCGAGACTCACTACACGGACATCTAGCTGAGTAGCCAGCTATGTCATATCCAGTAAAGATCAATTAATTGAAAGGTTGGGATGGGATGGGAAAAGAAAATGAAAGTGAAAATACTGCAAAAATGTTGGAAATCTGAAATAAAAAAAACAGAAGTGGCTGGGAACACTCAAGACAGGTCAAGGCAGCATCTATGGAGAGGAAAGTGGGTGAATGCTTCAGGTCTGACAACGGGACGTTGAGCTGAACTGTTCAGCAGAACCTAGCTTGTTCAACAAAGCACAGACTGACTATCTCAAAGCTTTCAGATATATTTGCGAAGGACTCACCTCTTTCTAGGACTTTCTGAGTCTTGGTGTGATTCGCACAGAAACCACTATAGAGTTTGAAATGGTCAGCGTAATAGAGGAACGAACCACCCAGTGAAAACAGCAGCTTCTGAAAAATGGAGATGAAAACACAGTCATTGTATAGACACAAACTCACTGCTTACTCATAAACTAATAATAACAATAAACCTAGCATTTGATTACAGCGCCTTATCATGTCTTCCAAGACATCTCAAAACGCTTCGCAAAATACTGTATATTGTAAAGTGAATTGACTGTATATTTAGCGGACAAAACGCGGCAGCCAATTGTGAACAGCAGCGTCCCCACAAACAGCCGTGGATTTGAGTGACCAAATTATTATTTATTTTTGTTGAAGAAAAGCAATCCGCCAATTGTCTGACAACTGGGTTCTTACTTACTATTAGGTAAACAGGGACGTGTGGAGTAAAAAGAAAGTTGTGTAGTAAAGTTTTTCCCTGCCCAGAATTGAACCCAGACCCACCATTTTCTGTTCCAACTTGCGGGGCGAGCGTCTGTTTTTTTGACCCTGGAGCAGCTGTTCTCTACCAAGGGTATGTATATCCCAGTGGGTACAAAATTACTTCCGGGGGGTACAGGTGACAGTACATTGATTTATTTCATTCTCTTATTTAGCGATTTATAGCCTTTCCAAATTGTATATTTAATTGTTATTCCGCTGGTTTTGTATGTCACTAGTTATTTTGTTATATAAGAAAAGCTTGGTCATAAAATGCAAGTGGAATGAGGGGGGTTGTGTGTGTATGTGGTTGGGTGTGGGGGCTTGGGGGGAGGGGGGTTTGTACACGATAATGTTGAAAATTAACCAGGGGTACATTACTAAAAAAAAAAGGTTGAGAACCACTGGTCTAGAGTGCAATGGGTCTAACCAACTAAAACCTATATCAGCTTGACATTCATATTGCTGTCCGGCAAGCTTTCCACTGCTTACCCAGATAGAGACACCCTACCCTTCAAAGGGTTTGGCTTTGCAGGCTTAACGGGAGCCGAGTTTCTAACAGGGAAGATTCCAGGAGCAACTTTGCCCACAAAACAGCCAGAGTGGGGGAAACCTGAACCCCAGACTGCTCGTCACCACCACCAGCGGTTAGTTAGAGAGCTGCCTTGCCCGAGGAAAGGAATTAAAATGCTCACTTTAAACTGGGACGGAGTTTCCAGCTTGCTGAAATCCGGGGATAAGGCGATGCCTTCCTCCAGAGTCTGGAGAAACATCTTCTGGAACTGAAGCATTTCTGGCAGACTCCCAAACAGTGACTCCATCTGCAGGGGGGCGGGGGGGAGAGAGGGAGGGAGGGAGGGAGGGAGGGAGAGAGGGAGGGAGGGAGGGAGGGAGGGAGGGAGGGAGGGAGGGAGGGAGGGAGGGAGGGAGGGAGGGAGGGAGGGAGGGAGGGAGGGAGGGAGGGAGGGAGGGAGGGAGGGAGGGAGGGAAAAGAGAAATCCATTACTATCGTCTGTCCGTGTATCACAGACACAGGAAACATGAGCTCCCGAATGCAGGATGTCTTGACTGCGCTGGGAGCTGGAGTGTGGCTTTTATTAGATGGCAGATTTGGAGCTTGCAGTGAGAACAGCAACTTCAACTTCACAACAAGTCAAGCTTGTAAACCAGATTTGGATGAAAACCAGTAATCCATCCAGGATGGTGCAACAAAGTCTTAACAGTCTGTAATCTATATACAGTATATGTATATAATATTTATATTATATATATATATATAAGCTTGAATTTGATATAGCACCTTATAGTGCCTCAAAGCGCTTCACAGAATTTACTGCAAAGTGAATTGATTGTATATTTTGTGGGTGAAACTCAGCAGCCAATTGCGCACATAACAATTTTAATTTTAAATCCAAATAATTTTAATGGATTGAGTGACCAAATAATTTTAAAAAGTAATAATTTGAAGGGAGTATTGCCCCTGACTAACTGTCTGCTCACTGCTCCGTAAACAGAGGCCTATGGAGTAAACAGAAACTTGCCCAATGTTTCACTCTGCCCTGGATTCGAACCAAGTTTGTTTTTAATGTTAGTGCTCTACAGGACTCCACATGTCCAGCCTTTCCAGTGTATTCGCCTGCAACGTGTCAAGTGTCAACTTCAGCTGAAGTGACGAGGAGTTGAATGAAAGCCACTCGGCAGCTCAGCCACTCTCTGCGTTCAGACTTCATACCTCGTCTTGCGTCAGGAAAATCTCGTTTTGTAAGGGATCCAGGTACACCTCAAAAAGGCAGCTCAGATCCTGCGAAAGAAGACATACATGATTCACACACACCGTCAAATCACCAAACATAATCTTTTTATCATCTTTGTGTTCAGTGCCTGAACTGCCTCTTTACGATTCCCGGGCGAAACCTTGGGCAAGTTTCCTTACTCCACACGCCTGATAATAATAATAAGAAGAATCCCTCAAAATAAAACACAATAATATATCGGTCGTTTCAATGCACGACTGTTTGCGTGGGGGGAAATGCAGTTGCTGTGCGCAATTGGCTGCTGCGTTTCACCCACAAAATATACAGTCAATTCACTTTACAATATTCTCTGTGAAGCGCTTTGAGACGAACATTAAAAAAAACCTGAAAAGCGCTACGTCGAAGAAATGCAGGGATTATTATTATTATTATTACTAACAACGTTGGGCAAATGTGGTGTAGATACCAAACTGTAACAAGTGAAGCTGCAGCTGTCATTTGCAAAAAAAGCTGACACCCAAGAACATCTTCTGTGGAACTTTGGTTCATCTTTCAACGTGGAGCAGGTGACTGATCTGCCGTGATTGCGCTTAATGTTTGCGACAATTACTGCTGGAGCACAATTCAACGCAGTAATAATTCACAGTTTTCATTGTGATCCGTAAGTATTAACCCACTTAACATAGTCCTCTTTGTTGAAGGTCTTTGATTAGATTTAAATCTTGTTCGTGTCGATGATTTGCTTTGAATTGCGTGGAGTAAATTAACAGCGGAGGGCTGTTAATGTTGGAATCATTAGAAGATACAAGTAGGAGAGGTGTCTGGTTGGTAAAGTTGGTTAACCCTCTTGCCTCTGAGTCAGATGTTTGTGGATTCAAGCTCCTTGTTGGGACTTTATTGAACTCAAGTCAAGGCTATAAACTCCTAACGCAGCTCTGAGAACGGGCTGCATTACTGGAGTTGCTGTCTTATCAAAAGACGCAAACCGAGATCCCATCTGACTGTTCGGGTGCGTGTTAGTAATAATCCTACAATAATCCTTGCCTTTGATTTATCACTGACGTCAAGATTGAGGGTCCAAATTATTATTAGTAGTATTTTTCTAAAGGGAAACCTTGGAAAATCTATCCTCCAATCGACTAACAACTGGGTTTCTTAGTACTGCTAGGTAAACAGAGGGAAAGGCTTGCCCTGCCTGGGAATCAAACCCAGTTCCTCTTGCTTGCGAGGCGGGCGCTCTAACCACTAAACTACAGGATTTCACTATGCTTCTACAATCTCTTATCAGTCATTTACTTAATCTCCCTCCTCTTCCCCTCTCTCTTATTATCGTTCCTCTTCAAATATCCAATTCCCTTTTCAATCCTTGGTTTTAGCCACTAGAGACAAAACATCCCAGGTTGCAATTCGTTCTGCATGAAAAACATTTCTTCTGCTCTCCTCTTAAAAGCAAAATCTCTCTCTCTCTCTCCCACTCCCCAACCCCACCCCCACCCCTATCCCAGCCGGCAACCTTTCCAACATGAAGTAAACACAACTGGGTAATTAGCTGGACACTGTTCATTTTCAGACAAGTTAAATACAGGGGTATCAAAACATCATCATAATAATAATAATAATCCTTGCACTTGATATAGCGCTTTGCACGTCTTCTAGACGTCTCAAAGCACTTGACAGAATATACTGTAAAGTGAATCGACTGTATATTTGGGGGTGAAACACAGCAGACAATTGCGCACAGATCATGATGTTACCCTATTATCTAAAAAAAACCATAATTTCTTTTACCACTTATTTTTGTGATACCATTACAATGGTAATGATTTACTTTGAACTGCGTGGAATAAATTAAATTACTACACCCCAGCTCAGGTCCCAGATAATGTCTGTCCAGAGCCTTGGGACGTCCTCCCGATGTGAAAGGCGCTCTGTAAATGTGTTGTCGTCGTTGTTGTTGTTGTTGTTGTTCACCACTCACCTTCACGTAGGATTCCTCGGTGTCCACCAATTCCTGGATGACTTTCCGAAGCCTCTCGACGTCAGAGAGGTGCCGGGCCAGGGGCCTCGTGGGCTGCTCGGGATATTCCTTCTGTCTGTCCATACCGGACCCCTGCAGCTCATGCAGACTTCTGCACAAGGGGCCAACCTGCTCTGTGCTCTGTGGGGGATGGGGGGAAACAAAAGTACAGTATAGCGTAAGCCACAAAGCAACTTGCCAGGTCCAGATCGACCGCCAGTAAATAATACAATACGTATTAATATTTGCGTTTGATGTAGAGCGGCTTATCACGTCTTCAGACACCTCAAAAGATCTCCACAGAATATACGGTACTGTAAAATGGGAGCGCTTGTATATTTTGTGGGCAGAACACGGCAGCCGATTGCGCAAACGTCCTTTAGCTCAGTGATTAGAGCGCTCACTCACCTTACTTGCAAGGGAGAACCTGGGTTTGCCTTCAGGCAGGTCAGGGCAAAACCTTACTCCACACACACACACACATACTCACACGATTAATAATAATCCCTCAAAAAAAACAGTATTCAAATTGGTCAAATTTTAATCCATGACTGTGGGGGAGGGGGAAGACGACGGGACACTGCTGTGCGCAATTGGCTGCTGTGTTTCGCCCATAAATATACAGTCAACTCACTTTACAGTTTATTCTGTGAGGCACTTTGAGACGTCTGAAAGACGTGAAAAGCGCTTTGTCAAATGCAAGGATTATTATTATTATTAAAGCAGTGTCCCACAAACAGTCGTGGTATCAAGTGGGTTTGAGTTGTGGAAGAGGACAATTATTACCCCCCCTCGAAAAGCAATCCACCAATAGACAAACAACCAGGTTAGGTTTCGTCCACAAATATATAGTCAATTCACTTTACAGTATATTCTGTGAAGAGTTTTGAGACGTCGATAAAATGTGAAAAGCGCTGTATCAAATGCAAGGATTATTATTATTATTATTATTATAGAGACATGTGGAGTAAGAAAATTTAATCCAAGTTTCACCCTGCCAGGAATCGAACCCAGGTGTCAGGCGAGTGCTCTAACCACCGAGCTACATGGGACGTTGATAAGATGTGGAATGCGCTGTATCAAATGCAAGGATTATTATTATTATTACAAGACTCCACTTACAATTCTGGGAAGTACTTGAAACGTCCCTCCTGACACGAAAGGCGCTGATACTAAAATGCGCGAACCATTCACTCGTGTAAATACAAGCATCTCCTCAACTATGTTCTGTAGCGACGTCTTAACTACATGATAAAGTGCCGTATCGAATGCAAGGATTATTATTATTATTATTATTATTCAAGTCAATTTTAAACGTTTGCTGCTCTGGATTCTGCTCGATCGATGCACACACACGACAAGCACGAGACTGAGCTTCAGGAGCTCTTTTCGTTAATTGAGGCAAAAATCAACAGCAAAGTCAGCAGATGGGAGTGACTGGCTTCAAAACCAAACCAACATATTACAGTCTCCATTCAAAGCCACATTTGTTTGTTTTTTCTGCTGCTGAGATGTTTAATCTGCAATGGAGAGCAACACAAGTAGCTGACCTCAAAAGGTTTTGTGGGTCAGATTCAGCAAAAGCTACTTGAATTACCCGCGACAATTTTTCCGACGGGCATTTGGGAATTCATAAAAGGCATTTGCTTTCAAAAAACCGCCTTCAAATCACTCGGGAGGGCTCCGGCTTAAATACTAGGCATTTCGCCCACAGATATACAGTCAATTTTCATACTCTCCTACCCCCTACCCCAACCTCTCCCGCTCCCCCCCACCCCCACCCCCACCCCCACGCTCCAGTCCCTACCTGACTGTTCAGCGCCTTGGGACGTCCTCCCGACTTGAAGGGCGCTCTATAAATGTAATTTTGATTGATTGATAGGGAGAAAAAATTACCCGGGCTCAGCTTCTAAAGATCCACATTGGGATTTGAAGTTCAGTCACAAAGATAAATCGATGTATTGAATCGAGTGCTTGGTACGTGTAAAGAAAGCCAGTCAGACACCACACCCTCACCGACAGCTCTTGGGAGTATAGTGTGTGTGTGTGTATGTGCAATATAACATCTGTGCTCTTCAATGAAAACCCAGGATAGGGCACAATTATAATAATAATGATACTTCATTTTGATATAGCAGCTTATATCACACCTTCGAGACGTCTCAAAGCACGAACAGCGGTGGAATCGAGTGACCAGAATTATTAGTTGAGGAAGGGACCTGGGGAAGGAAGGGGAAAGGCAGAGGGAGAGTTTTCCCAGAGTTTCGGGGGCATATTGGCTGAAAGTGTCGCCAACGTTGATGGAACAGAAGGCACGAGGGACAAGCAGGAGGCCAGTTGAGTGGGTCGGGGTGTAAGCAAGTAGGAGAGCTATACTTTACAGTCTATTCCTTTGTAGTGCTTGGAAAAACATCCTCCGTGCTGTGTCACATGCCAGGATTATTACTGACTGTCCTACAAGTGTTGCCAGGGGTAGGAATCAATACAACAAGCGTGATGCGTTCTTTTTGAGTTGACCAGTTTACAAATCCTGCGTACACTAATCACTCCAGCTCGTGTGGAAATTCTATATTCACAGGCAACTCACCCCCCCCCCCCCCCCACCCCCCACACACACAGACACACAGACACCAGCCACTGAAGCCAGGAAATCCTCCCATTACAGCTCCTGTTAACTTTACAAACCAAAGTCCTAATGGGTAAGGTGGTCCTGGTTGGACAAGCAGCGGGAAAGCTTGATATCGATGGCAAGCGATGCTACAGGATTCTACATGTTACTGGGTGGGTGGGACACAATTGCTAAACTATGTGACTGTGTCTTGGCCAAGTTTCAGAGTCATCAGCAAAGGCTCACAGCAGGATTCAGACAAGTCTACACTGGATTGGGTTTCTCTCTCTCTCCCTCACGGAGCTGTAGACATGTGCTGTTTCTCAGGGCGCAGTCCTGTTGAGGTGCATGCCGTTACATGCCATGATTGATTCACTCATTGTGGAGTCAAGTAACATAGTGGCTTTAGAGCACTCGCCTCGCAAGGGAGAGGACCTGGGTGAGTTTGATTCCTGGGCAAGCGAAACACAAGGCAAGTTTCCTTACCCCACAACCCAGCTGTTTACCTAGTAGTTAAGTAGGAACCCGGGTGGTTGGGTTGGCAATAATAATTTGGTCACTCATTCCACGACGGTTTGTGGGACGCTGCTGTGTACAATTGGCTGCCGCGTTTCACTCCACCCCACCCTCCACCCACAACAAAAAAAAACTATCCAGTCAATTCACTTTACAGTATATTCTGTGAAGCGCTTTGAGACGTCTCAAAGACGTGATATAGCATTAAATCGATTGCAAGAATTATTATAATTGTCTTTGCCTTATTGAACAATTACCTCAACTGTTAATACAAATACCCCCCCCACCCCCTCTCATGCCAGTGTTTGGGTGTTTAATAAAGTTCCATCTGTACAGCAGCAGGCTCTCGAGAAGCCATCTGATTCCCACAGGGTGTTCCTATACAGTGAATTCACACGCTTTATGTTAAAGGGACAGGTACTCTATCTTGTGTGTGCCAACAGAACAACACAAACACCTGAAGCAGTTTCATTCTTCCACGAGGAAAGTAACAGCTTCTAAGATACAAATTTCTGTTAAATTTACGGATCATTGGGAGTCCTCGTGTCGGCTAAAGCGTGCTCCTCACCAAGCAGGAGGAGGACCTGGGTTCGATCCCGGTTCAGGGTGAAATATTAGGCAGTAAGCAGAATCCGGTTGTTCATTGATTGACAGATCTCTAATCACTTTATAATATTAAAACAAATTGGGTCATTCAAGCCCCGACTGTTTGTGGGACCCTGGCTGCTCCACTTCACTCACAAAGCTCACTTTATACAGCGGTACATTCAGTGACGTGCTCTGAGAATCTGGAAAAGGCAATGATGCAGCACATTACATGAAATGCAAAGATAATTATTAAAATGTGATGAAAGATCCAGGCCTGAAGGCACGTTTTGTGATATTAAAAGACTTTGAATAACAGAATTGCTCATTTATTAAAAACCCATCAGGAAGCGTATTGGAAATCAGATCTGGTGAATTCAAATCGCCCAACCACCATAACAACAAATGGAACCACGTTAGAGCCTTAACGCGTCACAATTCTCAGAAAGCCAATTGGGTTAAATGGGACTGTGACAAGTCGATGATGAGTTAGCAAACGAAAGCAGAGTATATATCATAGACGTACAAGCGCAAAACCAACCCACTGGTTTCCAAGTCGGCGCCGGCTAGATTATTAACACCTGCTCTGGTTGTGTGGCACTTCAGGGATAGTGACGAATACAAAAGGTCGACCTCCATATAAGTGCCAAAACAAGACGTTCAAAAAGTGTGCAGTGTATAATTACTGCTCGCGCCGACTTGAATTTGGGAGGAAAAAAAGAGTGACGCTGCCACGCTCGGTTTTAATTTAATTCTAGGTTTCAGACGCGAGCGGCGCATCTGAACTGTGATTAAAACACACACACAAAAAAAACAATGCCTTAAGGTCAGAGAATCTTGAAGTAATTACAGACAAGTTATTTTTCTCCCCCCCACCCATCCTACACAAAATAATTTGAAAAAAAAATGTTTTGCCACAAACCCTTTTGAAAGTCACAGATGGGAGAGCCATCTGCCCACATGACAGAGCAACTGTTACTGATTATTAGTGACAGGAAACCTCTCTTCATCCCCCTAATCTACACCGATGTCTCATGCAGTTCAAACTAATGATCTGCACAAGATTTCAGTACAGCAACAATTATAAAACAAATGTTTGCTTGAAGAGTTAAACGTGCGGAAACGCGTTTTAACCGAGGACCTCCCTTTCGGGTTGGGGGAGGCATTTTTGAGCCTCGCCGGTTGTAAAAAAATCACAGGTAAGTAAAGTACAGCAAACAAAAACTATAGTATCCTCTGCGAGAACCTAAGATAGCCTCGAATGACTTGCAAAAACTATCACACTATGACAATATCACTAACTGGAACTGGAAGTTATAGCTGAGTGCTGAAACAATTCCAGGGAGTATTAGTTTGAGAGTAAGTCCATTGCCTAAGATTGGTGTGATCTTAGCCGCGTACAAATCCAAGGGCATTAAAGTCTGATCGCGATTTTTTTTGTTGTCAGCCCGGGCGTCTGACCCACGTGGAAACCCCATCACCGTTGCTTAACAGTCTCCGAACCAAACTGGGATTTCCAGGCATCTCACCTACACACGGGAAAGCCCAGGGATAGATTGTTGGAATGGAATTCCGGAGAGTATTAGGCGCAGGTTGGCAAGACCCAAGGCTTGGGGGGGGGGGGGGGGAGCCTAGAGTGTGCGTTGGGGGTAACTGCTGGAGTCTAACCAGCTAAACCCACATAGCTTGCCATTCATATTGCTGTCTGGCAAACTTTCCCACTGCTCGTCCAGTTAGGACAACGTAATAATAATAATAATATTAATAACAATAATTCTTGCATTTGATATAGCGTTTTTAGACGCTGGAGCTGAATGACTCCCTGCCCACAGCGACTGCTCTGCCCTTCCTAGTCCTGCCGATGAGCTAGGGCTTACCCTATTTACCTCCCTTCTTCTCCCCTGCCCCCCCCCCCCCCCCCCCCACATACACACACCCGCACACAGGATAGCTCCTCCCAACCTGTAGGAGGAAACTAATCCCCAACCTTTATCCCAGTTATTCTAGAGCACCAGTATTGTGACACACACACTCCCCCCCCCTCTGATCTCCCCACCCTGAAACCTTCCTGTTGCATTGAACACAGTAAAATAAGAAATCACTTTGGATTGTGTGCCTTACAATGGTTACAGCACACAGTCTGTCAATCAACTGACAACTGAGTTCCCATTTACTGCCAGTTAAACACGAGATGTGTGTGGAGTCAAAAGTATCTTTGCTGAAAGTTTCCCCCCACCCCAGGAATCCAAACCTCTCACTAGCCAGGCGAGCGCACGACCCGCCAAGTTACACAGCTCCAAATTGACATTTGCATTCCTCATAACCTTTACATTACGGCTGATATTATACCAGCATTTTAAGTGACTTTGGGGAAGCGCCCCATGACTGGAGGGGGCGAATAAATGTACGAGAGCGAGAGAGTCTAGTCTGCCGTGAGAGACACACTCAACCTGTGACCTTTCTTGTGCTGCCTGACGACACCCACGATCTCAGCTCACACACACACACACCACACACACACCACACACACACACACACACCCATCAGTATGGCTTTCGAAACCTGTTGGTATTTCAGGAGCAACCAGTGCCTGGGGCGGTTAGAGAGAGGCCAGGCATAGCTGCTCAAAGGACTCAAGAGAGAATGATAATAATATTAATAATCTTTGCATTCACGCGCCACCTTATAACATCATCGAGACGTCTCAAAGCCTCTCTGGCTGCAGCCACGTGAACTGACTGTATATTGTGCGAGGAACAACAACAGCTTGTTATTTATTCAGTGTGCTTCACACCACGGTAGCTCTGTACAGCGCTCGACAGTGGAAGGACGGTAAATAGGAAGACAAAAACGCAATCCCAAGCTCAAATTCAGCAGAACACACACAACTTATGCATGAAGAGGCAGGAAAGAATTCTCTCTGTGTATCTGTATAAGTGAGCCGTGCTTCTAAATTGGAAGCAGCTTTCAAGGGAAACCTTCTGAGTACATCTTCAGTTCTCCACAATTAAACCTGAACACTTTACTGTATCACTTATTCCTTTTGCGCCATCGAGGCACTGGACTGTGACCTGATGGGGCTGAACTGTTCTGTAGCTAAAACAATTCCTAGTAACAATACTCCCGTGTGTTTAATATATTGTTATGTTTCACCCACAAAATACATTCACACTATATTCCGTGAAGCACTATATTCCGGTGGCAGCCAATTGCTCACAGAAGCGTCCGCCACAAACCACTCTGGGCTGAGGTAACCAATTACCTTGTGGGCAAAATTTGCCATTCGCTATTAGCACGTACAGTACATACACTGACCCTCGAAACAGGCAGGTTCTTATGGAGGGGTAAGTCATGGTTTGGTGAGGGAGAGCGACACATTAATTTGCTTTGCAAATCTTAACGACATTCATTCCACTTTGATTCCAAAGGAAGTACTGTATAACCATTTAAAAAACATTAAAAAAATTAATATATTGTTATGTTTCATTCAATTTAATTAATATATTGTATCATTTTGATTTATATATTGTTCTTTCCTCTAGTCTAAGACAATACTGTAGCTCGAAATATCCTCCCCCCCACCCCTTCAATTTTTGAGAAACAAATCGCTCAACATAGATTTTATTTAAAACCTATTTTTCCAACCAGCCAGACAATAATTTGCATTTATATACAGTGCCTCCCAGAGCAGACCGGGGTGGGGGGGGGGGAGTGGGGGGTAGAAGGTGACTGGAGGGAGGCACGGTCAAACAGGAAGGTCTTCTGGCTGGGACCTAAAGATGGATGGGGGAAGAACAGGGCAAGGCAGAGGAATTTTCCTACTAAACTGAAGCTAAAATACAGGGGCTCCATTCGTAGCCGCAGAATATTTCATAATAATCTTCGTAGTTGATATAGCCCTTAATCACATCTTTGAGGAGTGTTTCACAGGATATACTGTAAAGCGAATTGACTGTACATTTTGTGGGGCAAAACGTGGCAGCCCATTGCGCACAGCAGCGTCTCCCACAAACAGTTGCACATTGAAGTGACCAAATTATTAGTATTTTATTTTAATTGTGTGGGGGAAGAGAAGGGATTATTCTCCCCTGGGAAAGCGATCCACCAATCGACCAACAACCAGGTTCCTACTTCCTGCTCCAGGTATAACCGAGGCGTGAGGATCTTCTCGATGTTCACGCGTGCCGCGTGCTATATAAATCAAAGTTATTGTTGTGGTTGTTAAAGGGAAATTCAATGGGAAACTCGCCTAACATTTTCACGCTGCTTTTGGCCCACAAAATATTATTTTCAATTCACTTCACGGTGAATATATTCCATGGAGCGCTTTTGAGACGTCTCGAAGACGTGACTGGTAAGGCGCTAAATCAAAACGCCAAGAATGGTTAGTATTATTATTATTAGTAGTAGTAGTATAGTATTATTATTTGTTCAAATTGACACGTTCCTCTCCATTTGGTCAGATCCCTCCACACAGGGAGACAAGTCCGGAGACTTACCACAAAGAACATCCTGTGAAGAGAGCCGTAGGCCGCCGCCACCTGGCATTTGGTTTTACTGGCCAGGGCACAGCCCCTGACTCTGTTTATCTTTTTCCGGGAGGCAGGCATGGAGTCTCTCTCTCTCTCTCTCTCTCTCTCTCCTCTCTCTCTCTCTCTCTCTCCTGGGGCAGTTTCCAGGTACAGTAGCACACAGCGAAGAGCAGGCAGGCAAAGTCCCAACACTTTAATAGAATCCCATCGAGTCAGATTCCCCCAGACCGGGCGGCTCAGCGACGCCGAGATAAGTGATGGTGGCCTCCTGAGCGCTCCACGGGAAAGCCGCAGCGCATTGTTCCCGGGCGGACTCTCGGACGGAATAAATCCCAACCAGCGGCGGCTTCGGGAATCCTCAGCGGGAGCCGGAGGGCGCCGATCGTCCGGGCGACATTCCCCCGGTTGCAGCTGTCGCCGAGACTACGCGAGTGGCCCGAGGCTGTGGAGCTGTGCAGCGGCGGCGGCGGCTGCGGAGAGACTGCGGTGCAGGAGGCTCGCCCAGGCTCCACATCGCAACTAGGTGTGTCTCACACACAGCGCAGAGAGAGCAGGTCCCTGCGACAGCAACGAGATCAGCCAACACTCCCCCCAGGGCACTCACTCCGCAAACTGGTCGAGCAAGTGCCGGGGACTGGAGCTCGGAGATGGATTTGATGCATCGCAAATTATTAGTAGCCCAAACCCCCCCCCCGTGCTAGAACCTCAACTGAACCGTCCTGGTGAAAGCAGCCTCTCTTACCAACCGCATCGACAATCAGAACAACACAAGTTTTACAGTCGGAAGCCCCACTCACACTCTCCACGAGATTTGATATTCAGCCAACAATCACATAAAACAGTCTTTGTTGAAGCATTATTGCCGCTCTCAAAAGGGCTGACAACATTTTTAAGATCACTGCCTCGAGCACCTGTACTTCCATTTTCTGCTCCCGCCCTTGAAGAATAGCTGACGTCAGCGATGCCTTTAGTCCTTGCCGTCAGTCTCCAGGATAGGAGAGGACAGCAGCAGCAGGAATGATCTTTCAGGGGGCGTTGCATCGATACAGGGAGTCCACAATACATTTAAAGGCGTAGTCTCGCAAACTGGCACAGGACAACATTGTAATCTGAAAGATTAGCATGAGCTAGCAGTGGTTTTGGTTACACTTGTAATAATCCTTAAAGTCTTTCTGAGACCTTCCCCAAAGCGCTTCACAGAACATACTCGCAAGCGAATCGACCGCACGTACTTTGGGTGGTGGTGGGGGGTAGGAATGTGAAACACGGCAGCCGATTGCGCGCAGGAAGTATCTTGCAAACTAGAGGTAGATCGAGTGACATAATTCACCTTGTTTTAAGGTAAAGTAATAAGTAAAATAATAAGATAAAAATAGTTACTAAATATAAAAGATAGATTAAAATAATAAGATATTATTATTACCCTCGGAAAGCGATCCACCGCTCAACAAACAACTGGGTTTCTACTTACTGCTAGGGTAAACACAAAGCGCGCGTGTGTGTGTATGTGTGAGTGTGTGTGTGTGTGTATGTGTGGAGAAAGGAAACTTGTCCCAAAACATTTTGCTGGGAATGAAATCCAGGTTATTCTTGCTCTAACCACTGAGCTACAGGACTCCACACTGGTATCTTGGCTGTACATAACTGGGCCATTGCTCCTATGGATATAAATAACCAAGAGGCACCACGCTCATAGCATACAAAAAAATTGGGATTTTAATTTTCTTTTCATTTGCTGGCTGTGATTTATAAACTTTTTTTAAAAGAAAAACTGCTTATACCATAACAACTTGCATTTATATAGCGCCCCCTCAAGCAAGGGGCAGTGTCCCAGAGCTCTTAAATACCCCTAACAGTAACTAACCAGGCAGGAACACATGAGCAAGTTTGAACTGTAAAATGTAACACACACTGTAGTTACAGCAAGATTAATAATTCAGACTAGGCCACTGCCTCTACACGTGGGAATCACATCCTGGACTGTAATAACCTGGCTCAATGGTTTGGGTTTATTAGCCAGGTGCCTGACACATTTAAACAATCACCAGATCTGAATAGTACCACAGTAACTTATAATAATAATAATGATCCTTGCATTTGGTAAGACTGCTTTTCACATATCAACGTCTCAAAGCGCTTCACAGAAAAGGCTGTAAAGTGAATTGACTGCATATTTGTGGGCGAAACGCGGCAGCCAATTGCGCACAGCAGCGTCCCCATAAACAGTCGTGGATTGAAGTGACCGATTTTTATTGTTGTTTGGGGGAGGAATTATTATTTGCTGTGTGTATGTGTGTGTGTGTGGAGGGGGGGGGGAGAGAGAGAGTAAGGAAACTTGCCCCAAGGTTTCGTCTCCTGACCTGCCTGTGTTCGAAACACACAGGTCTCGCACTTGTAAGGCTCTAACCACTGAGCTACAGGGAGCTCATGCCCTCGATCTCAAAGCACTTCACATGATATATTACGAGGTGGACTGACTGTATATTTTGTGGATTGTGTGATCAGAATATTTTGTGTGTGTATGTGTGGGTGGGGGAATGCAATTATAAGTGATCGAAAAACATGCCCCAGATGAGTAAGAATTATAAAAAAAAATGCCATCAACCACTCCATCTTAGGAGTGGTTGCTGGGGAGACTGTCATTAATAGCTGGTGACGAAGTGAATATGTACATGATGTGACATGTAGCAATTCTTACAGTCTGTCTCAACCATCCACCAACCCCCCTCCCCTCCCCCCTATTCCTCCGCTCCCTACAAATGAGTCAGCCTCAGATTCTCCCAATGTATTATTAAACTTGTTTGCAAGGTTTCTATGACAAGATTGCCTTCTTCTGAATATTGGATGTCATCTACTTGTGGATAGATCCTGTCCAAACACTAATTAATAAACTGGTCGATTCAATCTGCGACTGGACACTGCGATACACAATCGGCTGCCACATTTCCCCCCACAAAATATACGGTCAAATTATGCTGAAGGAGCTCCTGTAGTTCAGTGGGTTAGAGCACTCGCTTTACAAACCTAAGACCCGTGTTCAAAACCAAGCAGGTCAGGGCGAAACCTTGGGCAAGTTTCCTTACTCCACACGCCTAATAATAATCCCTCCCAAAAAAACACAATAATAAAATTGGTCATTTCAATCCATGACTGTGGGGAATGCTGCTGTGCGCAATTGGCTGCCGCAATTCACCCACAAATATATAGTCAATTCACTTTACAGTATATTCTGTGAAGCGCTGTGGGACGTCGATAAGATGTGAAAAGCCACTATATCAAATGCAAAGCTTATTATTATTATTATTAAGAACAATGCAGTAAAATATCACAGCTGATCCAAACTTGGGGGGAAAAAAGTAATATTGAGATATACCAAAATATCAATATTTTCGGGTTTTTCGTATTGCGCATGCGCGCACAGCGCGCATTCAGGGCCTACCTCAAAGAAAATATCTTTCTCTCTCTGTGTCTCTCACACTCACTCTCTCCTTCTCTGTGTTTTTCTGTCTGTGTTTCTGTGTCTCTCTCCTCTCTCACATTGCACCCATCTCTATCTATCTGTATATTATCACCCCTTGCATACCTGTATATTGTATTCGAGTACTATGAATACAATATGGCAGCTTTGCACCTCGGTCTGTGCATTGTGTATAGAGATGAGCATTCTGGGTCTTGTAGTTCAGTGTGTGGCATTCCGATTTTTTATCTCGGTATATAGATTTTTCGATATATCGATATTTTTACAATACCTATATCGGCGTATCGATATGAAAATTATATCGGGTTTTACCGATTTATCGATATATCGCCGGACCCTAGAGCCAACTGATATATCGATATCGGAAAATTTCCACATCGACGGACCCTAGTGGATATCTATTAATATTTATTTATTTATTTATTTATTTAGTTAGAAGAGATTATTGCCTTGCCCCAGAAAAACGATCGAGTAACTACCAGGTTGCTAATCATTGTATGGCAAGCGGAGGCGTGCGGAGCAAGGAAACTCACCCAACTTGCCTTTCGTCCTGTAACAGAAATCAAACCCAGATCCCCACACCAGCGAGGCGAGTGCTCTAACAACAGAGCTTCAAGGCTCCGCAATTTTCTATTTTCAAAAATGATTAAGAGTTGCAATCGACATGATCCTCTCTCCCCCACCACCCCTTTACCAAAAGTGCCGAATGGCATTGGGGCATTTAAGACAAAGGCATTTCACAACATAAAGTACCTTGCAGCACGGCTCCGAGGAGGATTCCCTGATCTTCACACAAGCTAGAAAATCCACCACCAAGCAGGAAAGCTTGGTTTTCAGCGTTAGCCTCATGGACAACATTGCAAAATACAACAGCAGGTACCTCTCCTCCATCTCCCACTGAATATCAAACACTGAACAGCAGCCACTCGCAAGAAATACTATTTAGGACTGAAGAATTTGCTTGAACAGCAATGGATTCAATCCAAACCAGGGCCCCGGTGGCTGGGAGCTAGTATCTTTCCTTTTAATCCCGATTAAATTGCATTAAGCGTTTAATGTATTCCCAATTTAGAAGTTTGTTGATAAACTCGTGGAACCCTAGGTGTATCGCGCATGGCTTACAAGCTCATTTCAAAGCCGTGGTTTCAGTTTGTCCTCAAGCAGCTGCAGGAACAGAGCTAAAGTTACAGTGAGAGCTCTCAGAGGACGTCTAGAGGTCCTTTAAAAATCGAACACCAGACTTAACAATGACAAAACGCTAAACTGCACACTGAGATTTACTTTACAGTATATAGTCTGTGAAGCGCTTTGAGACGTCAATAAGATGTGAAAAGCCGCTATATCAAATGCAAGAGTTATTTTATTATTATTTTATTTTATTATTAACCGAGCAGACATATTTTTATTAACCGAGCACTCTGAGTGGGTTATTTCTAATGAAACATCAAACACACGAGCTGACATTATAATGCGCGGCTTCTCTCCAGGTTCACATCACTTCAAAGTACTTTGAGACGTCTCGCTAAGGCACCAGATCAAAATTCATCATTTAGAGTGTCGAGGGCCTTTCCAAGCTTGTACAGCAATCCAACAATCGAATGCTACAATCCCACAACAAGGCAAGTCAGGTGATTATATTACATTACAACTTACACATCCCATCACCTTGGTGTGTGTGTGTGTGTGGAGAGCCAGCCAGGTGTAGGCCAACGAGCATTCAATTCAACTCAGTACATACAGTACACACTAAATAAAAGTTGCTCGACCCATGTCCTAATGGGCTTGAATCCACCACAAAATCTACCTGGTAATTCTGTATTAAAATTGGGAGTCTGAGAGAAGCTGGTGTGGGGTAAGGTGGGATGAAGACATTTGTTTAGTGCAGTACTCTCTTCAGAGGGTGGGATCATTGTTAGGAACATAGAAATAGGAGGAGGCCATTCAGCCCCTTGAGCCTGTTCCACCATTCTACAAGATCACGGTTGGATCTTTACCTCAACTCCAATCGCTGTGTATTTTATGGGGTGAAACGCGGCAGCCGATTGCTCACAATCAGGGTCCCCACAAACAGCCGAGGATTGAGTTGCAACGATTTATTACAGTATTATATTTGCAGGAATTATTTACACCTCGGAACGCCATCAGCCAATCAACAGACAACCAGGTTTCCACTGACAGCTGGGTCATCAGGAGGTTTGTGGTGAAAGGGAAAACCTGGCCAATACTGGGGGAGGTGGGTGGGAGATACTTGGAAGAAAGACAGCGGTTTCTCACAAGTGAACGGATGTGAACAAAACACACAGGACAACAAAATGGGTTTTGTTTTGAGTCATTAATAAAATTGTCAATCTGTGGAACAAATTTGGGCTGAACTCTCCTGGTTTTTGTTTACCTTTGATGTCACTCAAATCGTTGAAGATTTGGGAACAGTAACGCAACTGCCTTTTGTGGGGGAACAGGTTTGACACAGCAAAAAGCAGGTAAACATCCCAAACCAATGTCTGACAATGATCATCTCGTTACAGCCAATCCCCTCCGCAAGGCACGACACGGCGAGATCCTCACCACTGACCCACAATCACAAACATTCCCGGCCAAACAAAACAGCGCTTCCCAGCTGGGAAACCTTCCGCAGAACTTGCCACAGGAAAGGAAACGGTTATTACCCCCCACCACCACCCAGAAAACTGATCCGCCAATCGGCTGACAACGGGAGTCCTACTCACTGTTAGGTAATAATAATTCTTGCATTTGATATAGCGCTTTCCACATCTTATCGACGTCCCAAAGAGCTTCACAGAATATACTGTAAAGTGAATTGACTGTATATTTGTGGGCGAATCTCGGCAGCCAATTGCGAACAGCAGTGTCCCCCACAGTCGTGGATTGAAATGACCAATTTTATTATTGTGTTTTTTTTGGAGGGATTATTATTAGGCGTGTGGAGTAAGGAAACATGCCCAAGGTTTCGCCCTGACCTGCCTGGATTCGAACACAGGTCTCCCCAGCTTGCAAGACAAATGCTCTAACCACTGAGCCACAGGAGCTCCACAGGTGAACAGAGGCATGTGAAGTAAGGAAACTTGTCCAATGTTTTGCCCTACCCCAGGAATCAAACCCACCTCCTCTCGCTTGTGAGGAGATGTGTCTCAACAAGGTGATAAGGCACTCTATCAAACGCATGGATTATTATTATTATTGTGATTAAGTTTCAACGGGACCCAGCTATAAAGCAGCTGTTGAAATTGTATTCCAAGGACGCAGTGGAAAGAGGAGAAGCGTTTCCTTGGAGATTTGTGCGGATTGAATGTACTGGTGAGTTGCAGAGTGAGCGTAATGTGCAGATAAGAGGCTTCAGCAAACCACAGCCTTTTTCTTGTGCCTTATAAGCCTTATAAATATTAATATAAATATTAATGCTATCAAAGCCACTGTCATTTCTTGGGTCTTGAAAGCTTATTCGAAAAAAATTATAGTTTCTAGTTAAATTTTTTACTCATTTCAGATTCACTTCAATAGTACTAATAATAATAATAATAATTCCTACTTTTTGAGACGCTGCCTGATCACGTGGTTGAGGTATATCGAAGTACTTCGCAGGACCCACTGTCAAGTGGAGTCACTTTAATGCCAAAAACTAAAATTCGGTTATTCAGGTTTCTCATTAAAACTCCTCTTTAATAGCTGTTGTTCATAGAATCATAGGATTATACGGCACAAAAGGAGGCCATTCGGCCCATCTAGTCTGTGCCTTTCAACAGAGCAACTCAATCCCACTGCCCAGCTTTCTCCCCATAATCTAACAGACCTGCTCTTCCTAAATAAAGATCTAGTTCCCTTTTAAAAGCTGTTATGGAATTGGCCTCCACCACCTTTTCAGGCAATGCATTCCAGATTCGAACAACCCGCTGAGTGAAAACATTTCTCCTCAGCTCCCCTCTGCTTCGTTTTGAAACTATTTTAAATCTGTGACCACGAGTCGCTGATTCGCCCACCAGTGGAAACAGTCTTTCCCTATTCACCCTGTCAAAACCTCTCATAATCTTATAAACCTCTATTAGGTCTCCTCTTAATCTTCTTTGTTCTAGAGAGAATAAGCTTGGCCTATCTAGCCTTTGTTGTTGCCGGTGTATGTTATCGAGAGTGTGTCGGTATGTTATTGAATGTAAAGTCTATTTGGCAGGTGAATATCTATAGCCAAAGCACGATGCAATTTGGGATACAAACAAAAATAATACTTGCGTTTGATATTTTGTAAGGATACGGGGAAAGAGTGGAGGAGTGGGAAAGGCTAAGGCACACTGGGCCGAGTGGCCTCTGTCCGTGCTTTAATATTTTATGATATAACGATACTCCTTGCATTTGACGCCTTATCACGTCTTCTAAATGTCTCGAAGTGTTTCACAGAATGTACTGTCAAAGTGAATTGACTGTGTGATTTGTGGGCGAAACGTGGCAGCACAATTTGCGCACATTAGTGTCCCAGTCATGGATTGAACTGACCAAATTATCATCACTATTTTTATTTCGATATAAAATATTATAACTACTGGGTTTTTTTTTCAAAATGCTTCAAATGACCAGAAACCTTTTTTTACTTCTTAAAATAATACAATATGTGGCTAAACACTGTCTGATTGAGGAAGGAAACATTTTGCATGTGAGGTTTTGAGAACCCATGACTTAGGCATAACCTCATAATGTGTGTCAACTGAGCTGGGCTGATATGTCTGCAGTGGCTTCAGATGCAAAGTAAAGTGGAATACAGCAGCTCAGGAGTTACAGCACTCACCACGCAAGCCAGAAGACAATTCCAGACAGGGAGAAACCTTGGGCATATATATATATATATATACACATATACACAGTAGATATATATATAATACTTGTATTTGATATAGCAGTTTTTACATTTTATCGACATCTCAAAGCACTTCACAGAATATACTGTAAATTGACTGTGTATATATATTTGTGGGTGAAATGCAGCAGCTAATTGCGCACAGCAGCGTTTCCCCCTCCACCACCACAAACAGTCGTGGATTGAAATGACCAATTATTTTTTATTATTGTGTTTGTTTGTTTTCGGACGGATTATTATTAGATGTGTGGAGTAAGGAAACTTGCCCAACTTTTCGCCCTGATATGTACACACTTTACAGTGGACTGTATTCTGTGAAGCGCTTTCCAAGTCCATCTGGTAGGCGTGATAAGGTGCTATATGGAATGCAAGGATTATTATGGAACTCTGCAGAACTTCCCCATATTTGCACACACTGTGTCTGTATTTATTTTTCAGCTTCCTTCTCACCCAGAGCCGCAAACAACCAATGCAGGCTGACGGCATCATCACATCCGACAGATCGGTTCTGGTCTGGTATCAATGATGCCTTCAGGGTGGGCTTGCAGTATTAGTCACTGCTATTTCTAGAAGATGGGAATTTGCCAGTGAAAGAACGCCATTTAGTTCGCCTTCCACCATCCGGCTGTCGCTCGATGTGTCACAACACAAAAAATATATCGCTCCCTCGGATATTAGTTTATATTCTGTGAAGCGCTTTGAGACACAGTCTAGAAGACGTGAAAAGCGCCATTTCAAATGCAAGGATTATTATTATTCTATTAGTTTTGAGCAGAAATCTCTATCTAATTTGTTCTTGGCACAAACCACACACTGGTTCCACCGTCTCGTGTGAAAGCCTTGTTCCATAGTTCAACAACAACAACAACGACAACAAAATTACATTTGTAGAGCGCCTAACAATGCATTATTTTCTTTGCCCGTTTTTAATCTTTTTAAAAAAAAAGTATCAACAAAAAACATTAAATTGTTTAAAAAAAATTAAACCCCAAAAAATCTTTTGTTTAATTCCCCCAAGTTTGGAAACTATGGCTGTCAGGTGAATTGACTGTAATATTTTGTGGATTGTGTTGTGTGATCACATTTTCACCAATATTAAACATGGGAAACAAACTCAGGTCTGATGTTGAAAGCATCAGCATGTATCACCACAGCTTCCTGTGTAACAACACATCGTATCTGACAGTCCAGCCTGTTTTTAAAGTAGATATGTTTTGCACTACTCTTATTAATGCCTACAGTCACTATCCTCAGCCAACTGACAATTATATCGCACATTGACTGAGGGCTCCTTGGAAGAGTCATGCAGCTCAGTAGTTAAGAGCACTCGCAAAGCGAGTGAACGGACCTGGGTTTGATTCTCATGCCAGGACGAAACGATAGGCAAGTCTCCTTACTCCACACGCCTCTGTTTATCTGCCGTAAGCTGACACCAGGTCAGTTGATAGTTGATTGATGGATCCCTTTACTGGGGGGGCGGGAGGGGGGGGGGGGGGGGGGGAACGGGAGGGGGGAAGGGGCGGAGGGGGAGGTAATAATAGTTTGATCACTCAATCTATGACTATTTGTGGGACACTTGCTAATGTGCAATCGGCTGCCGTGTTTCACCTACAGTCAATTCACTTCAATTCTGTGAGGCGCTTCGAGACAGAAGACGCCATTAAATCAAATGCAAGGATTATTACCATTATTATCAGATTATGCAGATAAATGAGATGCAATTTTTACTATAAGTCACAGACAGACAGACAGAGACAGACAGACAGACGGACGGACAGACACAGTTATGTGCTGAGTTCACACTGAAACAAAGCAGATTCACTTCCAAGCAGGAGGCAAGCAATAGAAAATTTCTGAGTTTATACAATCAGATCTGGAGCTATTAAAACGTTTTAACACATCATAGAACAAAGAGATCGAGCCATGTCTTCACACATTCTTACCTGTTGACACGGCTTCAGCAAACCACCAAACTAAAGAGAAACGCAGTGGAAAGCAGTCCAATATACATCATGGGAGGTGGGAGTGGTATGGAGGAGGTGAAGTGTCAGTGTGGGTTGGGCTGCCAGATATGTAGACTAATGTGTTGGCAAGTTTACTTATACGCCTTGCACTCACTTGCACTCTCAGTATTATTGTCTCTCATTGCTGGAAGAAAATGAAACGAATGTGCAAAAGTGACCTGGGCTGTGCATATCTCTGTCAGAAGACACTTGAAGCGTCAGATTTAGAAATAGTCTTTTGACACCTCTCACCCTCACCGCCACCCACCCCACCCAGCCCCTCCCTACACCCACCCACCCATCGCCTTCCACCTCAATTTGGTCAAAAAAGACAAAACACAACTGCTTGGGAGTTTGATTCGTTCCTCAAATCCAAACAATGGAACTGTCGTGGTTTGAATGTGTCCCTGACACTAATGGGCACTTTGAAGTGATAATGATGCATGAAAATTATACAGCGGTCACAGGAACAGCATTGCTGTTAACCACTGCCAAACTGCCAGACTTTACCAGGGCCAAGCTCTCGTCACGACTTAAGTGGGTTCACAAAACAACACTGAAAAAAACACCCTTATCGAACAGGACCTTAAAAAGGCCAATACCTCGATCTTGATAACGTTCGGTGTTTGAGATGGGGGTGAGAATCCATCGTTTGAGTGCAACAACAACAAATTACATTTATAAAGCATTACATTTATTTCGTGTTGCGAGGACCAAATTAATATTTTTTTTGCTTGGAGAGGGATTATTATGCCCCAAAAAGTGATCTGCCGATCAAACGACAATTGTGTTCCTACTTACTACAGTACTAGGTCAACAGAGGTATGTGGGGTAAGGAAACCCAAGTCCTCTCGCTCGCAAGGTGAAGTGCTTTGAGACGTCTCGAGAATAATAATCCTGGCATGTGATATAGCGCTTTTCACATCTTATTGACGCTTGAATTGACTGCATATATTTGTGAGCGAAACGCAGCAGCCAATTGCGCACAGCAGCGTTCCCCCCCACAAACAGTCGAGGATTGAAATGACCAATTTTTTTTTTTTTGGGGGGGGGACGGATTATTATTAGGTGTGTGTGTATGTGGAGTAAGGAAACTTGCTCAAGGTTTCGCCCTGATCTGCCTGGATTCGAACACAGGTCTCACACTGGTAAGGCGAGTGCTCTAACCACTGAGCTACGGGAGCTATGGTGTAAGGCGCTATATGAAATGCGAAGGATTATTTTTGTGTTATTATTGAATAAGGAAACACAGCATCAGGATGCGCTGTAAACTGTCATTACTACACCAACAACAATTTGTACCTTTATAGCGCCCTTCATTCTGGGTAACGTTGTGGAGACTGCACTGCGAATCGTGTAGTCATTACTCTCTCATGCAAAGCTCTGTGAAGCACTTTTTTGAGACGTTTGGATGTCGGAGTGAATCAGTTTCTGACCGACAATCAGCTAAATTTAATCGATTTATTCGTTTCACGCTCGTTTGTGGGATGTAACTGTGAACAATTTAGGTGCCACATTCACTTAATAAAACACACAGAGGTGTCGCTGTATCAAACGCTGTATGAAACGCAAGGAATATTCATCTGCCAGACTTTTATTATTATTTTTATTATTATTAGTTTTAACCTCATCTTTTGATTTAAACGCGTCGTTTTATTCAAGTCTTTTTTTGGTTCGATGACAAGAATATATTTGTTGTGCGGACATTTATCAATCCCAGTTGTGCTCATTACTTTATCAGCTCCTCTCCCATCCCCACTACCCCCCACCCACCCCACCCCAACCCTCCTCAAAAAATAAAAACATATCCCCTAAAGGTCTTTTACTGGCTGTTTATCGAGGCAAAACATTTCTATCCTTTTCTGTGACAAACATCTCATTGCTCAGCCTTAAACCTGCACATTTCACAACAACTTCTCACAAAATGAAACGACTGGGTTATAAAAAAAACACACCCTTTTAACCCATGCACGGCTGAATCAGCTGAATTCCTCGACATCGAAGGCAAGAACCCTATTGCAATCACAGTTAGCTTCAACATGTATAGATTTCTCTTCCATTTAACTCATAAGTAATGCTTTGGTCAGACTTGTATTGATATGATTTCAGACATCCCATCCTGACCAGCAAGACAAGATAACATCTTGGGTTCCAAATTAGAGTTACATCTATGTTACACCTATGTAACTCTTCTATTTAGAACTCCATACAAGGATTATTGTTATTATTATTTACCAGCTGACTAAATGCCTCCTCGTCAATCATTTTTCATTTAAGTTCATAATAATAATAATAATAATCCTTGCATTTGATATGGCTCCTTCATGACCGGTCTCAACACCCTCCTCTTCGACTGTGTGTTCAGTCACCCTCCTACCTCTCTGCCCCCCCACGTTCCCCCTGTCCCCATCCCCCACAACTCTATTGTTCGGTTACCAATGTCTTGACTGTTCAGCGCCTTGGGACGTCCTCCCGACGTGAAAGGAACTCTACAAATGTAATTTTGCTGTTATGTCTGCGAGACATCTCAAAAGCGCTTCACGGAATATACTGTAAAGTGAATAAGCCTGTATATTTTGCGGGTGAATCGCAGGAGCCGAATGCACACAGCAGTGTTCCCACAAACAGTTGTGTGATTGGAGTGAGCAAATTATAAATTTTTTGGGGGGAGAAACTGATTATAGCAAGGAAATTTGCCTCTGAGGTTTCTCCCTGGCCTGGGAATAGGGAACCAGGTACCTCTCACTTGCAAGGGGAAAGCGCTCCAACCACTAAGCCATGGGCTAAAACGTAGAGAGGGAGGTTAGAAGCGCTGACAGATTCCGGTGGCTTACCTTTGAAAAGGATTGACTCTTCTCCGATCGGTGGAGAGCCTCTACGCAGTCGGTGGTCAGACTCCGAGTCACAGTCGGAACATCAGGCACGTTGGTAAAATCTGAAATTGGGGCAGAAAGTTTCAAAATAAAATGCAGAATTAACTCCGCCCCTCCCCTCTCCCCCAAGGAATGACACTCGCGATGCCACAATCATTCACCCCCCCCCCCCACCCACCCAGCACCCAGTGGCTTAATCACCCTGGTGGCTGTCAGTCCTGCCTTCACGCTATAAAATTAAAACCATCAAGTAAGCAGCAGGAGATGTCTTGGCAGATGCCGAGACACAGAGAGAATTGTGACGCATTTTTTTTTGTGAGCTAAACAATCAAACGTCACAAAAACAATATCTGTATTGACAAGGATTTTGCAGAGGCTCACTCCCGGGGAAGATTAAAACTGACAAGCCAGTTTTAAATAAATAAGTGTCTCCGTTTTCCCCCAGCAGAAAGGAGGAAACTGGGTGTTTAGTGGATTGGCAGGTGGCTTTTCTAGTGGGTAATAATCCCTTCAAACAAAATTAAGAAGAAGAATTTGGTCACTCAATCCACGACTGTTTGTGGAACCGACTACTGCGTTTCGTCCACAAAACTAAAACAATGAACCTAGTTTACAGTGTATTCTATGAAGCACCTTGAGGCGTTTGGAAGACATGACAGTGTGTTATTTCAAATACAGATTATTATTATTATTCATATTATTCAGGGGGTAAGAGCAATTTCATCGCAGTTTAATTAAATCCAGTCTTTGCACACCTAACTGATCGCGAACGACACCAACAAACAGGTCTTCGAGAAAACACTGGGCACAATAAACCACGGAAAAAGATTCTGAAACGACTGACATGTCAGTGCAAAACAGAAGCTTGTACAACAACACAGACCTCTTTGGGTTGCCACCCCACCCCACCCTCCGCTTAGAAGACCGTCCTCAACAGCCAATATTAATCCACTGGATAATGTATTAATGCCTCTATAGCAGCCCCCTCCCCTCCCCCAACACACCCCCCACCCCCCCTATTGAAAATACCTGACCAGTAAAGACGATTTTTCTTTCACAGCATCAAAAGATAATGTATTTCTTCGCAGCTTTTTAATATGGACTGAAGTCGCAAAAAAATCACATCCAATTCTCTATAGCAACTAAGTCTCTCCTCACAGACGGCTCCTACTTACTGACAAAAGCTGTCTCCATCCAATGGCATCAGATACCAGGATAGAGATGCCTAAATAGCAGCAGTAAGGAGGAGGTGGTATACGCTTCATTCTCATAGGTGCCAATAGATGATGAAAAGCGTGTTTTGCTTAAAAAACAAGCCTCAAATATACTGTGAGATGGGGGTCTAAAGATTGTTTGCACATTCAAAAACAGCCAACAACTGCAAATGACGCTTTACAGAAGAAAACAGACCACTGCCTTTCAGAAACTCCATTCGAGGGTTACAGTGAAAATATGACCATAAAAGGTACTAGATAAAAATGGACAGGTATAGTAAAAGCTTGTTTATCCGGCACCTTCGAGACCGTGGCCAAGGCCGGTTAAAGCGCCTGTCAGATATTCGGCTGAAAACGCTAAACAAAAAGATGCATTTTTCCGGATAAATTCCGATTAATCGAATGCGGACCTTTTTTTTGCGATGCCGGTTATACGGAAGTTACGGTTGATCGAGTCATGGATAAATGGGTTTTTACTGTACATTTGTTAATTTAAGGCAATTATTTTTAATGTGTGGGGGGCGTGGAGGGGAGTTCTCCTTGGGAGGCCCAAGGCTACATGTTTGACAACAGAATGTCAGAGTTGAACCAGCACGATGTGACCGTCTCTAGTCCGGTTCCTGAGCCAGGCAGGTCCACAGGACACCCAGGGATCTCACTGCTGGTGACAGCACAGCCCCAGCCTGGCTCATCGACAGGAACCTGAAAGGGCAGACCAGTCACTGAGGGGCAGTGAGTTAATCCACTACAGCTCCTGTTAACCCTGCAAATCAAAGCCCTCACGGGTAGGTAGGGTGGTCCTAGCTGGACAAGCAGCGGGAAAGTTTGCAGGACAGCCATATAAATGGCAAACTGTGTTTACACTCCAGCAATAGAACACAAGTACATAAGAAATAGTAGGCCATTTGGCGCCTCGAGACTGCTCCGCCGTTCAATAAGATCATGGCTGTTCTTCTAACCTAATTCCACTTACCCACCCTGTCAAGTTACCTCCAACCCACACTCTGGGCTTCCTACACCCCTACAAGCCTTGGCTCTTGCCAACCTGCGCCTAATACTCTCCGAAATTAGGTAATCAGGTTGTGTCCCCCCAGGGAGAGAGAGAGAGAGAGAGTGCCATTGTCATTTCAACAGTCTATCCCTGGGATTTCCATGTGTGGGTGGGATGTGTGGAAATCTCAGCTGGGACTGGATATAAGGTTAATGGGTTGGTGATGGGTTTCCATGTGTGTCAGGATACCCGGCTGACCAAAAAGAACAATTTTAAAATCCAGATTTGGCTGGATTGAATTCCTGAAAAAGCTTTGAGTTTACTAGCTTCTACCTTCTCTGATTGAATTTTAAAGTCTTGCTGGTTTCAATGGAAATCTTTCTTAGCAGTTTTCTGTAAGCCTTAAGGAAACTGTGCGGGGGCCATGAGTAGATACTTCTTGCTAGATTGGTATTTGGGTGAGATTGACAGTGAAGTGAAATCTCTCTGCTGGGCTGGGCTTGGGGGTAAAGAGGGTGAGAGGGTTTCTCAGCAAAAAAATGACAATAAACAAACCACTCGCTAAGTTTGCCTTGTCCTCTAAACCATCGCAAAAATCAACAGGGCAAAACTATGACTCAGATTTTCAGCCCAGTCTCATCTGAAGAAGCCCCAGCCATCCGAACACTAATGCAGCACTTTGCAGTATCTCCACCAAAAAATGTAGTTTCCGCTCCGATGAATGATCAAGTTAGTGTCACACCCAAACAAATAATTTCCTTCCTTCATTTACTGTTTTGCAATAGTGGTGTACAACAGCTAGAGCCTCCAGATATAGTGTGGTAGGGAAATAATACTTTCTTGAATATATAATTCATATTTGAACTGGAAACCTATGGTTCATCGAACCGTTATGATCGCTGTGTATCAATGTTTCAGTGACGTAACATCCGACCGTTTTGCAGCAGTTTTGAGTGTGGCTAGGACAGAAACACAACAAGGACTCCCAATAATAATAACAATACTATCAATAATCCTCGCATTTGAATATAGCACCTGATCACATCTTCGCGAAGTCTCCAAGTGCTTCCCAGAATATACTGTAAAGTGAATTGACTATCATTTTGTGGGCAAATTATAGCAGCCAATTTCACACCGCGGTGTCCCCACAAACAGACACGGATTCAGCGACCACAATTTTATTATTATTATTTTCTGAAGTGATTATTATCCCTGGAAAAGCCATCATCCAATCGACAAACAACCGTGTTCCTATTTACTGCTAGTCAGACGCGTGGAGTAAGGAAACTTTTCACCCAACATTTCGCCCCGCCTGCCCGCCTCTCCCTCCCGCGCCTTAAGATGTCTCAAAGACCAGATAAGGCATTACATCAAATGTAAGGACTGCTGATTTTTAAGAAAGCAGATAATAATTCTCTGCCGATGCATTATTTTCCAACTTTGAGCTCCACGTGGCTTCATATTAAGATGGAAAAATCATTCTTACCAGAAGGGATAGGGAGGAGGAGGCTGTCGATGAACTCTTGCAGCAGTTTCGATTGATTGGGAGGTGGGGGAGGGGCGGGCTTGTGGTTTAACACATCACTGCCTTTGTGCGTAGCTTGGCTCGAGTCGCACGACTGTCTCCTGGTGTTCATCGTCAAATAATTCTCTGAAAACAAGGATTCGATGCGTGTGTGCTGCAGGTCAGCCACCACTTCCCCGTTGATGGTCAGGATCTCGTCTCCTATCCTGACACCTGGAGGCAAAAGGCACCCAAACCATTACGGACCTCGATCAAGACTTCCACATCCACCTCAGGAAACTTCCCTCTACAGTCAGTTCACTTTACAGTACATTATATTCCGTGAAGTGCTTTGAGATGTCTCCCAAGATGTGATAAGGAGCTATGTCCTGTAGCTTATTGGTTGGAAGGACCCAACAATAACAAATTATATTTACACAGCCTTTCACATCGGGAGGATGTCCCAAGGCATTGAATAGTCAGGGATTTGGATATCCAAGCTGGGGGTTGGGATCAGGAGATGTGGAGGGCAGGGAGGTTAGGGGTAGAAAGGTGGTAGAAGAGAAGGGTCTTGAAGGAGGCAAGTGAGTGAACGAGGCGATGGGACTATGGGATAGAGTTCCAAAGGATGGGGGTAGAGAGGCTGAAAGCTCGACCACCGATGGTGGGGTGGGCTGGGCAGGGTAATATGGAGCAGGCCAGAGCTATGTTACACCTAGTGATTTTTTTTATTGTTGTGTGAAACGTCCTACATTATTTATTGACGCTGAGATTTAGACGGGAAGTTAAATTATTGCTCTCCCCTACTCTGTCTATACCTTTGCTAGGAGTCCTGAATAAACTCACAGACTCCTTTGATCTCACTCACACTAAAAGGATGAAAGTCTATTTTCTCTTGCTGTGTGTGGGTGTTGCTGGAATACGACATGAAGTGAAAATGAACAGTTTATAAACCTGGTTGTCAGTGCGGGTGAATTTACCTAAAAAACTAATGCCATAAGAATGACAATAATAACGTGGGGTGCGTTCTGCTGAGATTAGAGCAAAAGAATATTGGGAGAGGAATCTTTACTCTAACAATAAACACAAAATAATCCTTGCATTTGATAAAGTGCCTTAGTATATGTCTTTGCATACGTGCTTGTATCATATATTAGCAATCACTGGTCCAATAAAATATTATTGTGATACGTATTTAGGAAGGAATCTGGTTGTTAGTGGATTGACTTTTCCTGGGAGTAATAATCCCTTCAAACAAAATTTGGGTTTCCTCGTCCTCACCTACAAGGCCTTACACGGCCTTGCCCCGCCTTATTTAACCGATCTACTCTCCCCCTACAAGCCCACCCGGACCCTCCGTTCAACAGGACTTGGCCTGCTCCAAGCCCCCCGCCCGAACCGCCCCACCATTGGAGGCCGGGTCTTCAGTTTCTCCGCTCCCACCCTATGGAATGCCATCCCTCAATCCCTCCATTTCGTTTCTTCCCTTTCCTCTTTCAAGGCCGGTTTGAAGATTTTCCTCTTCGATCGTGCCTTTTGTTCCACCCCGCACTTTTTTGCCTCCCCTTCGTGTTTCACCCTTTCCCAAACACTCCCCTCTCAGCTCGGGTCATACGCCTCCTGTGCAGCGCCTTGGGACGTCCTCCCGACGTGAAAGGCGCTCTATAAATGTAATTTGTTGTTAATTTGTTGTTAATGGAACACTGCTATGTGTGATTGGCTATACCTCTTTTACCCACAAACATGCAGTCAATTCACCATAAAATATATAATGTGAAGGACTTTGAGACTTCTCAACGATGCTATATCAAATGCTCAGATTATTATTATTATTATTAGTGTATCGGACATTTGACTTTGTAGTTCATTGAGGTGCATCGCTGTAAATAAATTGGCTCCCACATTCAAATACAGGCCTCCCCCGATTTACGACAGGGTTGCGTTCACGAAAAATGACACGTAAATCGAAACGTCGTAAACTGAAACACAGTTCCCACACGGTCCCACAAAATACAATATGTACTGCGCATGCGCAAAACAGATGCGCCAAATTTTTTTGGCGTTAAAACAAAACCAAATGTCGTATAGTGATAAAACGGTGCTAAAAAAATTGTTTGTTAAATCGAAACAAGGTAAATAGAAACGTCGTAAATCGGGGGATAGCTGTACAGTAAAATTCTTGAGATATCCTCTTGACGTGAAAGGCACAACATCAAATGCAAGATTAATTGTATACATATGCAAATAGCAATACCTTCTCCGAAGGCTAGCCCATCAGGGAGAACATCGCTTACAAACAAGGAACTGTGTTGCTTCCCATCAAACTGTCCAGCAACTGCAAACCCTTTTAAGAGAAGAGGAGGGGAGAGGGGGGGAAAAACAACAACACACAATTAATATTCCTGTATCGAGAACTCAATATGGCTATTTAATGCTTAGTTGGCACAACAACAACAAATTGCATTTACATTTACACAACACGTTACACAAGTTGGGAGGACGTCCCAAGGCGCTGGACAGTCAGGAATTTGGACCCGAGCAGTAGGGGGTTTGGATCAGGAGGGGTGGAAGGCAGGGAGGGTAGAAGTAGTAGTTGTGGTCGAAAGCACGGACGAAAAGGAGGGTCTTGAGGTGTACCTTGGAAGGAAGCGAGGGAGGAAGAGTGGCAAAGGGACAGTGGGATGGAGTTCCAAAGGGTGGGGGGTGGGAGATGTAGAATCCGATCAGTATTGCACAAATGAACAAGGTCATTGTGCCTCATGAAAATTTACGAAAGTTTTTTTCACCAAACATTGACGTAAAACGTGGAACTCGCCATTTCCATATGTTTACCCAGAAACAAATGTATATTAAAATTACAAATTTGAAACTTAAAAGTTGCACTAGGGTTCAGGAACGTCGGGTTTGCAAGCCGGAAAACCTCTTTCTTTGCTACTACATGTTTTATCTATGGCGGAGCATTCGGGATGGGGGGGGGGGGGGGGTAAGAGAGGTGACCGTACGCACCTTGGGAAGTCTTTCCCGATGTGAAAGGCGCTGAAAGAGCAACCACCAATGGTGGAAAGAAGGGGCAACTAAGTTCAAAGCAGCCAAAGCCAAAGCCAGCTGAGCAGAGGCAAAATGGGGACAGGGAGGAGCTTCCAGGGGATAATAATAATAATAACAATACAAGTAATGAGAAATGATGCAAAAATTATCATCATCATCATCATCATCAAAATCCATCGCTTTTCCACTGACGAGAAAAATAAACTTTGACGAAAAGCACTTACCAAAGGCAATTTCAGCTCCCGTCCTCTCCAGACACACACAGTGAGTATTCACTTCGATGATTTCAACTTCGTCAAAAAGCTGCCGTGAAAAGACAAAGTTAATATATCACATTGGAGACATCGATGTCACAAAGATATTGAAACACGTCAGCCAGGGTCAGTGGTTAGGCCTTTGGGTGCGTGTGTGTGTATGTGTGTGTGTGTGTGTGTATGTGAGTGTGTGTGCGTGTATACACAGTGTTAGGGCTGGTGCTGAAAAGCACTCCATTGCAGCCTTTGGATGGAGTCAAACTGAGCTGCAAGTCATCTGTTTGTGTGTAGACTGTTTCCTCAGTCCAACGATCATCCATCACTATCTTTTTCTGTGCGGTTTGAAATTGAAATGGTATCTATAGGTTTCTCAATCTTCGAAAAGAAAAAAATCGGCTTGAAGCGTCTCACGGGGATTCCTCTTGTGTGCGCTGACTGTATTTACAGGCACACACGGTGGACATTTGATCACCGTAAAACTGCCAAGACCCCCACCCAACACTCCCTACTACCCACTGCCTCAGTTCGACTGGCTCCGGCCTCCTGCATGTCCCTCTCATGCCCCTTGTTCCACCACCATCAGCCACCACGCCCTGAATCTCCAGAACACTTTTCCTCTATTGATCCCAAGGTCTCATCCCTTCCTTCCCCCGTCTTTAGCTTGTGCCTGGAAGACCTTCCAAGAGTCGCGCAATGCTGTTTTTTCCATGACCAATTAAATCTGCAGGATCTTTATTGTCTCTATCTGAACAGGTGGAACAAAACAAGTGAGGTAAACGGAAGCGTGTGGAGTAAAGAAGCTTGTTAAGGTTTCACCCTGCCTGGGAATCGAATACTCAAATCACTACTACTTCCCAGCACTCCATGTCTTATACCAGCTTAAAAAATAATGGATCATAGAGCTATATATTAATAAGAATCCTTGCAATTGATATATCGCTTATCACATCACATCAATGTGTCAAAGCGCTTCACAGAATATACTGTAAAGTGAATTGACTGTATATTTGTGGGTTAAACTCGGCAGCCAATTGCGCATAGCAGTATCCCCCACAAACAGTCTTGGATTGAGTGACTAATTTTATTACTGTGGGTTTTTTGGAGGGATTATTATTAGGCGTGTGTGGAGTAAGGAAACTTGCCCAAGGTTTGGCCCTGACCTGCCTGGATTCGAACACAGGTCTCTCACGCTTGTAAGGCGAGTGCTCTAACCACTGAGCTACAGGAGCAATCCATGTACAAATCAGCACCTCCCCCATTTCCCCCATTTGCACGTCTGTTAACCCTGCCAAGTGTAATCCCAGTTGTTAAATATCCAAGACAATCTTAGCCAGGCTCAGATTCTGAGTGGAATGCCAGTAAAACTAACTTACCTGGTCCTGGATGTAGTCCAGTCTGTTGGGAACGATATACTCCACGTTTTTGTGCAACCTTCGTCTAAGCCGAAGACAGTGATGAACGGGATCCAGTTGCCTCGCCTGTACAAGGACAAGAGTTATGAGCTAGTTAATTATTACACTTAACCCAACTTTTAATGCCACAAAAAATAGCAATTTGGGAATTGAAAACGGTTAAAATCAAAGCATGTAGAAATAATAATAATAATCCTTGCATTTGATATCGCGCCTTATCAGGTCTTTTGAGACGTCTCAAATGCGCTTCGCAGAACAGCAACAAAATTAACATTTGTAGAGCGCCTTTCACATCAGAAGGACGTCCCAAGGCTGAACAGTCAGGGGTCATGACACGAGCGGAGGTGGGGGGGCGATTGGCACAGGTTAGGATGAGGGAGGGCAGAGAGGTAGGAACAACGGCTGAATACACCATAATCCCTGTAACTGCTTTACAGTGTATTCTGTGAAGCACTTTGAGACATCTCATGAGAAAGCGCAATATCAAATGCAAGAATTATTATTAAGGTAGAAGATCAGCCTGCTATCTATCGCCCATTTGCTTTCCTGTGGCTGAGATACAAACCTAATCCAAAGGAATGGAGTACAATCCTATAAACCTGCTGTCAAAATGATGAAGGCATAATTTTACTGATATATCCGCTGTACCTTTCAAACTAAGCCATCTACGACTGAACCGGTTTGGAATACTAAACAACACTGTACGGCAACAAATTACATTTGCACAGCACCTTTCATGTCGGGAAGACATCCCAAGGAGCTGGACAGTCAGGGATTTGGAACCTGAGCTAGGGGTTGGAATCCAGAGGGGGGTGCAGGCAGAGAGAGTAAGAGTGGGAGGATAGTCTTAGTCTTGAGACATGAGATGGAGATCCAAAGGGTGGGGGGGCAGAGAGGCTGAAGGCCCAATTGCCAATGGTGGGGTGTGGCAGGCGGGGGGGCTACGGAGCAGGTTGGAGCTTGCTGAGTGGATGGACAGGATGACTTGTATTTAGCAAGGTCACAAAGGAAGGATGGAGCAAGGCCGTGCAGGACCTTGAAGGTGAGGACAAGGATTTTAAATTCTATCCTCTGGGGGGATGGGGAGCCAGGCGAGGGTGGGGGTCGATGGGGTCATGGGAGCCTGGTGCGACAGAGGGCATAAGTTGCAAAGTTCTGGATGATCTGCAGCTTGTGGAGGGGAAGTGTTGGGAAGGCCAACAAGGTGGGAGTTGGCGTAGTCGAGTCTATGTGTAACAAATGCACGGATGAGTAATGAAAATCTGGGCATCCACAGACAGACACGATTTGAATAGATCCAATGGATGTATCTGACAACCTCACCAGCCAAGTACAGCTGGGGTTAGGAAGCTTAGTCACTTCTCATCAACAGATCCAAGTTACAGGGAAAAAAATCTGTCTCATCCTCCGTTCTATTATAATAATACTAATCCTAATCCTCGCCTCATCACGTCAATGCGTTTCACAGAATATAGTGTAAAATGTAAAATACCGCATATTTTGTGAGTGAAACGCGCACAGCAGTGTCATGGATTGAGTGACCAAAAATATATATTTTTTGAATGCAAGTGATTTGAAAAGTTATCCACTACTCGGCTAACAACCTAATTCCTACTTACTGCTGGGTAAACACAGCCGTGTGGAGTTCAGGAAACTTTCCCAACGTTTTGCTCTGACCTGCCTGGGAATTGAACCCAGATCCTCTGGCTTACTGGCGAAGCGAGTGCTCTAACCGCTGAGCTAAAGTACTCCAGGCTGCTGGTAGTGAAGCCGCCATAGGCAGGTAGAGTTGAAGGGAGTGCAAGGGAGAGTGCAAGGCGAAGGGACTCTGGAAATAGCTGTGGCTACAGATCGCCCTCTAATGGCCCATTCTCAGAATTGCACATTGTCAGGGAAGAAGGACTGGGAACTTTGCCGTGATTTAATTCACCCAAACAGACCGACCGATTGCTTCAGTGCTCATTCACTGACCAGGCTCACGTATGGAAGAGAGGAGCTGAAATGTTTGACTCAATACTTTTAAACTTAAGAGTGAGGTATTGAAACGTGACCAGCACCTTCTCTATAAGCCTTGAGGAAGAGAAATTGGGAGTTGGAGAAGACAAATAATAAAAATAGTAATAATAAGCCTTGCATTGATATTTAACCCTTATCATGCATTTGCGAAGTCTCAAATCTATTCAGAAAGTGTACTGTAAAGTGAATTAACTGGATTTGTTTTTAGGCAAATAGCCCACATCATATACAGGATCAACAAAAAGTTGTGTTATCTAGCATATTACCAAAAAAATCATAATTTCTTTAAGATATATTAGACATTGTAACAATATCACAACCTTTTGGTCAGCGTATGTGTGTGTGCGTATAATATATGTAAAAAAATAAAGAAAACATGAACATTCTGTACTAATGACTAAATATTGTTTTCGATATATAAAATACACATGCCTTCAGTCATTGTAATGGTTAGAAATTTGCACCGTTTCACAAAGAAATATATTGAAAGTGACTTAACTACTGTAAACGTGTAACGTGACTTGCCACGGTTGATTTGGAGTCGGCTTACGTGTCAACCAACTCTCCCCCCCACCCCACCGTCCCACTCCCCCACGCACACACACACACTCACCAGCAGAGTTGGAAGTTAAGAGTGAGAGATAATCAGGTCAGAGGCAGCACAGAGGTAGCTTTAGAGATCACCGATGAAAAGAAATTGAGAGGTATATATAAGGAAACGAAGGAGAGAAAAGTGAGAAAAATAAAAGTTACTGAACAGAAGCTCAAACAACATTCAAATGCTGGGAAATGTTTGTTCCCCCCCCCCAGCCCCCTCCCTCCCAAACACCAATAAAGCAGCAGACCCCCAAATAAGATGCAATACTGTCTGGTGTCAAGCTTTTGGGACACTTCTATTGAGGAATAATAATAATAATAATCTTTGCACTTGATCACGTATTCGAGACGTCTCAAAGCGCTTCACAGAATGTAATGTGAGGTCAACGGACGGTATAATTTGTGGGTGACAAATGCCCACAGCAATGTCGCGTAAGCAGTTGTGGATTCAGTGACTAAATTAAGGTATTAGAATTATTTTATTTGTTTATTTCTGAAAAGAGTATTATATTACCTCTGGAAAAGCAATCTGCCAATAGAGTAACAACCAGGCTCCTATGTACTGGAAGGTAAACAGAGACTTGTGGAGTAAGGAAACTTCCCTTGCCGGGAACAGAAGCCAGGGCTCTCGCTTGCGGGACACTCGCTCAAACTACAGAGCCACAGGACTCCACAAATCAACGTCGAGTTGAGCGTTAAATTGACAGTGTGAGTGAAGCATTATGAGACGTCCTCCCGATGTGAGAGACTCAGTGTAAAAAAACAGAAAAGTCAATTCTGGAATCCAGTAACACGGGCGTGTGTGGAGTAAGGAAACTTGCTTAATCTTTCGCCCGCCCGCCCACCCGGGAAATCAAACCCGGGTCCTCTCGCTTGCCAGCCGATGGTTGTAACCACCGAGTTACAGTGCCCTATGTATCCCACCTCAGATAGACACGGTGGCAGAAGGCAATGGGGGTAATACTCAACAGTTCCGTCAATCGACTGATCCAAATTTTGAAATTGGATGCAAAATGCTAAGACTCGTATTATGTGTCTTCAGGGAGACCTTCCTGAATGTCAAGTGTGTCTGCCATTGCCCTCAAAAGCCCTATGAAGCAGCCTTTTGGGAAGATTTGGGATGGAAGTGTGCTGCTGAATTTTAACACTCAGTCTAGGAACCCGGGCCTGGCTTGTCCAGAACTGAAGGCTTTAAAGACAGTTCACAACAAGTTCTAAGAAACGAGCCATTTGTTGAGTGGAGTTTCTCCCTAAAGCGTAAAGCATCAAAACCAAACCCCAAAGGCTGACTGCTCCGGAGGGAGGAGGGCCGAACGAAAGTCACTACTCGCGGACTCCAAGGAAGCGATCACTGACGAGACGCAAAAAAACCCTGATGTTCTGCGGAGCACTGGTTCGTTCACTTAACATTTAAAACCCTCCCAAGACAAAAGATCGCAGTCTTTTAAAACCCCGTGACTCTGAATCGTAGGGCAAAGGGGATGCCATTGTCCTACGGGTAATATTAGCTGATTCTGAATCAACAAACAACTCGCATTTATATTGACGAAATGTGAAGCCCAGTTTCCATACTCCACACGCTGTGTTTACCCAGCAGTGAGTAGGAACCCAATTGTTAATCGATTGACGGGTTGCTTTTCCGGAGGTAACAATGCCTTCAAATGAAAAATAAATAAAAATAATTAATTTCAAAAATAAAAGAACGACTGTTTGTGGGGGGAATCTGCTGCTGTGTGCAATTGGCTGCTGTGTTTCGTCCACAAAATATACAGTCAACCACTTGACAGTAAATTCTGTGAAGCACTTTGATGTCTGAAACCCGTGATAAGGCGTGTTTTGAGAAAGATCATAGAAACTCGACTTGGAGACTGCTTAGAGCATAAGAAGCAAGACCAGGAGTAGGCCATTCAGCCCCTCGAGCCTGCCCCACCATTCAATAAGATCTATTCTAACTCCACCTACCCCCATCTTATCCCCATATCCCTTAATCCACAAGAAATCTGTCAATCTCAGCCCACAGCTCACTGTGCTGAGATCAATATTGACATCGTGACATCTCCAGACTGCATAACGGGTCAATATTAAGCTACACAAATGGCCAAGTAACAATTGCATCTCCCAAACGACAACAACAACTTCCATCATCTCTGTTTAATCGTCTGTTTCGGAATAATAATAATAATAATAATCCTTACATTTGATACAGCGCCTTATCAATTCTTCTAGAGATATCTCAAAATGCTTCACATAATATACTGTGAAAGCGAGTGGTCTGTGTGTATTTTGTGGGCGAAATCGTGGCAGCCAATTGTGCACAGCACAGCGGCGTTCCCACAAATAGCCGTGGATTGAAAGCGACCAATCATTGGAGGTGACTAACAACTGGGTTCCGACTTCATGCTCGGTCAACAGAGGCGTGTGTGGAGGAAGGCGACTTGTCCAGTTTTCCTGTGACTGACTGCATTTGCCGGACAAGACTTGGATGAATAACTCGGCATGAAACCTCTAACACCCATCTGTGATTCACCCACGAAAGCATTTTGAGTTAAATTTGCAAAACCACGAGGGAACTTTGTGTGTTTTTTTTCAAAAAAAAGGGAAAAGAATGACATATGAAGCACAGCATTAAACATTTATCAGTCTCTTGTCATCTCGCGTTCGAGTTACCAGGAGATCAGGCGATTTTAAACACATTTTAGTACAAGAATGATAACTTAATAATGGGTTCTTTAAAAAGAAGGATTGCATCTATTCCAAGCGAAAACTATTGCCCATAGTTTTCAGGAACATGGCAAAATGTGAATCTGTCAAACTTACCACAAATTAAAATATTCCAGCACATAAACACACGCGAGAGCGAGTCACGACTTCCGTCTAATGCGGGCACGAAGGTACAACAATGACTACAATCATGGAATATCACAGCGCAGAGGGAAGCCATTCCTCCCAATGGGCCACTCCCTCCGTCTTTCCCCGCCACGACCCAGCAAATGTTTCCAGTACTACCTACAGTTACGTAGCGCCCTTCAAGTCTGACACCAAGCCAGGGGTAGGTGGGGGAGGGGCCGATGCAATGCTAAACCAGGCAGGTTTCACTCAACATTTAGAACGTAAGAATTAGGAGCAGGTGTAGGCCATTCAGCCCCCCCCCCCCCCCCCCCCCCCCCCCCCCCCACCCCCCCCGCAGAGAGAGTAGTGACCAGGTACGTTATAGATGAATGACATGAGGCTTTACAATAATAATAATAATAATGATCCTTGCGTCTCTCAAAGTGCCTCACAGACCATACCGCCAATGGAATTGACTGAGGAAATTATAACGGCTGAATATTTTATTCGAAAAACAATATATAAAAACCCCATTGCATCGAGCATTCGCAAAGAAATTAATTCCCTGTAGCACTAATTCTTTAGGCAGTAAAAATCCCCAGTGACTGAGACTCTGGGGGCGGAGGGGGAAATATCTGTGGCTGGTCAATGTCTCATTGCCCTAAAGTGTTTATAATGATATGCAGGGTGATGAATAAGTTTGTGACAGATTTTAAGAGAAGAGAGAAAAAAAAATAACTCCACTAACGTACATGATCCCATCATCTCCAGCTCACATCATCCTGTGGAGTGTACCCGCGATGCGATAAGAATAACCTATATTAAAATCTGCAATTGTCACAGTACTCGCTCTCTCTCACGCATAAAGAAAAATGTTGAAAAATAGTGGGATATGGGGATATGGGGATAGGGCAGGTAATCAGAGTTAGGTGAGAAGATCAGCCATGATCTTATTGAATGGCGGGGCAGGCTCGAGGGGCCGAATGGCCGACTCCTGCTCCTAATTCTTATGTTCTAAGACAAAGTCAGCTTGTTGTGAATTAACTACAGATGCGATGTGCATTTTTGGGTCAGCACTAAGTAGGCCAAGATAATAATAATCCTTTCATTTGATACACCGCCTTATCACGTCTTCTCGACATCTCAGGACATACTGTAACCTGAATTGACTGTATATTTTGTGCTGGACAGCAGCCAATTATGCAAAGCGGTGTTTCACAAACAGTGACCAGCGACTGAATTCCAACTATAATTAATTATAATGATTGTTATTATTTTTTTTTAAAAGGTATTATTATTCCCAGGAATGCTATCTGCCAATCGACTAACAACCCGGGTTCCTACAAACAGCCTGTGGAATATGGAAACTTTCCTAAGGTTTTTGCCCCTGATCTGCCTGGATTCGAACCCAGGTTCTCTTGTTTGCAAGGCAAGCTCTCCAACCACAAAAACCTACAGGATTCCAAGGCATGATGGCAACAGAATAGAAACAGACCATTCGATCAATCAAATTGGCGATGGGATTTTTCTCCACGTGAACCCCATCAAACCAATGCCCTTCTCTCACCCGTAGGCAATTTCCCCTTCATGTTCTTTCTCTGTGCAGTAACTTACGTTCTTAATGTATATTATGTAGCACCTTTCACGTTAAAAGACCTTCTTGTACAATATTAGTTGAGTTAGAATTCATAATCCTTGCATTTGATTTACAGTAGTACCTTACTCACATCTTCCAGACGTCTCAAAGCTCTTCACGGAATATACTGTAAAGCGAGTTGACTGTATATTTTGTGGGAGAGCGAAACAACAGCAGCCAATTGCGCTCAGCAGCATCCCCCACAAACAGTCGTGGATTGAAAATGACCAAATTATTATTAACCCCGGAAATGTGATCAGCCAATCGACTAAAAAACATATTGTATCATATTGTACCTACTTAGTGTTCAAAGGGATTTGGGTGTCCTTGCACACCAGTCCCAAAAAGTTAGTTTGCAGGTGCAGCAAGCAACTAAAAAGGCGAACGGCATGCTAGCGTTCATTTCAAAAGGTTCAGAGTATAAGAGTAGGGAAGTCTTGCTGCAACTGTATAGGGCTCTGGTGAGACCGCACCTAGAGTATTGTGTGCAGTTTTGGTCTCCTTATTTAAAAAGGACATACTTAGAGGAGGTGCAGCGTAGATTCATTAGGTTAGTTCCTGGGATGAGGGGACTGACCTATGAGGATAGGTTGAATAAACTAGGGCTGTATTCTCGAGAGTACAGAAGAATTAGGGGAGATCTTATTGAAACATATAAGATTCTTAAAGGGCTAGATAAAGTAGGCACTGAGGGACTGTTTTCCCTGGTAGGAGAATCTATAACCAGGCGTCACAGTCTTAAAATTAAGGGTCAGCCCTTTAGAACAGAGTTGAGGAAACATTTCTTCACTCAGAGGGCAGTGAATTTATGGAATTCACTACCCAGAAGGTTGTAGATGCTCAGTCCTTGAACATTTTCAAGGCTGAGACTGATAGATTTTTGAAAAATACAGGGATTAGGGGATATGGGGATAGGGCAGGTAATCAGAGTTAGGTGAGAAGATCAGCCATGATCTTATTGAATGGCGGAGCAGGCTCGAAGGGCCGAATGGCCTACTCCTGCTCCTAATTCTCATGTTCTTATTACTGCTAGGTAAACAAAGGCGTGCAAAGTCAGAAAACATGCCCAAGGTTTTACCCTGCCTCGGGAATCAAACCCAGGTCCTCTCGCTTTGAAGCGAGCGCTCTAACCACTGAGCTATAGAGGGACCACCATTTCTCAGGGAATGAAAGGTGATGTACCTTGCAAGCCATCGTCAGCGTATCCTCCACCGTGTGGTCTGGTTTGACCTCGATGATTGCCGGTTGAAGGTCAGTGAAGCAGACGCGAATTGTACTCTCTGAGGAGCTGTCGCAGAACGCACCCTCTGGAGTTGGAAAGCGGATATTCATAGATCCATCAACCGCCTGCTGGAATTACAATTTGCGACATTTAAAAAAAAAAAACGGCCGTTTAGGTTCCGCTTCCCATGAATGATAATTTCAAGCGTTGAGACGCATTTCAATGTACAGTAAAAAGCTTGCTTATCCAGCAACCAACCAACTGGCATGCTCAACCAACCGGTATCTCCCAATACAAGTAAAATTTGAGTATACGTTCACTTGCATGGGCACTTATTAAACTTACTGAACGCGATTTTACCGAGTGCGCTGTTTTCCAAGGCAAGGGTTGACTGTACTATTTATGTATTGCTTTATTGGTAAATATCCATACAATATTCTGTTATTATTTAGGCTATTATTAATATGGTATGTTTCAAAATAAGTTAACTTTTTTTGGGGCGTAGGATTTTCGGCAACTTGCCGCTTGAATATCCGGCATATTGGATTAACCGGCAACGGGCAGGTCCCGAGGGTGGCTGATAACAAAGCTTTTACTGTATCACTACTTGTATTTACTAGCACTGGCAACTATTTCAATGAAAATATTGTATTTGCCATATGAAGCCCCACGGCCTTTCTCTTCCCAAATTATTTCTGTGACCCCTCCATAACTCCATGTCCCCCGCCCCACCATCAGCAGTCGGGCAGTCAGCCATTGGAACTCCATCCTACATTACCTTTGCCTCTCCCCCTAACCCTCGTCTCAAGTCAGGCCTAGCTCAGGAACCGGACGAGAGGCCGACACAAGAGGCCTGGCAACATCATTCGCAATTCCTCCACCTTGGCCCCTTCTCTAGCCTCCTTCAAGTCTCGCCTCAAGTCCCTCCTTTTCGACCATGCCATCGGTCACCCCCACCCCCCCTCCCCCTCCATGCCATCTTCCCTCCACCCTCTCCAGCTCGGGCCTGAAACACTGACCGTAAGGCACTTTACAAATTAAATTTTGTTGTTATTGTTGGAAGAAAGTAAAGGAAGGGGCAAGGTGATGGGACTGTGGGATGGAGTTCCAAAAGGGTGTGGGGCAGAGAGGCTGAAACCACTGATTATCCAATACGTACAGTCAATGTTGACTGTCGTCTCGGGGGTAATCCTCTCTCAACACGACAGGAATCAAGATCTTCCTCTATTTGGTGAATAACAATCCTTGCCTTCGAAATAGCTCCTTTCACATTTTGTTTTTGTCAGCGAATGCGGCAACCGATTTGTGAATTTGTGAAAGTGAGCAATCAAGTCTGTCTGGGAGTGGGGCGGGAGGGATTATACAGGGAGATATTCACTTCTATACTTGACCAGTTCCTTGAGACATCCACCCAATATGAAAGATGCTAGACAAATAGAATTTTGTATTGTATTGCCATGGGATCCTTAATGTCTGTCCGAATAAGGAACTTCGCGTGGAGGAAACATCAAAACTGTATGTGGGGGAGGGGGAAATCGCAGGATTTAACAGTTGGCCCATCGTGGATTTAATTGGGTTAATGTTACCGGGGCAAGGTAGCGCATCAGACTGCTTCTGATAATGCTCGCTCCTTTGCTTGGTTATGACAGCTGTCAGTGAATTAAATCCTTTCAACAAGAAAACAGTCACCTGTAGTATCAGTATTCATACCATCACAAACGTTTAATCCAGGCTAGAACGCCAGAAACTATTACACACACACTCTATTGCCCCTTCCCCACCCCTCCCCACCTTCTTTTGACAAAGCAATCTATAGATTTGAACAACATGTTGGCCTGTGTATCATTAACTTAGATTTCACATCTGGAACGGGATCAGTTTACAGTCTGTGCATAAATGATTCACAGAGAGCGCCAAGACACTGAATCTACCCTGAACATGGGAGAATGTTTTTTAAAAATGTAAACCTTACACAAATATGTAACCACTTTCATTGTTAACGAGAGCCAAAAGGCAGACTAATCTAAGAATTGTAAACCATATCTAGGAAAAAAAATTTGAGGGGGGGTGCGGGGGGCGGGAAACCAATCTGTAATGCAGTACCACTACAACAACAACAACTTGCATTTAATAATAATCCTTGCATTTTGATATAGGGCTTTATCACATCTCCGAGATTTCTCAAATGTCTCCGCTTGGCAGAGTGTACTGTACAGTGAATCCGCTTGTATGTTTTGTGAGTGAAATGCGGCAGCCGAATGAGGGAACAGCAGCGTCCCCACAACTGTTGTGGAATGAGCAACCCCAAATTATTAATTTTTCTCTTCTATTCCCACCCCTCCCTCACCCAAGGGATTATTATCCTGGGATAAAAGTTCCACCAATCGACTGGTTCCTGCTCGCTGCCCAGGTAAACAGAAGTGTATGGAGTCAGGAAATGAGCTACAGTACGCCACGTCGGGAGGACAACCCAAGGTTTGTAACAGTCTTGGCTATGGGCGGGAGGGTGTTGCAATATCATTCGTTCACTCACCTCATCAGTATTGCTGTGGATCACTGGTAACTGAGAGCCTGTGAAGTCTCCCCCTCCATTACACTCAAAAACCTGAAGAGAAAAAAAGAGCAGCAAAAGTTACAGAAACATCTCCCACCACCCGAAAAATTCCTAGGAACAACACATCTCTCTCCAACTCTGCATCACTAGGGTAACTTGTTAAATACCAGCAAACTCCAACATCCGAGAGGGGTTGGGGGGAGTGGAATTATCGAGGTAAAAAAAAAACTGTCACGTTGGCAGGAAGAAAAATAGCTGCTTCTGAAATTCTAGCAGAAAGGTTTTAATTGAACAAAACGTGAAACGTGCCTGAGATATCAGCGGTCGTTTTTCTTTTCCCTTTCTCCCAAGATCGTCCAAACCCTTCAAGGACGAAAACAAGCCCTTTTTGCTTCGGATTCGCTGAGACAAGGAGAGAGTTCTCTTCCGGAGCACAGTCTCATCTCGCGAACAAATCTAGAATAAAGCGGCAGATTGTTGCACAGGTCACACACATTGTACAGATAGTACTGTGCCTCCTTTCAAGGAGGATGTCAAAGCCACAAGGAAAGTCACGGTAAAATATATTAGGACAGCAGCGAAACTAAGAAATACCAAAACTGTTTTAACTATAATAAGAATTATTTCTATAATATATTTACACATCTCTCTCTATATATGTATATCTATAGATATAGCACCTTATCACATCTGGGGAAATGCTTCAAAGCGCTTCACAAAATATTCTGTAAAGTGAATTGACTGTATATATCTTGTGGGTGAAACGCGGCAGCCAATTGCGCACTGCAATCATTATCTTTTTGATTTTGATGGGATTATTACCCCTCTGGTAACAATAAACCGCCCTTCGATTAACACACGGGTTCATAGAAACATAGCATTTTTACGGCACAAAAAGAGGCCATTTGGCCCATCTAGTCTGCGCCGGCGTGACTAGGGTACCCAGTGGTAAGTAGGGTTCTTACTTACTGCTGGGTAAACAGAACCATGTTTAAGGAGTAAGGAAACTCACTCTCCCCTTGACCCGCCCTGCCCTTGAATGGAACCCAGGTCACCTGTTTTGCGAGGCAAGCACACCCTCTACTAAGCTACAGAACTTCAGCATTTTACAATGATGGTGCGGAGAGGACAGGGGCTGATAAAGCACGGTTTCATTTCGGGACATGAGTTTCACGTTAAATGTGAGGGGTCCAACCTCTGAGAAGAACTGTAGCCTGATTCTTCAGTTAAGAGGACCTTTAAAAGGACTTTCACGCTTTAATTTTCACCCCAAGGCTTTCCTCCCCCACCATTCCCACCCCCTCCCCCCACTCCCTCCCCAAATTAAAGTCACCACTGGAAGGTGCCAAGTTAAATGGAGCAACAGGCTCGAAGGGCTGAATGGCCTACTTCTGTTCCTAGATTCCTAAGGAATTACTCTCTCGGTATTCTCAACATAAGTCGGAATTGTTTTTTCTCTGAACTGAAACTATAGAGCACTGAGGTACACAAAGTGTTAGAGTGACCCATTTAGCTCAGCCTACCCTATGCTAATCCTATATTTGGAACGTTTGTGCCACAGACATCAGCACACAAAATACATTGAGGTAAACTCCATCATAAGAATAATAATAATAGCAATCCTGGCATTGATATAGCACCGAATCACATTGTCACAATGTGACAGAATCTACTGTAAAGTGAATTGACGGTATATTTTGTGGGCAAAAGGCAGCAGCCAAATGCGCACAGCAGCGTCCCACAAACCATGGTGGATTGAGCAACCAAATTTTTTTTTTTTTAATGTATAAAAAAGGCATTATTCCCACCTCCCCACCTCCCCACCCCCACTGGAAATGTGATCCGTCACTTGACGAACAATCGGATTCCTACTGACTGCGAGGTGAACAGAGGCGTGTGGAGTAAGGAAACTTGCCCAAAGTTTCTCCCTGACCCGAGAATCAAACCCAGGTCTTCACGCTTTTGGAGGCGAGTGCTCTGACCGCTGAGATACAGGACTCCCATTTTGTAGATGTTTACCTCAATCACTTCTGAAAGCCAAAGTGTACTCTGCCTCAGACATTACCCTGACAGCACTGTGCTAGTTACTAAGGCTTACTACATTCCAAAACATCCTTGCAAAAGCGTCCCTTGTTAACTAACCCACGTCACAAAAGTGCTGGTACTATATCTGTCTAAAAATAAGCTTGCTAAATAATATACAACTCCATTTATGTAACAGCGCTCCACAAAGTACTGACTGAAGAAGAGGTGGGAGAGGGAAACTTTTTCCATCTGTGACTCAGCGCTGGGCACTGTACAATCAGCCACTGGTTACCAGTCTCTGCAGTTAAGGTTTGGAAATAGCAGCAACCCGACTGAAAAGGGGGAATTATACAAATTGCACACATTTATATCACAGGCGATGAAAGGAAATGATCGAGGAATTGTTACAGCACAGAAAAGGAGGCCATTCGTGGCATCGTGCTTGTGCCAGCTCTTTGGAAGAGCACGGATGGGAGAAAGCTTTCCACGCTATGTCTTATTCACAGTCAGACTTTTGTGGAGTACTATTACATAAATGGGGAGATACATTATTTAACAAGCTTTAAAAATCAGGGCTGAAGTATTTACACAAAGGGCGAGGAAACTGAGAGGTGTGGAATAATAATAATAATAATACTCTCATTTGATATCGCGTCTTATCAAGTCTTTGAGACGTCTCAAAGCACTTCACAGAATAATATTGTGAAGGGGTTTGACTGTATATTTTGTGGGTGAAACGCGGCAGCTAGTTTTGCACAGCAGTGTCCCACAAATAATTGTGGACTGAGTGACCAGCTTACTATTATCTATTTACTCTACTGTATATCGACTGTGTTTTGGAAACAGACAAACAGTGGATACGAGAGAGCAAAAGACGTCTTACGTTCAGTTATATTTTCAACCTTTCTCTACGAAGAAAGACTCTGAGGTCCTCTGAACGGAGCCACATTATACTATTACAGCACAGAACAAGGCCATTCATGCCTGTGTCGGCACTTTGAAATAGCTACCAACTCGTCTCACTCAATCACTTTTAACCCACAGCACGGCAACGAAAAAAATGACACAGAGATATGGATACGTAGGCTTGTGGTCTTGCGGAAGTCAACCCTTACCAGAGCATGAAACGAAGAGACTGAGAAGATGCCCAATCTGCTGAGTGTCACCTTGGAGGGCCGGCTGGCTGTTGCCAGGAGACTCTTGGGATTGGGAAGTTCCCCTCCTTGTAAACTGGCCAAGTAGCAACGGATTCGAAACAGGTCCACGTTGAACTTTTCCAGGTTCTGCTCCCATTGTTGGATCTGGCGAGGAAATGGATTTTCACAGGAGAAAAGCCATCGGCACAATTACCCATTCAGCAGAAGAGCTGGCAAGTCAATACAATACAATGCAAATTGCCGCACAGATTTACATTGATGTAACGTTTCTCACATTGGGAGGACGCCCCAATGTGAGAAACGTTACATCAATGTAAATCTGTGCGACACTTTCTTTACAAAGTGAAACTGTTTGGGGTTTCTCTGCCCTATCCGTCCTATTGGTAGATTCATGTTACAACAACAACAAAATTAGATTTATAGAGCGTCTTTCACGTCGGGAGGACGTCCCAAAGCGCTCAATAATCAAGTCGGGACCCGAGCACGGGAGGGGGGGAGGGAGGAGAGGGGGAAGAGTTAGGAGGGGAGCAGAAGGCACGGTCGAAGAGGAAGGTCTTGAGACCGGCCTTGAAGGAGGAAAGAGAGGAAGTGAGGCGAAGGGATTGCGGGATGGGGTTCCACAGTGTGGGAGTAGAGAGGCTAAAAGTTAGACCTTAATATAGAATAATAATAATCCTTGCATTTGATAATAAACGGACTTAACACGTCTTCTAGTCATCTCAAAGTACTTAACAACGAGCACATTCTAAAGCGAATTGACTGAATATTTTGAATTTGAGTTTTGAGAATATTCATATCAACCATTTTAAGGCAGTCAATCACCACTTTATAAAGTTCAATAACCAATTCTGCTGAAAGTTTAAATTGGACCTGGCACCAATAAAATGCTACAGATAGAACCATAGAATATTACAGCCACAAAAGGAGGTCATTCATCCCATTATGTTTTGTCAGCTTTGAACGAGCTTCCAACTAATCCCTCCTCCCACCCCGCTCTTTCCCCAATAGCCCTGCAAATCATTTCCTTTAATAAAAGTACCTTATTTAATTCCCCTTTGAAACCAATTATCGAATCTGTGCATTCCAGACCGTAACAACTCTCTGGGAATAAAAAAATATTCTCCGTGTCTCTCCACTCTGGTTCTTTTTTTTAACCAATTATCTTGAATCTGCGTTCTCTGGTTACCAACCCACCAGGCAGAGGAAACAGTTTCTCCCTATCGACCCTCTCTCCAAATCCCTCATAATTTTGGAACACCCCTATTGAATCTCCCCTCAATATTACAGTATTAAAAAGACAATTCAATTTACTCCACCATCTCCCCTTCCCCACTCTCTGTCTTTTGAGTTACGGTGTGTGTGTGTGTGTGTGGGGGGGGGGGGGGGGGGGGGTGGATAGAGAAGAGTTTGGAAGCAAAAATGGCATTCAGTCAGTCTCTCTGATTGAGGTTTTAAGATAATAAATCTCATCCTTTTCATTTTCCTGTCAAGCCACTGAAGTTGAATCTCAAAACTAATCAGCATTGTAGTCTCTCCCTCTGTCTTCCCTTCCCCCCACCCCGTTTACAGTAGTTTAAGATAAAACAGGCACACATAGAACAAGGAACATTGAAGATAGATAGGCACAGTTAGACGCAGGCCACAGAATCCCAGTCTAGTTTGAAGTCTATCTGCTCTCAATTTTAGATGCTAAAATATTACCATCTGTTTCTCGGAAGAGCTGTGTGTTAGGCAGGGTTGTTTAGCTTTCCCAGTGTATGATTTACAGTTAGTGACTAAGAAATGCTGACAAGACTGACTGATTCTTCCTCTCTCTCTCTCTCACTCTCTCTCCCCCCCTCACGCACACACTCGGTAAGGAAACTAAAACATCATTCTTAAATGGTGAAGCTATGTACCTCTACTACTCCATAAAGGCATCATTCAATGCCATCCAGGAAAATGTGCCCATACTCATGCAAACAATCCACAAACAACATGGAAAAGTACACTCACAACATGGAAACAGCACGTAAAGTCTCTGTGGCTAATCCATAAAAGTGTCCCTAACATTTACCATGTACAGAAACCAACACGTGGATTGGATGGAAACGGAAGAAAATCTTTCCTTTTTTTTTTTATACGATGCAGCGACTCACTGGAAACAAAGGGCGAGTCACCATATTTTTTAATTTTGTTGAAAAGCAGCTTTAACTGCATGACTCACTCACGCTCTGCGCTTGTGGGCAAACATACCCTTTTCCCAAGTGAGAAACACAGGATACATTATGCATTTGCAAAACCCTTTCCACGTTGGAAGGACGTGCCAAACTGCAGGGTTTGATAGAAGCCTAGGCTGCTGGTGGTAGGGTGGGGTGGGGTAGGGTAGGGCAGGGTAGCGTGGGGTGGGGTAGGGTAGGGTAGGGTAGGGTAGGGTGGGGTGGGGTGGATTGGGGTGGATTGGGGTGGATTGGGGTAGGGTGGGGTGGGCAGACAAAAGAAGATCAAAGGTCTTTTTGAGTTATGTTTACATTTGTAGACAACAACTTGCATTTCTATCCTCCCTCCACACTGGGTCGCATCTCTCAGAGTACTTCACAATGTCCGGGAGTCCAAGGCTGAGCAAGGAGGCGAAGGTGGGGGGGAAGGTGACACTGAGACACGGTCAGAAAGAGAAAGGTCTTTGCCAGCAGAAGATGGGAAAAGAGGGATCGAGATGAAGGGGTCGAGGGAGGGAATTTCAATGTTTCAGGGGGTAGTGGCTGAATGGCAATGGGTACTGATGTGTGGAGGGAGGAGATTAGTGAGGTAGGGAAGGGGGCGTACAGAGGAGTGGAGGGATTTAAACACAAGAATGAGGATCTTAACTCGATCTGCTTTGTGAGGGGGAGCCAGTGCGGTCTGGCGAGGACTGGGGTAAGTAATGGGGGTATGGAGTTTGGTGCGGGTGAGAATGCGGGTGGCGGAGTTTACTATGAGCTGAATTTTGTGGATGGCGGAGGAGGGGAGACCGGCGAGGAGGGCGGTATTAGAGCAGTCCAGCCGAGAGGTGATGAAGGCGTGGACCAGGGTTTCGGCAGCTGTTGTGGTGAGGTATTGGTGGAGGCGGGCGACGTAGCGGAGATGGAAGAAAACATTGCTGGGGAGGAACCGGTTCCAGGGGTGGAAGGATAACTGGGGATCAGACCTGATGTCTAAATTGCACATGGGTTCAGAGTGTTTTAATGATTGGTTAATTAATAACAAACCTTTATTACCCCTCGCATTTAATATAATAATAATAATCCTTGCATTTGATATAGCGCTTTTCACATCTTATCGACGTCCCAAAGCGCTTCACAGAATATACTGTAAAATGCATTGACTGTATATTTGTGGGTGAATCGCGGCAGCCAATTGTGCACAGCAGTGTCCCCCACAAACAGTCGTGGATTGAAATGACAAATTTTATTAGTGTGTTTTTTTTTTAGGGATTATTATTAGGTGTGTGGAGTAAGGAAACTTGCCCAAGGTTTCGCCCTGACCTGCCTGGATTCAAACACAGGTCTCCCGAGCTTGGTCTATAGCACCTTATGCACATCGTTGAGACGTCTCAAAGCGCTTCACAGGACACACTGTAAAGTGAATCCACTGTTTTGCTTTTTGCCACAAGTTACCAAACCTAATCCCACTCTCCTGCTTGGTACACACACCACATCCCTCCACCCCACTTCCCCCTTCCTTCCCCCCCACCCCCCCGCGCACGTTTTAAATTGGTAACACTCTACCCTCAGGGACAGACTTTGATCTCACAGTTCAGGCTGAAACAACGTCAAAGGTACTATCCTTCAAATCTCCTAATCCAAAAATGGTTTGCAGGAACACAGCAAGAAGAAGTGTAACAACATAATACAGAGATCCCAGGTTAGTATGACTGGCTGTGAAACCCCGGGGTCCTTCCCTTCCCCATCGGAGCTATACCCCCAACCACACAGGAATGAAGAGTCATTTATCTAATGAGGTTTTGGCAGCTGATATTAATAATAATGATAATCCTGGCATTTGATAATAGCGCTTTATCACATTGTTGCAGACATTTCAAAGTGCTTCTTTGATAGGATACTGTGAAGTGTAGTGACCGTATTTTTTTCGTCGAAGAACGGCAGCCAATCGCGCACAGCAGCGTCCCACAAACAGTCGTGGACGAGTATTTTTCCTGAAGGGATTATTCGTGCCACCAAACCGATCCACCAAATCGACTAACCGGGTTCCTACTTACTGCTAGGTAAACAGAGGAGTGTGGAGTAAGGAAACTTAAGCCTAAGTTTTCGCCCTGCCCGGGAATCGGGACACACAAATAAATCCTCTCGCTTGTGAGGTGAGTGCTCTAACCAATGAGATACAGGGACTCGTCTATGAAGGGTTAATACCTGATTCTCGATCGCTTTCCTGTTTTTGGGGTTATTTACAATCGACAACTGTAGCTCTGCCATTTTCTTCATTTTTCCGTCCATGTCGATCTTTTGCACGAGGCTTTTGGTTTCGTTTTTCAGCAGCTTGACTGTATCTTCCTTTCCGTGTTGCTTTGCGAACACTGACGCGCAGGCAGAATGGATTGCCGTCACCCAGTTTTCCAGATCTGTCTGGCTCGTAGCCTGTAACACAGGACAGACGCATGTTAACCTCAAGTTAGTTTGCTGTTGAAATTTGAGCAGACCCACCAACATGCCTCCTGGTGTCAATCTGAGACCAGGTCTGATCTATGTATTCATAGAGAACAAGAAATCAGGTTTGGTATGATACAACATTAATATTTGCACACAGTTGGGTTCTACAATAACAATTTGTATTTATATTGCGCCCCTTGCACACAGCATTACATCCCAGGGCATTCGGCAGTGCTGGAACAACCCAGCCATGCCACTGTAGATTGGTACGGTCGAAGAGGAGAGATCTGAAGATTGGGTAGGAAAGCAGAGGGATAGAGGGAGAGCATTCCAGATGGGGATATGGGGTGAAAGCGCAGCCAACTGATGGTAGAATGGAGGGGATGAGCTCTCAGTTAAAGACATTCATTCATTCATTCTTTCACACACACACCACATATACACACACCACACACGCAAACACACATACAAAAAAAAGTATGGTTTGGATGAGCAGCTTTCTATGTAACTGTACCCAAAAAAAAATACTGTCACCTGAAATAAAACAACATCCCCAAAGGCATTACTGAGACAGAACACATTTTCTTTCTTGGGATGTTCAGGTACAGCCTGCACAATACTGTCCTCAGCAAACAGGGCGTATCTGGGCACACTGCTCTGCTCGATGAAGCTTTTCCCGGTTGCCTCAAAAAAGAGGAGGGTGCAGCCTAGAGAAGAGAAAGCGGGGAACATTGCACAATTATTATAGCATTTTTCTGGGACCGCATGTCAAAATTATATTGGGTATAAAACAACATTGGTGCCAAAGTTGGACTGAAGGGGTAGAGATATACATATTGTTCTGTTATATGAGTATCTCCCCTGTGAGGATAGCCCCACCCGCCCTATGGAACTCCATCCCGCAGTCCCTTCGTCTTGCTCTCCCTCCCTCGCCTCCTTCAAGGCACCTCTCGAGATCCTCCTCGTCGACTGCGCCCTCGGCCACCCCCCTATGTCTACCCTACACCATTCCCGATCCCGATCCCAATCCCAACCCCCAGCTCAGGTCTAACTCCCTGACTGCCCATCACCTTGGGACATCCTCCCAAGGCGAAAGGCACTGTGTTAATGTCATTTGTTGTTATTGCGGTAAATTGACACACATTTTGTATACGCGTATTAAGGTTTCTTCCAGGTGGACAAATAAGTTTTTGCAATCCTGGACATTCCTATGTAAATATCTAGCGCAATCCTACATCACACAGTATTGATATGTAGTCTGCGTACTGTATTCTTTGTGACTGTAAACCCCATCGAAGTCCAATGGGACAAATGCCACACCAGAAAGGCCCAATTTAATCTAGAAACGTTTTGCCCACTTAAACGTGAAATTATCTGAAACATTCCCATGATATCTGAATCCCTGGAGGAGGAGAGAGAGCAGAGAAGTCGCCTCTGATCAAAAGTTTCTGCTCAGTGGTCTGTCTGGCAGTGAGCTTTTGTAAGTGTACGTCCTGCCTGAGGAAACCAACTCACCTTTCGTCTGCAAACTACAGTCACTTCGTCTCTTTGCAGTAAATCCTGCGAAGCTTTTTGAGATGTGATTTGGTGCTTACCAAATGCCAGAATACTATTATTGTTAAACCTTCTATAAATAGACCAGTGCCCTGTTTTTCCAGTTTGTTGTGATTAGATCCAAAATTCTGGAGCGAGATCACACTCCAGAATGCCAAGTTTGCAAGATGAAAACTAAAATAAACTAAGATGCTGTGATTATTTCCTCTCAAGGATTACTTTTTTTTTGAGTGTGGAGCAATTTCATTCCAACTTTTTAATAGCATACCAATACTTTATTCAGGCTTTTCCTGAACTTTTTTTTGAATTACTGTTTTCAGTAGTTTCATACTTACTCTAATAATAATCTTTGCACGTGACACAGTGCCTAATCTCATTGTGGAGACATTTCAAAGTGCTTCGCAGGAATTTACTGTAAAGTGTAGTGAAGTGATTGCGCTTGTAGGTTTAGTGAAAACAATTTCCAAAAATAAAGACACTTGCAACTTGAAATAAGAAGCAGCATTTCAAAAGGCATGTGCTCAACAACAACAAATTACATTTGTAAGACACCTTCCATGTCGGCAAGCTGTCCCAAGGACTCAATGGAAAGGAAGGAATGGATACGCTACCGTAGAGATTTCCAGGTAGAGATGAATTAAGAGGCTGGTCAAAGAATCTTACTGAAAAACTTACTAAATGTTTTCACAAAGAAACTGTGGCACAATTGAATTTAACGACAACCAATAAAATTACATTTTGCCTTTCACGTCGGGAAGACGTCCCAAGGCGCTGATGTGGCTCATAGATAGAAGATGCTCCACTAACTAACAAATTTAGCAGCGTAAAGTAACCAACAACAACTCAAAGAGCTTCGCAGAATATACCGTAAAAGTGAACTGACTTGTATATTTTGTGGGTGGAAAACAGAAGCCAATTCCCCAGAGCAGTGACCCCACAAACCGTCGTGGATTAAGCAACATTTTTTTTCCCCGGGATTATTAACTTCCCCCAACACCTACCCCCACCCCCACCCAGAAAAGCGATCCGCCAGTTAACTAACATCTGGGTTCCTACTTACTGCTCGGAAAAACAGAGCGTGTGGCGTGAGTAAGGAAACTTTCCCGTTCCCGATATTTCGCCCTGCCTGGGAATCGAACCTGGGTCCCAACGAGCCTTGAGGTGAGAGCTCTAACGGCTGAGCTTCAGGACTCCCCACTTAAAAAAAAACAAGAGGTAAAGTCAATACCTTTAAGAGAAACCCAATATTGTCTCCATTTCCTGCGAGGGGCAAGCTCCAATTTCCTCTCCTTCTGGTGGGCGACCAGAGGCTTGAAGGACAGCCAGCCAGCCTTCCGCACAAACCCTTGCTCCTTCTCGTACAACAAATCCAGTTGTTCCAAAGAGCTGAAGGAGTCGCTGCTGGTCTCCTCGCTCTCCGTGGACCGCTCCGTGTTCTCCGGCGGCATGTGGCCCATCTCTAACTCCCTCATGAAGTTTTCGTAGATGCTCTGCCGGAGGACATCGCTGCCAACCGCATTGCTGGAGCTGCTTCGAGGAGGTAAGGTACAGCTGGACCCTGGGGACCACACCAGACTGGAGATCTGGGATGGGGAGCTAGTGTCTCCAGTCACGCCGTCTATTCCACTGTCACAATACTCGTGCATATCCTTGGATTTTGAATCCTGCAAGAACGACGGGCGAGTTTTGTTAAACGGAAGCTCCTTGTCTTTATTGAGTATGTTTCATCCCCCACACCTCCTCTAGCTCACCTATTCCCACACACCATTGCAAACATTCACTGACTCACTAAAGGCACAAGGAAAACAATCCTTGCATTTTTTATACAAGTGCCTTTTCAGGTCTTCGAAGACCTTCACAGAATGTACCGTAAAGTGAATTGATTATTTTGGGGGCTGGGGGGAGAGACGTGGCAGCCAACTGCACCCAGCAGTGTCCCACAAACAGTCGGTTGAGTGACCAAATTATTACCAGTGATAATTACTAGTGGTAAAAATGATCTGCTAGTCAATTAACAACCGGGTCCTTTCAGCGTTTCCCCCCCTCCCCCCTCCCCCCTCCCCCCCCAGGGTGTGCAGTACTTTTGTTTACGCCTTTTGTTTACGAGATCGGAGCAATTTGGAGCAGTTTAGAAAAGCCTCATCCTCTTTTCTCCCTGACACTGAGGCTTTGAGGCGTCTCGAAGACATCAATCGGTCGATCGATCGATCGATCGGTCGGTCCATCAATCAATCAATCAATCAATCAATCCTTACATTTATATAGCGCCTTTCACGTCGAGAGTCAGGTAGGGACAAGAGCAGTGGGGGGAGGGGTCAGGGCAGGATGAAGGAAAGTAGGAAAATTGACTGTATATTTGTAGTCAAAACGCGGCAGCCAAATTGCGCAAAGCAGTGTCCCACAGTCCCGGAAGTGGGATTAGGGGAGAAAGGGCAAGAGGAGGGGTCGGGATAGGGGGAAAGGAAGGCAGGAGAGCCGACTGTATATTTTTGGGTGAAATGATAAGGCACTAGATCAAATGCAAGGAATATTATCATTATTATTATATTATTGTGTACACAACTCACCTGCAGTTTCCTTTTCTTCCTGGTCAGGCTGCCGGTCCAAGCACTCAAACGGCGTATCCGACTTTTCAAGGCGTCTCTTGAGGAACCATCCTCGGGAAGGTGTTTGGATTTGCGGCAGGGGAGGGTGTACGATGAATATTGGACGGGCTGTCTGTCCTCCTCGTCGGACGGCAAGTTCGTGCAGCTGGGAAAATCTGGCGCAAACAAGGTTTGGGAATTTAGAGAGGGGTTCCTGTAGGCACCTGAAAAATCCATCCCCGAGGGGGTGCAGGGTCCCAAACCTTGATCGCTGTACAGCTCTTGGAAAGAGGAGAGAGATGACCTCGGGAAGAGATGCCCGTTGCCGATGCCCGAGGCCTTCCCGGTTGGAAACGTGGAGTCGAACTCAACAGAGGAAGCCTGGGCTCCCCAGGGAGAGTCTGACCAGGAATACTCTGAACTCAACGAGCTGCCCTTACTAGACTTCAGCCTCTCGTCACTAGCCACAAGGCCCTGGTCCATCCCATAGTCCTTGCTGCTCTCACTGTGTGCCTCGCTTTGTTTCCTGGGGTTCGTCTCCATAGCTGGAGAGTATCTGAGCAGTTGGACTGGTCCCTGGGATCCCTCGGAGGGCAGTTGGTTGTTGATGCTGCCTGTGCCACCCCCTCCGCTGTGGAACTCGACTCTCAAGCTCCCGTCAAACTTGCCCAGGGTTTTGATGAGAACCTTCGGGCTGCTCTCCCCTTCTGGGTCCTGGTTGTCCGTTTCACTCGGGCGTAATCCGTGCCCGTTCGCCACGTAGCCATTGAGTTGCATGACTTTAGCGGGATTGGCGGCTGTCTCAATGCGAATGCAGGGGACCTGATGGCCCGTGAACGCAGCATCGTTCCCGGCTCCGTGGCTCCCCGAGCGTATGCACCTGGCATATGCGTTGCTGTTACTGTGATTTCCCGCGGCCAGAGACTCGCAGTGACGCGCCGAGCTGCTGAGAGCGGAACGCTGGTTACTCTTGTGTTGGGAGAGGCAGTTTCTACCCAGCGATCTCGCCTTGTAGCTGATGCTGCCGCCGCCGTAACCCCAGCCGAAGGTGGAGCGAGATTTCTCATCCTTGGCATAGACGCTGCGGATCTTCAGGGCACACGACTTCTGTCTGCCGCCAGGTGGGGGCTTCCCCTCAACGTGGTGCCCTCGACTCCCCTGCAGAGTGTACTGACTGTCTGAGTTCCCCATCTTAACCTGAAAGCAGTGAATAAAAAAAACATAAAGAAAACGCAGGAGACGTTTTTTTTTCACAGTCTCGCTCAACAAAGGAACTGCAATCAATGAGCTAACTGGCCTTCAAGCTGTAATCATAAGAGTTATACCGCACAGAAGGAGGCCATTCTGCCCATCGCTCCCGTGTTGGCTCTTTGAAAAGCGCTGTCCAAATCCACCCCACTCCCCCGCCCACTGCCCATAGCCCTGCAAACCTGTCCTCCCCTGAATAACTATCTACCTCTCTCTTAAAAGTTGTTTTCAAATTGGCTTCAACCAGGCAATGCATTTAGATCCCGAATGGCTCTCTGGGTGAAAATATTTCTTTTGGCAAAAATATTTTGAATCTGGTGTCCTCGGGTTACCGATCCACTCGCCAGTGGAAACAGTTTGTTTCTATTCACCCCATCGAATCCCTTCATCATTTTAAACACCTCTATTAAATCTCTCCTTAACCCTCTCTGTTCCAAAGTGAATAATACGATCGTCCCTAGCCTAGTAATATTCTGTGATTTCTATGAATCAAACTCTGGTCTTCTCACTTGCGACTGCTCAAACCAGAAACAATAATTTGCAGTTATATTATAATAATCACAAAATATAATAATCTTTACATTTCATATAGCGCTTTTATAACGTTGGGACGTCCTCCCGATGTGAAAGGCGCTCTACACGTGGAATCTTATTGTTATTGCTCTTGTTGTTGTTTAACGTCTTCTAGACGTCTCAAAGCTTCACAGGATATACTGTAAAGTGAATTGACTGTATATCTGTGGGCGAAACGCGGCAGCCAGCTGCGCACAGCAGTGTCCCACAAACAGTTGTAGATTGAAATGACCAAATGATTATTGTTCTTTGAGGGATTATTATTAGGCATGTGTGTGTGGAGTAAGGAAACTTGCCCAAGGCTTCGCCCTGACCTGCCTGGATTCGAACAGAGGTTCGAACATTTGGTGATGGGGAGCCAGTGGAGCCTGGGCCAGAACTGGTGAGATGTAGTTGTGGAGTTTGGTCTGGGACAGTGTGCACTACAGGAATCCTGGACTCCCATTTACACAGTGTGCGTGAGGAGAAAGGATAAGCCCAGAAAAGGCTTCTGGAGGACAGTAAAGGTTTTGTAGAGACCTAGGCTATATTATTCACCTGCTTTTTCGATTCGAGTATAGGGCAGGAAGATCTGGAAGAGAGTTGCAATGGGTTAGTTGCAATGGTCACAAATGTATACAAAATGCACACAGCAAACAAGGAATTACAGCACAAAGCATTTCTTTTTTTCCTCCCTTATAAGAATAATAATAATACTTGCATTTCATGTAATGCCTTATCACACCTTTTGAAATGTCTCAAAGCACTTCACAGTGCATACTGCAAAATGAATTCACTGTGTATTTTATGGGCACAATAGTGACCCCCAAATACAACCGTAGATTGAGGGATCAAATTATTTTTTAAGGAAACACCCACTCAGTTCCCCGCAACGCAGATCCACAAAATATTCAGTCAATTCACTTTACAGTAAGTGAAGTATTCTGTCAGACGTCTTAGGGTTAGGGTTATCTTTGAGATGTCTTAAAGATGTGATAAGGCTCTATATCAAATACAAGGAGTATTATTATTATTATTATTATAGTGAATTTAAACACCGAGCTAAACTTTGCAGTACACCTGGATAACAATTAATCATCAGAACAGGTACTAGACTTTAAAACTCTATAAATGAATTGGGAGGGAGAATTAATCCCTCCCCTTATTAGCATCTGTATAGATGTGGGAGCGAGGAAGTCCTTACCTCGGCCGCTGTTCCCAATCACCTCTTCAGTGATAAAGTGTTGACCTGGCTCCGATGAGATCTGAAGCTTTGAATCTTAGCTGTATCGCTTAGGAGAGCTGGATGTTTAATAGTTACTGATCCCAGAATTGTACATGCCCCATTAAGGTGAATAATCCCAAATTGAGCTGGCAATACCACTCGATGGAAGACATCTGCAGACAAACAGGTAAGTAAATCAATCAATCAATCAATCCCCCCTTTTGTTTCATAACATTAACACCTCTTTAACCTATCATCACTTGCCTCTCCCTCTCTGTTAATCCTTAAAAGCTTCTCCATCCCAACATGCCCCAGTTCTGGCGAAGAGTTGTGGACCCGAAACGTTGATTTACTTTTCCTCTCTCCATAGATGCTGCCTGACCTGCCGAGTGTTCCCAGCCATTTCTGTTTTTTGTTTCAGATTTCCAGCATCTGCAGTACTGTATTTTGTGTTTTTTTATCAATCAAAAGTAAACTGGTTTCAATTCAGTCTCTCATTCGACAATAGGAAAAAATGATAATCTAGAAACAAGCTCAACAAAGTGATTTGGTGAAAAAGTAAGGCGTATGAATCATAAAATAATCCTTGTATTTGATATAGCGCCTTATCCTGTCATTCAAAACGTCTCCAGGCACTTACTTAATAGGATTTATTGTGAAGTGTAGTGACCATATTTGTTAGCAAACGCAACCACCAATCAACATTTGAAGCGAATGTCCCAATTTTATTTTGAAGGATTGTTGGCTAACTCCTTTCTCTCCGCAAATAGTGATCTTTAACGTATATCCCACAAAGGCACGTGGTATATTAGTTTAACAGTTAGAGCACTAGCCTTATAAGCAAGGAGACCAGAGTTCAATTCCAGGCAGGGCGAAACTTTGGGAAAGTTTCCTTACACCACATGCCTGATAATAATCCCTCCAAAAACAAAATTGGTCACTTCAATCCACAACTGTTTGTGGGGACATTGCTGTGTGCGATTGGCTGCTACAAATTTCGCCCACAATATATATAGTCAGTTTACTTCACAGTATATTCTGTGAAGAGCTTTGAGAGATGTCTAGAAAAGTGCTATATTAATTGCAGGATTATTATCTCATCCGAAGGGCAGAACCTCTGACAAAACTTGTTTTAAAATCTGTTCGTGACCCAGCACCTCCCTACTCTCCAACCTGCGTACCCATCAATCCACTACTGCTGTCACGGCTTGACTGGTTCTGACCTCCTGCCTGTCTCTTGTGCCCCCACCACCTCCCCCCTGTTACACCATCGGTGGCCGCGGTTTCAGCCATTACACCCCGAAAACTCTGGAACACTGTTCCTCTAATCCCCTCGCCTTTCCTCTTTCTTTCCCCATCTTCAGGTCACACCCGAAGACCTTCCTATTCGATTGTCATTGTCAAGCGCTCTGGAAAGCTACCTTGTGTGAGGTGGACGGGGGGGCTACATAAACGCAAGTTGTCGTTGTTACAACAACTCCCCCAGAGTCGCAGTGTAATATCAGCCAAGACTATGGTATAAATATTCCCAGAATATTACAGTTTCTTTGGTTTTAAAGATCACAAAAAAAGTCTAAAAATGAAGAAAGCCCTCTCTTCTTCTCATTTGATCAATCAATCAATCAATCAATCAAAACTTACATTTATATAGCGCCTTTCACGGCAGGATGACAACCCAAGGCACTGAACAGTCACGTAGGGACTAGAGCAGGGGGTGGCGGGGTCAGGATAGGGGGGGGGGAAGGAGAGTAGGAAAAATTGACCATATTTATAGGCAAAACACAGCAGCCAAATTGCGCACAGCAGTGTCCCACAAGCAGTCGCAGAAGTGGGGTAAGGGGAGAAAGGCAGAATGCCAAACTTGGAACCTCTCCATTGCAGCTTGAATGTCTCTCCCAAAGTCCTGGCTCTTCCTGGTAAACTATTCCAGGTGCTGTTTCCCCCATTTTGTCAACATTACTAATTCCGTCCACCAGATTCCCTGGAGGAAGCCTTTCCCCAGACATGCCCCTATTGCACACAGACTGAGTCACCAGCGAGTCGTGTTATGTGCAGACGATTCCACTTTGTAAGTTGTCTCTACCGATAAATGCCATTACAGTTCTTCCCTCTGCCTTACGCCACTTACACAAATATTTTGAGCTTTCTTATTACATTTATGTACAGTACTAACAAGCTAATGTTTCTTCAACAATTTTAAATATTGAGATCAACTCATTTTGCAGAAGAAAAAGAAAAACTATGACCCTATCTACTTTTTGTGTGTCTCTCCACCACTCCCTCTCACAAAAATAAAAAAAAGTTAAAAATACTAATTAACTAGTAATAATAATTTGTGGTCACTTCAACCAACGACTGTTTCTGGGATGCTGCTGTGTGCAAATTATTGTATTTTGCCCACAAAATATAGTCACTACACAGTGAAGCTCTTTTGAGACGTCTTAAAAGAAGTGATAAGATGTTATACCAAATGCAAGGATTATTATAATTGCCTCCCCTCCCATATTTGCAATAATAAGACTTTCCAGGTATGAAAGTGCCCTTGTGAAGTTGTGTCATTTGTAACCAATCCTTCAGATCTCCAAATTGGGTTTATACGGTATAATAATCCTTGCATTTGACAAAGTTCCTTATTAGGTCTTCAAGACGTCTCAAATCGCTTCGCAGAAAGTATCGTAAAGTGAATTGACTGTATATTTTGCGAGCAAACGGCAGCAGGCAGCCAATTGCGTACAGGTGTCCCACAAACAGTGTTGTGGGTTGACTGACCAAATTATTATTATTATTTATTTTTGAAGGAGTTATTACCGTTGGAAATCGACCCGCCAATCAACTCGCAAACCAGTTTCCTACTTATCGTGAGGCAAACCGAGATGTGTGGGGTAAGAAAACTTACCCAGGACTTCGCCCTGCCTGGGAATTGAACTCAGGTCCTTTCACATGTGAGGCGAAAGCTCTAACCACTGAGTTACGGTACCTCACAAGGGGTAGCGGAACGGCGAAGAGGAACGTTAGTACTGTACAATCAGAAGGGAATACTCCCAATAGAAAAGGAGAAGTCAAAATACCTTCAAGTAGAGAACTGCCCAAGTAAAACGCCTGCCCTTCCAATCTAATTTTCCACTGTTCAGTCTACAGTTAAGTGTTAGCCACTGAACTGCAAGTTCCGTGCCACCCATGTAGATTCCGCCCGACGTTAACTAAATACATTGAACTCTGCAATAACATTGCCCAACAACTTTTTTATTTAGTAGTGGTGGAAAGGTTAGCGTTTCAAACCCTGCGGAGGGGAACAGAGTGAACTGTCCGACACGCTGCTCTATGCTGAAGGAATAAAAAGCCGCTGCTTTATGGTTCTAACGGCCAATTACATTTCAAAATTGTTACAACAGTATCTAGTTTGTTTTTCCGTGGTTTTAAAAATGCGCTGTAGTGTAGTCTCCGGTACTTTGCAGATGGAGCCAGCTCTCTGCTATAGTTTCTGGCAGCCCGTTAGCCTGAATGATGGCTTAATTAAGACTGTAATGGAATTGAAAGGCTATGGCATCCTAATGAGTGCAGACAAGAGTTTAATGATCCCTGATGTTTCTTTGTACTTCGGCAAAGAGGAATGTTTACCCTTTGCTCATATGGTTCCATTCTAGTGCAATTGTCTCGGAATTAGCATGCCTGAACTCAAACCATAATACACTGCACCCAATCCGACAACTACAGGGTAATCCTACTATAGCACAGCTGCTTAATGTCCCACATTTCAGTGGCTGCGTTCCTAGCAAAGAGCTTCACGTGATGACATGAAGTGCGATGATTGTAGGCAAACTTGGCGGCCAATTTTTGGAATAGACGGCCATGAAGTGTGATTGACCCAATTTTTACTGGGAGGTATAAGGGCCAGAAGACTGGGAGAAACTTTACAGAAGCTTCACGAATTGTGCCATGGGATCTTTTAACATCCACCCAAACAGCCAGGCAGGCGAGATATCGGTTTAACATCTCACCCAAAGCACTTTTGACAATGAAGCACACACCCCTGCACTGCATTTGGTGAATGATCCTTTGATTACAATAATAATCCTTACGTTTCATTATACAGTATATAGCACATTTATCCCAGCTTTGAGACGGCTCAAAGCGCTTCATCAAGTACAGCATACTGCAAAGTGAATTGACTGTACAGTTTGTGGGTGGAACGCCGAAGCCAGCCACGCACAGCAGCATCCCCCACAAAGAGTGAAGCTTCTGTGAAGAGCTTTTGAGATGTCTCAACAATGTGATAAGGCGCTACATCAAACGCCAAGATGATGAAGGGTAATGATGATTGTCCCATAAAATATGAACACTGGCACAGAACTAAACAGCAACAGACAGCGTTGGTGGTGGACGGGTGGGGGGGTGGACAACAAACGTGGGTTTGTTGTCCTCACTGAGTGGAAAGGAGCTGGAACAAACCAAATTCCTTTTCACTGTAAACCCTTGAGTCTCCATGGGTTGCTATTTGCAGCTTATTTGACGGAGACTTGGCGATGGCTGTGTAGAAGTTTTTCAAGTCTTCTGGTTCGAAGGTTTTTAAGATGTGTAGCAACACGCCACATGTTTACAGTTTGCAGAATCTTAGCGTGGATTTGTGCCATTAAGTGAGAACTTTGGGGATATACTGTACTGCACCAAGCGATTGTGATTAACACCACATGTTTCCTGGTTAATGCTGCTGAACGATCACCAGCTTCACCAAGGAAGCAGGAATCCCAATAGTCCGATGACTCTGTAGGTTTTCACTCACTCTGGAAACCCATTGTCACTCAACATTAGGGTCCGTCGATATGGAAATTTTCCCATATTGATATATCGGTTTGCCCATATCGATATTGATATATCGACAGATACGATATATCGATATTTGCCATATATAAATTTTTCTCGATTTTTCGATATATCGATATATTTTAAATTCTGATATCGGCATATCGATATGAAAATTATATCGGATATAACCGATATATCGCCGACCCTACTCAACAGCAACTAATTCCATTTATAATAATAATAATAATCCTTGCATTTGATATAGCGGCTTTTCACATCTTATTGACGTCTCAAAGTGTTTCACAGAATAGACTGTAAAATTAATTGACTGTATATATATTTGTAGGTGAAACGCGGCAGCTAATTGCTCACAGCAGCGACCCCCACAAACAGTCATGGATTGAAAATGACCAATTTTTATTATTGTGGTTTTTTTGGAGGGATTATTATTAGGCATGTGTGTCTGTGTGTGTGTGGAGTAAGGAAACTTGCCCACAGTTTGGCCCTGACATGCCTGGATTCGAACACAGGTCTCACGCTTGTAAAGCAGGTGCTGTAACCACTGAGCTACAGGAGCTCCACAATGTAGCATCCCTCATGCAGGGGACTGTCCCAATGTGCTTCAACGTGACGCAATGCAACCCTGAGCCTGGGGAGGGGGGGGCTAGAGGAAGAGTGTTCCAGAGTTTGGGGCTGTAGTGGCTAAAAGCGCGGCCATTGATGGTGGGACGGAGGAGGGCACGAAGGACATTCAGATTTTTTTTACATTTTTGTGCATTTGGGTAATTCCATACAATGTGTGACACCACTTCAAAATGTCATCTTGTCATGAGGTTTAAATGCCTCAATAGTGTATAAGTTGAAGTTTCAAATTTAGCAGTTACCAGACATAAGGCGGCCATTTTGGTTTTCAAATTTGCTGCCAAATTATGCCTATATTGTGGTAGTCAAAAGAATAGCATTGATGTACAACTTGCTTCCTGGATTTCTGCCATACTGTGTATCTAATTATGTAACTTGTTTGAGTTTTAGTTTCTTCATGAGACAGGTTATTAAACAGATAACAAATATTCGGTGATATAATTTCTTGACAGTGACAGATATTTGATGTACTTCATATTTTTCCTCTATGGTCAATCCCCTCCCAAACCAGCCTGAATGTAGAATGAACATGGGTTTATCTTTGTTTAAATCAGCTCAGTAATGTGTCACATCAGTTACCGTAGCATCACTTACCAATCTGTAACATCAGTTACCAGACATTTCCTTGCCTACTATTCAAACCATGATCTTCATCTGTTGGGTTTTGAATAAATTTTGCCCGCCTCTTGTTAATTTTCTGCATCTTAGCATGATCAAACTGCTGAAGAGTTTCCAGTTAGAACTAAATTGTGTACATGTATGAGAAGTTCATGCTAATTGAGTATTTAATGTATGCAGAAAAAATAACTTGTGAGATTTTATATGGTAGGTCCACTTGGTAAAACAGATTGGACAGGTGCACACTTCATATAAATGTATTTTTTGTATTTGTTTTTCCTTGTTTTTCACTTCACATGTACATGTACTTCTGTTTCTATCTGAACCAATGTATACCAAAAAATTGTTGCTTCCAGAATGTGTATTTTACATTAAATTCTTGTTTTCTTTTATCTTCATACATGTTTGTGGGGTTACTATTGGTCTTAATGATTATCATAGTCAACTTTCTTTAGAAATAAAGTGAAAGATGCTACATGTATACTGTACATGTGTGTCTGCCCTTTACTAAAATTATAACATGTATCATCCATTTATTGTCATTTTGTCAACTCATTTTTGCAGCCCTTTCTTAAACCATTTTTCTCAGTTATGTCTTTTCTTTGAACGTCTTTACTGTATTCAAATCTGGGTGATAAGTAACATTTTCTTAAATACTTGCCCACTTAGGCAAATGTTTTTTTTCAATATTAGAAAAATTGCTTGCCTGATATAACTGTTTAATACAACTAAAATGGATTTTCCACCAGCTCAAATTGGGCAAGTAGTTTACTTCGCTGAAAGAAGTGCTTGCTTGATTTTAACTTTTATTTGCCCTGGGCAACCAGGTAACCAGGCAAGAGCTTCTGTGGCACCCTGGTTAATGTTCTATCCATACTGGTGCATAGGTCTGAGACTCTAAATACAGCTTACTTGGGGTTTTCCAATTATATGATCTCTTACACCTTACACTTAGCAAAAAGGAGTGTAACGTCAGTTACCCATACTTGCATGTTAAAATGGCAATAATTCAATGCCTAGCTGCCCAAATTCCTTACTCTGTTGCCCAGCTGTAGTATGAAAACCGATCATAATCTCACATAAAAATCATCTCCCAGTAATGCACAGGGACATGAGATGTCTTAGTGCAATATAGTACCCAGGTTTTTGTCCTTTTTATGTAACATCAGTAACCGTCAAGTTCTTGCCCATTGCTCAAGAAAAGAAACAGTCAATGCAAAAAGCCCAGTACTCTTCACTTCCTTACACACAGCTTGTATAACCATTATCAGGAAATAGCCCTGTCAGTCTCATTTACTTAGCTGTTTTGGACTTTACTATGCAAAAATCCTGCATCTGTAACATCAGTTACCGCGGATTTGCCCATTTTAAAATCCTCCGCATTAATGGGTAACTGAGCCTTGGGTTCCACACACAGCTCTGCTTTATGTAACCGACCAGCACTTACCCACTTATTGGGAGTCAAACTTACAAACTGTTGAAATATGTGGTCAAAAGCACAAGTTCGATGCATACAAACAGTTACACTTTACAAAAATATATTTATAATGCATAGTGACATGGGGAGGGCATGGAAACTCTTTTATTTTATTTCACAAGAAAGGCAAATAAGACCCATTTTGCTACTCCACAAGAACCAAAATTCAAACTCATAATCTTTGGCGCTGCGTCATTAAGGATAATTCTAGCATTTGATATTGGTATCTTTCCAGCTGAAATGCATCATAAAGCGTTCGGAACTACGCAGCCCAGTCTCAACGTCAATTCTGGTGGGTGGAAAGAGCTTGCAAAGAAGCTCACTCTGGTTTAGATATTTATCTAGATCCTCTTGAAACTCACCCAGATCTTGCATCAACCATCACTCTCGGCAGGGCATTGGTCAAATGTCTATTGTAGGCAAACGCAGCGGCCAATTTGAGTGTTTGGCGGGTTTGGCAAACAGCCACGACGCAAATGATCAAATTGAGTGGACAATTGTTGGATTCTGATAGAAACTCCCCCCCTACCTCCCCCCCACTTTCTAGTCACATAATATCATAAGATTCTTTAATGTCCCTCTGAACAGACCTCCAACATAACATTGCGTCATAAAGAATAAGTACACTCCCAATAGCAATGTACAGTACAGGAGTGCCAGGCGAGACAGTAAACTCCAAGGCCCAATGTGGATTGAAACCAAAAACTTTCCTACCCAGAGAGGTTGGGTACCATTATGAACTGGGCTGACACTCATTCAAGCTAATTAAAATTCAATGCCATTTTATTAAAATTCAATGCCATTTTATTTCTGTCTTCAATGGTAGTCAGTCACATCTTATGAGTAAATTCTGTTTTAAGGGCTTGACACTTTCTCACAGAATTGTACTATTCTCCCTCCCCACCCGGTGTTACAGACATACAGTGTCTAAATTGCATTATATACTCCTTGCAATTTGATATAACGCCTTATCATGTCTTATCGAGGCGTCTCAAAAGCGCTTTACAAGAATAAAGTGTAAATTTTGAGGGTGAAACGTGGCCGTGTCCCACAAACAGTTGTGGATTAAGGTGATAAAGGCACAACATCAAATACAAGGATTATTATTATTATCATCATCGTCTCTTTGCCACCTGTACCTAGAATAAACAAAACGTGTTCAGCGATTCTGCTGCTGTTTTCAAACAAAAAGATAAAATCTTACCTTCTCTGAAGACACACACAAGCCTTATTAAACTTTCCCCGTTTGTGAAACGCACAGCCCCCAAAAATTCAGCCCTCACTATCTGACCAGAATGATCCTAGTTGCTTTTTGCTGTGACTGATACAGTACTGCGGGCTGCTGAACGATCAATACACTGGAAACAAACACGACTTGCAATCCAAACACTGATTCACTTAAGGTTGAATGCGCTCAACTTTTTCCATTGGTTGAAGCTGAAAAGGGGCAGAGGAATGTGGACCAATCAAAATGATTTTCCATCACCTGCTTCAGAATGATTCCCAGACAGGACGGGCTGCTCTTATGCCTCGCAGTTCCTCGGTGGAATACTCTATATGACTAGGCTGTTGTATGACCTTGCATACCGCAATTGCCAGGAGAGCCCAGTCAGGAAAGCTTTTTCGAGCCAAAGCTGAAATTCAGTGACTTGGGGGGAACGGACAGTGTGTTTTACACTCAAAACTTCCAGTATCCATGGAAGCTGGAACTTGTTTCCACCAGCGCGCACACATTCCAAATAAAATGGTTTGCAAGCGAAAGCTTTAAAAAAAAAAATCCGACATTTACACACAGTTTCTAAAGCCAAAAAAAGCAGTCGTTTACAAATGGCCCGGTTTATAATAAATCAAAGTACAGCCCCGTGTGGTTATGTTTGCCACTCTCTCACACCCGCCAGGTACATATCGCCAATTTGAATTAGGAGCTAAAATTCTATCATTATGCTTTCTTTTAAAAACAAAAAATAGATTTCTATTACGTACAAACTGAACCCAAAAGGGTATAAATAAATTTATGAACACAACAAAACATACCTATTGTAGTTTTTCCCCCCATCAAAGATCCATCTTAACAGATGCTAACCAGAAAAAAATTTAGGACCAACAATATTTCTAACTGTTTTTGAAATTTGCCTGATATTTGTGGTGTAGGTTGGGCTATGATGATGATGATGATGATAATATAATTTTTTGCATTTGATATAGTGCCCTATAACGTCTTTGAGAGGTTTCAAAGCGCTTCACGGAATATGCTGTAAAGTGAATCGACTATTTTGTGGGTGAATCACGACAGCCAGTTATTATTTACTGTAATTATTTTTGGAATGGATTATTACACATGGGATAGTGATCCGCCAATCGACTAACAACCGCATTCCCACTTACCGCGTGGTAAACTGAGGCGTGGTAAATTAGAGGCTTGTGTGGAGTAGGGAAACTTGTCCGTAAGGTTTCACTCTGGCCGGGAATCGAACCAGAGTCCTCTCGTTTGCCAGGTAAACACTCTAGATGCTAAACACTAAGCTACTAAGTGCTCCAAACACTGAGCTATAGGACTCCACATCTCTGATAAACTGCAAATTCTCAATGCTGTAAAAATGGCCCCAGTGCAACACGTTATATCAAGTCTAACTGAACACTACACAATGTACAGTCCAGGTAAACCCTGGTCTAACACAATGTTCTGGCTCCACTATCCCAGACACCAACTTCCAGGTGCAAAAAATGGTTAACCACAGGTCACCACTAATAATATAATAATAATAATCCTGGCATTTGATATTGTGATTTATCAAATCTTATCAACGTCACGAAGCGCTTCACAGAATATACTGTAAAGTGAATTGATTGTATATTTTGTGGGCAGCCAATTGCGCACTGCAGTGTCCCCCACAAACAGTCGTGGATTGAAAATAACCAATTTTTAGTATTGTGTTTTTTTTGGTGGGATTATTATTAGGCGTGTGTGTGTGTGTGTGTGGAGTAAGGAAACTTGCCCAAGTTTTCTCCCTGACATGCCTGGAGTCGAACACAGGTCTCACGTTTGTAAGGCGAGTGCTCTAACCACTGAGCTACACTAATGTCACTTCCTATGTGTTGATCAGTGCAAACATGCGCAGCAAGTGACATCAATATCAACCCAGAGAGACAGGGCTGGAAACATTGCAGTTCTCCCTATAGCAATGATCTGCTGGGTGTTCCCAGCCATTTCTGTTTTCATTTCATGTTCTGACAGTACTATGTATTAAATTTTTAATAAAACTAGAATTTCAACAGAATTCTTACTACGACTGTCTGAAAATTATGCAATTAAATAGCCAAGTACAGTAAAAGCCCGTTTATCCGGCACCCTCGGGCCCTGGCCGATGCCGGTTAAAACGCCTGGTGGATATTTGGCCCAAAATACACACATTTAAAAAAAAATTAAATTATGAATTGTGCCGGATAAATTCTGGTTAATCGAATGCCGACTTTTTTTGAGGTGCCAGTTATACGGAATTTACAGTTGATCGGATCACGGATAAACGGGCTTTTATTCTAGTTGTTGGAATAGCATGATGTTCCATATATAAACATATGTGCCTTTAGAGGGTGCTCTGCACAAGTTACTACAGACACTTTTTTTTAAACTAAGGCAAGGTTTCAAGAAAGCTACTTGAGCTCATGCACAATTGCTCCCGGCAGTGTCCCACAATCAATCGTGGATTCAGTGACAACATTATTTTTTTTGCAGGGATTGATAAAGACGTCGATCGGGTCACCCGTCAACCTTCTTTGTTCCAATGTTTTGTAAAGGACGATGGCGTGTGAAATAGTTACTATAATTGGACCCAAAGCTGTGTTGTTGCACTTTCCTGTTTCCTGTCACATACTCTTTAACTACACCTCATGCCTTGTGCGTTCCCTATCAAGCTTTCTGCACAGTTAACCCCTCATCGATCAGGGAGTTACTTACGTTCCTGGAAAACTGCACCATCAGTAAAATCTCTTTTTTTTTCGTCACGTATTCTTTAATTCGTAATCGATAACGTCGCCCTCGATGAGGGTTAACTGTATAAGGAACAGTAGAGGTCCCAAAGCTATTTGAAGTTAAAATTGAGCAATTCCAAATTATTATTTTTATAATTTATAATAATAATCAATCCTTGCATTTGACATAGCGCCTTATCATGTCTTTGATAGAGACGTTTCAAAGCACATCATAGAAAATACCCCGATAAATCAAATGCAAGAATTATTATTATTATTATTTCCTCCTGGGAGACTGAAAAGGTGGGAAAGACGGCTGAAGGCACAGTGAAAGATTAAGGTGTTGAGTCATAGGGGTTCCAAAGAGGGCAGGGTAGAGAGGCTGGAAGCTTGATTTTATTGATATTGTTGTTGATTGCCAATGGTTGGGTGAGCAGGTATGGATTGCATTGGTCACAGAGGAAGTATGGGGTAAGACTCGGAGGGATTTAAATTTGAGAAAAAAGGATCTTGATTTCAAACAGCCAATATAACATTCTTATTTTCTCTTCCTTTTTGTCTCTTTTTGTCCATAACACCCTCTCCACTACCCTCGACACCCTGGCCCCCCTCACCACCAGAACCGTCTCCCACTCCCGATCATCACCGTGGTACACAACTCACCTCCGTTCCCTCAAAAGCCAAGTGAGAGCAGCTGAACGCACCTGGCTCAAATCTGGCCTCACGGTCCACCGGCAAATCTGGCTGGACCGCATAAAATTTTACCGCTCCGCCCTAGCCACCGCCAAATCAGCCTTCTACTCCAGGATAATTTGGAAGCAAAGGACAACCACCGCCTCCTCTTTGCCACCACCAACCAGCTCCTACGCCCCCCCCCCCCCCCCCGTTTGGCTTCGCAGATCCTTTCCTCAAACGAACGTTGTGAGGAGATGTTGGACTTCCTCGAGTCCAAAATAGAGAGAATCCGCTCCGCGGTTTCCTCCCCCCACCTCTCCTCCACCTCCGCCCCTCCATCCGTTATTTCAACCCTCACCCAATCCCCCCTTCATACTTTCATCCCTACCTCCCCGTCTTCAATCACTAAAATAATCACCTCCACGAAACCCACCACGTGTTCACTGGACCCCATCCCCACCCCCCTCCTCCGCACCCAGCTCCACCTTTTGGCTCCGCTCATTTCTGACACCATCAACCTTTCCCTCTCCTCAGGCACCGTCCGTACCTCCCTTAAAACAGCCACCATCACCCCTATCCTGAAGAAACCCTCCCTTGATGCGTCGCAACCATCAAGCTATTGACCCATCTCCAACCTCCAAGATTTGGTTTTTATCCAAGGTCCTTGAAAGAGTGGTTGCCTCCCAGCTCCGCTCTTTCCTTTCAACTCACTCACTCCTTGAACCCCTCCAATCAGGTTTCCGCCCTGTTCACAGCACAGAAACTGCCCTGGTTAAGGTTACAAATGACATCCTAACCGCCTGTGACCAGGGCTCCCTTTGCCCCCTTGTCCTCCTTGACCTGTCTGCTGCGTTCGACACAGTCGATCACACCATCCTCCTCCAACGTCTTTCCTCCCACCTCAACCTTCAAGGCACAGTCCTTGACTGGTTCCATTTTACCTGACCCACCGTTTACACTTTGTATCTTCCAATGGTTTTTCTTCAAACCCCCGCAGTTTCTCACGGCATCCCCCAGGGCTCTGTCCTCGGCCCCCTCCTTTTCACCATTTATACGCTCCCTCTGGGCGATGTCATCCGTAAACATGGGGTAAATTTCTACATATATGCGGACGACACCCAACTGTACCTTTCTGCCTCATCCCTCAACCCCCAGACCATCGATGTTCTGACAGCATGTCTGTCCGACATCGAGTCCTGGACGAGGGACAACTTCCTCCAATTGAACGTGAGTAAGACCGAGGCTCTCCTGATTGGCTCAAGCCAGCGCCTCCGCACATTAGGCGCTGCCAGCCTCAACATCCAAGGCTGTACTCTCCACCTCACAAAGCCAGTCAGGAACCTCGGCATCGCGTTCGACCAAAAACTCTCTTTCCTCCCCCACATCCTTGCCTTGACCGGCACCGCTTATTTCCACCTACGCAACATTGCCAGGCTCCGCAATTATCTTACCCCCCACGCTGCCGAAACACTCGTGCACGCGTACATCACCTCAAGGCTGGACTACGGAAACTCTCTCCTCGTCGGCCTCCCCAGTTCCTCCATTCACAGGCTGCAGGTCATCCAAAACTCTACAGCCCGCACCCGCCTCCGCGACCACATAACCCCCACCCTCGCCCCTCTCCACTGGCTCCCCATCCTCCAGAGGATCGAGTTCAAGATCCTCGTCCTCACCTTCAAGGCCTTACATGGCCTTGCCCCGCCCTATTTAACCAATTTACTCTCCCCCTACAAGCCCACCATTCAGCAGGACTTGGCCTGCTCCAAGCCCCCCGCCCGAACTGCCCCACCATCGGAGGCTGGGCCTTCAGTTTTTCTGCTCCGACCCTGTGGAATTCCATCCCCCAATCCCTCCGTCTCGTTTCTTCCCTTTCCTCTTTCAAGGCCAGTTTGAAGACTTTCCTCTTCGACCGTGCCTTTTGTTCCACCCCGAATTCTTCGACCTCCCCTACGTGTTTCACCCCTTCCCGAACACTCCCCTCCCAGCTCGGGTCACACGCCTCCTGTGCAGCGCCTTGGGACGTCCTCCAGACGTGAAAGGCGCTCTATAAGTCTAATTTGTTGTTGTTGTTCAGAAACTCTTTGTAGCAATGCAGTCGGGAATCCCCAGAACTTCTTTCATTAACTGCACTAAACAAAAGCCAACATTTTACAAAGCACCTTCTAACATGTACTATTTGCGTACATCTGGAAGTATAATAGGATAATAAGAATTGCATTTGATGTAGTGGTCGTCGAAATAACACAAAGGGCTTTCGCGGGAGTTTTGCAACGATGTGCAGTGTCTCTGTGTGTGTTTGTAGGCCAACAGTACCGTTTGTAGTCTTGCTCAATATAGGGATCACAGCAGGCCGTTTCAACAGGGAACAAAATGAATTTGCGGAGGAGTTAAATGATTCGGGTAACGTATCAATTAAATAAGGAACTAAGTTAATGCATTGCTAAGTTTGCTATCAAGGGAGAAAGAAAAATGGGACTCTTTCATGTGTCCGATCATCCCATAGGAATTAATGGGATGGCATATTAATAAGGACACAGGTGCTATCTGATGAAGGCCCAGCAGGCAGGCTCTAGACGTTCATTAACCGATCCATTGGTCTAATTAAACCAATAAGTGGAGTCCTGCAGCTCAGTGGTTATAGCGCTTGCCTCGCAAGCGAGAAGACCTGGGTTCGATTCCCAGGGAGGGCGAACACGCCTTTGTTCATCCAACGGTAAGTAGGAAACCGGTTGTTACTCGATTATCGGATCGCTTTTCTGAGAGTAATAATTCCTTTTTTTTGTAAACAAACAAAAAGGGGGTTTGGTCACTTAATCCACAACTATTTGTAGGGCACTGCTGTCACACAATTAACTGTCACATTTCACCCACAAAACATACAGTCAATTCAATTTACAGTGAAAGTGTAGAGAACACTGGATGTATTCAAAGAACAATCATCGCAGCAAGTGCTCAGTCCCAATTGTTTAAATTGATAGACCTTTACAAGAAACCTTTCTAAGGAGTCCTGTAGTTCAGTGGTTAGAGCACTCGCCTTACAAACATCAAACCTGTGTTTGAATCCAGGCAGGTCAGGGCGAAACCTCAGGCAAGTTTCTTTACTCTACACGCCTAATAATAATCCGCCAAAGAAAAACTATTAATAAATTGGTTATTTCAATCCCCGACTCTTTGTGGGACGCTGCTGTGCGCAATTGGCTGCTGCGTTTCGCCCACAAATATACACAGTCAATTCACTTCACAGTATATTCTGTGAAGTGCTTTGCGACATTTAAAAGACGTGAAAAGTGTCATATCAAATGCAAGGATTATTATTATTATTAGATTAATAGAAGAAGTGTTTCAATCCCTCCCATCTGCAAGGATATTCTGCACGAGATTACTAACCGCATTTCAATCTATTTCAAAGATGCTTTTAGGAGGAAGTTTTCACAAGTGTACAAGCACACTCAAGTTCCCAAAGGTAATTTAATACAATGAAAAGGAAGAACCTTTCCGTGATGGGGTGGGGTGGGGGGGAACACATAGAAACCAAACATTTCGCAAACATTTAGAAAAGAGACCAATGTTTTGGAGGAAACAGATCAAAGTGTTTTTCTAGGTAGCCCAAATGTGGAATCACTAACTCTTTGACCCTATTGTCAGGCAGCTTAAGTGTTGCTTAACTTATCTGCTTTGAACAGTGTCATTACGCACAGCCGGGTCAATAAACGTTTCGCTCTGTCATTCACTAAAAACTTGCCTGAAGTGTTTCTCAAATTAACATCCCTTCCAAAACATTGCTGAGATGTCTTTTAAAAAAAACAGAAAAACCTGTCATCCTGGATCACACAAAAAAACACAATAATAAAATTGGTCATTTCAATCCACAACTGTTTGTCGGGGACGCTGCTGTGTGCAATTGGCTGCCGCGTTTCGCCCACAAATATGCAGTCAATTCACTTTACAGTTTATTCTGTGAAGCGCTTTGAGACGTTTTTGAAGACATTAAAAGCACTATATCAAATGCAAGCATTATTATTCTTATTTTTATCACCTTCTTTACATAGGAATCTGAGAATGAGGTACAGTATTGTGACTGAAGCAAAAAGCGTTTGACACCATGTCGAGCTGGAGGGGTGGGGGGAAGAGGGGGTGACCGTAAGCACGATTGAAGAGGAAGGTTTTCAGGCATGATCTGAAGATGTGGGAGGAAGATGGCAAGGTGGGAGGGATTGAGGAAGAGTGCTCCAGAGTTTCACGGTGTAGTGGCTGAAAGCGCAGCCACCGATGATGGAACTGAGCACGTCATTGAAGAGGAAAATCACTGCATCCGTGAGGTGTAAGCGAATAGAGGGGTGTAGAAAGAGATACGGGAGAGGTGGAGATTAATGTGAATGCCGATATACACGTCGATACTGACTAGAGGTTCTAACGGCCTATTTCCCGCAGTGACATTCAATGCATTTCTGCCATTTAAAAAAACATTTACATCGCACCGTTTCATTTAGACAGCAACACTTAGTAAAAGACCATATAAATGAGTTTGATTCAAACTAAATGGAATGAGGGTTAAATTTGTAAAACAGAAACCAATTTGGTTAAAAACTCTAATTTTATTTCTGGCTTTTGCTGTGTTGCCATAACGGTTGAAAGTTTTACTGACAAATACAGGAATTTCACTGCACATCACAGCATGAAATGTTAAACAAGTTTCCTTACTCCACACGCCTCTGTTTACCTAGCAGTCAATAGGAACCGGGTTGTGAGCTAATTGGTGGATCGCTATTCCAGCCAGCGGTAATAATTCCTTCAAAAATTTTAATAAATAATAATTTTCTCACCCAAACCATGTCTGTGTGTGGGACCCAGCTGTGCACAATTGGCTGCCGCGTTTTGCCCACAAAATACTGTATCCAGTCAATTCGCTTTGCAGTATATTTTGTGGAGCATTTCAAGCCATTTTGAAGATTTGATAATAATAATTTTCATCCTTCCCTCCCCCCCACCCACCACCCACTTGTCAATGACATCCAATGCAATTGAACAAGGCTCTGTGGCATCCTTTCCTTTATTAAAGTCCTCAGATTACCCTGGATTCCTGAAGAATAACTTTCCAACTTCATCCATCCCCATTTCTTTTGACACTTCAGTATTTCTGCTGCAGCCTTGTCTGCCAAGCTAACCCTGTCTTTACATCTAAACAATTGGAAAGTCCTAAAATGGTCGCTATCACCTCATTCATGAAGTTTAACCACCCTCCCCCCCCCCCACCCCCCCCCCCCCCCCCGCCCCCATCACCACGCCGCCCCGAGGGTTTATTCATCCACAAAACAATTAAGTTCACTTTCATCTGAGAATGCCTGAATTAGAGGGTTATTGATGCTGCTTCCAGCAATAATCCATTAACATGTCCTGGTATATTTGAAAGAAATCACAGTACAGTACTTCCCTTTGCTTATCTGGTTCCCAGATGTATTCCCCAGCCAGCCAGATAAGAAATTGGATGAGAATTAAGAAAATAATGTCGCAAAAGATTTACTTTGAATTTTTACCACTTCAGTTGTGACACACAAACCAGCTCCATTACATGATAACATTCAGTGACCATTATTCCAGCTGATTATTTTGTCTGACACATGTGGAAACCCATCACATGTGCTCAAGAGTATCCAAACCAAGGTGAGATTTCCATGCATCCATCCCACCTACACATGGAAATCCCAGAGATAAGATTATTGGAATGATATATGCTCTCTCTCTGGAGGATATTCTTCCTCCCTAATTCCAGAAAGCATTAGGCGCAGTTTGGCAAAAGCCAAGGCTTGGGCGGGGAACCCAGATTGTACATTGGGGTAAATAGCTCGACATTGAGAGCACTGTCTTGCAGGCTGGACGAGGGACATGGAACAAGCCGGAGCCTGCTGAGCGGAGGGAATGAACAGGTTGATATTGCGTTGGCAGGTTACACAGTGTAACCTGCCAACGCAATATCAACCTGTTCATTCCCTCCGCTCAGCAGGCTCCGGCTTGTTCCATGTCCCTCGTCCAGCCTGCAAGACAGTGCTCTCAATGTCAAGCTAATACTTTCTGGAATTAGGGACTTAAGGCAAGGACTTTGAATTCTATCCTCTGGGGGGGATGGGGAGCCAGGCAAGGATCGGGGTAATTGTGTCAACTGAGCCTTGTGCCGGAGTTCTGGATGAACTGGAGCTTGTGGAGGGAAGAGTTGGGAAGGCCCAACAAGCAGGGAGTTGGGTGTAGCCAACACTAGATGTGATGCACTGCCCAGTGATATCCTGAGTTGTGCAGATCAGATGGCCCGGGCTCAATCCCCAAACTGTGAGGAGGAACTGTTTAATCTCTCAAAGAATGGCAATAGATGTGCATCAAATCAGCTTCATGTCAACATCTTTGGGCTGGGAGGGGTTGGGGGGCCGATGGAAATCAGCCAGAGTGTCCCTGCTGTTGACTGGCTTCCAGAGGCCTGTGCGATGTTCAGGGAGAACAGGTTCGGACGGACTCATTGTAATCCCCAGCTGTCAAGCTGCTGCCTGCTGAAGGTCCTACACATAATAGCCACTTGGGCAAAGCACCAGGGGTTGGGCATCCCAGCGTGACTGTAAACCTGCAGGAAAGGGAAGGAGGGGAAGGAGGGGGAGGAATGGAGGGTGGGGGGGAGGGGGGTCTCGAGGGAGGGAGGGAGGGAGGGAGGGAGGGGGGAGCAGGAAGAAAGAGGGGAGGACAAAATCTTTGTTCAACAGAACCCATGAATGTGAAATCAAGCTGGTTAATACATGTTGTTTTCCTCCAAATAAAAAATAATGCATTGTAAACAGGGGCTATTTACTGTGTATTCAGTCTTAAGACTATTGCCACGATAAAGGCCCTAATTGACAGTAGCCTAAGCCAATAGAGACAAGTTCCAACGTATACAGTATATCACTGTGGTTAATTGTAATTGCACTTACCAGGTTGTCTGCTCCATACTGTTTAACGGACAGCTAGCTAATGGGCTCAAAACTCCCTTGAGCGCACTTTCCAAAGATGTGATTCAATGCGAAACTTTGCACATTTTGTTTTGTTCAAAACCACTCCCTTAGAATACTTGAGGTTTTGGCATGTGGCATGTAGGGATAAACCCAGCTCCGCTGGAAAGTGCCCTGAGCAGTATTCATCACTTAACAAGCGTCAAACCCACCGTTCTCTTTCAGTTAGTGCTGCAGACAATGGGTTCTGTTGAACAAAGAAACCTTAGAGGTGGCCATGCTTCAAAACTTACATCAAATATCTTTTAGACTATAGTCCCACACACAGACACACACTGTGGAGATCCTGTTGCTCAGTGGTGAGAGCACTCGCCTGCAAAGTGAGAGGATCCAGGTTCGATTCCCTGGGAAGGGCGAAATGTTGGCAAATTTCCTTACTCCACAGGCCTCCACATTTAACTAGCAGTAGATAGTCAATTGGCAGATCACTTTCCGGGGATAATAAAAAAATAATAATTTGATCACTTCAGTCCACGTCTGTTTGTGGGACTCTGCTGTGCACAATTGGCTGCCATATTTTGTCCACAAAATATACAATCAATTCTCTTGACAGTATACAGGTAGACCTCGCTTAACGTTGCTTCAGTCAACGTTGTTTTGTTGGGTAGCAAAGGCGTACATAGACGCTGAACGTCCGGTATTCTGGTGAAGATTTGCTTAAAGTTGTTTCGCTTGGAGACTCGACATTTGAAAGACTCTTACAGCAATACACAACTGCGACTTTAAGCGAGGAATAAGTGTATTCCGTGGAGCGCTTGGAGATGTCTCGAAGTTTGAATAAGGCACTACATGGGATGACACTGTCCGGCGTGGAGGGTGCTGTATAAATCGAAGTTGTTGTTATCAAATACAAGCATTGTTATTATTAACAAAATGACTGCCTCACACATCTTCTCTTCAGGAAGGTTTCAGTTTTTTTGACAAAAGATAGCTTTTGTTAAATTATAAGCAATGCAAATACAATTCACACATATCATTTAAAACAAAACAAAGTTCATCCAACACCCCCTCCCCCCACAACTAAACACGACATCTCTGGGTTGGGTAGAATGACCAACGTGAGGCTGTTACAATAATAGTTATCTTTGCATTTGTTATAGAGCCTTATCACATCTTTGAGATATCAAAGACTGTACTGTAAAGTGAATTGATTGTATATTGTGTGGGCGAAATGTGGCAGCCAATTGCAACAACAGTGTCCCACAATTTTCTTTGTGGGGTGTGGGGGGAAAAGGTGTCTGACCTATGTGGACTGTCCCACAAACAGACGTGGAATGGTGACTTATTTTGTATTATTACCCTCCCGGAAATGTGATCCACCAATCGATTTAACAACTGGGTTCCTACTCACTGCTTGGTAAACAGAGGCACGTGGTGTAAGGAGAGTTGCCTGAGGTTCCGCCCTTCCTAGGAATCTAACCCAGGTTGTCCCATTAGCGAGGCCGCTTACAGTTACAGCACTCCACTGCACACACACATTATATATATATTTATATACTGTGTATATATATACATATATATATATGGATTTTGGACCCTGTTTCATTGTTCCGGCAGTATTATGTGCAACCTCTGGTCAAAAAAAACCCTCACCCAATACGTAAGGTTTGCGTGAAATCCCAGAGGTTGCATGGATTTTGAAATGGGGCTGGGCGATTGGCTTCGTAAATACACATATGGAAAACTTTAGTCTTTTGCCACTGAATGTACCACAACCCTAACGCAGGAAACACACACCTAACATTTCCTCGGCTGCTAATACTATTTAGTCGACTGTTGGCTGTCACTTCGGATTTATGTTGTTTACGGAACTTTTTCGGGCTCCAGTGAAAATAGGTGTACGTGAGTGCTACCAATAGACCTTGATTGGATTTGATTCACACTGTGAGCTCGAAGCAAAACATAATGGCTTGCATGGCCTAAGCTTAGTTTTCTCCTGGTTTATTCCATCTCTCAATCAATTCCACACCAAGAATAATTATACTTGCATTCAACATAGTGCCGTATCAATTGGCTGCCATGTTTCGCCCACAAAATAAACAGTCAATTCACTTTATAGTATATTCTGTGAAGAGCTTTGAGATGTCTAGAAGATGTGTTAAGGCGCTATATCAAATGCAAGGATTATCATTATTATTATTGCCTCTACGAGACCTCTCATAAGAATATAAGAAATGCTAGATGAGAAAGGTCCATCTAGTTTGCCTCCCACTTTTCTGGCAGTTGCATGCACATATGTCCCGAACTACCTGTGTATTATATCCCATAATGTTATTTCCTAAAAGAAAACTAATCTGTGATTGAAGCAAATCAATACTTCCTCCTTTAACCATCTCCCCAGGGAATCTCTTCTCAAAGCGCTTCATGGGATATACTACAAAGTAGGGTCCGGCGATATATCGATAAAACCCGATATAGTTTTCATATCCCGATATAGACATTTTAAAAATATCGATATATCGAAAAAACAATATATCGAGGTAAAAAATCGGGATGCGAGCACACTGAACTACAAGACCCAGAATGCTCATCTCTATACACAATGCACAGACCGAGGTGCAAAGCCGCCATATTGTATTCACAGTCCTCGAATACAATATACAGGTATGCAAGGGGTGGGGGTTGAGAGAGAAGGCTGGGAGGGGTGGGGAGGGGGAGAGAGACTGCTGGGGGGGGGGGGTGAGGGGGAGATAGACGGCTGGGGGGGGGGTGGGGGAGAGGGGGAGAGAGACGGCTGGGGGGGGTGGGAGAGGGGGAGAGAGACGGCTGGGGGGGGGGGAGGAGAGGGGGAGAGAGACGGATGGGGGGAGGAGGAGAGAGACGGCTGGGTTGGGGAGAGACGGCTGGGGGGGGGAGAGACGGCTGGGGGGGGGAGGAGAGATGGCTGGGGGGGGGGAGGAGAGGGGGAGAGACGGCTGGGGGGAGCGGGAGAGAGACGGCTGGGGGGGGGAGGAGAGGGGGAAAGAGATGGCTGGGGGAGGGGGAGAGAGACGGCTGGGGGGAGGGAGACGGCTGGGGGGAGGGGGAGAGAGACGGCTGGGGGGAGGGGGAGAGAGACGGCTGGGGGGAGGGGGAGAGAGACGGCTGGGGAGAGGGGGAGAGAGACGGCGGGGGGGGGGTGGGGGGGTGAGACGATGGGGGTGGGGGGTGCGAGAGAGAGACGACGGGGGTGGGAGGTGCGAGACGGCTGGGGAGAGGGGGAGAGAGACGGCTGGGGGGAGGGGGAGAGAGACAGCTGGGGGGAGAAAGACGGCTGGGGGTGTGAGAGAGACGGCTAGGGGGGGAGGGAGAGAGAAAGACGGCGGGAGTGGGGGGGGGGGGAGGGAGAAAGAGACGACTGTGGGGGTGGTGGGGGAGAGAGACGACGGGGGTGGGGGGTGCGAGAGAGGGACGGCGGGGTGGGGGGGGGACGGCGGGGGGGAGAGACGGGGTGGATGTGATAATATACAGATAGATACAGATGGGGGGGATGTGAGAGAGGAGAGAGGGAGAGAGGCACAGAGACACACAGACAGAAAAACACAGAGATGGAGAGAGTGAGAGACACAGAGAAAGATATTTACCTCCTGAGAAGATGGGCCCCGAATGCACACGCGCAGTATAAAAAAACTGAAAATATCGATATTTCAGTATATCTCGATATGAGCCAATCGATATATCTAATCGGAAAATTTTCCATATCGACGGACCCTACTACAAAGTGAACATTTTGTTGTCGAAACAAGGTAGCCAATTATGCACAGTAGTGTCTCAACAAAAGTCATGGATTGACTGATCAAATTATCATCACTTTTTTGGGGGAAGGGATTATTACTCCCAGAAAGCCACGCATCAATCGACTAATATCTGGGTTCCAACTTACTGCTGGGGTTTGTGTGCAGTAAGGAAACTTGGCCAATGTTTCACCCTGCCTGGGAATCGAACCCAGGTCCTCTAGCTCATGAAGCAAGTGCGCTAACCACTACATTACAGGACTACACTGTAGTGAGATAAGGAGTTAGGTGGTTCCATTCTTGCACAATAACTTGTTGCCTTCTTAGGAAGTCCTTCACGGACTGCAGTGCACGGTTTGGTTGATTATCATGCTAATGTGAGGAGTGCCTTCTCAGCGGGCTGGGTGCAGGTAGACAATGTAATCACACTAGCCTTTGTCTACAGTGCCGCTCATAGCGAAAACGCTTTCAAGGTTCATTACAGCGGTTGCACAAGAAAATGTTCAACGCATGAAAAACAGCAGTACAGAATAAATCAGTCGTTACATTTTAGCATCTTCAGAACCCATTTAAAGCAGTCATTTTAAGACGATATTTTCAATCCCATTCCCTTGCATGTGTACGGGTGTAAAGTCCAAGCAGCGTCAATTAAACAGACATTGGCATAATGTACAGAGGAACTCAGTTATATGATGGATTTCTGTATCAAGGGGGTGACTTTTTGATGTAAGATATTGATAATAATCCTTGTTTATAGCAATATATGATGTCTTCAAACACTTCACAGGATATACTGTAAAGTGACTGTATATTCTGTATGTTCACACTTTCAGCACTTTCAGTTAGAGATTTCCTGAGAGTATGATACCGACGTTCCTGAACCAAGTGAGATATTCAATGGATTTGATGTGGTCATGGGACAGCTTCCTAGTCTGGAAATGGTCAACAAAGCAAACTGAAGTACAACTCCCTCACTTGGTAAATAAATCCACAACGAAGAATTAAGCAAACTGGGCCATTGTCACTTCTCTTGATTTTATATATAAATATATATATATAAATAAATATATATAATATATATACACAACACAAACACACAGTCAATTCACTTTACAATAACTACATGCATTTATACAGTGCCATTCATGCAGGGAAAGCACTTTACAGTAAATTCTGTGAAGCCCTTGGGAGACATCTCAAAGGCGTGATAAGCTACTATATAAAATGCTAGGGCGTAATATGCATTGTGGGGGGAGGGGGGAGGGCGCAAGGAAACAGATCAACTCTTAAAACATAATAATTCCTTGCAATTGATATCACGCCTCAATCCACCTTCGAGACGTCTCTAAGCGTTTCACACAAATATATTGAGAAGTGAATCGACTATATTTTGTGGGTGAAACTCGGCAGCCAATGGCACACAGCAAGAGTCCCCACAAACAGTTGTTGATTGAGTGATCATTAATATTTTTTTCAAAAAAAGGGATTATTAGCCATATAAAACGATCCATCGGTCGATTAACAAGCAGCTCCTACTGACTGCTGGGTAAACAAAGGCGTGTGGAGTAAAGAAAGTTGTCTAAGGTTTCCGCCCTGCCCAGGAATCAAACCCAGGTCCTTTCGTTTGCTTGCGAGGCGAGCACTCTTTAACTACAAAGCTGCACGACTTTATACATCATTTAAACCTGGGTGCCATGAAAGGGGATGGTATGGGGTGGGGTGAGAGAGAGAGAAAAAAGATGAGATGCCGTCAAGTAGTTCATCTGTACTCAGAGTTTGCGCTTCTGAAGAGTCTTGATCTGCAAGGCTGAGGAAGTGACAACAGCACGTATCCCTCGCGGTGAGGGGCGCAAAGGACTCTTTTTAAAATTTCATCGGGGACGGGGGGGGGGGGGACTTTAAAGATAAAAGCCGTGAGCAACGTTTGTTCTGCAATCCGTGTCTGCCTCCCCGCCAAGCCTATGGTGAACTGAGCTACGTGTTCATTTCAGCAATTTCTCAAGTCATTATATGCCTCCTCTCGTCCTTCCCTTTGAAATTCTCTGAAGTTCTGCAGAATCCCAGCTGGAATTCCGGGAGGGGAGGGAGTTGGGGGTCGGGGGATGGGGAAGTGGGGGGCGGGGGGGGGGGATGGGGGGGCTGGGAGAGGCGGAGTGAGAGAGAAGAAAAAAAGAGAAAGATATCGCTCTCTCCCTGTGCAGCGAGGAATTCATAAAAGGGTTTCAGCCGCAGTGCAAATTTAAACAAAGAAAAACACATCAAAACCGTGGCTGTCCAACTTGATTTTCTGACCTTTAATGCTGTGCCCAGATGTACTGTTTACTCAACAGCCCCCCACCCCACCACCCCCCCAAGTACAGTTCTGGGTCTTTCTGAGCTGTGCAAGGGTCTGATCTGCAGCTCACTATTGTTTGCAAAGCAACAGATTCCATTCAGGTTTTTTGTTGTTGGGCGAGTTAAGTCCTGGCCTTTGTTGAATTGGATCTAATTCACGTGCTCTGCATCAACACGGCATACCAGAAGTCAGCAGTGCGGGGTTAACCCTTCCATTCCCAGCTGGGTTACAAATATTACTGTAATAATCATAAAAATCCTTGCATTTGATATAGCGCCTTTCAGAGATGGTTCAAAGCTGTTCACAGAATATACTGTAAAACAAATTGACTTGTGTATTTTGTGGCAGCCGATTACATGCAGCAGCGTCCCAAAAACAGTCGCGGATTGAGTGACTGCATTATTATTGGGGGGGGGGGGGGATATAGGGGGGAAGATTGTTACTCCTGGGAAATATTCTCAGCCAATTGACTAACATTTCCCACTTTACTGTTTGGTAAACAGGCAGGTGGAACAAAAGGTACTTTTGCCTGTGGTTTGATCCTACCCAGGAATCGAACCAATGTGGAAATCTCATCCCATCTGGGCAATTTTCTAAACACAGCACTTCCCAAACTCTTACCACCCCTTCAGTATCAACACTCTTCCCACTTGTGCCTGTGTGTGTGGCGTGGGGGGTTCTGTAACCAGGGTACACAAGTAAGAGAGCGACAAGAGGAACTTAAGAGAAACTACTTCACACAGAGGACGGTGTAAAGTTACCTTGAAGCTAAAGACGGTTTCTCAAGAGTTTATCGGTGGGTCTGGCTTTCCTCACAATGGAATAATAAGCAGTGATAAAAAACTTATTCCTTAAAAGAGTGGCAAGCACCCAGTGTAGCCAATTATGTTCGACCCACGCCTGCTCTCTTTGGTCTGGGCTATCCATCAGGGTGTCCAGCTTATTACAGTACAGTGGCGTTCTTCAGGAAGTAAATACTGTACTTACAACTCAATTATAATCTGGATACTGCTGGGTGCAATTGGCTGCTGTGTTTTGTCCACAAAATGTACAGTCAATTCACTTACATATTCTGCAAAGCGTTTGAGACGCGCTTAGAAGATGCGATGAGGTGTTACATCAAACGCAAGGATTAGTATTTGTAATATTATTAATGTAGCAACGTGCAGAAAGTGAATGCTGTTTAACAAAAAACACTAGCGGAGCCCAAATTACGATAAAAATTGCTGGTGGGAGGTAGAGAGATAGAAGAACAATGTTCCAGAGTTTTGGGGACGTAATGGCTGAGACTGAATAAGCATTCAGAAGAAGTCCTGTAGCTCAATGCTTAGAGCATTTCTCAAGTGAGGAACCTGGGCTCGATTCCCAGCATGGTGAAACTTTGGGCAAATTTCCTTACTCCACATGCCTGATAATAATACCTCATGGTGGGGGGGGAAAAAAAAACACAATAATAAAATTGGTTACTTCAGTCCACGACTATTTGTGGGACACTATGGTGTTGCTACGTTTCATCGACAAATAATAGTCAATTCACTTTAACAGTATATTCTGTGAAGCATGTCTCAACACGATAAAGCCCTATACATAGTGCAAGGATTATTATTATTATTGTTATCTTCAAAGGGTCTCTCCAGTCACGTACAGTACCTGGGTCAACAACTCTCAACCTGGAACTTCATCAGAACAATGTTTACTGGAAGCAAGATTAACCAAGCGATGACTCAACACACTTTAAAGGCCAGGAGAATGTGCTTTCTCTAGCTGCAATAATTCATACTGATGGAGGAGATAATGCAGTGAACAGCCACTCGGCAAAATTTTGTCCCCACTTATTCCTCAGGGATTATATATGAAGACTGATGAGATAGACCAGGTTTATTTAGCCTTAAAAAGAGACATTATACAGTGCAAGATACTGACTGGAATTGAGAAAGTGGAACTGGAACAATACTTTCAGGTGCACCTTAGAAGAAATAATAATACTAATAGATATATAATAATCCTTGCATTTGATAGAGCGCTTTATCACAGCTTCAAAAAGTCTAAATAGCGCTTCACAGTAAAGTAAATTGCCCTATTTTGGGGAGCAAAATATGGTAATTCAATTGCACACAGCAGTGTGCCGTAAACAGTCGCTGATTGAGTGACCAAAAAAAGGGATTATTATATCTGGAGAGGTGATCTGAAAATCAGCTAATAACTGGGTTCCTACTTACTGTTGGGTGAATAGGAGTGTATGGAGTATGGAGACTTGCCAGTGTTTTGATCTGCTCAGGAAGAGAACCCAGATCCTCTCGCGTGCAAGGCGAGTGCTCTAACCACTGAGCCACAAGCACATCACACCCAACACCAGAAAGGGCTTCTTTACATACACAGGCAGTAACAATTGACAGGTTAGTGGGAAACAAAGGTTGAGATGAGAATGAAGGTCTCTTAAGAGAAACACCTTGAGACTGTAATGAGAAGACATTATCGGGTATTCTAGAATAATTAGATCAAATGGCTGGAAGAAACCCTCTTTATTTGAGCAGCTTTTGTGATACTATAACCTATTATTAGAACCAGAAGCAGTTCACACAAAAATATTCCAGTTACATTCCTGCAGTTTCCTGAGCAAGTCAACAGTTAGCTCACTGTCAATTCTGCACTTTTCAAAGTATCTCCCCCACCCCCATTCCTTTAAATATTCCTCCAGCAATCCAGGACATTAAGAAATTCCATTCCAATATCACACCGGATTTCATAATAATCCTTCAGTTTGATACAGTGCCTTATCACATCTCTTGAGAGTCTCAAAGCTTAACAGACAAAATGGCTGTAATATTTTTTAAGAAAACAGAAGTTGCTGTGGAAAACTCAGCAGGTCAGGCAGCATCTATGGAGAAAGGAAAAGTGAATCAACGTTTCGGGTCCACGACCCTTCCATCAGAACGGAGTCAGTTCTGACGAAGGGTCGTGGACCCGAAACGTTGATTCACTTTTCCTTTCTCCATAGATGCTGCCTGACCTGCTGAGTTTTCCCAGCAACTTCTGTTTTTGTTTCATATTTCCAGCATCTGCCAGTATTTAGCATTTTTTGATTAATATTTTGTGGGTGAAAAGAGGCAGCCAATGGCAGCGTCCCACAAACAGTCATGGATTGTAAAATATACAGTCAATTCACTATACAGTAGATTCTGTGAAGCACTTTGAGAAGTCGGTAAGATGTGAAAAGCCACTATATCAAATGCAAGGATTATTATTATTATGGGTTGAGTAACCAAATTGAACCCAGTGCATTGATGCCGTGCTTTAGAGTGAGGAGGTGGCGGGGGAGGGCAGGGGGATTCTGAAAGATCAAAAGACGAAGGAACCTTCCTCACCCTGACATCTCTTGTGATCTCGTTGCTAACAGTTAAAATTCACCGCTGAGAGCGGTCACAGGAGTGAGGAGACCTTCTTCCGCACTTTCTGGGCAAGGAAGTGACTCTTAAAGAGATGAAAGGGGAGAGATACAACGCATTGTGTTTACTGGCCCCTTTGTTCCTCTCTAGCCCGCTCGTAGCAATGGATCATTTCTCAAAACGATCACGTCAGAACATGCGTAAAGACAAAAGGAAAAGACTTTCCAAAAGTAGTGTTTTAATCCAGTTTCTGCAGTGGCATTTCAGCAGATGACACGCTGATACATTATTCTAACTGCTGGACTGTAAAGCTTTGCGATGCAATCTGCTGCCAACTTCAAACAAAAGCCTCTCTACACAAAGGAATCAGTCACCCCAATCAATCCCATTTCAATCACTTAACCTCAAAGTACTTTGCCTGTGTTTTCTACCATTTCCAAAAGCCTATTTAATAATAATCCTTGCATTTGATATAGAGCTTTTCACATTTTATCGACGTCTCAAAAAGCTCTTCACAGAATATACTGTAAAGTGAATTGGCTGTACATTTGTGGTCGAAAGCGGCAGCCAATTGCGCACAGCAGGGTCCCCCACACAAACAGTCGTGGATCAAAATGACCAATTTTATTATTGTGTTTTTTGGAGGGATTATTATTAGATGCGTGGAGTAAGTAAACTTGCCCAAGGTTTCGCCCTGACCTGCCTGGATTCGAACACAGATCTCACGCTTGCAAGGCTAGTGCTCTAACCCACTGAGCTACAGGAGCTCCACATTTGCAATGCAGAGGGGAGGTTGGAGAGAGTAAACAGAAAACAGAGGATGGCATAATAATTTATGTCTTAATAATTTGGTAATTATTATTAATGTAGATAGTTGTAGAGCCTTGGGACGTCCACCTGACGTAAAAGTTGCTATACAAATGTAATTTTGTTGGTGTTGTTATGGAGTCCAGGAGTGAATTATGCATAATATGCAGGACCAGAGACAAAGCAACAACAATAAAATTGCATTTCAATCCACGACACAAACAGTCGTGGATTGAAATGACAAATTTTTATTATTGTGTGTTGTTTTGGTTAATTTCCCCCTTTTCTTGACTACATATTTAGATTACAGCTGTAAGCAAGCCTCATACCATTTTGTATTTCAGAGACCAAAGTTATATATAGCACACTTCATGTGAGGTAGAGTTTCAAATAGACCACACTGGGCTGCTGGTATCTTGGCATGCTCAATTCTCCCTTCTTTTTTGTTGTAGAAATGGGTTCACAGTTGTCCTTCCCATAATCAACATTTCTCATGAATCAGGCAACTCCCTGCAAGTCAAAGCCCCAATGGCTAGGGTTGTCCTAGCTAGACAAGCAGCTAGAAAGCAGACAGTAATATCAAGGGAAGCTATGTACTGTGGCTTTAGCTGGTTAAGAGTTACCCCCAACACACACTCTGGTCTCCTCCACCACTGGCCAGGGAGAGAGTGCGCATTCCATTCCAACAATTCTATCTCTGGGATTTCCACGTGTAAAGTGAGATGCTTCCATGGAAATCCCATCGTGGTTTGGAGATGTTTAAGTAACGGTGATGGGATTCCATACGTGTCAAGACACCCGGCCGAGCAAAAAGAATAAATATGAAGGATCAGGATGGAAGCTTTTTCAAATGCCAGTCAGACATTTCCCTCTCCACAGCTGAACAGCCAACTAAAACGAATGCCAGATGGGAAGTACAAACGCCCTAGGGCTGTGCTGATCTACCGCATCATCTTCACAACTATGCCGAAACTAACCGTCTTAAGCGAAGTATAGCTGGTTCGATTCAACTTTCAAAAAAAACTTTGCGAGAATTAAAATGATTTACGATACAGTAAACCACAGCAACAGCAAGTCACTTCTCCAGTCTGACACCACTCAAACCATCTCCGGGATAAGAGCATTTGCTAGTTTATTTTCTCTGTACAATTACTGTCCCGGAGACCTTGATTTGCTTTTGGCTCTTTGCACAGTGCAAGGCATCATTCAGGAAGTCTAGCCCAGTCTTTTATTATAGTTTTGAAAACCATAACAGCTTCCTGAACCATTTCTCATTATGCTCGGGAAAGGGTGAAGACACATCCTCATTGAGACCACATTTACAGCCACGATTGGCTTTGTGTGTAGAGGTAATGGGAACATCAACAGCCTTTGTTTAAAGGCAAACTGAGCTACAGGGACTTTGCAATCAACTGGGATCAGCCCCATTGCTAGGATGTCGGTACATCCTAGCATCTCAAAGGTGTGATAAAACGCTGTGTCAAATGCAAGGATTATTATTATTTAATAAAATGTCTTATCCTCCCGACATGAAAAGCTAACAATCTATAAATGTCATTTTGTTGTTGTTATTAATAATACTAAGAATCCTGGCATTTGATGTAGCACTTTTCACATCTTCTGGACGTCTCAAAGCGCTTCACAGAATATACTGTAAAGTGAATTGATTGTGTATTTGTGGGCGAAAATTAGCGGCAAAAATACAAACTGCCCACAATTCTAACGAAAATTGTCTTCTAGCAGGAGCTATCCCAACACTATAACAATAACAACAATAACATTGCAGTTATATAGAGCGCCTTTCACGTCGGGAGGACGTCCCAAGGCGCTGAACAGTCAGGTTGGGACCCGAGCAGGAGGGGGGGGGGGGGGGGGAGGGGTAGGGGGAAGGAGAGTAGGAGAGGTGGAAGAGTTAGGAGGGGAGCAGAAGGCACGGTCGAAGAGGAATAATACTGCACTACACTATGGAGTCCTGCAGTTTAGTGGTTAGAGCACTTGCCTCATAAGTAGGAGGACCTGGTTTGATTCCCAGGGAGGGCAGAATGATGGGCAAGTTTCCTTCTTCCACACCTTCTGTTTACCCCAGCAGTAAGTGTAGGAACCCGGTTGTTAGTAGATTGGCGGATTGTGTTTGTGGGACTCTGCTGTGCGCAATTGGTTGCTGCATTTCGCCCACAAAATATACAGTCACTACGCTTGACTGTATATTCTGCGAAGCACTTTATGAGACATCTCAAAAAGCTATGGCTCTATGAAATGCAAGGATCATCAATATTATTATATAATCCTTCCATTTGATTCCATTTGCCTTGTCTTCGAGACGTTTCAAAGCTCAGCACAGAATATACTATAAATTGCAGTGACTGTATATATATATATATATATTGTGTGGGTGAAATTATTATCAAACCTAAGGTTGATTATATTCCAGATAAGAATTGACGTTGTTGTTTAGGTATACAATACGTGAGCAGGCGAGTTACAAGATCCAAACCACAAGTTACACTATCAATCAAAACACATACTTTCAATGACAAACTAAACAATAATTTTGTCAACTCAACCCACGACTGTTTGTGGGACATTGCTGTGCGTATCTTTTTCGTATCGATTGGCTGTCATACCTTTTGCCCACAAATACACAGGGCAATTCACTTTGCAGTAATATTCTGCGATGCACTTTGAGAAGTCATGAAGAAGTGAAAAAGCAATCTATCAAAATGCAAAATTAATTATAAATTTAGGATTTCGATAAGGAAAATAATTTAAGAAAGTATCTAAACTGGAACTCTGCTTGGATGGCCTTCCCTCGCAAGTTGTCAGCGAATGGTAATTCAAAATACAGTATTTGCAAAGGCGATCAAAAGTTACAATCAGAATACTGAATTGCTGAACTGAGAACCCTGTCACACAAGAGCACATCCATCAGCTTCTGCCACAACTGCCTTCAATGTACAGCGCATCTTTCTGAACTACTAACTACTCTTCACACAGAAGCAATCGTATCGCATCTTCCCAGCTGTTACCTAACTGACTCTCCCACCTCCACCTTCCTTTAAATCCACTGGTCAAAGGAACATTTTCCTGAATCGCTCAAAAAAAAACCTTAAAATCCAAACAGCCAAGTTCAATCGGACATGAAGTGTACAGGTTACATAAACTGAACATAGTGAGAATCAATTAATTGCCTTGCACAATCCCCAAACACACAGCATTCAACTCAACGCAAGATTCTCATTAGAGGGCAGATTGGTTTAACAACCTGCTGTCAACTCTACTGTTTAATACATAACAGGGTAAAATTCACATGTCACTTCTCCCCATCCCCAGTGTTTCTAAATTGCTAAGTACTGTACTTACTCAGATAACTGGTAGGATCCTTTGCTAGATAAACACTAATCGAGATGTCCGAACAACAACACGATACATAGACCTGATGGGAGACTCTCTCCCATTCTCCCCAACTAGAGGGAAGGTTTAATCCGGACTACATCAAGGAGAAAAAACATTCAGATTGTGTTGATTGTTCAGGTCAAAAACCCAATCCAAACTTAAATCAAGATCTGGTACCAACCAAACCTGGTATTCACCTCCTCCTTCTCCTCGCTCTCGTGAGGTGTGTGTGAGACCCAGCTATCGATAAACCTAATTTGCCCACGTATCGTTGAGACAGAGTTGGCTGCCCCACACAGCTGCTTGGTATTTGCCACAGAGCAAAGCAACATTCAGCGGCAATTACAATCAAGGCGAGAAATGCAAATTTTGTGTTGTTTTGTTAACCACAAAAGAAAACCTTTGGAAGGAGAAAAAAAAGCAGAGGGGGGTGGGTGGGAGGGTGTGGAGGGGGGATATATAAAAGAGGTGCATTTCACAGATTATAATTTCATCCATCTGCACATTACTTGGTTGTACAATTAGTCAATGACCAATTAACAGGTCGTTAAGAACAGAATCACAAATATAAGCAGGTGCTGACTTGCAAGTCAGCCTTGCAGCCGAGAGAAAAGGCAGAAAGGCACACACTCTGGTTGGCTGAGAGACAAACAAAAAAAAACTGGGAATCTGCATGGACAGATTGAAGCTTTAATTCAAAGCCCCCACCACCACCCCCCACCCCCTCCAACACACACACCAATCAGTCACCCAGGGGAACAAGCATCTATCTTTCTCAAAATCAAATTGGGTTTTTAAAGAAAACACAAAGCAAAGGGGACTAATTCACATCATTTAACATCATCATTGGATTCAATGTGTGACACAAATATAATGAAAATGAGACCGAAATGGTTACTTTAAAAACTTTTTTTGGGGGGCAATTTGATCACAGGTTTTTCTGATTTCTAAGAGCTGCCACTGTTAGACCAACCGAAACACTCCTTTACAAATACTCGCATCCCTTACATTTCATCCTCAACGGTACTATTCAGAGACAAAAGGAAGTTAGTCTCTCCCAGTTAGTTCCCTGGCCAACAATCCCCCCAATAAATATTTGGTCATTCACTTCATGGCTGTTTCAGGCAATGTTGGGCATGTGGAGTCCTTGTAGCTCAGCGGTTAGATTCCAACAAGGTGAAACCTTGGGCAAGTTTCCATACTCCACATGACTGATAATAATCCCTAAAAATAATAATAATTTGGTCACTCAATCCAAGACTGTTTGTAGGAGACGCTGCTGTGCGCAATTGGCTGCCACGTTTCGCCCACAGATATACAGTCAATTCACTTTACAGTGTATTCTGTGAAGCGCTTTGAACCGTTTAGGAGATGTGAAAAGCACTATATAAAATGTAAAATGCAAGGATTATTATTATTATCGTTGGCGGTATCCAAAAGGCCTTAAAAATCCATTAGGAAAGGTGGCCAAATTTCCTGCCCACACACGTTTAGATCAGTCACTTATCCCACACCTCTTCTTTCGCTGTTTTAGTAAATAATAATAACCTTGAATTTGAGGTAGCACCTTATCAGGTCTTCTAAAAGTCTCAAACCACTTCATAGAATATGCTGTAAAGTGAAGTGACTGTATGTTTTGCGGGTGAAACATGGCAGCCAATTGAGTGCAGCAGAGTCTCACAAACAGTCGTGGATTGAGCGACCAAATTATTATAATTGTTTTAAGGGATTATTACCCCTGGAAAAGCAATCTGCAATCGATTACTTACTAGGTAAACAAAGGAAAGTATGTAGGTAAACAAACGAGTATGGAAACGTGCCCAATGTTTGGGTTCAGGCTCCAGGGATTTACCGGAATAGGAGGAGGTGGTGGGAGGGGGTGCTGAGGGAGTCAAGGGTGGAGGAGAGGGAACTGTGAAGGAAGGATAGAGAGGAGGACAGATCATTTATAGAGGGCCAGAGCAGAAGGAGCTCAGACGACTCAAGGGCGGCAGAGAGAGAGAGTGGGGGGGGAAATAGGTTTCCACGGGTGGTAGGTAATTTGGGAGGATTGAGCAGGGGGAAGAGGTATGGAGGTATGAGGGGAATGAAATGGTGGTCAGAGATGGCTTTGTCTGTGATGGTGATGTCCGAGGCAGCGAGGTCCCAGGTGATCATCAGGGCGAGCGGGTGGCCATGGATGTGGAGGGAGAGATTAAGGGAGGTGAGGAGGGAGGAGAAGTCGCTGGAAGTAAGAGCAGGAAGGGGGTGAAGTGGAGGTTGAAGTGGCCTAGGACGAGGAGGCATTCAGAGCAGAGGGAGAGGCAAGACAGGAGAGTGGAGACGTCGGAAAGGAAAGTGGGGGAGGGCTTTGGGGGGGAATGGTAGACTAGGAGGAATTTTGAGGGAGAGACTGAAGGGGTGGTAGAGAGTGAGATGTTCGAAGGAAGGGATGGTTCAGGAGGAATTTGGGGAAAGACCAAGGGTGGACGGGGAGATGAGCGACGGGGTAACCCAGGGGGTTTCGGTCAGGGCCAGGATAGTGATGGATTAAAACACACCGAACGCAAGGATTAGGATTATTATTATCATTGTTAGTGTCACAGTCCCGTACGCTACAAGGTGCACGAGTTATAGCGGAAAAAGCAGTGGAACGGTCGGTCTAACAAACAGAGCAGTCAGATGGCAATGATACCAGTACAGTACACGTTCCAATGCTCTGTGCTCCCAGAAGCGATGTTAAAGAAACTTGCTTGTCGACCCAGCACAGACTGCAGTTTACTTACCTCCCAAAACTTTCCTGTTCATTTCAGAGCTACAGGATTCCCCCCCAGGTACAGATCGATTAATGATTCACGTCACTAAAACTACAATTAAAAGTATTTTCCCTCCCCCCCCATCCTGTGGCTCCTATCCTCCCTCCCATGAATGAACAGATACATTAGCAGGGAGCGACATCCCCTATCAGGCCTCTATAAAGTCACAACTACAGACTCCCAACTGAAGGAAATGACCTCATGAAGGAATTCCAGAGCAATTTTAAACCAGTCCGTTTCCTGAAACAGTAACATTTGCCAGACGGTTATACAAAAAAAATGATGCAAATCGGCAGCGCCAGAAACTGTGGTTCGAATGAAAACACTCACTTACAGAAAAAAAGGGCTATGTGTCCTTAAAGGACAGAGAGAGAGAGAGAGAGAGAGAGAGAAGTGGGGTGGGGGAAAACACTAAAACATAAATGAATATCAGATGCTCTTTTTTTTCCTTGGTCTTCTTGAGAGTCTCTGAAACATAGATCTGCGTGTTGGTTTGATTAACTGGGGGTCTGTAACTTGTTGGAATCTCTGACGACTTCAAATAGGCGGTAACTAGTGTTGCCACTGGACGGATGAATTATTTTTTCCAGCAGTTTCTGCTGGTTGGTTAAGCTATGAGTTGTTGTTGTGGGTTTTTTTTCCACCCCCCCAACCCCCACCCCACCCCCACCCTCTTTAGGGAGAAAGCCACAGAAGTGTGGGGTTTGTGTTCTCTCGGGAGGGAGGGGGGGGGGGGGAGGATCAGGGTAAATCATCATCATCAGCGATTACCCCTCTCTCTGTCTCTGTCTCTCCTGTTTACCAAACAATGCTATACACACATACCCCATACACACACACACCATATCCACAAACCGTATACACATACAATACTCCACATACAACACACCAAATGCACCATAAATACACATCAAATACGCCACACACACACATACACACACCAAATATTGTACCACCACACACACGTACTACACACATACAAACGACTTCAAAGAAGAAAAAAAACTATTGCGCACTTCATTCGGCATGGAAAGATTCAGCTTCTCCAGATTTCGTCAGAAAACAAGTCATCATGAATTCGCTTTTTCATGTTTTTGCCAATGTCCCATTTTGTTTGGAAAAGCAGCCTCCAGTCCACCACAAACATGAGTACAGTTACTGGCTCATATCGGATCTGAGGCAACTCATGTGATTGCTTCACATTTTCCCCACCAAAAAAAAACGTTGGCAGAGTTTTAATTTAGGTCACGCACAAAGCACATGCTTTTTTTAAGTTTGGTTAATAGGCAAGATTTACGAAGAAGGGAGCACGTTCCACCAAGCTCTATTTCAATAAATAAATACAGTATATATATATACATATCAATTTCTTACTGCTACTGAACACCTAGGTGGGAACAGGAGTCAGGGAAATGTTGACTGATGATCTTGTTGCTACCATTTTTATATATATATATTTATATATGTATATATTTATCCTGTCCCCACCTAGGTGTTCAGTAGCAAAGTCAGAAATTTATTACGGCAAATTCTGGGACACACAAGAGTGGAAAGTAAAACATCTATAGATGCTGACGTGGAAACCTGAGGGTGTAGTGGTTAGAGTGCTCGCCTCGCAAGCGAGAGGATCTGGCTTTGATTCCCGGAGAGGGCAAAACAGGTTTCCTTGCTTCCACACGCTTCTGTTTACCAGCAGTAAGTAGGAACTAGTTGTTAGTCGATTGGCAGCTCACTTTTCCCAGGGGTAACACTGTAATCCCTTCAAAAAATGTTTTAAAAAAATAATAATTTGGTCACTAGACCCATGGCTGTTTGTGGGAGGTACAGTGTTGCCGTGTTTCGGCCACATACTACAGTTACATGGTTAATGACTGCGCATTCTGTGAAGCGCTTTGAAAGGTCTCGAGGACGTGATCAGGCGCTATATGAAACGCAAGGAATATTGTTATGAGGATTACATCGTTTACGCTAGCACTCAATGGGGGAAATGGTAAACTTCACTCTCTACAAGTTGAAGAAATGTTTCTGACATGCGGATGCAGACAAAATGGTTCACAATTTGAATCCTGGCAGTTAAACTCCGTCGCCTTGATGCAAGATTTAATGCTCCCTAGTATATTTTTGTCCTTTAGTTCACAAACTGTAACATTAAGACTACACTTGGGTTCACACGCACTGTTCTGCCCCATTGATGGAAGCTCAATATATGAACTTGCATCAATGGTGGAGGGTGAGATGGGGGGGTGAGATAGAGGGGGTGGTGGGGGGTAAAAGAAGCCTAATGTGCAAGAATAAGCAGATGTGAAGTTTTCTCCAGTTTGGCACTCTGGTCTCCATGGAGATTTCTCGTTGCAGTTTTTAAATGGGCGAAAAGGACCCCGACTTGTGACCTTAACAGCTGCTACAGAAAGAGAGACCTTCATCCCTTTCATTGAGAGGGTTCTCAATGACCGAGCAGAAGATATGAACCGCAGTCGCCTGAGTGGCTGCTGCATAATACCGAGTCCCGCATCCCCCTCGTCGTATTTTAATAAGGAATCCCCCACCAAAAAACGGATGCTAAACAGATGTTTCAACCATCCTGGTACCTGATGAAAAACATACATTTCCAAGTACCTCTCTCCCTCTTTAATGACAGTGTATTGGGGAAACATTTATTAAAGTTCATCTTCTCAGTTCTAACAGAGTGGTCAGCCCTAGCCTGACATCTCCAGGTTGTTAGAATTAGGCTAATAGATCAAAGCCTTGGGTTCTTAAAATGGGCTTCGTGCTGTGCAGGAGCTTCCTAATCACATCCGACCCCCGAGTGAGAGGACCCAGGTTCGATTCCCAGGCAGGGCTAAAAACATTGGGCAAGTTTCCTTATTCCACATGCAACGCACGTCTCTGTTTATCTTGCAGTAAGTAAGAACCCGGTTGTTAAGTCGATCGGTGGATCGCTTTTCCAGGTGGAATAATAATCCCTTCAAAAAAAATTAACAAAATAAAATAATTTGGGCACTCAATCCGTGACTGTTTGATGTGGAAATCGGCTGCCAAGTTTTTGCCCGCAAAACAGTCAATTCACTTTACAGTATATCCCCTGAAGAGCTTTTGAGATGCCTTGAAGTCGTGATAAGACACTACAGTATATCAAATGCAAAGATTATTATCAAAGACAGGGCTCACTCCTACTGTTAATTGTGTAACATCATGTCACGGTTTAAAAAGGGATGAGTTTCCACTTTTAGACCTATAATTCTGTCGCTTAATTGCAGTGTGTTCTTGTAAAGTGTGTTTCCGCATCCTCCAGCGCTGTCCCTGCCATCTTCAACCCTTTCTTCAGCTTCTAAACAAACATCCAGGGGCAGTCTCTCTCTCTGTCTGTCTCTCTCTCCGCAGGAGTCTGTATTGCAAGCAGATGCTGCAAGGTCACTGTAGGTCTGTCAGACCCTCTCTCGTATGGCAACACAAGGACTGTTTTCTGTGCTCAAATTCCTAAATCCCTAAGGGAAAAAAGTGGTCAAATTCCTCTACGGCTAAAGCTATATGGGGGAAAGACACATTTCAGACAGTTCCCTTTCCCTATGTGAGACCAGGTAAGATTTTTTTGTGCAACGGTTTATATAATACCACAACTAAAATCACAACGTAGCCCAACAAACTGGGGCATTGCATCCCCTTAACCATCCATGCAACATTTAAATGAAAGTGAAGCCATCCATACTATTTGAAATCCCGATATAGGCAATCAACAACAATAAATTGCATTTACACAGTGCCTTTTGCATTGGCAGAGCATACCATGACCCTGGCCAGTCAGGGATTTGGATCAGAGTAGGGTGTTGGCATCAGGAAGGATTGGAGGGTATGGGGTAGGAGGGTGGTCGAAAGCGCAGTCAAAAAGAAGAGATGTGCCTTGAAGGAAGCAAGGGAGGAGGCGAGGCAAAGGCACTGTGGGCTGGGGTTCCAAACATTGGGGACACAGACGCTGAAGGACTGACCGCTGATGGTGGGGTGGGCTGATGATGGGCTGTTGATGTGAGCCAGGCCGGAGCCTGCTGAGTGGAGGGAGTGGATTAATTTAATTGCATTACTACTGCCAAATGTTTACTACTGTCAAATCGCACTATACAGTAATATAATCGTACTTAAGCCTAGTTGCTACCACGGCCTACCACGGCCTCCCTTCTTCAAAGAGGATTTTAGTTGTAGTCAATATTGCACGCAAGCAATTTGCTTTCAAGCGTAATTGGATCTCTGTGCAATCATAGATATTTACAGCACAGAAGGAGCCATTTGACCCATTTGGTCTGATAGCTGATGGACACTGAAAGCTTTCAACTCACATCTACAGTACATTGATTTTGCTCAGCCGGGTGTCTGACATACACGGAAACCAAACAATGTTTAAGAGTCTCCAAACCAAGCTGAGAATATCTAGGCATCCCACCTACACGTGGAAATCCCAGAGATAGTTTGTTGGAATGGAATGCGCACTCTCTCTCTCCCTTGAGGGACTTTTCTGGGTTACTAATTCCAGAAAGTATAAGGCGCAGGTTGGCAAGAGCCAAGGCTTGGAAGGAACCCAGAGTGTGCGTTGTGGATAACTGCTGGAGTCTAACCAGCTAAAACCACACAGCCTGCCATTGATATCACTGTCTGGCCAGCTTTCCCACTGCTTGTCCAGCTAGGACCACCCTACCCATTAGAGCTTTGGTTTGCAGTGTTAACAGGTGCTGAGTGGGATGACTCACTTGGCCCTCGGTGACTGGTCTGCCCTTCCAGGTCCTCTGAGGAGCCAGGCTGGGCTGTGCTGATCAGCAGTAAGAGCCCAGTGAGAGTGTGGACCCGGTCAAGATTCATCCTAATTGACAGACATGTCAACTTGGATCCAGTTCAGCTCCAGGGAAACCCCACTTACCTCTACTCCCCCCCCACTCCCCCACCACACCTCCACAAGGAGGGTTTTGATCCCTTTGCTTCAGACAGGCGCTGATGAGCTTGGCTGATGGTGGACAAGAGTGGAACTGTGAACAAAATCAACAACCTCAGATACCCACTGAATATGAACACAATACCAAAGGAGGAATAAGTGCAGAAATAAAGAAAAAGTTGGTAAATTGTCAAAATGGCATATACCCACATAAGAACGCTACAGACTGTACCCATACTGATTGAGACACCCTTGTGTGGTCAGCCATAAGGCTATATATAACCTAATCTAACTTCCTAAAGTATTTCCCTCATAAAACTGTTCTGTGGAAAGCAGTACATTTTTGTGGAGAGGTTGCGTTTGCAGATTTTGGCAGGTGATCAACATTGCTAAATGAAATGGCCATCATTAGCAGGCTTGGCTTCTTAGCAATTTGGGCTCACAATCACAAAGATTTTATTACTCAGTGCCCAGTGTGTGGGACAAGGGACCAAGGCCAGGTTAAAACATTCATAAATAAAACTCTGTTGTGCCTTTAATCACAAAATGGAGTCCTGTAGCCTGGTGGTTAGATCACTCGCCCGATGAGCAAGAAGACCTGGGTTCAATTCCCGGGCGGGGTGAAAGTTTGGGCAAGTTTCTTTACTCCACATGCCTCTGTTTACCTAACAGTAAGTAGGAACCTGGCTATTAGTCGATTAGCAAATCACTTTTATTTTTTTAAATTATTAAAAAAATAATTTGGTGAACCCATGGCCGTTCGTGGGATATGGCTGAGTGCAATTTGTTGCCATGTTTTACATACCATATTAATAATAAACTAATAGACTAAATAATACCAGATAATAACAGACCTGTGTTATTCACCTAAAAATTCACCTAAAATTCACTTTTGCTGATAACAACAACAACAACAATTTACATTTATAGAGATGAAGCCATGATGCTGGGGTAGAGATGACAAGTCGATCTTCTACAATGGCTGATGTGAGGGAAAAGGCTATATGAGCAGCAAGCCAAAATACCGATGTGAGGGAAAAAACCGGCAGCGCCACCTTCAGGCACTAGTAGTAGCATTCTGAAATACCGATACGAGAACAAAAAAATGCGCCACCCAATTAAGTGGCATGATAATAATAACAATAATACTTGCTGACTTAGTGGCTAATTACGTCTTAAAACTTTCCACAGAATTTTCTGTAAAGTGAATTGACTATATATTTTATCAGTGGGCGAAACCCGACAGGCAGCGGTGTCCCACAAACAGTCATGCGATTGAGTGAACAAATTACTGTATTATTAAAAACAATAATTTTTTTTTATTAAGTCAAATGGAGAATGGCAGCAGGAAATCTCATCAAACATGGTAGCTCGGGGAGCAAATCAGCTGCTTTACATCATGGGCTGTCTGGGCAAGCTGATTTCGCTCGGATGATAACCATTGCATAAACATGCTTTGTTGTTCCCGCTTGCCACAGCAGGAAATCAAGTTGCCTTGGGCTAGTTTGATTAAAAGTTTCCATCCTTGCTGTACATATGGTATTAACCAGCTCTTCCCTCCCTCCTGCCTACATTGAATACATCGTTTAAACTATCAATGCTTCTTGCTACGGACAATGTACAATGTTATTCATTCAGCCGAGACTAGACAACACCCAGTTAGTACACACCTTACAGTGAATGCTGTGAAGCGCTTTGAGACGTCTTGAATTTAACGCATAACTTTGAAAACAACAATTTGACAACTTAAGCAAGTTGCCATGAAATTGGGGGTTACAACAACAACTTGCCTTTATATATACCGCCCTTCACGCCCGGAGCGCTTGTGACAGTGGCGGAATCTGATGCTGAGCCAGGGGTTGAGGGAATGGGAAGGTGACCGTAAGCGCGATCGAAAGAAGGTCTTCAGTTGGGGTTTGGAAGTGGGGAGAGAGTGGGATGAGATGGAGGGAATGAGAGAGAGAGAGAGTTCTTGAGTTTTGGGGTATAGTGGCTGAAGGCACGGCCACTGACGGTGGACCGGAGAGGACGAGGGACAAACAGAGGACGTGGAGCCAGCCGAGTGCAGGCGGGTGGAGTAGTGGGGTGTTATTTCTACATGGAAATAGTCGGCCAAATAAGGTTTAGATGTCTAAATGGTTTATAAAATGTAACACTATGTGAATATTTTGAGGAGTGCAATCATTAAGTTGTACAGGAGATTATTATTTTAAAAAATATAATCTCTGTAAACAGGTCGCTTGTACTAAATTATTCATCCTTAACATTATTGCAGTGTACCATGTTAAAGGCTTTTGAAAAAAAACATAAGTTAACCTTGAGTTGTTGAGAACCACTGATGTAATGATGACCTTGACACAGGACGGAGTGGAGCCAGTGGTCTCCGACAGGCCCACACGAGCGGCTGTTGACTCTGAAAGGTAAACACAAGGGTCAAACCACTAATCCCTGACGCAGTACTTAAGAAAGTATGCATTGCTGTGTGATCGAAGAGGAGGTAAACTCAGAACAAATCTGCGGAGACGCTACTTCAGTGAGCGAATCGTGAGCCTATAGAACAGGCACCCGAGGGAGACGGTGGAAGTAGAAAATGTTGTTTGTTTCAAGAACAAATTAGATTGATTTCTGTTGGAAAATAATAGCAGGGGATACAATATGGTACCTAGTAGGGTCCGGCGATATATCAATATATCGGTTATACCGATCGATATATGTCGATATATGGATTTTTCTATATATCGATATGTTTGAAATGCCTATATCGGCGTATCGATATGAAAAATGTATCGGATATACCGTAAATACCCGCGTATAAGGCGCACTCGCGTATAAGACGCACCCCCCACTTTTGACCTTTTCTTGGTGAAAAAAACGGAAGCATTTTCGATGAAAATGCTGGCAGAAGGGATGGAGGCAGGAGAGACAGGCAGGGAGGGAGAGAGAGAGGGAGGCAGGCAGGGCAAGCAGGCAGGGAGGCAGGCAGTGAGGGAGAGAGAGAGGGAGGCAGGGAGGGAGAGGGAGGCAGGCAGGCAGCCAGGGAGGGTGGGAGAGAGAGAGGGAGAGAGGCAGGCAGGCAGGGAGGGAGGGAGAGAGAGAGAGAGAGAGGCAGGCAGGCAGGCAGGGAGGGAGGGAGGGAGAGAGAGAGAGAGGCAGGCAGGCAGGCAGGGAGGGAGGGAGGGAGAGAGAGAGAGAGGGAGGCAGGCAGCCAGGGAGGGTGAGAGAGAGAGGTAGAAGCAAGCAGGCAGGCAGGCAGGCAGGCAGGGGGGGAGGGAGGGAGAGAGAGAGAGAGAGAGGGAGGCAGGGAGGCAGGGAGGGAGAGAGGGAGGCAGGGAGGGAGGGAGGGAGAGAGAGAGAGGGAGAGGGAGGGAGGCAGGAGAGGGAGGGAGGCAGGCAGACTGGCTTTGGCAGAAGGCAGGCAGCAGGCACAGCACTGATGTCCGCTGCTGCTGCCCGGGCGGCCGAGGCCGAAGCCCCGTCACCCGCTCCTCCCAACCCCCGCCGGACACTGACCAAACCCCTCCTGTTTACTGTATTTCCGATACTCAAAATTTCTTGTTCCTGCATATAGGGCGCACCCCCAACTTTCGAGATCTTCCGACGTGAAAAAAAAGTGCGCCTTATACGCGGGTATTTGCGGTAACTGATATATCGATATATCGCCGGACCCTATTAGATAGAGATGGGGGTGGGGGGATATGAGAGAGGAGAGAGACACAGAGACACAGACAGAAAAACACAGAGATGGAGAGAGTGAGTGTGAGAGACACAGAGAGAGAGGGAGATATATTGACCTCCTGAGGAGATAGGCCCCGAATGCGCGCACCTCGCAACGCGCGCACATGAGCAGTATGAAAACCCCGAAAATATCGGGATATCTCGATATGAGCCCATCGATATATCGAAATCGGAAAATTTCCATATCGACGGACCCTAGTATCTAGTTTTGGTTGCGTCATGTCAAGTGACTGCCAGGAATGGTGGAAGGGAATTCGATGAACCTTGGGTCTTCGTTTGCTAAGCATTCCTATGTTCTTATCAGTTAAGGTTAGTTTGGACAATTCTTTAGAATTTTAAGAAGAAGGTAGAATAGTAGGTTTAACATTACAATTTCCAGGTAAACCACATTTTCATTTCACCCATAAATATAAAGTCAATTCACTTTACAGCATATTCTGTGAAGCGCTTTGAGACATCTAGAAGATGTGAAAAGAGCTATATCAAATTCAAGGATTATTATGATTTGCAAGTCTCAGCAAGGTTTCAATTCCAGGCAAGGCAAAACCTTAGGCAAGTTTCCTTACTCCACATGCCTGATAATAATCCCTCAAGAAAAAAATAAAATAAATTGGTCATTTCAATCCACGGCAATTGGCTCTCATGTTTCGCCCACATATGTATATATAGTCAATTCACTTTACAGTATATTCTGTGAAGCGCTTTGAGACGTCTAGAAGAAGTGAAAAGTGCTATATCAAATGCAAGTATTATTATTACAGTATTAAGCTGAACATCTCAAGGTTAACATGCAACTTTGAAATGCCTTTAACATGGACTATACTGTAATCACTGAGAATGAATAATTTAGTACAAGTGACTTACAAATCCCTACATGCCCTTGGCACCTCCCAACTTCCTCGAGCTGCTTACTCCACTACCCGCTGCCTCCAATCGACAGCCTCCTGCATATCCCTAATGCCGTCTTCTTCGCCCGTATCTATTGTCACCCACCCACTGGCTCCCCCCAGCTCAGTGTTACGTTCCCTCCGCTATCAAATGCTCTGTGACACTACACTGCGTGAGGGGGGGGGCTGCTGTGTAAATGCAAGTTATTGTATAAAACAATACAGTACTTGTGACTTCTAATTCTGTGTGAAGGGCACTCTAGTATATAAACGCAACTTGTCGGTGTTGTGGATAAATACATAAAACGGGCCAATAGGACAGTTCTTGCTTCAAGCAGCGTTTGTTAATATGAAACATTCGCGCTCCATTAATAGCCCTGTCAGGTGCAAAATTCATTGCACTTCGCAGCAGCAAAATGCCCCAAATAATCCTCAGGCGAACGCTTCACAGTATACCAGTGGGAGCCCTGTTCCATTTCCTGCATCAAGGTATCCTGTAATCTCCCTGAGTGAATCGGCCAATTTACTGCTCACTAAAGACCAGTTTAGTGCTGTCCGCCCACACCCACAAGGAAGTAAGTTGGAGCTGATGTTATTTCAGATGAGACCCCCTCCCCCCATCCCCACGCCAAGGCAGAGGATACTTATCCCATCAATCCAGGCGGCATCTAAACCCAGTTCCGTGAGTCGAAAGGAAAATGTACTACCCAGTACTTCGTGTTTTGTTTTTACATGAACTCATGCCGCGCCTGCACACACACACACTATATGCACTTATATAAATTTCATTCATATATAGGAGTCCTGTTGCTCAGTGGTTAGAGCACTTGCCTCGCAAGCGAGAGGATCTGGGTTCGATTCCTGGGCAAGGCCAAAACCTTGGGCAACTTTCCTTACTCCGCGTGCCTCTCTTTACCTAACAGTAAGTAGGAACCTGGTTGTTAGTGGTTTGATGGATCAGTTTTCTATGGTCACTCAAACCCTTCCCCCCAAAAATATGGTCAATTCACTGTTCAGTATATTCTGTGATGCGCTTTGAGACGTCTAGAAGACCTGGTAAGTCATGATATCAAATGCAAGGATTATTATTATTTTTATTATTATTTCAGCGAAACTCGTTTGACTTGCGTGCCCGCAATATAGTAAAAGATGATTTCTCTCCTGGCTCCTCAAATTAAAAAAAATCACTCAAGAGCGATCAGAGTTTGTTGAGCATCAAAATAATAAAACTGGTGAATCTTCTGTATAGAAGAATCCAACATGCAGAGCATACAATAAACACACTGTTGAGTTTTCATTTCACATTCAGTCTGCGCCTGGCACAGATCAGAGGCGAATAAAGGCCAAAGTAAACTGTAGTCTCTCAGTAGCTCTCTGCACTGGGCTCCAGGAAAATTATTCTCCAGAGGAAAGTTGAGTCACGCTGGCTTTAGCTCTTGGATCAGCAGAAGCAACACTTAAGACAAAGCCATTTTTGTCCTTGTGAGCATAACCGGTGACTTCATACGCTCGGCCGCTGCTGCCTGCGCACAATAGAGATGGAGCGAGACTTCCCAGGTCATTCCAAATTAAAGGGCAAGGAGTCAAATGGTCCAAAGCATCTCAGCCTCACTCTCTGACAGACTTCACCCTTCAACTCCCCACCGCCCCCCACCCCCCCCACCACCACCACCTTTTCATAGGGATCCATCTGGTCAATACACACACACAACATAGGCTCATGGATTGCTTTAGCTCTGCAGGAAGCACAGGTGACCCAACTGTTTGGAACCATAGGGGTGATGTAAATCAGGTTTAAGAGCAGCCTGGGAGGACAATGCAATCAATAGGCTTGGTGAGGCGAGAGTAAGATGAAGTGATCAATTATGCAAGGATCGGGCAGGCCGAGGTGCAAGGTATTTACTCACAGCAGGTCGGGTTTCATTAAGTCAGAATTAGCCATCCCAAGGCCGACAATTATATCCCTCAAATAGAACGTAGCCCAAAGTTCAACACTTCATCTCATTGCCCGATCTACATCAATAAGAAGGCCCCAGGCTGACTGACACACAAAGATTTTATTTTACGCCTTATTTTGAATGCACCCCACCTTTGACTCTTCCATTCAAAACTGCAGCCATTTTTTTTAATAAACCAAGTGACAAGAGACAAGGTGTACAATCAGGATTCAGTTAATAATCATAATAATGATAATAATCTTTGCATTTGATATAGCACCTGATCAAGTCTTTGAGACGTCTCAAAGCGTTTCATAGAATAAAGTGGTTTGACTGTATATTTTGTGGGTGAAACACAGCAGCCAATTGTGCACAGCAGCATCCCCCACAAACATTGGATTGAGTGACCAAATTATTAATATTATTATTCATTTATTTATTTTAAAGTAGTTATTACCTTTGGAAATGCGATTTGCCTATTGATTAACAACCAGGTTCCTATTTACTGCTAGGTAATGATAATCCTTACATTTGATAGCACTTTTCACATCTTCTAGATGTCTCAAAGCACTTCGTCCGAATATACACTAAAGTGAATTGACTGTGTATATATATATATATATTGAGGGATTATTATTAGGCATCTGGAGTAAGGAAACTTGCCCAAGATTTCACTGGAATTGAACCCAGGTCTCTCGCTTGTACGGCAAATGCTCTAACCACTGAGCTACAGGACTCCACATACTCCACAAATCCATAGGTAAACAGATATGTGAAGTAAGGAAACGTTTTGCCGTCTCCGGGAACGGAACCCAGGTTCTCACGCTTGCAAGGATTATTATTATTATTTTTATTATTATTATTATAAATCCAAATGGCATATAATCTCTAGGATATGATTCCACAGTAACTGTCTGAACAATAAACTATGCCTGAAAGCTAGAGTTAATACTTACCTAAGAAATACTGAGGTATCACAAATCCGAGTCTCTCTACAACCTGGAGTGTATTTTTGCTTAAACAATGTAGTTTAGATTTATATATTTTTAACATTTTTAAAAAGTCATAATTTGGGGGGTACTTATAAAGGAATAATATTTAGATGCTTCCCAAATGAAAATGTCCTGATTTAACGTGGGCATTTACTTGTAACTTGTAATTAGTTTCATGCACAAAATGGGACCACCCAAATAAAGTTGTAACCGCTAGCCTTCCATGTTTTGCCTTTGCTGAAAATCAAAGCTAAACCCTAAATTAAGCCACAACCTGGAAGGTCCCAGTTCAAGCATTAAAAACAGCTCCATTCCTACCTGACCCACTGCCTACATTTTGTATCTTCTAACGGTTTCTCCTCAAACCCCCGCACAGTTTTTCATGGCGTCCCCCAGGGCTCTGTCCTTGGCCTCCTGCTTTACACCATTTACACGCTCCCTCTGGGCGATGTCATCCGCAAACATGGGGTAAACTTCCACATGTATGTGGACGACACCCAACTATACCTCTCAGCCTCATCCCTCAACCCCCAGACCATCAATGTTCTGACAGCATGTCTGTCCGACATCGAGTCCTGGACGAGGGATAACTTCCTCCAATTGAACGTAAGCAAGACCGAGGCCCTCCTGATTGGCTCAAGCCAGCGCCTCCACACATCGGGTGCTGCCAGCCTCAACATCCAAGGCTGCACTCTCCACCTCACAAAGCCAGTCAGGAACCTCGGCATCACGTTCGACCCCAAACTCTCCTTCCTCCCCCACATCAGTGCCTTGACCGGCACCGCTTATTTCCACCTACGCAATATTGCCAGGCTCCGCAACTATCTCACCCCCCGCGCTGCCGAAACACTCGTGCACGCGTACATCACCCCACGGCTGGACTATGGAAACCCTCTCCTCGTCGGCCTCCCCAGCTCCCCCATTCACAGGCTGCAGGTCATCCAAAATTCTGCAGCCCGTGTCCTATCCCGCACCCGCCTCCGTGACCACATAACCCCCACCCTCGACCCGTCTCCACTGGCTCCCCATCCCCCAGAGGATCGAGTTCAAGTTCCTTGTCCTCGTTTTCAAGGCCTTACACGGCCTTGCCCCACCCTATTTATCCGATTTACTCTCCCCCTATAAGCCCACCCGGACCCTCCGTTCAACAGGACTTGGTTTGCTCCAAGTCCCCCGCCCGAACCACCCCACTATCGGAGGCCAGGCCTTCAACTTCTCCACTCCCACTCCCTCCGCCTTGTTTCTTCCCTTTCCTCTTTCAAGGCCGGTCTGAAGATTTTCCTTTTCGACCGTGCCTTTTGTTCCCCCCCTAATTCTTTGACCTCCCCCACGTTTTTTACCCCTTCCCGAACACTCCCCTCCCAGCTCGGGTCACACGCCTCTTGTGCAGCGCCTTGGGACGTCCTCCCGACGTGAAAGGCGCTCTATAAGTTTAATTTGTTGTTGTTGTTGTTGTAGCTGACATTGCTTATTTTCTGCAAATGAACATCGCTTCCAAATCTTCAGTTTCCCACCACAGCCAATTAATTACGAACACGCAGTCCACACACGGCAGTCCCTGCAAAGCCATTCGAGAACTTTACCAAATAATCAGAATTTCACGCAAAATCTACTGCAAAATCCTGCGCCACCTGTAATGTTAATTTTCTTGGGATTTTTACTGACTCCACAGTAGGGTCTGTCGATAGGGAAATTTTCCGATTTTGATATATCAACGGGCTCATATTGAGATATACTGATAAATCGATATTTTCGGGGTTTTCGTACTACGCATGCGCGCGCGTTCGGAGGTGCGCGCGCATTCGGGGCCTATCTCCTCAGGGGCCAATTAGGGACCTAGGAGGAAATCTCATTGTGGAGGCAGAGGGCATGGCTGATGTACTGAATGAGTACTTCGCCTCTGTCTTCACAAAAGAAAAGGATACAGCCAATGCCATGGTATTGGAGGAGAGGGTAGGAGAAATGGATAGAATAATTATAACCAGAGAGGAAGTGCTAAAAAGGTTGACGTCACTCAAGGTGGATAAGTCACCTGGTCCGGATGGGATGCACCCTAGGTTACTAAGGGAGGCACGGGAGCAAATAGCAGGGACTCTGGCCACGATCTTTCAATCTTCCTTGGACACAGGGGTCGTGCCAGAGGACTGGAGGATAGCTAATGTTACTCCCTTGTATAAAAAGGTGCAGAAGGACAAGCCTGGTAACTACAGACCAGTCAGTCTAACGTCGGTAGTGGGCAAACTTCTAGAGTCCATAATCAGGGACAAGGTAGATCTTCACTTCGAAAGATATAGGCTAATAAAGGACAGTCAACATGGATTTGTTAAAGGCAAATCTTGCCTTACAAATCTGATAGAATTTTTTGATGAGGTAACGGAATGGGTGGATAATGGTAGCGCAGTTGATGTAGTTTACATGGACTTTCAAAAGGCATTTGACAAAGTGCCACATGAGAGACTTAAGTTAGGGAGAATAGTAAATAGTGAGGAGGATAGTAGCCATCTGCAAGAGGATATAGACAAATTGGTAAAGTGGGCAGACACATGGCAGATGAAGTTTAATGCAGAGAAGTGTGAGGTGATGCATTTTGGGAGAAGAAATGAAGGGAGGCAATATAGGCTAGATAGTAAAATTTTAAATGGTGTGAAGGAACAGAGAGACCTGGGGATTTGTGTTAGTGACTCGTTGAAGGTGGCAGGACAGGTAGACAAGGCTGTTAAGAAGGCATATGGGATACTAGGCTTTATAAATAGGGGTATAGAGTACAAAAGTCAGGAAGTGCTGACTAACCTCTATAAGACTTTGGTGAGGCCTCAGCTGGAATACTGTGTTCAATTCTGGTCACCACACTACAGAAAGGATGTGAAGACTTTGGAAAGGGTACAAAGAAGATTTACTAGGATGGTGCCAGGATTGAGGGACTTCAGCTATGAGGAGAGGCTAGATAGGCTAGGGTTATTCTCTCTGGAGCAGAGAAGATTGAGGGGAGACCTAATAGAGGTTTATAAGATCATGAGGGGTTTCGACAGGGCAAATAGAGAAAAACTATTTCCACTCGTGGGCGAATCTGTGACTCGTGGTCACAGATTTAAAATAGTTTCAAGGCGAAGTAGAGGGGAGCTGAGGAGAATTTTTTTCACTCAGCGAGTTGTTCGAATCTGGAATGCATTGCCTGAAAAGGTGGTGAAGGCTGATTCGATAACAACTTTTAAAAGGGAATTAGATCTTTATTTAGGGAGAACAGGTCTATTAGGCTATGGGGAGCGGGCAGGGCAGTAGGATTGAATCGCTCTTTTCAAAGACTACATGGGCCGAATGGCCTCCTTTTGTGCCGTAAAATTCTATGAATCTATGAGTAAATATCCCTCTCTCTCTCTCTATGTCTCTCACACTCACTCTCTCCATCTCTGTATTTTTCTGTCTGTATCTCTCTCCTCTCTCACATCCCCCATCTATCTATCTATCTATCTATCTATCTATCTATCTATCTATCTATCTATCTATCTATCTATCTATCTATCTATCTATCTATCTATCTATCTATCTATCTATCTACCTATCTATCTATCTATCTACCCATCTATCTATCTATCTACCCATCTATCTATCTATCTACCCATCTATCTATCTATCTACCCATCTATCTATCTATCTACCCATCTATCTATCTATCTACCCATCTATCTATCTATCTACCCATCTATCTATCTATCTACCCATCTATCTATCTATCTACCCATCTATCTATCTATCTACCCATCTATCTATCTATCTACCCATCTATCTATCTATCTACCCATCTATCTATCTATCTACCCATCTATCTATCTATCTACCCATCTATCTATCTATCTACCCATCTATCTATCTATCTACCCATCTATCTATCTATCTACCCATCTATCTATCTATCTACCCATCTATCTATCTATCTACCCATCTATCTATCTATCTACCCATCTATCTATCTATCTACCCATCTATCTATCTATCTACCCATCTATCTATCTATCTACCCATCTATCTATCTATCTACCCATCTATCTATCTATCTACCCATCTATCTATCTATCTACCCATCTATCTATCTATCTACCCATCTATCTATCTATCTACCCATCTATCTATCTATCTACCCATCTATCTATCTATCTACCTACCCATCTATCTATCTATCTACCCATCTATCTATCTATCTACCCATCTATCTATCTATCTACCCATCTATCTATCTATCTACCCATCTATCTATCTATCTACCCATCTATCTATCTATCTATCTACCTATCTATCTATCTATCTACCCATCTATCTATCTATCTACCCATCTATCTATCTATCTACCCATCTATCTATCTATCTACCCATCTATCTATCTATCTACCCATCTATCTATCTATCTACCCATCTATCTATCTATCTACCCATCTATCTATCTATCTACCCATCTATCTATCTATCTACCCATCTATCTATCTATCTACCCATCTATCTATCTATCTACCCATCTATCTATCTATCTACCCATCTATCTATCTATCTACCCATCTATCTATCTATCTACCCATCTATCTATCTATCTACCCATCTATCTATCTATCTACCCATCTATCTATCTATCTACCCATCTATCTATCTATCTACCCATCTATCTATCTATCTACCCATCTATCTATCTATCTACCCATCTATCTATCTATCTACCCATCTATCTATCTATCTACCCATCTATCTATCTATCTACCCATCTATCTATCTATCTACCCATCTATCTATCTATCTACCCATCTATCTATCTATCTACCCATCTATCTATCTATCTACCCATCTATCTATCTATCTACCCATCTATCTATCTATCTACCCATCTATCTATCTATCTACCCATCTATCTATCTATCTACCCATCTATCTATCTATCTACCCATCTATCTATCTATCTACCCATCTATCTATCTATCTACCCATCTATCTATCTATCTACCCATCTATCTATCTATCTACCCATCTATCTATCTATCTACCCATCTATCTATCTATCTACCCATCTATCTATCTATCTACCCATCTATCTATCTATCTACCCATCTATCTATCTATCTACCCATCTATCTATCTATCTACCCATCTATCTATCTATCTACCCATCTATCTATCTATCTACCCATCTATCTATCTATCTACCCATCTATCTATCTATCTACCCATCTATCTATCTATCTACCCATCTATCTATCTATCTACCCATCTATCTATCTATCTACCCATCTATCTATCTATCTACCCATCTATCTATCTATCTACCCATCTATCTATCTATCTACCCATCTATCTATCTATCTACCCATCTATCTATCTATCTACCCATCTATCTATCTATCTACCCATCTATCTATCTATCTACCCATCTATCTATCTATCTACCCATCTATCTATCTATCTACCCATCTATCTATCTATCTACCCATCTATCTATCTATCTACCCATCTATCTATCTATCTACCCATCTATCTATCTATCTACCCATCTATCTATCTATCTACCCATCTATCTATCTATCTACCCATCTATCTATCTATCTATCTACCCATCTATCTATCTATCTACCCATCTATCTATCTATATATCTACCCATCTATCTATCTATATATCTACCCATCTATCTATCTATCTACCCATCTACCTATCTACCCATCTACCCATCTACCCATCTATCTACCCATCTATCTACCCATCTACCCATCTATCTACCCATCTATCTACCCATCTACCCATCTGTATATTATCACATCCCCCCCGTCTCCCCCTGCCCCCGTCTCTCCCCACCACCCCCCGTATCTCCCCACCCCCCACTGTCTCTCCCCCGCCACCGTCTCTCCCCCCTCCTCCCCATCTCTCTCCCCCCCACCGTCTCTCTCCCCGTCTCCCTCCCCCCCCGTCTCTCCCCCACCCATCTCTCTCCCCCCCACCCCACTGTCTCTCCCTCCCCCCAGCCTCTCTCCCCCTCCCCAGTCTCTCCCCCGTCTCTCCCCCCTCCCACCCCCCGTCTCTCTCCCCCCCCCCCCCCCACCCCTTGCATACCTGTATATTGTATTCGAGGACTAGGAATACAATATGGCGGCTTGCAACTCGGTCTGTGCATTGTGTATAGAGATGAGCATTCTGGGTCTTGTAGTTCAGTGCGCGCGCATTCTGATTTTTTTTCGATATATCGTCTTTACCGGACCCTACTCCACAGTCAATTTTCCTATTTGGAATATTTCTTGCTCCACTTTGTTACAAACTCTCATTTGCTTCTCAGGCACAGCCCGTCTGATACACCCTTTTGTAAGAATTAAGAGCATAGAACGCTGAATTAAACATCGCTAAAATATATTTATGTGAACCCCTGTGTGTTCTATAATAAAATAATAATCCTCGCATTTGATCTAGCGCCTTATCATGTCTTCGAGACGTCTCAAAGTGCTTCTCAGAATATACTGTAAAGTGAATGTATACTTTGCGAAATGCAGCAGCCAACTGCGCACAGCAATGTTTCACAAACAATCGTGGATTGAGTGATCCAAATTATTATTTTTTTAAAAGAGATTATTACCCCCAGGAAAAGGGATCTGCCAATCGCCTAACAACAGGGTTTCTACTTACTGCTCGACAAATGGAGGCGTGCGTGTGGAGTAAGGAAAGTTGCCTAATGTTTCGTCCTGCCTGGGAATCGAACCCAGGTCCTTTCGCTTGCGATGCGAGTAATAATAATCTACCCACTAAGAATTAAGAGTGATGCACGCTTTGCAAGAATTAAAAGCATAGAGTGCTGAATTAAAGCGCTCTGAGACGCCGTCCGCCGTGGAGGGCGCTATATAAATCAAAGTTGTTGCTGAATTAAACATCACTAAAATATGGTTAGAAAGTGGTTCCCCTCGACACAGTGGTGCTTGCTTGGGTCAAAATTGTAAATATTCTGGTTGCGATGACAGAATTTCCCAGAATAAGACGTATTGTTATTATGTTAACCGTGGGATAAGTTTATTGAGCCAATCAATGTTAAATTCGGTCTCTAATGACACTACATCCTGCACCAAGCAGGAAGCACACCACCCAAGTCACCTTGTTGTTCTACTCTAACACATAATAGCATCACAGCAGTAAACTAAATGGATTGGTCGCAATAAAGAGAGCAGTCACTGTCCCGCGCTTTGCCTCTTGCGCTGTTCTTCAGCCAGACACAACATAGAAGACACACGCACACACACCATGAGATTAACAATTAATAAATGATATTACATTGTCTGCAATTTGGGCAAACACGGATATACTATTTGAAGCTTTCAAAGCCCTTTCTTTCATAACACTGACTGCAATGATATTCCATCAACCTACAAAGACATTAGTATTCGACACAATGTGTGTGCGCGTATGTGTGTGCACACTACAAATGTAATTGATTTCAGATGTTCAGATGTAATTGATTCATCAACAACAAGTTAACAGCAAATTACATTTGTATAGAGCGCCTTTCCCGTCAGGAAGAGGTCCCAAGGCGCTGATTCCTCGAATACCTCAATGTGAAGAATCTACTGCGATCCTCAAAGTGTTGAGTGAATGTTTGTTAAGAGATTTCCTGGCTCGGTACTTTGCGAACACTCTTGCCTCTATGTTGGAGGTTTGTGGGCTTCTTTGAGACCTCAACATTGGGACCTCAACTCATAGCCTTACTCCCCTGTGCAGCGCTGGGAGACACTGCTTTGTTGGAAGTTCTGCAATTTGGACTACAACAACAACTTGCATTTATATATCAACAACAACAGCTTTGATTTATATAGCGCCCTCCACGCCAGAGGGCATCTCAAAGCGTTTCACAATAGTAGATCGCGGGACCGAGCCAGGGGCAGGGGGAGAAAGGTGACCAAAGGTGAGGTCGAAGAGAAAGATCTTTAGCTGAGACCTGAAACTGGGAAGAGAGGGGGCGAAGTGAAGGGAGTGAGGGAGTTCCAGAGCCTTGGGGTGTAGTGGCTGAAGGCACGGCCACCGAGGATGGAGCGGAGGATTCGGGGGGACATGGAGGAGTGCCCCTTACGCTGAGTAGAATCCCAGACAACACCTTAAAAGGATGTCCCTTCTGCCTGTTCTTCAGATGGGCATTAAAAATCCATTGCCACACTTCGAAAAGAGAAGGGGATTTTCGTTATCTTCCGGATACAATCAATCTTTCACCATGTGCTGTTTGTAGGACTTTGACCTGCCTAACACGGCTTCATGTTTGCCAACAAAGAAAGTCACTGCAATTAACCTCACACCACTAATACTGTAAAATGTGCTTCAATGTGATGAAGTGCTATAAAATTTGATGTCTTTCCTAAATGTTTCATCAGAGGCACTTCCCTTTAAGGCCTTGGCAGACATCCAGCTCAGACTCAGTCAGCAGCCAACACGGTGTTTGTTTTCCAAAGTGCACCATATAATTAGACCCAAGGCGAGGTTGTGGGGGTGATAAATGTGGAGTCTGGATATGTTTTTTTCTCTCTCAAACTATTGATCTGCAATGGGAAGATATCAAAAAGATCTCTGGGCTAGAAAGCATCCATTTACTTATGTTTATCTAGCAGGGAATCAGGAACCTGCTGGTTAGTCAATTGGCGGATTGCTTTCCAAGGGTAAAAAAAATCACTCCAATCAAATCCAATCCACGACTGTTTGTGGGACGCTGCTGTGCGCAATTGGCTGCCTCATCTCGCCCATAAAATACAGTCAATCCACTTTACAGTGTGCTCTGTGCAACGCTGCGAGATGTCTCAGTGACACGCTATATGTCTCAAATCGCTATATCTGCTGTGCGCAATTAGCTGCCACGTTTTGCCCACAAAATTGCCTTTACAGTATAGTCTACTCCCACTCCTAATGTTCTTATTATTATCCATGCGCACAGCAAAAAATTAATAAAATGACCCATCACTAGAACATACATCATGGAGATTCTTGTGGATGGAGACACACAACTTAGAGTTAGCTGGACAACCTTAGGAGCATTTCAAGGGCTGTCCAGCTATTGCTGTACAATTGTAATTTTGTTGTTGTTGATGTTGTATAGCAGGGACCTGTTCAATATCTTCCCAGTTCTATTGGAGCTTCTGGGGTTGAGAGACAGACGTACAGAATACAATACCACATCCCTGTGTTGTGTGTCTGCTGCAAATTATTATATTGGTAAGTTTTAAAACTAAAGGACACCAAAGGATAAGATGCAAAAGACAGATTCTCCAAACCTCCACTGGTGCTGCACTTTGGCTGGTTACATCAGCAGAAAACCAACCCCATAATCTATGACCCTCGTAAACTGCATTGTTAAAAGTTTCACTGTAATGACTTTGCCCTGTAATTAACACCAGTTCCGAAAGCAGACAATCTGCAATTGAGTAAAAACCCTTTATCTTCGTTCTACGAATTGTGGAAATACGTAGGAGTCGAGCTCAGTTACTGACACTCTCTCGCCCTCAAGAGCCGGAAGGTACTGGGGAAGTCTGAACTCAAATAGTCTAAGATAATACTTCAGTGCTATGCTGGGGGACATCAAGATATGTGGACCTTCAGATGAGACGTTAAACCGACACTCCATCTTCCTGTTCAGGTGAAAGTTAAAGATCTCACAGCACTATTGATCCACAAAATATACAGTCAATTCATTCAACTGTGTATTCTGTGAAGCACGTGGAGACGTCTAGGATGGCGTGATAAGTCGTTATTATCAAATGCAAGAAATATTTATTCGATTATAGTATTCAAAAGGAGAAGGGAGTTCCTCTCTGTGTGCCCTGGCCAACAATCCGCCCCCAAACACAATTGTTCACTTCACACCAATAATAATAACAACAATTATTATTATCTAATCATCTTTTGATATAGCACCTTACCAGATCTTTGGGACGTATCAATGGCTGTTTGTGAATCGTTGCTGTGTATAAATTGGCTACTGCGATCATCTACAAAATACACACAGTCACTCCACTTAATAGTGGGGTGACTGTGTGGAATGCTTCACTTCCATCCTGTGAAGCACTTTGAGACCTCTTCTCAACAACAACAACTTTGATGTATATATAGCGCCCTCTACGCCAGTCGGCGTCTCAAAGCGCTTCACAATAACGTTTTTTTTCAGCGGCTTTTGGGGCAAAATATTGCTGGAGACAGGCGATCAATCGGGAGGTGGGAAAAAAGCAGTGCTGGTGAGGGGATCGGATGTGGGGGGAGGAAGAACAGTTGGGGGGTCGAATCTGGCTCCTCAAACATGAAAGGCACAATATCAAATGAAATGATTATTCTTTATTTAATCAATTCACTTACTAGTTTTGATTACTAGTGGAGCTCCTGTGGCTCAATGGTAAGAGCACTAGTCTTGCAAGCTGGGGAGACCAAGCTGGGGAGACCTGTGTTCGAATCCAGGCAGGTCAGGGTGAAACCTTGGGCAAGTTTCCTTACTCCACACACCTAATAATAATCCCTCCTAAAAAACCACAATAATAAAATTGGTCATTTCAATCCCCGACTGTTTGTGGGGACCTGGTAGCAAACGGTTCCACCCTTGATTCTGTTGCTGGCTGATGTGGAATCCATCAAGTAATGTAAACAGGGCTGTGTCTCCAGCACCTGGAACCCTAAGGCACTATTGCAGAATTGCTGTTTGAAGTGGTTTGCAGCCAAGCTTGATTTTTAACAATGTCGTAATAATAATAATAATTCTTGCAGTTTGATAATAACGACTTTTCACGTCTTCTAGACGTCTCAATGCGCTTCACAGAATATACTGTACTGTAAAGTGAATTGACTGTATTTGTGGGCGAAACGCAACAGTCAATCGTGCACTGAAGTGTCCCACAAACAGTCGTGGATTGAGTGACCAAATTATTATTATTATTTTTTGAAGGAATTATTCCCCCCCCCCCCATGGGAAAAAGCACACTAACTCCTCAGCTACAGGACTCCACTTTCACAAGTCTTGGAATCGCCTCAAAGTGCGACAGAGAATATACAGTAAAGTGGACTGTCTGCACATCTCGTGGTATATCTGTTGGAAGCGCTTTGAGAATTTCCCCGAAGACACGATAAGCTAAAATCAATTGCAAAGATTATAAACACAGTGCATCACAAGTGATACAAGCGAACAATGATGTGGGTGCACTGATAGTCCTTCCAACATGACATTAATCCCATGAATCCAAACTTCTGTTTGCTTGTTCAGCTGAACGTTTAAAGTCCCACAACACTGGCTGAAAAAAAAAGGGAATTTCTCTGGATACCCTAGCCAACAATCCATCAGCTAAATATTAGTCATTCATTTCATGATACTATACTAGTTTGCAAGCGACTATTTTGTGAAAATCAGCTGCCACATCAGCCTATAAATCATCCCTGCACTTTACAGAAACTGCTGTCAAACACATTGAGAAAGGTGCTATGTTGTCAAAAATACAAAGATTATTTATTATCTTAATATTCCAAATGTCCATAAACGTGTTTGATTGACTTGATACTAGAGAAACACAAACACCAACACACTTCCACTGTCTGCAGAGCCAACGGTTACACAGCAAACGCTTTGTGAGGCAAACATTTCTCTGAACAAGACTACCAGCTGCAACTAAGCGACTTAACGTTTTGCCCACACAATATACAGTCAATTCACTTTTGCAAGTATATTCTGTGAAGCGCTTCATGAGACAGTCTAGAAGACGTGAAAAGTTTTATATCAAATGCAAGGATTATTATTATATTAACTTTGGTTTACAGGGGTTAACAGGAGCTGTGTGCCTGAACCCAGTGACTGCTCTGCCCTTCCAGGTCCTGTTGATGAGTCAGGCTGGGCTGTGTTGTCACCAGCAGTGAGATCCCTGGGATACTGTGGACCCGCCTGGCTCAGGAACCGAACTAGAGACCGTCACAGAGGCCTGGCTGGATCTTCACGTTCCATTGCCAGGCAGGTCACATTAGGGCCAGTTCAGCTCCAAGAAAACCCCGCTTACCAACTCCCCCCAAAGAAGGATAGTCACTTGTTGATCGTAAGACATTCGACAGGTGTGGGTTTGAGCCTCACTGGGTGGATGGTAGATTTTCTGGACAGCAGACAAGCTGAATTTTAAGTTGATGACTTTTCACTCTCCTCATGAATATAATACAATAAAAAAAGATCACGTGTGTATAGTACCTTTCACTTCGGGAGGATGTCCCAATGCCACTGAACTGCTGACCTGAACAAAAGTATTGTTTGGAGAGGGGATTTGATGTCCAGGCTGACTCCCAGAGAGAGAGAACTGGTGAAAAAGAGGAAACTAATAATAATAATAGTTTCATTTAATATAACACCTTATTATGTCTTCTAGACGTCTCAAAGAGCTTCATGGAATAAACTGTAAAGCATCTACATTTTGCGGGCGAAACGGGCTGCCAATTGCACACAGCAGTATCCCACAAACAGTCATGGATTGAATGTCCAAATTATTATGATATTTATTTATTTTTAAGGGATTATTACCCCCTGGAAAAGCGATCCGCCAGTCGACTAACAACTGGGTTCCTTCTTACTGCTAGATGAACAGAGGAGTGTGGAGTAAGGAAACTTGTCCTACCTGGGATCCAAACCCAAGTCCTCTCACTGACGAGGCAAGTGCTTTGTAACCACTGAGCTACAGATCTCCACACATCAGTGATCAATAAACCAACTCTATTCTCCAATTCCCAAACAATCCCTTTGACCTCAACATTGCCTCGACCACAAAGCAGAAGAGTTGCATTGAGCTGGAACTCACATCTGCTGCAAATCTCCCAAGCTTCTCCTCTTACGGAAATGAAAACTTCACTGAAGTAACAGTGTGGTAATTGAACAAGAAGACTCCATTTCAGCATGGATCACTTTTACTCAAACTGAAGTGGAAGCCAAACTTTGATTTCCAAAGGGTAATTCAATTGTAAATACAGTTTATTTTGTCCAGGATTTTTTTTTTCCTCTCTCCGAAGAAAAAAGGATTTGGAAACCCAAATGTTCAAAACTGTTCATATTTAATGGCTGCACAAGTTGAATTTAGCACACCTTTGAAACTACAACTGTAGAGTCTTGTAGCTCAGTGGTTGGAGCATTCGTCTCATAAGCGAGAGACCAAGGTTCAATTCCAGGCAGGTCAGGATGAAACCTTGGACAAGTTTCCTTAATCCACATGCCTGATAATAATCCCTAAAAAAAAATCAATAATACATTGGTCATTTCAATCCACGACTGTTTGTGGGACACTGCGCAATAACCAGAGAGGAAGTTCTAAAAAGGTTGACGTCACTCAAGGTGGATAAGTCACCTGGTCCGGATGGGATGCACCCTAGGTTACTAAGGGAGGCACGGGAGCAAATAGCAGGGACTCTGGCCACGATCTTTCAATCTTCCTTGGACACAGGGGTCGTGCCAGAGGACTGGAGGATAGCTAATGTTACTCCCTTGTATAAAAAGGGGCAGAAGGACAAGCCTGGTAACTACAGACCAGTCAGTCTAACGTCGGTAGTGGGCAAACTTCTAGAGTCCATAATCAGGGACAAGGTAGATCTTCACTTAGAAAGATATAGGCTAATAAAGGACAGTCAACGTGGATTTGTTAAAGGCAAATCTTGCCTTACAAATCTGATAGAATTTTTTGATGAGGTAACGGAATGGGTGGATAATGGTAGCGCAGTTGATGTAGTTTACATGGACTTTCAAAAGGCATTTGACAAAGTGCCACTTGAGAGACTTATTAGGAAATTAAAGGCCCATGGCGTAAAAGGGACAGTGGCAACGTGGATCCACAACTGGCTGCGAGACAGAAAGCAGAGAGTTGTAGTGAGCGGCTGTTTTTCAGATTGGAGGGAAGTGAGCAGTGCTGTGCCACAGGGATCAGTTTTGGGACCATTGCTCTTTGTAATCTACATCAATGATCTGGACTTGGGTGTACGGAGTACAGTTTCCAAGTTTGCAGATGACACTAAGTTAGGGAGAATAGTAAATAGTGAGGAGGATAGTAGCCATCTGCAAGAGGATATAGACAAATTGGTAAAGTGGGCAGACACATGGCAGATGAAGTTTAATGCAGAGAAGTGTGAGGTGATGCATTTTGGGAGAAGAAATGAAGGGAGGCAATATAGGCTAGATAGTAAAATTTTAAATGGTGTGAAGGAACAGAGAGACCTGGGGATTTGTGTTAGTGACTCGTTGAAGGTGGCAGGACAGGTAGACAAGGCTGTTAAGAAGGCATATGCGATACTAGGCTTTCTAAATAGGGGTATAGATTACAAAAGTCAGGAAGTGCTGACTAACCTCTATAAGACTTTGGTGAGGCCTCAGCTGGAATACTGTGTTCAATTCTGGTCACCACACTACAGAAAGGATGTGAAGACTTTGGAAAGGGTACAAAGAAGATTTACTAGGATGGTGCCAGGATTGAGGGACTTCAGCTATGAGGAGAGGCTAGATAGGCTAGGGTTATTCTCTCTGGAGCAGAGAAGATTGAGGGGAGACCTAATAGAGGTTTATAAGATCATGAGGGGTTTCGACAGGGCAAATAGAGAAAAACTATTTCCACTCGTGGGCGAATCTGTGACTCGTGGTCACAGATTTAAAATAGTTTCAAGGCGAAGTAGAGGGGAGCTGAGGAGAATTTTTTTCACTCAGCGAGTTGTTCGAATCTGGAATGCATTGCCTGAAAAGGTGGTGGAGGCTGATTCGATAACAACTTTTAAAAGGGAATTAGATCTTTATTTAGGGAGAACAGGTCTATTAGGCTATGGAGAGTGGGCAGGGCAGTGGGATTGAATCGCTCTTTTCAAAGAGCCGCACAGACTAGATGGGCCGAATGGCCTCCTTTTGTGCCGTAAAATTCTATGAATCTAAATCTATGAATTGGCTTCCACGTTTCACCCATAAGATATATAGTCAATTCACTTTAAAATATATTCTGTGAAGTGCTTTGAGACGTCTGGAAGACATGAAAAGCGCTATATCAAAATGCAATGATTATTATTATTATTATTGCAAGACTGAAGCCCTGCAATTGATATAGTGCCTCATCAGGTCTTCAAGACATCTCAACACATTTCACAACATAAAGTGAATTGGCTGTACATTTTGAGGGTGAAACCCGGCAGCACACAACGGTGTCCCACAAACATTCAAACATGGATTAAGTGACCAATATTTTATCAAAAAATGGATTATTATCCCAGGAAAGGGATTTGCCAATCAACTAACAGCCAGGATCCTACTTACTGCTAGGTAAACAGAGGAGTGTGGAATACTCTCCTAAGGTTTCGCCCTCCCTGGAAATCACAGCCAGGGCCTTTCACTTGTGAGGCAAGTGCTCTAACCTCTAAACTACAGGACTCCAGGTAGAAAACTGCAGCAGCCAATTTGGTACATAGCAAATGTCTCCACAAACAGCCAGCGCAAATGAAGAATTTGATCTTGGAATGTCTGTCGGACACGCCACCTGAGCCATTAATGGATACGTGCCTGTTGTTAAAACGTCAGAAAATATGCAGTTCTACTGGGTACTTTGTCTCACGGAAAGGTTTCTTTCCCAAATGGGCAAAAAGGTATCCAGAAATGTACGGCAGCTGAATGGAACAATAAGACTCCATTGTGTGGTTGAGGACTGGAAAATGTGGAATGCACCTTTTCATCTGTGTTTTGGGAGCCGCAAGGGGAGCAAACTGCCTGTAATTTCTGAAGCAATTTTTCATGGCGCCCCCCACCCCCACCCATTAAACAGGGTGGTAACAAGATTTCACGGCCCGTAGCCACCCAGCCCAGCCCATAACTTGGGACTTGGGAGGCCAAGGTCAATATGAAATGGGAGAAATAAGAATCAGGTCAACAAACGCTGCTTTGACTGCGGTGGAGATGGCACAACAAAAACACGTTCAGCAAACCTCCTCTCTCCCCCCACCCCCACCCACCCCCCTCCCCCCCCGCTCAGCATTGTGTATTTAGAAGAATAAAGTGCACAGGGCAGTATGTGGGAGTTTTTAATCCTATTCTAGGTTTATTCACTATCTTGACTTCTTGCCAACCAAATTTGGTGAGCACCTTTAAAGGCTCTTGCATCAAACTTGCATTTGATATTGCGCCTTATCACGTCTTTGAATCCTCTCAAATCCTCATTCACTGAATATACAGTGAATTGACTGTATATTCTGTGGGTGAAACGCAGTGACCAATGGCGCCCAGCAGGGTCCCCTCAGACAGTTATTTGCGATTGACTATACCCCCGGCTTGACTACGCCACTCCCTGCTCAATGGACTTTCCAACTCTTCCTTCAGAACTCTGCCATCTTTTATCTTGGACCTCTAGGAAGTTGAAGGAATGATTCCCTCCCTCCCTCCCTCCCTCCCTCCCTCCCTCCCTCCCTCCCTCCCTCCCTCCCTCCCTCCCTCCCTCCCTCCCTCCCTCCCTCCCTCCCTCCCTCCCTCCCTCCCTCCCTCCCTCCCATGGATAGTTCAACAAAGTCACCCCCAACCCCCCCCCCCCCCCCCCCGTCCTCCCCCACCCTCATCATCATGCTCTACCATGGCCAAATAGTCTGGAATGGTCCCCTGTGAGAGGGCACTGTATAAATGCAAGTTGTTGTTGTCACTGCAGTGAAAATAGTCGAGTCTCCATTAGGGTCCGTCGATATGGAAATTTTCCGATTTAGATATATCGATGGGCTCATATCGAGATATACCGAAATATTGATATTTTTGGTTTTTTCGTACTGCGCATGCGGCGCGCGCATTCGGAGTGAGTGCGCGTTCCAGGTGCGCTCGCATTCGGGGTGAGCGCGCATTCGGGGCCTATCTCCTCAGGAGGTAAATATCTTTCTCTCTCTGTGTCTCTCACTCTCTCCATCTCTGTGTTTTTCTGTCTGTGTGTCTCTCTCACATCACCCACATCTCTATCTGTATATTATCACATCCACCCTGTCTCTCTCCCCCTCACTCCCCCCCCCCCCAGCCGTCTCTCTCCCTCTCACCCCACCCCCCCAGCCGTCTCTCCTCACCCCCAAACCCCAGCCATCTCTCTCCCCCTCCAGCCGTCTCTCTCCCCCTCCCCCACCCAGCCGTCTCTCTCCCCCTCCCCCGCCCCCCCAGCCGTCTCTCTCCCCCTCACCCCCCCTCAGCCGTCTCTCTCCCCCTTACCTCCCCCAGCCGTCTCTCTCCCCCTCACCGCCCCCCCAGCCGTCTCTCTTCCCCTCACCGCCCCCCAGCCGTCTCTCTCCCCCTCCCCCCAGCCGTTTCTCTCCCCCTCACCCCCCCCCCCAAGCCATCTCTCTCCCCCTCACCACCACCCCACCCCCCCCAGCCGTCTCTCTCCCCCCCACCCGTTGCATACCTGTATATTGTATTTGAGGACTATGAATACAATATGGCGGCTTTGCACCTCGGTCTGTGCATTGTGTATAGAGATGAGCATTCTGGGTCTTGTAGTTCAGTGTGCGGCATTCCGATTTTTACCTCGATATATCGATATTTCGATATATCGAGATTTTTAAAATGCCTATATCGGCGTATCGATATGAAAATTATATTGGGTTTTAGCGATATATCGATATATCGCCATACCCTAGTCTCCACAGTAACTCCATGACAGTAATAACTATTTCTCTGAAGTATTTATTTTCCTCCCACTGAGGAAATACTAATACAATACTGCTTTGTGCCCATTCGTTCGCTTATATGATTTCCCCCAAAAAGACCCCCCCCCAAAAAAACACACAAAAAAGGACAAACAAACACATAATTACAATTCCCTGTTTTCTTGAAGGAAAGGCATTTTGATCTCCAGAAAGGCACTACATAGCTAAAGATTAAACACCAGTTTAGAGAGTTTCCATACAGGATTTTAGGTACAAAAGAAACATTTTTTTTGAAAAACGTTGGGTTTGTACATTTCACATAAAAGGATGTCTGGAAGCACTTAAACCAAATGATGGGGAGTTTGCGCACAGCCGTGTGCCACAAACAGTCAAGGATCAAGTGACCAAATTCTTATTCATTTTTTCTTGTTGTTGAAAGGACTAGTACTCTCGGTATAGTGATACGTCGATTAATAACCAGGTTCCTACTTCCTGCCAGGTAACCCAGAGGTGCGTATAGTAAGGAAAGAAGGAGGAGGGAATAAAACACATTGACCGGGAGATAATACTGCATAGACTGTACATTTGGGGTTTAAAGGCAGGAGAGAGAGAGCGTGTGGATGTGGAAGTAATTGAGAGGAAGTGAGGCAACATTTCTGGAAGAACATCCCAGAGAAGATTTTAGCCGACAAACTAGAAGCGGAAAATAGTTCTGGGTTAGTTGCGACAACAACTCACCATCAAAAGCAACAACAACTTGTATTTATATTGCACCCTTTGCAAGGGGTAGTCCCAGAGCACAAATACACTAACCCCAAACTTCCATAAATATTGTGCTCTGTCGTGCTTTGCGTACAACTGTATTTCTCACTGTGCAATGTGTATAATTGTGTGGATGTGCTCTGCCTATAACGGTTTCTCATTGTGCTCTCCTGTCCTCTGTGTGTGTGTGTGTAGCTGTCTACGAAAAATATTATGCTTGGCTATCAAACCCTTATGGATAAATGTAATTTTGTTGGTGTTGTTATTCTCAGACTCTGATAGCACTTGCAAGCACTGGATCCTGTAGCTCAGTGGTTAGAGCACTCGCCTCGCAAGCGGGAGGACCTGGGTTCGATTCTCTGGCAGATCAGGGCGAAACTTGGAGCAAGTTTCCTTTGTCCATACGCTGTTTAACTAGCCTACAATAGGAACCCGATTGTTCATCCCTTGGGACATCTTCCTGATGTGAAAGGCGTTACACAAGTGTAATTTTGTTGTTGTTAGTCGATTGGCGGATCACAAAGCCGCAGGAATCCGCATTGATTTTGGAGGAGTGAGGAATGAGCAGTTTCATCAGATTTGGAACCCAGAACCTTGTGGAACTTGTGGAAGAGCTATTCTGAATATTTAAAAAGACTAACCAACTAAAGTGACTGTAACTTCATACATTCGGGACATAAATATTAATAGTCGTGGCGTGCACAAAGGCAGGAAGAGAAGAATACTAGACCAGCCCAAAAGCAGTAGAATCAGTATATATTAAAAACAGTTTGAGGATGAGGTGGAGTTTTCCGACTGGGCATTTCTCCAGGAACCAGATTAAGACTTAGCCCCTACAAGGTCGGTGCACAATTACACACACACACACACACACACACAATTACAGTCAATTCAATTTAGAGTAGATTCTGTCAAGCGCTTTGGGACTCCTCAAAGATGTGATAAGGCGCTGTATCAAATGCAAGGATTATTATTATTATCATCTTTACCTTGCACATCAAGAGTAATCTGATCCATACCGATATATTCCTAGGTTTATAGATGTACAGGCACAATAATAATATTATGGAGGGTAACAATATTACTGAAAGATAGAATAGCTATTGGGTCAAGATACAGTAACATGATAGAAGGAAATTCTGGAGGTCATTTTCGATCAATTCCACCTTAAATAATACTGTAGTTAGGTCAGGGTACAAGGGATATGGGATGAGGGTAGAATCATAGAATCTTACGGCACAAAAGGAGGCCATTCGGCCCATCTAGTCTGTGCCGGCTCTTTGAAAAGAGCAACTCAATCCCACTGCCCACCTCTCTCCCCATATCCTAACAGACCTGTTCTCCCTAAATAAAAATCTAAGGGTAGTGGGGGGTTAATTGGGCGTTGAGGTACAAACAGCCATTTGCATGGTTGGTCAGAGGATGGTGAATTTGACAACAAGTCACTCTCAAAATAAAGCAGATTTTTCTGCATTTTTCCTCCCTCCCTGCAAAAAAACTAGTTTCGTTTTAAGAAGGAGCTGAAGAATTTGTACCAATTCTGCACTCTCTGAAATACAGTAACAAGAAAAAAAAACAGTGCGAGGATTTCAAGTTTGAGGCAGGAAAAGACAAGGTAAGCAAGGTTCTGGGCTAACTTTCCAAATTAGTTCAGTTCCAACCTCCAGCAATCAACCATAACAACTTGTATTTCTATAATGTCCCCTCAGACAGAGTAGCTGTCCCAGAGCTCAGAACATGCTGGACCTGGGAACAATTCTCATCACTACAACACAAGTAAGTCATTCAACCTATCATGACAAATACTTGGTTTACTACTAATAATAATCCATACATTTGACATAACCCCCTTATCACGTCTTCTGTATTGTAAATTGACTGTATGTTTTGTGGGGGGAAATGCAGTCTGCCAATTATGCACAGCAGTGTCGCACAAACAGTCATGGATCGAGTAACTAATTAGTTATTTTTGAATTAATTTTGAAGGAATTATTACCCATGGGAAAAGCGATCTGCTAATCGACTTACAACCGAGTTCCTACTTACTGCTAGACATGTGCTATAAGAAAGCCCGCTCAACATTTTGTCCTGCTTGGAATTTAACCCAAGTCTCTCACTTGCAAGGCGAGTGCTCTAACCACTGAGCTGAAGGACTTCTGTCAACATACCGCGTGAAGGGAACCTAGCTCAAATAAACTTGCCAAGGTTTAGAAACATTTTAGGAGCAATACTGACTTAACCGCTTTTTAAAAAAAAAATCAGTTAAGTGTTGTTTAGGGTGAATGAGAAAGAGATGAATGTAAAAGCCTTCACTCTGATCACTTAACTGTCAACCAAATTCCTCTCTGCAGGACAAGTGGGGGCTCTTAAAGAGGATGCAGAGAAAGACACATGTCTGGATCCATCTGGTGCAATACTTAATTGACGATTGGACCAAATGTTCCAAGCTGCACAAACATACAGTAACGGCTTAGAAAGGGGCACGTTCCTCTCTCAAGGACTTGGGAGCATCGAGGAACCAGAGGACACAGCCTGCGATTGGAAGGGGGGGGTTGGTGAGCGAGTATTAAACCTGTGCCACAGGCTCCCGAGGGAAACGCGGAACGAGGAAAATGCTGTTTGTTTCAGGAACAAATTAAGATGATTTCTGCTGGAAAATAATATCTGGGGATATACAGTAGATAGTTTGAGACACAATACGTCAAGCGAATGTCAGGACGGTGGAAGGAGAATTAGATGGATACTTGGGTCTTCTTTCGCCAGGAAATTCATATGTTCTTATTTCAGGTTCAAAAGCATACTGAGCACAAGTTAAACGCAAAATGGGTAATAATCTCTTTGAAAAAAAATAAAATTAATTTGATCAATCAATCCATAACTGTTTGTGAGACGCCGCTGTGTGTAATTGGCTGCCCACAATTTTGTCCGCAAAATATACAGTCAATTTGTTTCACCATATATTCTATGAAGCGCTTTGAGACGTCTCGAAGGCGTGATAAGGCCCTTACATTAAATGCAAGGATTATTATTATCATCAAAAAAGAAAATTAAACAAGACTCTTCAGAAGGGAGCTGAAACTTTATCAGTACAACAAACAGAATTGCACTTATATAGCGCCTTTCACGTCGGGAGGACGTCCTGAAGCGCTGAAATACTGGGCTAAGGGACATTTGAATCGCTGAACTCGATCAGGTATTCCATCAGAGTCAGAAAATATAATGGAATAATTTTGTCTTCCTATTCATGCCATTTAACTTATAAAGTTAATGCTAAGAGCTGTAAGGCCTCAAACTCCAGCAGTTAAGATTATGTTAAGATAATACTGTACTGAGCATAACTGGAATCGCAACATCCGGAAGTCCGGTTACTCTGAATAAAACGAGAATCACGTGTCGAAATATGATCAGAATACTGCATATGAGATGCCGAGATAACTGGGTTTGCTGACATTGAGTTTGAAACACATGCCACTTGCTAAAATGTGATCTTTTTGTGAATGATGAATGAATGTGGCTCATTCATCATCAACATTTATTTGCAATAATAAAAATAATAATAACTAGAGAGTTTGCATTTCATATAGCGCCTCATCAAGACATCTCAAAGCCCCGTCACAGAATATACTTTAAAGTGAATGTAGTTTCTGAGTGAAACGCAGCTGCCAATAGCCACAGCAATATCTCACAAACCGTTGATTGATTGACACAAAAACTTTTTTGAAGGGATTATTACTCCCCGGAAAAGTGATCCACCACTCGACTAACAAGAGGGTTCCTACTTATGCCTTTATGAACTCCTGCTTACCTTGCAGTAAGGAAACCTACCAATGTTTCGCTCCGCATGCATTATAATAAATATCTACAATACTATGCAAGTGGTTAGCATACCTTAAATAATTTGCCACACCTGATCATACCAGAGTTGAATATTGCTTCATACCACATATCGTCATCAGAATTTTTGGGCTGAGAGACAATAACTCCTTACCAACCTGTTCACTCCTCCGCTCAGCAGGCTCCTGTCTGCTCCTCCGCTCAGCAGGCTCCTGTCTGCTTGATGTCCCCCCGCCTTGCCCTCCCCACCATTGACGGGCAGACCATCAACCTCTCTGCCCCCCACCCCCCTCCATCTGGAACTCCAACCCACAGTCCCTCTGCCTCACCCCCTTGTCTCCTTCAAGACCCATCTCAAAACCCTCCTCTTCGACCGTGCCTTTGGTTCACCCTCCGATCCCTACCTCCACCACCCTCCTACCCCTACCCTCCTACCTCTACCCTCCACCACCCTCTTACCCCTGCCGTCCACCACCCTCCTACCCCTGCCCTCCACCCCTGCCCTCCTATCCCTGCCCTCCATCACCCTCCTACCCCTGCCCTCCCCACCCTCCAACCCCTGCCCTCCCCACCCTCCAGCCACCCCTGATATCCCAACCACCAGCTCAGAGCTGATCCCTGACTGTCCAGGGCCTTAGGACGTCCTTCAGTAGTGAAAGGCAACGTGTAAATGTAATTTGCTGCTGTTGTTGTTTTGTAAATCCCACCCACGTTGCTGCACTAAGTTTCCTTTGGAATGCTAATGACCCCATTTGGCCTTTCACTCCCCACAGTGAAGAGAGTTGATTTAAATCTCTCCTCACGCCTACCACCTAATACAACAACAACAACTTTGATTTATATAGCGCGCTCCACGCCAGACAGGTCTCAGAGCGCTTGCCCTGTGAGGGTACTGGCGTTTACACAATGTCTATTGGAATGAAAGGCTTCTTATTATAATAACAATCCTTGTACAGTATTTGATTTCACGCCTGAATCACATCTATGGAGAATTCTCAAATTGCTTCACACAATATACTGTAAAGTGAATTGACCGTTTCTGTGGGCAAAATGAGCAGCTAATTGAACACAGTGTCCCACCAACAGTCGTGGATTGTGTGACCCAATTATTATTTTTATAAATGTAATTTTTTTTGAAGGGATTATTATCACAGGAAAAGCGATCCACCTATCAACTATTTACGGCTAGGTGAACAGAGAGTGTATGTGGAATAAGGAAACTTGCCTAATGTTTCACTCTGGCCAGGAATCAAACCCAAGTAATAATAAAATATAATAATCCTTGCATTTGATACAGCGCTTTTCACATCTTATCAACATCTCAAAGCGCTTGTAAAGTGAATTGATTGCATATTTGTGGGCGAAACGCGGCAGCCAATTACACACAGCAGCGTCCCCCACAAACAGTCGTGGATTGAAACAACCAATTTTTTTTATTATTGTGGGGTTTTTTTTGTGTGTGTGTGTGTGTGTGGGTGGGGGGGGGTGATTATTATTAGCCGTGTAGAATAAGGAAACTTGCCCAAGGTTTCGCCTTGACCTGCCTGGATTCGAACACAAGTACTCTCACTCGCGAGGACAGTGCTCCAACCACTGAACTACAGTACTCCATAAATTCATGTATTCCTGACTTGAAAGGCACTATATCAAATACAGGAATATTTATTGATTGACTATTCTGGGGGCACTTTCCAGCATGGTTCACAAGGAGCCTTAGTGTCTTCAATGCTTCTGAGGAGACTGTGAAGATCCTCCTTCAGCCGAAGCGGGGGGAAAAGGCATTGCTTTGTGCAGCGTTAAGAAGTCTAGACCAGAAGGTCACTGGCTTGAACCCCGGATAAGCCACACGGTTTGGAAAACAAAGTGTGGTACAGTAGTGAGTTACGAGTGCAACCACCCCCACAATTCATAGGGGTCCAGGACCATTCATGACTCATTTTTTAAATCTAATGACACTGTGGAACTCGCATCTGATGTCCAGCAATTCGGAGCGTACAATGCAAACAGCGCGAAAACAGCCAGGCAAAAACAAAGGGATTAGCATAGTTTCAAATAAATCACCCATGCAGTTTCTCTTGAAGACCTCGCTTTAATCTGGAGCCATGAATGTTTACCAACTCTTATTACATGGCGCATTAGCCCAGAGAAGCATTTAAATTCTTAAAGGAAACCTTACGAATGGGTGTTTAAAATACAAGAATACCAAAGGAATATTGGGCTTGACAATGCAAGGATTATTATTATTATTACTATTATTATAGTCCCTGACACTCCAGCACTTCAGGTGTTGTGGCACTATTTGACAAGGCGTTTGAGTTGGTGAGGGGTGAAAAATGATGCACGCAACTGTAAATCAAACCCAACTATGAGGTGGTACAATTTATATTCTCAATTCTTTTTTAAAAATAAGTTGAGTGAATTGTTGCACTGAATTGGATTACTTTTAAAATATATATATATATATATATTTTTTTTAAAGTAATATATATATATATATATATATATACACACACATACACACACACTGTATATATCCTTGTTGTCAGACTGTCACAGTCAGTAGCACTGAAGACTCTCCGAGTCTGATGTTGTGGGTTCAAGACCCACTTGGGAATTTCAGATCACAGGCTAAATTGACACTTCAATTTGGGTGTCGTCCATTGGATAAACACATTAAAACCGAGGTCCCATCTGTCTGTTCATGTGGGCGTCAAAGATCCCCAAGGCACTACAGTATTCAGATTATATTGATCACTTACTTTATTGGTCAAGTATCCCACAAATAGTCCTGGATTGAGTGACCACATTAGAAAAAAATTTGAAGGGATTATTATCCATGGAAAAGCAATCTACCAATCAACTAACAACCAGGTTCCCATTTATTATGTAATAATAATAATCCTTGCATTTGATATAACGCTTTTCACATCTTATCAACATCTCAAAGCGCATCACAGAATATATTGTAAAGTGAATTCACCGTACACTTATGAACGAAACATGGCAGCCAATTGCGCACAGCAACGTCCCCCACAAACTGTCATGGATTGGAATGAACAATTTTTATTATTGTGGGTTTTTTGGTGGGATTATTATTATGCGTGTGTGTATGGAGTAAGGAAATTTGCCCCAAGGTTTTGCCCTGATCTGCCTGGATTCGAACACAGGTCTCACGCTTGTAAGGCGAGTGCTCTAACCACTGAGCTACAGGAGCGCCATGTATACTGAACCATGTATACGTTACTGCTCTGTGTACAGGAGCATGTGGAGTAAGGAATCTTGCCCAAAGTTGTGCCCTGCCTGGGAATCAAGTCCAGATCCTCTCATTCGCAAGACGGATGCTCTAACTACTAAAATACAGGATTTCACATAAAATTCAAAGCCACAAATCTATGGCTTAAAAATCTTTTGTGGATTTTTGGGGGTGTTTTTTTTTAAGAGTTTGAAAATTCCCAACCACCCACCCCCACTAAATTGTTGTTCTCATAAAGAATAGGGTGTGGGTGGGTGGGGGGGAGGGTTAAACACATGAAAATTAAATGCTTTCATGCCCAGACGGCAGAGCACAGAATTATGGCAAAAAAGAAAACGTAATCTATTCGACTTAATGTTTCCAATTTCAAACCAGCCAAGTTTGCCCAAATTCATTGTTAAAATTGGCAAAGATTTTGAATATTGTTTGGCCTTCAAAATATTCTCCAGTATACAGAGATGAATACAATGCCGGAATATTGGTTTTATCACAGCCTCTAAATTTCATGATTGTTTGCAGGATATGTGGACAAATTGGCTGATGTATTTGACGTTTATAAATACAAAGTCACTCCATTTTAAGGTGAAACCAATGAAGTACTTTTGAGATGTCCTCGCAAGTTGAGACATGAAAGATGCTGCAACAAATGCAGGATTATTACCTAGTATTTCTGCCACTCTGCTCCCACCCTCTGGCACCCAATCCCACAGTCTCTCCACCTCACTCCCTCCTTGTCTCTTTCAAGACCCTCCTCTTCAAGCATGCCTTCAGTCACCCTCCTTGCCACCGTGCCCTCCACCCTCCCCGAAACACTGATTGCCCAGCGCCTTGAGACGTCCTTATTATATGAAAGCTGCTATATTACAAATGTAATTTTGTTGTTGTTGCAGTAGTATTGAAATTTCACGATATGTAACAGCATAAAGATCTTTAGACTCGCGTAGCTCAAATTGGTTTGGAATTCCAACATATTAATTCTCTAGAACAATACGGTTGGATGTTTACGAATGGCTTACATTCTTTTCATTCGTTTTGGCAAGGAGATAGCTGTGCAGATTTCAGAGAATTTGCATACATTTCCCTACACGTGTTTAAGGTTGGCTGAAAGCCATTCAGCTTTCTGAACTACATTCTGCTATCTTTATATCCTTCTTTTACCCTCTCCGGAGTTGTTGCCTTTCACTGAGCCAAGGCTTTCATGGCTTCACTAATACTCTAACATAATGGAAATACAGTCATAATAATAAAATAATAATTCATGACCTTGACATAGCGCTGGAGCCCTTATCATGTCTTCTAGACGTCTCAAAGCGCCCCACAGAATATACTGTAAAGTGAATCGACTGTATATTTGGGGGTGTGAAACGAGGCAGCCAATCGTGCACAGCAGTGTCCCCCACAAACAGTCGTGGAATGAAATGACCAAATTATTATTAGGTTTATTTTTAAAGTGATTTTTTTTGCCCCTGGAAAAGCAATTTGCCGATCAACTAAACAACTGGGTTCCCATTTATTGCTAGGTAAAGAGGAGTGTGGAGTAAGAAGACTTGCTCAATCTTTCACCCTGCCGGGAACAAACCCAGGTCCTTTCACTTGCTGGACAAGTGTTCTAACCACTAAACTGTAGGACTACACAATCTTACACAGCGGCTGCTACTTTTTTTTACTGAAACATGTAAAGAACTACAGCAAATTTTCGTTGAAACTTTTGAGTGCATGTAAGCTAAAATCGAATATACATTACACTGAATTGGGAAAAATGTTGAGTTTTTGTTTTGGCAATGTTGAACAAGAATGACTTGAAACAAGTACTGTGGACCATAACTCTAGCCTTATATTTTAAGTCCATCTAGTATTTCAAACATTAAAATGGTGCCAAATGACTGCAGGGTATGGGAACTTTGTTGAAGCACTCGAGAAAGAAACTTGACATAGTCCTGATTCAACAAGAAGTTTAGGGACACGAGGCGGAGACCAATTTAATAGGAAATTAAGAGGCAAGAATGGTTGTCACCCTGGCTCAATTGGTAGCTCTCTCACCTCAGTATTAGAAGGTTGTGGACTCGAGACCCAAGCTGGAATTTTCAACTCACATACGCTCCAATACAATACTGCAGAGTATTTCATTATTGGAGCCGCCATCTTTCAGATGAGATGTTAAACCGGGGTTTCTATCGATCTGTTCAGGGGGATGTTAAGAGATCCCACAGTACTATAGTTCAGTGGTAAGAGGACTTGGCTTGCAAGCAAGAAACCTGGGTTCAGATTCAGCAGGGTGAAAAGTTGGGCAGGTTACCTAACTCCAGATGCCTCTGTTCACCTGGCAGTAAGTAGGAACCCAGTTGTCAATCGATCGGCGGATTTGCTTTTCCGAGGATAATAATCCCTCACAAAAAAATGGTCACTCAATCCATGACTGTTTGTGGGACAAAGCTGTGCACAACTCGCTGCTGCGTTTCGCCCACAAATATCCAGTCAATGAGATTTTACAGTATATTCTGTGAAGTGCTTTCACAAGTATAGAAGACTTAATAAGGCACGATATCAAATGCAAGGATTATTATTATTATTATTTCCCTGGTGTCCTGTCCAACAATTGCTCAGAAAAAAATAGGTCATTCACTTTGTGGCTGCTTGTGGGACATTGCTGTCTGCAAATTGGATGCTACATTTGCTTACAAAATACACAGTCACTACAACAACATCAACAAAATTACATTTATTTAGCGCCTCTCACGAATGGAGGGCACCCTGAGGAGCTACTCTTTTCAGTAAATTGTCTGAACTGCTTTGAGATTTAATTTCAACCAGAAAGGTACTGTATCAAATGCAAGGACTATCATTCTTATTATTAATATAATAGATTATGGAGTTACCTGTAGTTTAGGGGACAGAGCACTTCATTTTCATGTGTTTAACCACTTTATCATTAAGAGAACAACAATGTCCTGTGTTTGGGAGTGAAGAGGGAATCTTAAAATGATTCAAAATAAACCACAAAAATTCACAAAAGATTTTTAAACCAAATGTCACAGCTTTGAGTTGATGTGGAGTCCTGCAGTGTTATTGTTCGAGCACTCACCTCGCAAGAGAGATGACCTGGATTCAAGTCCTGGGCAGATCGAAACGTTAGCCAAGTTTCCTTACTCCACATGTCTCTGTTTACCAAGCAGTAAGTAGGAACAACAAAATGACATTTATACAGCCTTTCACAACAGGAGGAAGTCCCAAGGCACTGGACGATCATTGTTTCAGACCCGAGCTGAGGTCGGGTGTACGGGGAGGGTGGGGATTTGGGCTGATCGATGGGACCAACGAAAAGGAGGATCTTGAGGCGGGACTCGAAGGAGGCCGGTGAGGAGGCGAGGCGGATGGATAGCAGGATGGAGTTCCAGAGGTTGGGGGCAGAGTGGCTGAAGGCTCGCTCGACAATGGTGGGGCGGGTGGGTCAGGGGATGTGGAGCAGGCGAGAGCCTGCTGAGCGGAGGGACAGGCAGGTTGGTAGGGCGGTTAGGAGGTCGCAAAGGTAGGGTGGGGCAAGGCCATGATGGGCTTTGAATGTGAGGACCAGGATTTTGAACTGAATCCTCTGGGTGATGGGGACCCAATGGAATCGTAGAGGATGGAGGACATGGGGCCATGAAGCTTGCAGTGGTAGAGGACACGGGCTGCAGAGTTCTGGATTATCTGCAGCCTATGAAGGGAGGAATTCGGAAGGCCGACAAGCAGGGCATTTACATAGCCAGGATGCAATGAAGGCGTGGATGAGGGTTTCAGCGGCTTTGGGGGTGAGGTAGTGGCAATTTTGCGGAGATGGGGAAAAGCAGAGCGGGTCACGGCTTGAACTTGGGGAAGGAAAGACAGTTGAGGATCGAACAAGACACCGAGGTTCCTGACTGGCTTGGTGAGGTTGAGTGAGCAACCATGGAGGTTGATGCTGCCAGCCAGTGCCTGGTGTGTGAAGGCGCTGACGCAGCCACCGATGATGGAATGGAGGGCAAGAGGGACGGGCAGGAGGCCAGAACCAGTCGAGTAGCGGCAATGGGTTGGAGGGTAAGCAGGTCGGGACAGATAGGGAGGTGCCAGGAATGAAGAGATTTGAAAATAAGTCAGAGGATCTCATAATCGATCCGTTCAGCGATAGGGAGCCAGCAGAGCCTGGCTCGACCTTTTTTCCCCCAGAAAAGTTGGGGCAATATACATTAAACATGCATGAACATGCATGGAGACAGTGGTATAACCAGTAGATGGGGAAAGTAACTGATCCATATGCAAGGGAAAGAGATCTGTTCTCTCGATGGAACATCACAAATAGAAAATACAAACCCGAGCAGTTATGAAAACTCTCCGAAACTTGGGCTGGTAAATCTTCTCTATGACCGAGCACAAATCCATCAGATATCACAAACCAGTTCTTCAAGTGAACATAGTCTCTTAGCGATCTCAGCAATAAAGGGAAAAAAATGTGCATTGAAATCCAGAGCACGATTGCAAAAAATACAATTCTCTTCCTGTTGCAAGTGTGATATTCATTTTTGTCGATAGCATTGTTGGTACCTGCCAACAGGAAGTACAAGTGTGTGATTCACACAGACCACTTAAGAGTTTATGAAGCTTTATAACCCCAAATATATTGTCAATTCACTTAACAGTATAGCATGTGAAAGTCTTGGGGAAGTCACAAATAAATGATAAGGCGCCGTATCAAATGCCAGGATTATTATTATTATAATAGACACAACAATTCCAGACACAATTTTCCCCATATGCTAAAGTATATATATATATACACGCACACAATATATGTATATATACACACATACAATATATACACAGATTTTTTGACAGCTGCTTTACAGCCAAACAGACGCATTGTTTTATTGATTTTAGATCGAAGATCGGAATATAACCTTTCAGTTCATAACCCTGGATTAAACTCAATTAAAATCAGTTCCGCACCAGCCTAAGAACCTGATTTGAATGCTCAGTCACTTTCCACCTCAAGAGACAAAGCTCATGTTGTCGAGCCAGTAACTGGATACAGTCTATGAGATGAACGAGGTCAAATTACAGGTGAGTAAATATTAAGCGATCGTGTTCACTTCAGATCAACTCAACACACAAACTCAACGCAATCTCAAAGGAAGTGTGGCCATTTTAAGAGCCTAAGCGTGTCCAGAACTCCGTGCTTTGTCAGCCTTGACAGAAATCGAGTGTGGATTGTACTGCTCTGTAATGGTTAGCAGACATCTCTGATCACCTCCTACTCTTGGCAAACAAACCTGCTGCACGCATGCCCCTGTCTTGTCTACACCACCATCAGCTTTCAGATTCTGCACCCCCTAATCTCTGGAACTCACCCCAGCTCCTCTCTATCAGTCTTTTCAACTCAGCAAGCTCCAGCCTGCTCCATGTTGCCCGACTCACCTGCCACTCTACCCCCAACCTCTGGAACTCCATCCTGGCGTCCCTCCACCTCACCCCCTCCCTGGCCTCCTTCAAGTCTCACCTCAAGACTCTCCTCTTCAATGGACCCATTGTCAACTCCTAATCTCCCTTCCCTCCTTTCCCCCCACACCTCCCCCCCCCTGTCCTAAGCTCAGGTCTGAAGCAGTAACTATCCAGCGCCTTGGGACATAGATCTTCTTGATGTGAAAGGCGCTATACAAATGTAATTTTGTTGTTGTTGGAAGTGAAAAGGAGTCAAATACATGAACCAGACAATGCCCAAATTTGGGTTACAGGGACTTGGGTACCAGTTGGATACATGAGCTGATACATCTCCACTGTGAGACACTAATTGTTTACACTCTTAAAACACTATTGGTTTACGCCCTTACCTCGCTGCTGCTGAAATGTTTCCCCATGCCTTCATCACTTCCAATATTCTCATTATCAATTCCAACCTCCACAAGCTTCACCTCATCCAGAAAGCCGAAGCCACAGTTATCTCCCACACAAGGCTCTGCTCACCCATTCCTCTCGTCTGATACCAGCTCCATTGGTTCTCAGTTTCTCAAAGAATAGAGCTCAAGATGCTTTTTCCCCGAAATCTCTCACCGTCTTTACCCCACCATTCACCTCTGCAATGTTCTTCAGTGCTATTTGCCAACCAAACCCTCATCTGGCCTATGAAAGTGAAATCAGGAGCTAGTTCTTCCACCCAAAGGACAATGGAAATCGGGAACTCTGTCCCCCAAATGCTTTGGATGCTGGATCTATTCACAAGTTCAAGATATTTGTTGGGTCAGGGTATCGAGGGGTATGTAGCCAGGTCCACCAACTGGACTTGAGGTACAGATCAGCCATGAATTATAGAATGACAGAACAAGCTTAAGAGGCTGAATAGCCTACTCCTGTTTCTATTGTTCTCTACTCCAATTCCTTTACTCCAGGACTTGTGGCCACTACATCAGGTCTGTGGGAACAATCTCCCTAAACTGCTTTGCATCAGTAGAGTACATCTCTTTCTCTCCCCATCTTCAAATACCTCTTGAAACCACTTCTAAATCAGTCAATGTCTTTCAACAACAACAACAGCAAATAAAGGACGTTTACCTTTCACATCGGGAGGAGGTCCAGAGGTGCTGGATCGTGAGGGAAATGACCCCAAACATGGGATTGGGATCAGGAGGGGAGCATGGAAGGGTGGGGTCTGAGGGTGACCCAAGGCACGAGCGAAGAGGAATGTCTTACCTACCTGCTAGGTTCGCCTCCGTGTCTGTCAAACACTTTGAGTTGTTCTTTGATGCAGAGGGGGTATTGAAAAGCATGTTAAGCATGTTGTATTAATTAATTTCAGCTCACTTTTCCTTTGCAAACAAAACCTTTACATATGTCTCATATGGAACAAGTCAATACCAGAGCATATATAATATATATGTATATGGTCTTGTGGTATTTTTTGTGAAATAAAACCGGCCAGCGGTATTTCCAGAGCTGCAAGTTTACATTTTTTAAGAGCAGCACCAAAAACTTTACATGCGTTGGCAAAGTTTTTGGGTTACATGCAGTAAAACTATTTCTTGCAAACTGAACTTTAAGGAATGTGACAATAAACACAAATATTAAATACGCCTGAGATAAGTCACAGGCAGCCTTCCATATAAGGTGAAAAATGTGCTTATGCCGCAAGAGAAACATTTTGGATACGCAGTCAGATTATTCATCTTGAAGTTCATACGAAGTTTTTTTTGCTAAACTTCAAAAGAAATCTCATGACTCTGGTCGACTTCTGCTCAAACCAGATCTCATTCGGGGATCAATGGAAACGTACAAAAATACATTTTATAGACCCAACACCTCTGTTTAGATCCTCGCAAATAAACATCTCAACAGTCAAGCTCCATGTAAATCACTGCTTTGAAATCTGATCACATTTGAGACCACTGACATCCATCCCGAGTGTAGATTTTTCTAGGGGTAATAATCCCTCCACAAATCATAATACTGTAATAATAGTTTGGTCACTCAATCCACAATTGTTTGTGGGACGTTGCTGTGCGCAATCGGCTGCCGTGTAGCGCCCATAAAATAGTCAATTCACTTGACAATATATTCTGTGAAGTGCTTTGAGACATCGAAGTTGTGATAAGGCACTATTATATCAAATGCAAGGATTATTATTAGTAGTATGACTTGTGTCATAATACAATAATAAACCTTGCATTTTATACAGCGTTTTATTACAGTACATCATCGAGATGTCTCAAAGCACTTCACAGAATATACTCTCAAGTGAATTGACTATTTTATGGGCGCTACACGGCAGCTGATTTCGCGCAGCAGCCTCCCACAAGATTGAGTGACCAAATTATTATTATTTTTAAATTTAATTTTGTGTGATTAGTAGCCCTCTAGAAAAGCGATCTGCCAATTGACTAACAATTGGGTTCCTACTTGCTGATAGGTAAACTAGAAGCGTGTGGAGTAAGTATATTTGCCCAACCTTTCGCCCGGTCCGGGAATCAAACCTGGGTCCTCTCACTTTCGAGTTCTCTAACCACTAAGCAACAGGAATCCACTTCTGTTCTCACACTTCTCACACAGCCCCACCACCCTGCCATTCCGGCACTGCACGAGTTTGAACTGAGACGGTTCAGAGAGGATTGTCAAAACGTCACCAAACATAATACAAAGTTAATTTTAAAAAAATGATTTGAGGGCACTCATTGCTCTTCATTACCGAGGCAAGGCTTCCAAACATCTCCAGAGCAAATTACAGATTTAAAAAGAGTTCACGACATCTCTGACCTCTGCCATGGTACAGACGCACCAATCAACCTCAATGTCAACTGAACAGGAATAATTTGCATTTATCATCTTTTGGTACCTGTGTGTTAAAGTAAAGCAGCCAAACGCAGACATCTCCATTTACACTTAACTGATCGACTGAACCAACTAAACCACGTCTTTGATTCCCTCCTAATATCAAGGCTCTCAACTGTAACCACCAAATTCAATTTTGTGGATCAGCCGGGTGTTTGACACATGCGGAAACCCATCACCCTGCTTAAGGATGATATATAGAGATCCCGCACCCGCCTCCGCGACCACATAACCCCCACCCGTCTCCACTGGCTCCCCATCCTCCAGAGGATCGAGTTTAAGATCCTCGTCCTCACCTACAAGGCCTTACACAGCCTTGCCCCGCCCTATTTAACCGATCTACTTTCCCCCTACAAGCCCACCCGGACCCTCCGTTCAACAGGACTTGGCCTGCTCCAAGCCCCCCGCCCGAACCGCCCCACCATCGGAGGCCGGGCCTTCAGTTTCTCCGCTCCCACCCTATGGAATGCCATCCCTCAATCCCTCCGTTTCGTTTCTTCCCTTTCCTCTTTCAAGGCCGGTTTGAAGACTTTCCTCTTCGATCGTGCCTTTTGTTCCACCCCGAACTCTTTTACCTCCCCTTCGTGTTTCACCCCCTCCCAAACACTCCCCTCTCAGCTCGGGTCATACGCCTCCTGTGCCGCACCTTGGGACGTCCTCCCGACGTGAAAGGCGCTCTATAAATGTAATTTGTTGTTGTTGTTAAGGAGTATCCAAATCAAGCTGAGAATTCCTGTATCAGACCCCACACATGGAAATCCCAGAGATGGATTGCTGGAATGGAATGCGCACTCTCTCCCCGGAGGGATTCATCCAGCCTAACTAATTCCGTAAAATTTTGGCACAAGTTGGCAATAGCCAAGGCCTGGGGGGGGGAGAGCCCAGAGTATGCGTTGGGGGTAACTGCTGGAGTCTGACCAGCTAAAACCACATAGCTTACCATTGATATTGCTGTCTGGCAAGTTTCAGCCCCTGCTAGGAAAGCAGTCAAGATCTGCAAGACACTTGACTATGTTCAAAATCTCTCTGGGATCAGAAGATAAATATTATGCCAGGCCACGCTGCACAAACCAGAATTCTTCTGTTGCACAGAGGGAGTGAAGTAGTATTGCGTTTGCACACAGAATCAAACAGCCTGCAAACTCCCATGTGTGAAATGTTAACATAATCACACCCAACAAATGGTGTTTGCTGTTGTGTGTCTGCAAAGCTGTCCCAATGTGTCCAAATGCTGAGTACCCACATCAGCTGTGATGCAAAGGTCAAATCAGGCTACTGTACTGTAGTGGGAAATATGTTTCTGTCGCGTGTATCCAGGATTATAGTAGAGTGAGAAGGGGTGTACTGTACTACAATAATAATCTTTGCATATCATATACAGTATAGCCGTATCCCATTTCGGGATGCTCTGAAAGTGCTTCACAGAATATACTGTTAAGTGAATTGATTGTATATTTTGTGGGCGAAACGCAGCAGCCAATTGTTCATAGTAATGTCCCACAATCAGTTGTGGATTGAGTGACCAAATTATTATTACTTATTTTTAAAAAAAGGGATTTTTATTCCAGGGAAAAGCGATCCACCAATTGACTAACAACTGGGTTCCTACTTGCTGTTAGGTAACCAGAGGTGTGTGGAGTAAGGAAACTTACCTAAGGTTTTGATCCACCCAGGAAGTGAACCCAGATCCTGTCACGTGAGCGGAGAATACTTTAACCACTAAGCTACAGGACTCCACATGATTACGACAACGTGACAAAGTTATTATCAGAAGACAATATAATACTGTAATTCCAACCCATAGTAAAACACTTTGCAGAAAGACAGGATGCGAATTTCAGCATCTGGATGGACAATGCCATTTAGTCTAGACAAATCACTTTAATGAGCCGCACAGCAAGAATGTTAATTGACTACTTATTTATTTACAAAAAAAACGAGTGTTAGGAATCAGTCAGGAATGTAATGTTTTAAAATTAGGAACACACTTAGCAAACTCCAGGAAGGATTACGTGCCCAGAGTCCCCACTGGTCGATGCAGGGAACAGGGTTAATTCGATCTCTGGAGACTATTTGAAGGATGAGTACAATATTGCAATGTCTTAGGACAAGGAGGAATTGTGCAAATAGGATTATTGCGTTCGTTCATTCATTACAAGACTCAAAACAACACACATTTTTCTTGGCTAGTTTTCCATCCATTCATCTGAAGATCTTATCATTTCCTGGGATACCGTTTCTTTGATACCTACACTTTGCATCCATTCATTGTCTAATAATAATAATAATAATAACAAATAATCCTTGCATTTGATATACATCTCAAAAAGAGCTTCACAGAATAGTCTGTAAAGTGTATTGTGTATGTCATGGGCGAGTGATCAAATCATTATTATTTTTGTTGACCGGATTAAACCCTCTGAAAAGCAATCCACCAATCGACTAACAATGAGGTTCCTACTTACTGCGAGGGAAACAGAGGTGTGTGTGTGTGTGTGTGTGGAGTAAGTAAACTTGGCTCAACATTTAGCCCCTTCCCGGGAATCAAACCCAGATCCTCTCGCTTGCGAGGCTTGCGTGCTCTAATCACAGTGCTACATATCTTGGCAGAGGCCACTGAATAGCTGTGAAATCCTGCTGGTTTTTCTGCTTCCCAGCCAAGCTGGCTACTGAGGACATCTCAATGTGACATCTACCACCCCCATTCCCCCTCCCCTTCACTCTGATCCCAATTAAAACCAGCTAACTCAACCTATTTCAGGAGAACCACTGACCTTGTTGATCTTTTGGGCTCCGTGCTGCACCTGCTTGTGCCATTTACACATCAGGACAGTAAGAGCTGCCACATATTTGTGTCTCACTCTCTCTCAAGGACTTTTTAAAAAAAAGATGGAACCTTTATAATCTCTTAAGTGCCTGAGCTGAAATATAGCCGACATACTTCCCACAAATTGTTGGTGTTAATTATAAGTTATAAGAGGCGGATCCGAACCAATTTGGAGATATATATATTTTTAATGATATTTTATAACCATTATATGAACCATTCCTATGCACAAACTGACTGCTGCGTTCACCTACAAACCAACCATTTGCAATAAATCCTGCACAACGCTTTGGGACATTTTTCAGATGACATGTTAAACTGAGATTTCATTTTCCAATAATGGAGTCCTGATAGTCCTTCAAGAAAAAATAATACATTGGTCATTTCAATTCACAACTGTTTGTGGGACCCTGCTATGCCAACTGGATGCCATGTTTCAGTCAATTTTATTGTATGGTATATTCTATGAAGCGCTTTAAAACGTCTAGAAGACCATGAAAAGTGCTGTATCAAATGCAAGGATTACTATTATTTTTACTACAGTATATGGAAAAGAGAAGGGTTTCTCTCTCTTCCCACCAACCCCAATCCCGGTATTTTGGCCAAAAAATCCAGTTAAAAATCCATCATTCATTCTATGGCTATTTGTGGGGACATTGTTATGTGCAAACTGGCAGACAGTCTATTCTACAAAACACTTTTGAAACCTTTTGACAATGTGATGAAGTGCAACATCAAAATGCAAGGCTTACTACTGTACTATTGTTATTCTCCTGACGTGAATTCAAAGGCAAAGCTTATTATTAATATTATTGTCGATGTTGAAATCCAATTATCACCACTGCACAGCGGCAGTAAGTGAGCATGCGGAGCCCCCCATAGTCAGGATTGTCTTAGTATTTTTTTGGTCAGCCGGGCGTCTGACACATTTAAAAGCCCATCCCTGTGCTTAAGAGCATCCAAACCAAACTGAGATTTCCAGGCATCCCACCCACACATGGAAATCCCAGGGATAGATGGTTGGAATGGAATGCGCACTCTCTCTCCCTGGAGGGACACATCCTGATTACCTAATTCCGGAGAGTATTAGGTGCACGTTGTTGGCAAGAGCCAAGGCTTAGGAGGGAACCCAGAGTGTACTTCAGAGTAACTGCTGAAGTCTAATCATCTAAAACCACATAGCTTGTCCTTGATACTAGGACCACATTCTCCCTAGGACCATAACTCCCTGGTCTGCCCTTCCAGGTCCCTGGAATACTGCGCTCACAAATGTCTCAGACAAGAGATTTTGGAGTGATTATGATTATTAATATTACCAGCCAAGACCTTGGTTGGAAAGTGACTTGTTTTGAGTTGTGGTGCCTTAATTATATTTCACCCCATCTAATTAGCATTGAATGTATGGAGCTGGTGACTTTGTGTTAATTATACAAGTTTGTCTGCTCACAGACATAACTGTTCAGCTTATTCTTCTGTTACGGCATAACTTTAGCTCTGGACTGAAGTTTCTCCTCAGAAGCCAAGTGGAATATAAAAGTAGAGAGCACTTGTTGAGCTCCAGACCAAGTTCTGTGTTCAGCAGATGCCCTGGAGCTAAGTGCTGAATAATAATCCTATTGTTTGATATAGCCCCTCATCAAGTCTTTGAGACGTCTCAAAGTGCTTCAGAGAATTTACTGTAAAGTGAAGTGAATTGACTGTATATTTGGTGGGAGAAACGCAGCTGCCAATTGCACAAAGCAGTCTTGGATTGAGTGAACAAATGATTATTACTCTGATTATTTATTTTGTGTGTGTGTAAGTGTGTGGAGTAAGGTAACTTGCCCAAGGGTTGGGTTTTGCCCTGCCCAGGAATCGAACACAGATCCTCTCACTTGTGAGGCATGTGTTCTAACCATTGAGCTACAGGACTCTACACCCAGCCCTCTGGCAAATTGGAAGCCTAAAAAAATGTGCTGACGTGGACAGGTTTGGTTTTCGCAGGCATAGGTAAGGAAAGCACAGGAGAGTTTAGCCGTACTAGTGTACCATAGTAAATAAAACAAACACATCCTGGTGCTTTTGGGGAAAGGTTTTGGAAAGTATTTGGGGGGCAGAGTAAGAAGTCAGTGGTGGAGAAGTAAACTGTGTTATCTTGGCTTATCTTGCAGAGATTTCAGCTGTGCAAGCATCCTTTCAAGAAGTCGCCCCCCCACCCCCCCCCTGTTTTTGTTGGCATCGCGGGAGTGATCATTTATGCAATAATAGTTTCACTGTCTGATCCTGGTGACGGGCACTGTTTACATCTCCAGGAATGGTCTCCGAGGACTTCTATCCTTGTCCAAACATTATTGAAATTTCTTGGTTTTAAAAGCTTCAGCTTTTACTTGGTTAGTCTACAGAGGATGTACTGTACTGTATATTGAAAGCCCTTTTTTAAAAAAAATACATCTATCGTCCTGCTTCCAATTATCTCTATGTCCCTGAGAAATTAAATCCCAAAAGATGACAAATGGATTCATAAATGTGAAATACGGATTCCCCCCCAATTAGACTGATTGCCATGCTAGGAAGATGTAAATGTAGCTTAATGCTTAACCTCGCTCCACTCTATATCCGTGACCTACTAACCCCTTACCAACCTGCCCACCCCTCCCTCCGCTCAGCAGACTCTGGCCTGCTCCACGTCCCCCGACCCATCTGCCCCACCATTGGCGGGCGAGTCTTTAGCCACACTGCCCCCAACCTCTGGAACTCCATCCCGCAGTCCCTCCACTTTGCCCCCTTCCTGGCCTCCTTCAAGTCCCGCCTCAAGACTCTCCTCTTCGATGGTCTCATCAGCAACTCCTAATCCCCCATTTCCCTCCCTCCCCCTGTCCCCAGCTCGGGTCGGATACAGTTGGGTACAATCATTCAAGCCTTCAAACCCACAGGTTCCTGTGACTTTCAGTTTAAAGTATCTATGCTATTTATTTCATAATAATCATCTAGTTAAGACAACTGGATCGTGATCATCAGTCATGAATGACAAAATATTCCTCGCGTAGAAATAAACATTTTGGACATTTTGCTAATGTGTGTAAGATTTAAGCCTTTAAAAACATAGAGAGACCTGGGTTCAATTCCAGGCAGGTCAGAGCGAAACCAAGTCTCCTTACTCCACATGCCTAATAATAATCCTTCAAAATAAAACAATAATAAATTGATTGTTTAAATCCACAACTGTTTGTGGGATACTGCTGTGCGCAATTGGCTGCTGCATTTCCCCCCTACATGTATGCAGTCAATTCACTGTACAGTATATTCTGCGAAGCACTTTGAGACGATTGGAAAACATGAACCAATTATTTAAACCACTAGGTACGGTGTGGGCTGGGGCGGGTTTTGGGGGAGGAGAATAAAACTGGAGGTTAATATTGGGAGTTCACACTGGAAATGGTTCAGATTCCTTCCAGAGTTTAAAGGCAATTACATTTGTTTATCAAGTGGGTGATCAGGATTAGAAATTGCTGTTCTAGCCTGAAGTTTTACAGGCTCCTAAAAATGTACTTACCCATTCATCACAGTGTATGCAGTTCATGTTAACAACTGCAATAACTCAAAGCTTCAACAAGCAAAAATTGTTTCTCTTTTTCCCCCCCAGTCTTGGTGCAAATCGAGCCGAGTTGAGTCAACAACAACTTATATTTATACAGGTCTTTGATACGTCAGAAGGACGTCTCAAGGTGCTGGACAGTTAGGGATTTGGACCCAGGTTGGGATCTGGGGGATGGAGGGCAGGAAGGATTGGGATAGTAGGGTGACTGAAGGCGCAATCGAAGGGGAGGGTTCTTGAGATGTGCCTGGAACGATACAAGTCAGGGAGCAAGACAAGGGGACTGTGGGATGGAGCTCCAAAGGGTGTGGGGACGAGAGGCTGATGGGCCGGGCCAGCCAGTGGATACGGAGCAGGCCAGAGCCTGCGGAGAAGAGAGGTCAATATTGTGTTTAGCAGGTCGCAGAGGTAGGAAGAAGCAAGGCCGTGGAAAGCTTTGAGGATGACGGTTTTGAACTCTCAAGTGTTAAGAGTCAATGTATTTAAGTAATTACTTTTTTTTTAAATCAACAAAGTTCCTGAGGGAAGGAGCTAAATTGGAGGGAAAAGAATTCCCCAGACGATGTTTTAAAAATAATTCTGTAAATCAGAGCACAAATAAAGAGCAACAGTGTCACAGTCCACATCTGTGATTCCTCCAAGTACAGTTCTGTACTAAGTTTCCTTTCTCTCCCCCCACAATGGTGTACAGAGCAAGTTGAAGCCAGCTAGTTTCCCCCATATGGTCCTAGATGTTCCCTTGGCTAACCCCCAATGCAGCCAAACCTCACGCATGCATTTGTCACCTCCAGCCTGGATTACTCAAAAGCACTCCTCACCGGTCTCCCCAATTCCACGTTTCAAAAGATCAGAACTCTGTGCTCACATACTGACCCGGATCAAACTCCGTACTAGTTCTGGCCCAGGCTCCACATTAGCAAACGGATCGATTTCAAGATCCTCACACTCGTGTTCAACTCCTTTCATAACCTTCTCCGACTTCCTCACTCCCCAATCCACCGGTACCTCTGCTCAGAGCAGATAATAATAATAATCCTTGCATTTGATATAGTACCTTATAGCATCTCATAGACATCTCAAAGCACATCACAAAATATACTGCAAAGTGAATTGACTACATTTTGGGGGGCAAAATGCAGCAGCCAATTGCGCCCAGCAGTGACACACACAATGTCCCCCACACAAAGTGTCACACAGCAGTGACCCCCACGAGGGTCCGGCGATATATTGATATATCGCTAAAAGCCGATATAATTTTCATATCCATACGCCGATAGACATTTCAAAAATATCGATATATCAAAAAGTCGATATATCAAGGTAAAAAATCGGAATGCGCGCACACTGAACTACAAGACCCAGAATGCTCATCTCTATACACAATGCACAGACCGAGGTGCAAAGCCAACATATTGTATTCATAGTCTTAGAATACAATATACAGGTATGCAAGGGGTGAGGGGAGAGAGACGGCTGGGGGGTGGGGTGGGCGAGGGGGAGAGAGACGGCTGGGGGGAGGGGGAGAGAGATGGCTCGGGGGAGGGGGAGAGAGACGGCTGGGGGAGGGAGAGAGAGACGGCAGGGGGGGGGGGGGAAGAGACGGCTGGGGGGGGTGGGGGGTGCGAGAGAGGGCCGGCGGCGAGAGGAGAGAGGGACAGCGGCGGGGGGGTGTGTGGGGAGAGACGGGGTGGATGTGATAATATACAGATAGATAGAGATGGGGGGGATGTGAGAGAGGAGAGAGACACAGCCAGAAAAACACAGAGATCGAGAGAGTGAGAGACACAGAGAGAGAAAGATATTTACCTCCTGAGATGGGCCCCGAATACGCGCGCATTCCGAATACGCGCACCGCGCGCGCATGCTTAGTACGAAAAACCCGAAAATATCGATATTTCGGTATATCTCGATATGAGCCCATCGATATATCTAAATCGGAAAATTTCCATATCGACCGACCCTAACCCCCGCACAGCAGTGACCCCCACACACAGTCGTGGATTGAGCGACTAGATAATTATTTTGAAGAGGTTATTAGCCCCAGAAAAGCAATCTGCCAACTTCCTACTTACTGCCAGGTAAACAGAGGCAGATGGAGTAAGGAAACTTATCCAACATTTTGCCCTGCCCAGGAAACAAACCCAAGTCCTTTCACTTGTGAAGCGAAACCTCTAACCACTAAGCTACAGGACTCCACCTCTTACTGCTTTCAAAACCCATCTAAATCTCTCTCTTTGTCTATGCCTTTCTCCAGCTGTCACCTATTGCCTATCTCCGCTCAATCTCTGTAAAGTACTTTTGAGACTGGTTTTCCTTCGTAAAAGGCAGAATACAAGTGCCAGCTGTGGTGGTCCCCAAACACCTTCCACTTTTGTCCAATCTATAGAATAGCAAGAGTTAAAAAAACAATTATATCCCATTGCATCAAATATTGCTCCAGATCTATAAAAGTAAGAAGAGAATTTGCTAGCGAAAGTGAAAATTGTAGTTGAAAGTAGATCAATGCCCATCTATTTTGCCTTCTACCATCCTGACATGCTGTACCTCAAACTATACACTGTATCCCTACATATTATTTTCTGGTTGAAACCTATCTAATATGCTGAAACTTAAACAACTTTTTCTGCTTCCACAGTCTACCTAGAGAGCCTGGAATACAAGATGGTAGGAATGAAGCTTCAGCTGGATACAGCGTAAATCTAACCTCATCTGTACTCCCTTGAATTTAGAAGGTTGAGGGGGTGATTTGATGAGGTATTTAAGATGATAAAGGGATTTGATAGGGTAGATGGAGAGAACTATTTCCTCTGATGGAGGAATCCAAATTAAGGGGATACTGTACTGTATAGTGTTAAAATTAGAACCAGGCCATTCAAGGGTGAAATCAGGAAGCTTTTTTTTTACTCAAAGGGTGCTAGAAATCTGGAATTCTCTCCCCCAAAAAGGTTGTGGATGCTGGATCCACTCACACCTTCAAGAGTGAAGTTTTTTGTAGGTCAAGAGTATTAAGGGATACGAGGAGAAAGCGGGAAATTGGAATTGAATGGATCAGTACAGGTACAGATCAGCCATGATCTAATTGAACTGTGGAACAGGCTTGAAAGGCTGAATGGCCGACTCCTGTTCCTATGTTCCATAAGTTTACTACTCGCTCACTGAAGTTGTGTTTTCACTGATTTGTTCTGAATTTACCCCCCCAACCCCCCCCCCCAATCGTAGGCCGTGTCCTCTGCTTCTACTGTTCAGTAAAACTTATTCAGGCCTATATTATCTATTCCCCCCAGAATGGTAATGACCTATCTTTAAGATAGCTATCCTATTTACAGTATAATGTGATTTTGTGTTCGTGTTGGTTACCTCCTTCTCCTTGCTCCAATGTTTTACGATAAAATCAATTAGGGCATCAAGTCATAATGGTTCTGTTTCAAGCAGGGATTATAGATTACTGAGGAGGCTCAATTCACCTCATCAGCAATTTCTAAATGTATGTACATACTCTGTACAGTTTTTATTCTTTGTTCGGTTTCATTTCTGAAGTACATCACTGACACACCCCAAAAGGATATGTCCTGGCCTGGATTAAATCACTGCTTATTTTACATCTACGGTATTTCGCCCACAAATATACAGTCAATTTACTTTATCGTATATTCGGTGAAGCGCTTTGAGACATTGATAAGATGTGAAAAACCCTCTATCAAATGCAGAGATTATATTATTATTATCTTCCGCTTCCCAACAGGTGTAAGGTAAAGTTGATAATGACATGAATGAATGACTGTATGGAGTCCTGTGGTTTAGTAGTTAAAAGAGTAGTCAAATGCCAGGATTATTAAATTACTATTATTGCTGGATTACGGAAACCCTATGGTATTGCTGCAATCACCAAAGACCAAACCAAACATAATGAAGCACAAGACACCAAATAGATCTTTCTTATTGATGGAAACACATTTGTTGCTTTGAGTAAATGTATTGTACAGGAGAAACCATTACATGTTGAAGCTTCAGTGCCCAAGGAGTAGATATAGGCTGATAGCCAAACTTACCCCATAAAGCTAAATACATCACCGTAAATCAAAATGAAAATTGAGGTCTTGTGATACAGCTTTATTCAAGAACAACAAGCAACATTTACACAGTGCCTTTCATGTCAGGATGATGCCCCCAAGGCATTAAAGAGTTATGAATTTGGACCCGAGCTGGGGGTTGGGATCGGGAGGGCAGGATTTTGTAGGGTGGCCAAAGGCACGGTCAAAGAGGAGTGGCTTGAGACATGCCTTGAAGGAGGCAAGGGAGGGAGGGAGGGAGTTGAAGGGTCTGTGGGATGGAGTTCCAAAGGGTGGGGGCAGAGTAGCTAGAGGTCCAACCATTAATGGTAGTGGCATGTTGTAGCAAATCATCTTCAACCCCACCCCACCACCCTCTCCTGTGTAAACTTTACAACCAAACTGCATGCTCGCCATACTCTGCAAATTGAGGCGTATTTTATTTGGTCGAACAATGGACTTTTGGAGTTTAAACCTCTGCGACTCCACTCAGTCTTTCACCCTACAGTGACATCAGTAAATTGAATGTTCGTGCCTCAATAATAATCCTGAAAAATCAGGGTTGGGTGGGCAGTGGGAGGTAGATTAAGCAGTGTACTCTTGCCCTAAGGAAGGCAGATCTGAGGCAAGCCCAAGACATGGTTTCTGATTGACTAGTCTATCTGGCTTCCTTGCCGCTTGTGGACATTTCCACAACCCTGTATGCCAAACAACTGGTAACTAGTACGTAGCAAGGTCCTAACTAGATTATCACGAGTCCTCACTCCACATCCTCACACAGGCTGCAAGTGTCAATGGTTAGTAGTTAGGTTGGATATGTTCTCTCCTTCACCCAGAGACACAGGTAGAACACATACACTGATCACCTATGGAGTTCTGCAGCTTAAGTGGAACTCGCCTCACAAGGGGGTAGGACAAAACCTTAGGCAAGTTTCCTTACCCCACACGCTTTTGTTTACCCGGCAGTCAGTAGGAACCCGGATATCAGTCGACTGACAGACAGCTTTTCCAGAGGTAATAATCCTTGCAATAAACATACAAAAATTATACTAATTTGGTCACTCAAATCCACGGCTGTTTGTGGGGGACGCTGCCCTGCGCAATTGGCTGCCGTGTTTCGCCCACAAAATGTACAGTCAATTCTCTTTACGGTGCATCATTCCGCGAAGCGCTTTGAGACGTCTCGAAGACGTGATAAGGCACTATATCAAAAGCGAGGATTCTTATTATTATTATATTCTCGTCACCTGATTCAGAGTGGTTGAGTTAAAGCCAACATATCTGTAAGCTCTAAAATATTTAAATACAGTACAGGCTTCCTTGTTCTTTTGACATCTGTCAAGATAATAATAATCCCTTCTATGAACCTCCAGGCGATGACATTATCAAAAATATGTCCATTAAAAAAAACACTTTGGGCATCTTTACGTCTGAAATTTCCGTTCAGTCGCTTCACATGAGCAAATATTGATTTTTTTTTACAGAATATTTAATCACACTACTTAAGACAAGCAAAGCATATTTCTCATAGTATTTTTCACAATTTTGCTGCAATAGAGGATTGACAACTTCAGCAACAACAAGCGCCTATATATAGCACCCTTCTCGCTTGACTGACTACTGTACAGTGAATTGACTGTATATTTTGGGGGCAACGCACTGAACCAATTGCGCAAAGCAGTGTCCCGCAAACAGTCATAAATTGAGTAACCAAATTATTATTGTTGTAGTGTGTGGAGGGAATATTACAGCCATCCGTCAATTGACTAACAACCTGGTTCCTACTTACTGCAGTAGGCGTGCGGAGTAAGGAAAGTTGCCCAACGTTGCTCACACTGACCGGGAATCAAAATTGGGTCCTTTTGCTAGTGAGGCAAGTGCTCTAAACACTGAGCTACCAGACTCCACAGTATTGGCTCTAATCAGTCCAATTCTCCCCTCAAACGCAGCGTGGCCCCTCCCCACACACACACCAGCCAATTTCCAATATGTTTCCTTGTATTTATATTGAGTGTCTCACGCTAGGTGGCGTCTCACTGAGCATTTAGTTTACACACAGCAAAAAGGGAGAACAAATACTCCCAAATGATTAAACGTTCCAGCTCTTAAAAACAACAAAAAAGATGAAATACCGTCTATTCCGTGAAGCACTTTTGAGACGACGTGATGAAGGCATTCGCGATATCCAATGCCAGGATTATTTATTATTATTATTACTATCAAAATTAACCAGCTTGGGAGTTGTAGAGGAAGGGTTACAGATACACGTTCTAATTGTGTAACATCGCGTCGACATAAGTCACACAAGAAGGAAAACTAAAATGGTCAAATACAACAACAATTTACATTTATAGAGCGCCTTTCACAGGCAGGCACACTCACACAGCGCTAGCTCGAGTCACCTCAGGGATCAAAAGGCATCACCAAGCCGGCTCTCCCTCCCTCCCTCTGGCTTGCACTTTAACTCACCACTTTTCCAGGAGAATACACACTTTCATTTGCCTCGGCTGCTGTAAGGTGGGAGTTGCTTGCAGCTTAAGTGTGCAAGTCAGAGGGACCTGGGTTTTGATTCCCGTTGGGGCCAGTTTCCTTAACTCACCCCACACGCTTCTGTTTGCCCGTAAAGGACCCCAGTTATTAGCCGATTTGCGCATCGCGGGGGTAATCATCCCATCAAAAAACAGAAATTTAAAAAAATGATTTAGTAACTCAATCCATCGGCGTGTGGGTCTGGACGCTGCTGTGTGCAACTGGCTGCTGCGTTTCACTCTCAAAATACAGTCGTTTAACTTCACGGTATATTCCGCGGAGCGCGTTGAAAACGTCTCGAAGGCGCGACAAAGCTCTATATCAAACACAAGCATTATTATTATTATCATTGTTGATGAATTGTGAAGCCCGAGTGTGCAGCAGGGGGCAGCCCCTCCGCCACAAGGAAATAAGTGCAAATATATATTCTGTCGACAAATAAATATGTATTTTGTTCGTCTTTTTGGTTGTTTTTTTTAAAAAATCCCTGCACCAAACCCACCGTTTTGTTGACTTTTATATGAAACAGGGAGAGCTGCCAGGGTGATTAGATCTGACCTCATTTTGGCTGCTCCTGAAGTATTTAAACTCAAGAATAGTTTGGCTGTGATGTGGCTTGAGTTTTATAGCTTCACTTCTGTGAAGGAACCCAGTCCACTCTCAACTCACAATACACAGCCTGTCCCAGGCATTGCTGTTTGTTAGGCAAACACTCTAATCCACAGGGAGTCCAGTACAGTACATAACACAAGACACCTACCACACAAAAAATACACACACACAACTTCTCCAGACAGACACAGAGAGAGAGAAAATAAAAAGGAATTGAGGGGGGCAATAGGGGGAAGAGAATGGAGAGAACAAAAACAACACAACTTCAAAGGGACAAAGTCGAGAGACTATGTGTTGTCAAACTTACCAGCTAGTGAAACAAACTCTCAGTGTTTCAGTTGTAACTGAGAGTGAAAGGCTTGGCTTAGCTTTCTGGATGCTGCTGCTATCCAGGTCTTGTCCACACTTTACTGCCATTGGAAGGAGCTCAACTCAAAACCTTTCATTCTCCAGCTTGTGCAAGTCTCTGTGTGTGTGTGTGTCTCTCTCTCACACACACATACAATGGTTAACATCGCAGTCAACACGCCTACAGCCAGCCTTGCCCCTAATGATCCATTGGCATTTCACTCTGTCAGTAACACACAGACTCCAGCCCTCATTCGCTGATCCTAGATGTCCATCTGTGTTTCTTACTCCCAAACCTCTGAAGGGCGAGGTCCACATTTGGAGCAGCTAATAACAATCCTTGCATTTGATATGTACAGTATATACAGGGATATACAGCACCTTAATAATAATAACAATCCTTGCATTTGATATCACACTTTTCCACAGCTTATCGACGTCTCAAAGTGCTTCACGGGATAAATATACTGTAAAGTGAATTGACTGTATTTTGCGGGAGAAGTGCGGCAGTCAACAGCAGCGTCACACAATCAGGCGTAGGTTCAGTGACCCAAGTTATTATTTTCACTTTTTGAGAGGATTATTTCACTCCCCCCCCCCCCACACACACACCAGAAAAATTGAGTAACCACATTTTGAAATATTTTGAGACATCGTGGAAAGGTGTGATAAGGCGCTATATCAAATGCAAGCATTACTATTGTTATTTATTGTAAAATTTTGTACATTCAATAAAATAACAATATAATACTTTAATAAGAACCATTGCAAGTAAAGTAACTTACGTAAGTTTAAAAGTTTGCTGTTGTTAATTTTCTGCTGGCAAATTGTGGGACGATACGTTTCGAACAAGGTATTATATCAATTGGGAGGGTTATTTTATATAACCTTTAATATTACAGTATTAGGGTTATTAATATTAATATTTCATATTCTTATGATTTTTCTATTATCATTATGTTAGTGGTGTAAAATTTAATTTTTTTTCATTTTGTGTGTTCTCAGCATTGAGCAGCGCTGATGGAAACAAATAGGAAAACAAAACAAAACAACATGCAGAAATGATTAAATTCAAATGCTAAACAGATGTTAACAATGTGAGGGTGAATGTTTGCCAACATAATACTCAAGTCTTTGCCCTCCGAATAGATACTTTTTGAGACATCCTTTCGAAGCGAAAGGCGCTGTATCAAATGCAAGGAGTGCTTTCATTATTGTTATTAACAATAAAACATAGGATATACTTTAAAGTGATATGATCCTCTAGTTTCCCTACCAGCAATTAGCAAGGCAAGGTTAGTAGTCGATTGGCAGATAGATTTTTTTGGGGGTTAATAATTAAAAAAAGAAATAATTTGATCACTGAATCCACGACTGTTTGTGGGTCAACACTGTGTTCAATTGGCTGCCGCATTTCACTCGCAAAGTATACAGTCAATTCACTTTACGGTATATTTGTGTGAAGTGCTTTGAGGCATCCCAAAGCAGTGATAAGGCTCTGTATTATTATTATTATTATTATTATTTTGTGGGCATTTTTTGTTTTGAATAGGCAGCAGGAATCAGGGCCCAAAAGAAATGAAAAAAATGTTGTCATTGCATACAGAGTACTTGAGAAAGTAATTCTTTTTTGTTAGCTTTAATGGACAATTTTTCTTTAATGAAATTGAAGGAGCCTTTAGTGGAGATAAAGAATTATACATTAAGGACCAGAAAAACAAATTAAATATACGTGCCTTCCATAGAAGATTTACAAGGATTTGCAATGAACACTTAGAAAGGCAAAGTAACCAAGGATAAATACTTTCAATGCAAAGTACAGTACTTTAATCCTAAGCGCTTGTTTTTGAGCAGCCTCTTTGGAGGAACTCTGTTGTTGAATAACTTCTCTGTGAAGTGCAGAAGAGAAGCATTTCAATTGAGGGCCAATAAAGCCCATTGAGACTGAAGGATTGTCAAGGAGTACAACAGTTTGGAACCATTTGAAATTGATTTCCAATGCATTTGGGACTATTTATAGATTGATAGACCAATAGCCACCTTCTTATTAACATTGAGGTTTGCCTTTGAAAGACTCGTTCTCCTGTAAATAGCATCAGGATTGCCTGTGGCTTGTGTTGGGGAGAGGGATCTTGATTCCTGTAACAGCAGTATCTCCATAAGAACTCATGTTGGCTAACATCACCAGCAGCAGGAAAGTATTACAGTAATACTGTATTCCCTCCCCCAAAAAATACAGTCAATTCACTTTACAGTATATCCTGTGAAGCACTTTGCGACATCTTAAACATGTGATTAGGTGCTGTAACAAATGAAATAATAATTATTATTATTTTTATTAACTCAAACAGAATATACCGTAAAGTGAATTGACTGTATATATTTGTGGGTGAAACGCAACAAGCCAATTGCGCACAGCAGCGTCCCCCACAACAGTCGTGGATTGAGTGACCAAATTATTACTATTTAAAAAAATATATATATTTTTATAAGGGATTTTTACCCCTGGAAAAGCGACTAACAACGGGGTTCCTAACCTACTGCTAGGTGAATCGAGGCATGGAGAGTAAGGAAACTTGCCTGACATTTTGCCCCACTCCATGGCAAAAGTCTACTTCCGATGTAAAAAATAATCGTTCAGTAAAGTGTTGAGGCACAGGAATGGATATAATTCTCACACAGGCTTTCAGCTTTTCACAGATTTCAGTACCAAGGCCAAACCTCATCTCATAAATGGCTTAATTGCATCAAGATAAACTGTGGATTATCTAGGGAATATCTGCCCTTAATAAGTCTAATTTACTTTAATTTATGCAAAGAAGTACAGTGTTACAAATACTATATTGTAATCTTTTGACAAGTAAATTGGCATCTATTTAACATTTGAAACTGAGAAATAGCACTATTCGAGAAAGGGCAAGGTTAAGTGAAGCTTTAGCCCTGTAAACCAATCAATTTTTTTGAGGATACTTATTGTATTATTCTATTTACATTAATAATACTTATTATAATACAATAACCCCCAAATCATTGGAATTCACTCCCCAAATCGCCTACACCCTCACTCAATCCCATTTGAAAAGAAAACATATCTCTTTGACTGCGCCTTTAGCCTCCCACCTTGCTCGCACTCCTACTTTTATCTCTGTAAAATGTTTGAGATATTCAACTTCATGAAAGGCACTACAGTATATAATAATAATAATCCTTGCATTTGATACAGCACCTTATCACATCTTCAAGACGTCCCAAAGCGCTTCACAGAGTATACTGTAAAGTGAATTAAACCCTCCAGATGTGAAAGACGCTCTATATAAATATATTTTTGTTTGGTAGTTATTGTGAATTGACTGTATGTTTTTTACAGCCGACACAGCAGCGTCCCACAAACAGTTGTGGTTGCGATTGAGATTATTATTGAGTGACCAAATTATTATTATATATTTTTCTGAAGTGATTATCACCCCCCCACCCTCACCCAGAAAAGTGATCCACCAAATCGATTAATAATGAAGTCCCTTCTTGGCTGCTGAGTAAACGCAGCTTTACGTGGAGCCTGTCCAATGTTTTGCCGGCCCTTGGGAATCAAAGCCAAATATCCATTTGGAAGGCAAGTGCTCTCACCACCCGAGCTACAGGACTCCACATTCCAACCTGCAACTTGCACTCAGTGTGTAGGGGAACACAACAGAATAACTGAAACCAGACAAGTGTGAAACTTCTGTGCTGGTTTCCAATCAAGCAGGATTTAGCATTTTGTATGCAGTTCAGAATTATCACATGCGGTAATTATATCTGCCTTTAATGGCGTAGAGTATATGTGTTTCTATCTGTACATTGCTAGAAAGGGAAGTCAATAGTAATAATAATAATCCTTCTATTTGATTGGTTGCTGTGTTTCGCCCACAAATATACAGTCAATTCACTTTACAGTATACTCTGTGAAGCGTTTTGAGACGTCCAGAAGATGTGAAAAAGCTCTATATCAAATGTAAGTACTGTATTACTATTATTGAATCAACAATCCATCTCCGTTTGTGGAAAACTGCTGAGTGCAATTGGGCTGCCATCTTTCACTCACAAACTATACACTTTGCAGCATCTCCTGTGAAGTGTGTTTCAAAGACGTGATAAGGCACTATTTCAAATGCAAAGATTCTTCTTCCTAAAGCAGGCTACAACAACAACAACAACAAATTACATTTATAGAGCGCCTTTCACGTCGGGAGGACGTCCCAAGGCGCTGCACAGGAGGCGTGTGACCCGAGCTGAGAGGGGAGTGTTTGGGAAGGGGTGAAACACGAAAGGCTGTGTCATTCCCTCCAGATAGAGGGGGAGAGAGAGAGAGAGAGAGAGTGCGCATTCCATTTCAACAATCTCTCTCTGGGATTTCCATGTGTCGGTGGGATGCGTGGAAATCTCACCTTGGTTTGGTCCGGTGATGGGTTTCCACATGTGTCAGACACCCGGCTGACCCTAATCCATCTGGAGTGTGGAGTTGCCAGGATCAAACCAATTTTGCTTGGTGGTAAAAGGCGATTTAATTGAAGGCTGCGAGAGAGAGGAGGGAGTTCAGATTTGGGTAACATTTGTGCACAGTAGGGGATTGGATTTGACTTCTGTGTTTATTTCCCCTCCAGCATCTCTTTTTGATGTTTATTTTGGCTGGCAAAGCAGGGTGGAGCTGGAGACAAGGACAGACAGCTCACGAATTTGCCCCCAGCCATTGAAGAGTTGAGCAAATTTCTGTTGGGATATCAACGAGCAACAGATTTCCCCCCTCGTCCATCGACAAACCTGGATCAGAAGAGGGGGTTGGGGGGTAGGTGATTATTTACTGTGATTCTGCAAAACACAAACGGAGAAGAGATTTCGCCCACAAAAATAAAAAAAACAGTGAATTCACTCGAAAACGTTGAGAAGTGTAACTGAGAATGATTTTTAGGGGCAAACCTATTGGGAGATGAACAAAACACAAAATACTACAGATGCTGGGAATCTGAAACAAAAACAAAAGTTGCTGAGGGAACTCAGCAGGTCAGGCAGCATCCATGGAGAAAGGAAAAAGAGTCAATGTTTCGGGTCTACGACCCTTCGTCGGGGTTGGGAGATGGGCTTTTATTCAAGACATATACAGTCAACACGGTCAACAATCATTTTTTTTTAATTGCAATAAAAACTTTGAATCATTACCGAGCTTCAATAATAACACAGACGCACTCGCTGTACTGTTAAAATCGACGGTGTATTCGCTGATTTTGGTCCTTGCACTGTTGATGCGCTGCTTCTAACACAGTACAGTACAGTACCAACACACACAGTGTAATCTGATATTCCCTAAAAAAAACACTCTGTGAGGTTTTGGTGTCCCGCAGGGCCTTTTCAGAACCACGACCTGTTGCTCGGCGACAGCTCTAACACAACATCTCGGCCGTGACCACGTACGTATCATTAGTAACCAGCCCGGCAGGTTCGCAATGCGGTGAGAAAGCCGACTGGAATGCTCAGTGGAGCTGAAACGTAAAGGAAAAGGAAACGATGCTTCAGGCTGTACTGTAGAGCTGTGATCAGACCCCCGTCTGGAGGCTGTGTTATGGCGCAGATTCACCAGGGAATGATAAACCCAGGGTTCACAGTCTGAGGACATGTTGTGTAACCTTGGTCTCTGTTCCCTTGAGATCCGCCACCCGCATTCTCTCCCAAACCAAACTTCGCTCCCCCCGTTACCCCAGTCCTTGCCAGACTTCACTGGCTCCCTGTCTCAAAGAGGATCGATTTCAAGATCTTCACTCTTGTTTTCAAATCCCTCCACTTCTCTGCACCCCACTACCTCTCTGATCTCTTCTCTCCTCAAACCAGCTCCCGTTGCCTTCACTCCACCGGGTCTGGCCTCCTCCTTGTCCCCGAGATCTCCACCCTAGGCGACCGGGCCTTCAGGCACTATGCCCCAAGGCTCTGGAATTCCCTTCCTCACTCCTTTCACCCATGCCCCCTCCTTTGTGCGCAGGTCATGCCTAAATAACTTTTCTTTTCGACCACACACTTAGTCACCTTTCTATCCCACCCCCATCTGGCTCGGCCCCGTGATCAGTTACTGTGAAGCGCTCTGAGACACTGTCTGGCGTGGAGGGCGTTATACAGATCCAAGTTGTTGTTGTTGTTACCGTTGTTGAGTTCAGAAGGTTGAGGTGTGATCTGATTGAAGGGATTCAATAGTAGTAGATACAGAGAAACTATCTCCTCTGGTGGGGAACCCAGACCAAGGTGGTTATCACCTAATCTTTAGAGCCGGGCCATTTAGGAGTGAAATCAGGAGATGGTTTTCATCCAAAGCCAGTGGAAATCTGGAACTCTCTTCCTCAAAGGGGCTGTGGATGCTGGATCCATTTACATATTCTAGACTGAGGTGGATAGATATTTGTTAGGTCAAAATATCAAGGGATATGGGGCGAGAGTGGGTAATTGGACTTGAGATACAGTTCAGCCTGATCTTATCGAATGGCAGAACAGGCTTGAGGGGCTGAATGGCCAACTTCTGTTCCTATTTTCCTATGAAAGTGGAATTTTATTATTGTAACCTAATATACATAGTTATGAATACCCATGTATTACAGCACTCCTTCCCATTATGTTCCCATATACACATATTTAAAGCCCTCCACAACCTCGCCCCACCCTACATCTGTGGCCTCCTAATCTCTTACCAACCTGCCCTCCCCCTCTGCTCAGCAGGCTCTGGCCTGCTCCACGTCCCCCGATCCACCCGCCCCACCATTGGAGGGTGAGCCTTTAGCCACTCTGCCCCCAAACTCTGGAACTCCATCCTGCAGTCCCTCTGCCTCGCTCGTCCCCTCCCTGGACTCCTTCAAATCTCGCCTCAAAACTCTCCTCTTCGCTGGATTCATCGGCAACTCTTAATCCACCCCTTCCCTCCCACCCCTCCGTCCCCAGTTCGGGTCTGAAACAGTGACTGTCCAGCGCCTTGGGACGTCCTCCTGACAAGTGTCATTTTGTTGCTGTTGGTGTTGTTGTTATTGCTTATGGAGAATGGCACTAAGGACCCTCTGTGAGGAGAGAGCTGACGAGAAGGGTGACTAACGGTGAGTTGTAAAAGATCATGCTTTGTCAATATGTTTATATGAAGCCAATAAAAACGACGAGTGATGATTGGAAAAATCCTCACGTCAAAACGTGGCCAAATTGGAGCAGATTTCATCCCCACACAGTGACCTTCCACTGCGGTTGGTTGACAGCCAATAAATCAGATATTTGTACAATTTGAGTCCAGTGGCTATTGAATGACTCAAAGATAAACTCAAGAAGGATCCAGCTGGCAAGACAGTGCACTATTTGACAGGAACATGTCACTACATATACAGTATGAAGAAACATGCAATCCTAACATGCAACAACAGTAACGGGTGGATTATCGGGAAAGTACTAATGGGCAATGTCTACTTATAATAAAATAATAATCCTTGTGTTTGATACATCTAGCAGGATCCCGAAACGCTCGACAATGGTGGAATCTGACACCAAGCCAGGGTTGAGAGGGAGTGGGGAGTTGAACCATTAAGCACAATCAAAAAGGAAGTTCATCAGCAGCGAGATTATGAAGCTGGGGAGGGATGAGGCAAGGGCGAAGGGATTGAGGGGCAATTGAGTGTTGGGGCGTAGTGGCTGAAGGCACGTCCGCCGATGGTGGAGGAGCGGAGGGGCACTAGGGAGACCAATCAAGATACCAAAGTAGATGATCTGCTTTGTTTGGAAGACAGTGTCAATCTCTGCTACTGTTTTAGCATTGTTGGCCACTGTGTCTGTGGTGAACGCGGCTTCTGATGATGGCGAAGGTGTTGGTTCTGTTGGCGCTTTTCTTCAGGTATCACCTTTGCCTGTTGAAAACAGCAGAAAGTGTTCATCGATTTTAGCTTGAGCTGGCAATCAGGGCAGATTACAAAGGCATCAGATGTATATAGCACTGGCCTTAGGCAACTCATTACAACAACAACAACAACAACAAGAAAATTACATTTATAGAGCGCCTCTCATGTCGGGAGGACGTCCCAAGTTCAGCATTTATTCTCCCCCACCCCCCCAACACCAACACCAACATACACATAAACTCAATAGTAAGAACAATAATCCTTGCATTTGATACAACGCCTTATTGGGTTTTTTGAGACGTCTCAAAGCGCTTCACAAGAATATTCTGTAAAGTGAACTGACTGTATACTTTGTAGGTGAAAGGCGGCAGCCAATTGCGCACAGCAATGTCCACAAACCAATTTTTTTTTTAAGGAATTATTACCCCCCCAGAAAAGCCAATCGACTAACAAACAGGCTAGATAAACAGAGGCACGTGGAGTAAGGAAACTTGCCCAGTGTTTCGCTTACCTGTGCACATGTATTTGCTGTGTAATAGGGTAGAGGCTTTATATATAAGTTTCATCTCTGAAGAACTTCTTGGTTGTTATTGGAAGTATTATCCTGTGGAGGGGAGAAAAAAAAGGAAGAAACACATTTTAGATTTCTGTACTCAATCCTACTTGGAAGAAAAAATACATTTTCAACTGAAACTATTACGAATTTAAGCCACACAGATACACAACAGCTCTATAAGGATGCCCAAATCCATTGGAGAATTCTAACCTTAAGCCTATGTCAGACACCCAGCTGACACCAAACAATGTCCAACAAAATCTAATCCTTCTAACATTTAATATCCAGACTGTATTGTCTGCCAGACGGCAGGAGTCATCCTTTTTTTTGTATAGTTTCCTGAGGGTTGTTAAAAGTCCACCTGGCCAGGCAGATCCTAACCGTTTGGTTTCATGTCTCATCTAAACAACACATAAAATGACTAGTAAATTATTGTCAATAAAAAAGTCCTAATTCTAAAGATAACCATACGGAAGGAGATGTGTTAGGAGGTAGCATCAACCGATGACCAAAAAACCCCCCAGGAAATGGTCCTGAAAGAGCAATGGAATGAATCTATGAAGAAAGGTTAACATTATTCCCTTGGGTCATCTCTGTAGTTTTGATGGATTATCTCCGGACAACAGAAAACTTGCTTTTCTGTAGCTCCCCTCGTGCAGGGGTAGTGCACAGACCACTTAACATGAGATACTACAAAGCTTTACAGAATTTCTCCTGTTGAACAGACACTAACCTTAATAATAATAATCCTTGCATTTGATCTAGCGCCTTATCACATTCTCAAGACGTCTCAAAGCGCTTCAGAAAATATACTGTAAAGTGAATTGACTACATTTTGTAGGCGAAACGTGGCAGCCAATTGCGTACAGCAGCGTCGCGCAAACAGTTGTGGATTGAGTGACCAAATTTGAGGGTTTTTTTAGCGGATTTATTCACCTCAGAAAAGCAATCCGCCAATCGACTAACAATTGGGTTCCTACTTACTGCTGGGTAAGATGCATGGGGAGGAAGGAAACTTGCTGAACGTTTCGCCTTGTGCGGGAATCATACTCAGGTCCTCTCCCTTGCGAGGCGAGTGCTCTAACCACTAAGCCCCACCCTTTCCCCCATCTCTCTAACCTGCTGTCCCACTATGAACCTGCCCGCCCACTCCATTCAGCGGGCTCTGGCCTGCTCCATGTCCTCCTCCCGACCCTCCCTACCACTGGTGGATGGGCTTTCAGCATCTCTGCCCCCACACTCTGGAACTCCATCCCACAGTCCCACAGTCCCTGTGCCTTGCTTCCTCCCTTTCCTCGTTGAAGGCTGATCTCAAGACCCTCCTCTTCGATCGTGCCTTCTACAGCCTTCACAACTCTCTCCCTCCCAACCCTCTCCCTCCCCTCCCAACCTTCTCCCTCCGCTCCCAACTCTCTCCCTCCCCTCCCAACACTCTCCCTCCCCTCCCAACTCTCTCCCTCCCCTCCCAACTCTCTCCCTCCCCTCCCAACTCTCTCTCCCTCGCAACTCTCTCCCTCCCCTCCGAACTCTCTCCTTCCCCTCCCAACTCTCTCCCTCCCCTCCCAACTCTCTCCCTCCCCTCCCAACTCTCTCCCTTCCCTCCCCCACCCTACTTTGCCTCTCTCCCTTGCTCGGGTCCCGACTTGACTGTTCAGTGCCTTGGGACTTTCTCACGACATGAAAGGCTCTGTATAAATGTAATTTTGTTGTTGTTGTTGTAAGCTACGTGACTTGTTGTTACCATGTGGTAACAACGTATGTGGATAGCACAGCTATTTTTTGGTATGAAGACATGTTTCAATGAGATTTCGCTCTAAATATCCCAATGTGGATGACAAATGGACCAAAAACTTTGCTAAACATTTGTTAATAAAGGCGTGGCTCCTTTGAAATCTCCCCCCAAACAACACAAGGAGATACAGCACCAACCCGCACACACCACTTTCAAGGAAACAAATTCTGAAATTCTTTTGAGATGTTTCGACCTGATAAGATGCAATTATACATAATACATATCAAATTGAGGATTCCTAACAAATCAATCAACATCAATATTTTACTTTCTCTTAAGCAAATCTTGAGAAGTTTATACGAAATAAGAGATCTATCTGTTTTGAACTAAACCTTCTCCCTTGGGGCTATTGATCAGTCAAACAGCAATCAAAATGCACAAATGCAACATTTGGTATAAATGGCTAAATAAAATAATGTGGAGTCCTGTAGCTTAACGGGTTTGAACACTCGCCTTGCAAGAGAGGACATCTCAAACACTTCACAGGAAATACTGTACTGTGCACATGAATGTACGTACTGCGGCTAAAATTTCTAAAAATTTTTAAAATCCACTTGAATCGCCAGAATACGCAGAACCAGTTTATAACAATGATATCACAGAATATACTGTAAAGGGAATAGACTGGATGTTTTGTGGGCGAAACGGCCCACAATAGTGGTCGATTCAGTGACCAAAGTATGTTTTTGGAAGGGATTACTATCCCCCTGGATAGCGATCCACCAATTGACAAGCGACCAGATAACTGGCAGATAAACAGTGGTGGGTAGAGTAAGGAAACTCGCCTGAGGTTTGGCCTCGCCTTTCCTGGGAATCAAACCCTCTTGTTACAGGCCCTTCAATGAGACAGTACTCCCTGATATATGGAGATATATCAGGTTAGATTATGAGCAGAGAGCCTGGTATGGGCTAGAACCCGCAACCCTCTGACTCAGAAGTGAATATGCTACCAGTTGAGCTAAGCTGACAGACACCTGCACTTCTGAGAGGGGAAGACACACAAGCACAAGTATTAACATAACTAGGGTGAGGTCACACACGGTTAGACTGCTTCAACTTCAAACTGGAAATGAACTCATGAAATTAAGTGAGTAGATACTCGCATCGCCAGCCAGAAGACTTGGGCTCGATTCCCGGGCGGGACAAAACCTTGGGCAAGTTTCCTTACTCCGCACTCAATAAATTAAAAAAAATATTCACCGAGCAATAAATAAAAAAAAGGGTATTAAATCCACAGCTTCTTGTGGGACACTGCTGTTTCCCAATTGGCTGTTGCCTTAAAATATAATAATAATAATCCTAATAATCCTTGCATTTGATATAGCTGCTTTTCACATCTTATCGACGTCTCAAAGCGCTTCACGGAATATACCGCAAAGTGAATTGAATATGTACAGTCTATTCGCTTTACAGTATATTCTGTGTGAAACACTGTGAGTCATCTCAAAGACATGATAAAGGCATTACTATTATGAACATGAATGATAACATAGGTGCTCCTCACTCTCTCACCCACCCAGTGCATTTATTACTCAGAATCTGGCGGGCAAGTCGGGGTAAATCGTCATAAAATCTTGTCTCGGTCAAGAAAATACAGCAGGAATAAGACATGACACATACAAGGCGTGTCCGAGTGACTGAGCAGACTGACGAACAGTTCGTAAAAGGAGCTGGAACAACAATCTCATTGTTTCCAAATGAAACTGCACATGTACAGGATTTGGCCTCACAAAAAAAAGTTGTTCTGAGATGTTCTGTGAAAATTACGACATGTTTCGTTGTCAAGAAAGCCCTGATTTTGATGTGTATGAATCCCTCCCTTGTTACCAAGTCAGCCTGACTCAGCTGGTAATACTCTGTGACTCTGAATCAGAAGGTTCAGGGTTCAAGTCCCAGGTCAGGATCATGAGCTCAGAGCCTTGGGTGACAGTTGAATGCAGTGCTGGTGGGGGGTGATGGGGGTGGGGGAGGACTGCGTGGTGGATGGAGATGCTGACTTTAAGGCCCCAGCTGTCACCACTGAAAAAAATAAAGGAAGTTTCTCTCTCCCAATGTCCCCGCCAACAATCCCCAGTTACAATTGGTCAAACACTTCATGGCTGGATTGTGGGAAACCGCCACCTGTAAATTGGTTTGCTTCAAAATACACTCCGCACCAAACTCCGTGATCTGCTTTGATATATTTTGATGATGTGATAAAGTGCAAGGATTATTAACAGTAATCCTTACATTTTGATATTACTCCTTGTTACGTCTTTGAGACGTCAAGTGATCGGAGACACTTAATGACAAGAAGCTATATCAAAATATGTGGGCTGGAGGGCGCTGTACAAGTGTGGGTTGTTGTTATTGTCTCAAAACACCTCATGCTTTAAAGCGAATTGACGTGTGTTTTGTGGGCGAAATGCTGCAAGCCAACAGTACACAACAGCGTTTCACCAACAAACAGTCGTGGATCAAGTGACCAAGTTGTTATTTTTTTTGGAAAAGATATTTATGGTTTTGAAGCCATAGATTATTATCCCCCCACCCACCGCCCCAACACCAGAAAAGAGAACCTCCAATCAATCAAAAAAACACAAAACAGGTTCCTAATTAACTGCTAGGTAAGAAGAGTAGTCGGGAGTAAGGAACCTGCCCAGGAATCAAACCCACGTCCTCTTGTGTATGAGGCAAGTGCGCAACAACAACAACAGCTTGGATGTATAATGCTCCCTCACTCCACCCCGGAGATGTCTCAGAGCTTCACAGTAACGGATCCCAGGCCCGAGCCAGGGGCAGGCAGGGGGGGGAAGAGATGACCAAAGGCGCGGTCGAAGAGAAAGGGCTTTAACTGGGACACTAACCACTCAGCTACAGGACTCCACATTATTATTAAACTATAAATGGAAGATTGGGGAGAGAACGGAGGGAGTGAGATCGACTTGGATGGATCTTTTCAAAGAGAATGGCGTCCTTCTGTGCCGTATAATCCATGATTCTATGATCTATTCTTGACATTAAGCCTGTGTTGTCCTATGTGCTTCGGAAGCATATATATTATATATATGTAAGAATATATAATGATCACCCATCTGCACACGGAAATGTTCCACAAACAACTGACCAACATTTTATCTCGGAGTTGGTTGGCCAAGACTCTATTCCCCCCAAAAACACACACAATCTCTTCAATCCCCTTCCTCCTCTAATCTCTCCCCCACCTTTCCCAGTTTGCTTGCGTTTTCATTCCGTCTCTGTAAAGGCTTTATTGCTCTCTGCGATAAAGCTCTCTATTGTGGTCAGATATTGTGTATCCTGCTGAAGCAGCAGTGATGGCCATAATTTCCACCGTTGTGTGGGAAACACTCTCACTCGAGGCTTATTCGTTCTAAACCTGCACTCTCTCGTTCTGTGCTGACTGGTAACGCTTTACACCTTCCAAAGCCTCTCGGTATCACAGATTACTCCACCAAGCTGGAAAAACAATTACCAGCCGCCAAAAGTCTCACTCCTAATGTTATAATCCAATTATTGCAGTTGGAAAGGATTACTGTATCAACTCAACTGGCGCGTAGAGACATGTCGGCCTTCAGCTTGTGAACCCAGAGCTGGGAATGAAATTGGCACCTGAATAAAAGTCTGCCGCACAAGACCAGAATCCAACAGTTCTCGGAAGGCGTCCACACAAAAGTATTTATTTTATTGTTAAAGTCAAATGCCAAACTTCGCCTGCAATGCTCTTATACTGCAAAGCGCTTTGAGACATCTTGAGGACGTGATAAGGTAGCGTATCAAAGGCAAGGATTATTATTATTGTTGCTTCAGCTATATATTATCTTTTAAGTAATAATAATTAGGGATGAGGGGCTTCGCACATATTACACGGTTAAACGCAGTGTGAAAAAGTGAGAGGAAAAATGCCCCCAAAAAACTGAAGAGGGAGAATAAAGGAAAAAAAAACGAAGGCAAGAAGGTTTTTAAAAATAAAATGGAAGATTGAGAAGTCATGGAAAGTGTGGAGACGTAATTGGGGAGCCAATCTTGCTAAATATCCAGTCAATTCACTTCACAGTATATTCTGTGAAGTGCTTTGAAACGTCTCGAAGGCATGAGGCACTATATCAAATGCAAGGATTATTATTATATATATATTATTATAACTATTATCTGTTTGATCTCTGTCTGTTACAGTAGGTGGTTTCACCACAGATTCAGCGCTGATTGGGGTGTGTTATTGACGCAGGAATATCATTGCTAATTACGCAATGTTTATATAAGATTGAATTTAATTTATGCTTGGTGAATGGACACGTCAATTATGACAATTATTGGGGGGGGGGGGGGGGGGATTTGCTCTCTCTCTCTCTCTTTCAGTGAACCAGACAAAGTCTACATTGTCCATTTTTGTGCTGAACGAGTCAAATTAAAAATAAAGTCTGAATGCCTACCACTGAATTACACTGTAATGTACTGCATTTTTTCAGTACTACACACCCAATAGGACTTCTTCCCAAGTACCAGTAAAGTTTATTCGATATTAGTAATAATAATTAATAAATCTCCACCATCTTAAATTTGATATTTATTTAACAAATAAATATTTACTTAATAATATATTTATTTCGCGTTTATTTAATAAGACTTCTGACATTTCACATCCTATTATAATTGAGATTCTCAGCTTGCCATTTCCACGATGCCAACCCTTCATAATACGTATTTTATTAATAATAATCAAAATCCCTGTAGTTAGTACCACACCTATAGATGTGGAAATGATTCAAAGGACTCCGCAGGTAATTACTGTCTAATGTAATGATTGTTTATTTGTAGACAGACAATTTCTCTGAAGAATTCCTAGCCTCAGAAACTCTCCACTCATTGAGCAATATTTAACAGCCACCCACACAGATAGACAGTTTAATATTGCATCCACAGGATTTCACCTCTGACAATACAACACTCAACTAGGACTGCATTGGGACAGTGAGCTCAAAGTCCTGATGTGGGACCCTAACGCACGGAGTCTTGCAGCTTATTGGTGAGAAGGTTTGAACCCAGGTCCACACGCTTATACGAGGTGAATGGTCTATATCTAAATTCCTATTGCTGCAAATCGCAAAGTATGGGTAGGATAACAAATCATCAGACGCAATTATACAGTAGTTTCCGTTTCCAGGAACTTGAAAACAATAAAAAAAACTCAAGGATCAATAAGCCATCAAACTATTTTTATCCGTAAGCAAGTCAGTAAAAGGCCTGCTGCAATATTAATGATAATGCCAGCATTTTTTTCCCAAATAGGCAGAGCTGTGGATTTGCAGGCCTAAATCAAACCAGTTGATTTGCTTTAGTTTAGTGTTTGATATTAGTTCCAAGAGCATTTGGGGGTTTTCTTAAGCGACGTTTGGAAAAAAAATGAGTTCAGATAATTAACTAATCAAATGTGATATAAACACAGAGTAATGATTCCGCAGATGGAGACAGTCATGCATTAAACATTTGGAGTCCTGTAGCTAAGTGATTAGAGCACTCGCCTCACTAGTCAGAGAACTGGGTTCGATTCCCATTTTCCTTACCCTGGTTGACAGAGAGTAGGAAATCGGTTGTTAAGTCGATTGGCAGATCGTTGTTCTGGGGGTAATAATCCCTTCAATAATAATAATAATTTGGTCACTCAATCTATGACTGTTTGTGGAGGGGACGCTTCTGTGCGCAATTGGCTGCCGCGTTTCGCCCACAAAATATACAGTAAATTCACTTTACAGTATATCCTGCAAAGCACTTTGAGACGCCTTGGAGATGTGATAATGAATGATTCCTACATGAAAAACGCAAGGATGATTATATTGTTATTATTTGTGATTGGTTATTCTCGGGCCTTGAGGTGTCCTCCCAACTTGAAGAGCGCGAGACAAACGTCAATTTTGTATTGCGTTTTGTTTTTCTTCTAATTAACTTAAAAAAGAGAAAGCTGCAATTTTCCAAGCAAGCTCCAGATTGATCCAGTTAATTCCGTAGGGAATAAATAGTTTTAATGTGTGACCAGGGAAGTCAAATCATGTAAGGACATTGTGTCTCTGGGTTGCGGGTGGGGGTGGAAGCGAAATCACTCTGGGTTTTTCTTATGATGACAAGTCATTGATTTCTGGTGCAAATGGTGCTTGTGTACGCAACTCAAGAGGTCTAAAAATGCTCAGAAACCGTAAGACTTATTTCTAAATCTACCTTTCTTATCAAGTTTTAACACTATCATGTTTCCCCGGTTTCTTTTGACATTATTTTAGGAATGAGTTCCACATAGCTCCTGTAGCTCAGTGGGTTCGAGCACTCGCCTTACAAGCGTGAGACCTGTGTTCGAATCCAGGCAGATCAGGGCAAAATCTTGGGCAAGTTTCCTTACTCCACACACACACACGTGCCTAATAATAATCCCTCAAAAAAACCACAATAATAAAAAAAATTGGTCATTTTCAATCCACGACTGTGTGTGTGGGGGACGCTGCTGTGCGCAATTGGCTGCCGCATTTCACTCTCCCACAAATATACAGTCAATTTACTTTACTGTATATTCTATGAAGCGCTTTGGGGCGTCGATAAGATGTGAAAAGACCCTCTATTAAATGCAAGGATTATTATTATTATAAGACTTTTTTCTTAAAATGTCAGATGGTAATATTTATTTTCCAGGGTTGATGAACAGTATTAGGGATGGACAACATCTGTACTCTTTCCACAACCTAAAATGGATTTCTTACTGATTGGCCCTGAGACTTTTGAATGAATTAATAATTATGATAATAACGCTCACATTTACAGTATAATACTTTATCACATATGGCATTGAAAAATCTCAAATTTCTTCAAAAGTAAACTGTAATGTAAGTAAACTGGTATGTATGACTGCATCTAATTTGTGGGTGAACGCAAGAACCAATATGAGAATCTCCCTTCTCTTTAACTAAGAGATACTTAAAGGGCATTTTCATCAGCACAGACAAACAGAATAATAATGTTCATTTATTTCTATGTAAGGTTTATAGAAGTACTCTAGGCTTATTTAGTCACTTCTCATAGCTCATCCCTTTACAATAATAATGACAAAAATAGCAAAATGACATTTAAAGAGCGCCTTTCACGTTGCGAGGATGTCCCAAGGCGCTGTCAGGGACCGGGACCCGAGCATGAGTAGGTGAAGGGGAGGGAGAGAGGTGGGAGGGAGGCTGAAGACACAATCTAAAAGAATAGTCTTGAAGGGAGGAAGCGAGGACTGTGGGATGGAGTTCCAAAGTAGACAGGGAATGGAGGGGTTAAGTGTTAATGTTAACTATATATTCAAGATTATTTACAGTAATAATAATAATAATTCTTGTGTTTGATTTGGCACATTTATCACATCTTTGAAATATCTCAAAGCGCTTCACAAAATATATCACAAAGTGAATTGACTTTGTGTTTGTGAATGAAACAAAGCAGCTAATTGTGCACAGCAGTGTCCCACAAACAGTCGTGGGTTTACATTGTAGTAATGTAATATGTACTAATGTTTGGCTTGTTTTTTGCAAAGTATTTTTCCCATGGTGAGTGATGAGTGAGTCAACTAACACCACAAGGTATCACAAAGTGGATTTGAATGACTAAATTATTATCATTACAATATATAATTTTTTGGGGGAAGCGATTTGCCAAATGACTAACAACTGGGTTCCTACTTATTGCTCACTAAATAGAGGCATATGTGTGTGTGTTTTGTGTGTAGGTGTGTTGTGTGTTGTATATGTGTGTGTGTTGTGTATGTCTGTGTATGTGTTGTGGGTGTGTAGGGGGATTGGTGTATGTGTGTGTATTGTGGGTGTGTAGGGGGGGGTTGATGTCTGTGTGTGTGTGTGTGGAGCAAGGAAACTGAAATATTGCCTTACTTGGGAATCAAACCTATAATAATGACAACAAAAAAATCTAACAAAAACCTAGGTAACAAGACCCAAGTAAACAGACACATAGGATTAAGGGGAAACACTCAAATTGGATGTTGGAAGCATTCGAAATCAAGTGGTGGAATTTGGAATTCAGCCCGTTAAATAGCCATTTGTGATTTCCGTGTTATTTTATTTCGAGCTCGATGAACTAACTACTGTACTCAAATAAGATTCTGACACTGATAGTGACTCCTGCTGCCTCCTAGTGGCTAACTTCAGAACAGTTTCAGCTTTCCGTAACGTTTATCTATTTAAACCGGAATTCTAAGCAAGGTTAGGAAAATCTGTTCAAAGACTTGGTTACACACAAGGATTACGGTAACCAAACACACGAGTGATCCACAACTGGTGTAATAATAATAATCCTTGCAAAACACAAAATACTACAGATGCTGGAAATCTGAGACAAAAAAAAACAGAAGTTGCTGGGGAAAACTCAGCAGGTCAGGCAGCATCCATGGAGAAAGGAAAAGTGAGTCAACGTTTCGGGTCCACGACCCTTTTGTCAGAGTGGGATAATAATCCTTGCATTTGATATAACGCCTTATCATGTCTTCGAGACGTCTCAAAAGAGCTTCAGAGAATAGACTGTATAGTCAACTGACTGTATATTTTGTGAGATACGTGCTCACAAAACTTATTTGTACGTATATTTTAGGGGAGGGGGTTGAAATTCAGCAATTGCATACAGCAACGTCCTGCAAACAGTCGTAATTTGGAGTGACAACATTGTCTATTATTTAAGGCATTACTGTATTACTGCTGGAAAAAGTGAAATGCCGAACGACTGAAAACCGAGCTTCTATTTACTGCTAGGCAACCTGGAGTAAGCAGGGGTGTTGGAGTAAGCAAACCTGCACAACATTTAGCCCTGCCCAGGAATTGAACCCATGTCCTTTCGCTTGCGAGGCAACTAAACTACAGGACTCCAAATGTTAGCAAAGTGAGCAATGTTCAAAGCGTTTCTTCCAACCTAACCCAATGAATGACAAGTGAACAGGGGAGGGAGGGGAGGGAGTGAAACTCACCTGAGAGAAAGAGGCAACACTAAAGACCGTACATTTTACCGTGCCATTATAAACAGGACTCACACATTTGAATATTCTAAGTTTAGGTAGGAATGTGATTCAGGATAGTAACACTCGTGGAGCTCCTGTAGCTCAGTGGTTAGAGCACTCGCCTTGCAAGCGAGAGACCTGTGTTTCGATTCCAGGCAGGTCAGGGCGAAACCTTACTCCACACACACACACACGCCTAATAATAATCTCTCGAAAAAAACAATAAGAAATTGGTCATTTCAATCCCTGACCGTTTGTGGGGGGACGCTGCTGTGCGCAATTGGCTGCCAAGTTTTGCCCATAAAAATACAGTCAATTCACTTTACAGTTTATTCTGTGAAGTGTTTTGGGACATCTTCAAGATGTGATAAGGTGCTACATAAAATGCGAGGATTATCACGTATGTATCATAAAGTCTTCAGGTTAAATCCTTGGTGTTGTAGTGAGTTGGCTGATGTGATGAAGTAGATGAAGGGTGCTATTATTGTGTTGTTGAGAGAAGTAGAAGAGAAAACACAGGGAGGATTCTAGCCAGTGATAAACCACTCAGTGGAAATCGACAAACAAATCACATTTACCATCTTTAATCCATGTAATCAAAATCAATGATAAGCTTTTAAAATTTATCACTTTTAAATCTCTTTCCCTGAAGTCTCTCTCTGTCTCTCTCTCTCTCTCTCTCTGGGCACCAAAGGAATGCATTAGGATAATGTCCTTTCCTGGATTATTGCAAAACTTCAGTCTCGCAAACGCCAATACTGTATGTTAGTCACATTTGGACGCTATTCGGAAGATCAAAAGTCATACTGTTGTCAGATATAGTGTCAGATTAGAAGATCTAAACATCTGTCTGGGAAGAAACTCAAGTGAGTGCAACATCAGACGCTTTGAAGAACTGTCAGGGTAAATCCCATTTATATTGATAAAGGATTACAACAACAACAGCCACAAATTACATTTGTCTCGCGCCTTTCAACAACAAGAACTTACATTTACAAAGTGCCCTTCTTCACCATCAAAAAAGAAGGGTCTTTAGGTGGGATTTAAAAGTGGGAAGGGGCAAGGATTGAGGGAGAGAGTTTGGGGGTGGGGGGCAGAGAGGAGGAGATGAGTGGAAGCACTGGGTGTAGAAGTGGAGGGGGTGGGGGGGAACAAGATCCGATAGGTAGGGACATCAGGAGGATGTCCCAAGGTGCTGGACAATCAGGGACCTGAACCCGAGCCGGGTGGGGTTGGGATCAGGAGGGGAGTAGGGCAGGGAGGGCAGGAGTAGGAAGGTGGCTAAAGGCACGGTCCAAAGAGGCAAGGGAGAGAGAGAGAGAGAGAGAGAGAGAGAGGCAACTTCTGAAGCCGCTTCTGTAGAATTTGCCGTTGGTATCCAACAACTGCGGTTCACAGCGCGGCAGATTAAACCTTTGCGGAGTCTGGCAAGACACATCAAATGTACAGTACAGTACACAGTACGTTGCAATTGGTAAAGAGACAAAGCGGCAATTTGCACCGATCTATCGTGCCTCACGCAGAGCACTTGACAGTGACGCTGAGCCCGGGGGGGTGGGGGGGGAAGGTGACCATAGTCACTGTCTTCTTGCGTGATCTGAAGAGGAAGGGGGAAGGAAGGGGCAAGGAGGAGGGAAAGAGGATGAGTGTTCCAGGGGAAGAATATTCCAGATTTCCCAGTGGGTGGGGGTGGGGTGGGGGAAGTGGCTGAAAGAGACGTGTCATACAAACACACCAGGCACCAATTCAATTATTTTTGCCACTGTGTTGTGCTAGCATCACAGATTTACTATTGATAGTGTTTTGCATCGTTACAAAATAAGGTGGGTATTTTATAAGTTGCTGGCAGTAATGCTAAGGGCAGGATAAATTGTGCTCCCTTCAATATAATAATAAATAATAATCCTTGCATTCGATATAACGCTTTTCATATCTTCTAAGACGTCTCAAAGCGCTTCACAGGATACGCTGTAAAGTGAATTGACTGTATTTTTGTGGGCAGTGTATACTTGTTCCGACAAACAGTCGTGGATTGAAATGACCAATTTTTATTATTGTGTTTTTTTGGGGAGGGATTATTATTATGTGTATGTGAGTAGTTAAGGAAACTTGCCCAAGGTTTGGCCCTGACCTGCCTGGATTCGAACACAGGTCTCACGCTTGAAAGGCGAGTGCTCTAACCCACTGAGCTACAGGTCTCCAAATAGGCTAAACTGGTGCACAGAATGTGTTTGTGAAAGTGTTAACAACCAGGTATTCGCGTGACTCAATTGTAGTACATTCACATCTAGGTCAGAAAATTAGAATAATACTAATTATTATAATAAAACTATTAAAAATAATAATAATAATGTTTGCATTTGGTATAACGCCTTATCACATCTTCGAGACGTCTCAATGCGCTTCATAGAATATACAGTCAACTGAATTGACTGTATATTTTGTGGATGAAAGTGGATCCCAACCTCAGGGTCGTGGGGATCCACAGTAGGGTCATGAAGGGTCATCAGAAATATATAGATTTTTGATTTTTTAATGCTGAAAAGTGCCTGAGACGACACCAAATTGTATGAAAGACCGTACTAGCGAGTTTCACTGAGTCCATAAAAGAGACAGAGATATGGTCTTGGCCGCGATTTCGCCCCCTAAGGGTCGGGAGGTCCTGGTTGGTGGCCAATTTAGGATCGCAGCAAAAAAAAGATTGGGAACCACTGTATAATCTGGTTCCTACTTACTGCTAGGTAAACAGAGGGGGTGTGGAGTAAGGAACTTGCTTAAGGTTTCGCCTTGCGCAATAAAGAAACATGACTCTTGTTCAACTCATCCAACAGAAAGGACTGATTCTGTGTCTCACAGAAAGCATGAACGTGAAATAATTAAATCATGGCGAGCTAGATCAAGCGGATTATAACTGTCAAGTAATTGTTGAGGTAAAGACAGGGACTAGCTTCTGTAATTTAGTAAATTACTTTTTGTTTCTTCTCATCTATTAAAGTTTATCTGTGGTGTAATTTATCCTTGTCCTAATCCTCAGATACTTGGCTGTTCTCAACCTGACCGACCAACTCTTGGCCGGCACAGACGACTTGGTTGAGATGACTGGCCTGTTAATTCTCCCTTTGTTGTGGTGACAAGCATCTCCTTCGCAAAGGTGTGGGTGAGACAAGAGACTAACTGTGTGAGGACTGACAAGTGACAACCTGTCTCTGACTGTCCCTGCATCATCCGGTTGTTCACTTTTACAATTAATATCATACACATGTGTATTTTGGGACTTGCATTTGATATCTCACCTTGGAGACGGGTCTTCAAGGCGTCTCAAAGCTCTTCACAGAGTAAAGTGAAGTGAGTGTGTATTTTGTGGGTTGAATGCGGCAGTCAATTGCGCACAGCTGTGGAAACAGTTAGTTGTGGATTGAGTGACCAAATTCTTATTTATTTTTAGTTGTAGGCGAAGGCGACAGTTAATTTGCACACATCTTCTAGATGTCTCAAAACACTTCACAAAATATACTGTGAAGTGAATTAACTGTATATATTGTGGGTCAAATAAGGCAGCCAAAGTCGCGGATTGAGGGACAAAATTTTTTTTTTTGGGGGGGGAATATATTATTACCTCAGGAAAAGTGATCCGCCAATCGACTAACAACCGGATTCCTACTTACTGCTAAAGTAAACAGAGGTGTGTGAAGTAAAGAAACTTGCCCAGTGTTTTGCCCCACCTGGGAAATCGAACCTGGGTCTTCTTGCTAACCCACTAAGCTTTAAGGCTCCACATTCAATTCTCAATATGTGAAGGTCCGTATTTGAAGGACTTTTGAATCCAACTGAGATTTTCCAATTAAGTTCTATGTCCGTTACCAGTGACAATTTATCCTTACTTAGTTGGATGATAATAGTCAGGATTCGCATCCACCTTTGCGAAGGAGATGCTTGTCACCACAACAAAGGAAGAATTGACAAGCCAGTCAAATAATCCTTGCATATGATATAGCGCCTTTTCTTGAATTCCGAGACCTCTCAAATCGGCTTCACGGAATATACTGTAAAATGAATTGACTGTATGGTTTGGGCTGAACGTGGCAGCCCAATTGCGCACAGCAGTGGGTAACTTTAAAGCCATGTTGGATTTAGAGAATCTAAACGAAAAAAGATCAATGCTGATTGGTCAGACTGTTTGGCTCCATGAGTACTTACTAAAGGTTGCTAACACAGCAGCTTCAAAGCAACATAAACATTGAATTCCAATGTCAGGTCAGATGTGCAACAGCATGATGGTGAGGAAGTGGTAGAATGGACAAAACACAAAATACTACAGATGCTGGGAATCTGAAACAAAAACAGAAGTTGCTGGGGAAACTCAGCAGGTCAGGCAGCATCCATGGAGAAAGGAGTTCTGACGAAGGGTTGTAGACCCGAAACGTTGACTCTTTTTCCTTTCTCCATGGATGCTGAGTTTCCCCAGCAACTTCTGTTTTTGTTTCAGTGGTAGAATGGAGTTTGCTCCTGTTTTATTTTGCTCAGCCAGGTGCCTGATACATTGGGAAATGCAACACTGTCCTTAAGAGTATCCAAACCAATTTATTTTTCATACAACCCACCTAGATGTGGAAATCCAACAGGGATAGACTGTTGGAACTCGCGTCTCTCTCCTTGGAGAGACACACACTGCGCTTTATCTAATTCTGGGAAACTATTAGGAGCAGGTTGGCAAGACAATGATTCTTATGGTTCCGCCCGTGGCGATTTTATTTTATTGATTTATTTTATTGTTTTCATTTCACCTGCTCTTTACATGGGGTGGGCGAAGAGAGAAGTCGGAAAGGTTGGACTTCTCATGCTGTTAGCTCTGAATAAGTCACAGTTTCCTTTATCTAGAAATTTTTAAATTGATAAGAATAATAATCTTTGCATACAACGTAGCACCTTGTCATGAGACGTCTCAAAGCGTTTCACAGAATACACAGTGAAGTGAACTGATTACTGTATATGTTTTGCTGGCAAAATGGTGAAATCTGACAAACAGATTTGAATCCGTTGGGGGAAGTAGAATGGGTGGGGCTGGCAATGGAGGCAGCACAATTAGCCAAATGGCCTCCGTCTGTGCTGAAATTTCAAAGTTTCTCATGGATTCAGATTGACCAAAATAAACATTAACTTGCGTAGCCAGCTCCCTTCCCTTCAGGCTTGTGAAATACAATGCGCAGGGCCATTTAGAATTTTACTAACTGTATCCAGACTAGGTATCCAAACTCACTACACATGGATTTCATCGCACAACAGCATCGAGAAGCTAAAAGGGTACTCCGTACTGAAGAGATTGTTCAGGCATTTTAGTCTGTGAGGCTGTACTAGAACCTTCAAATCTCTCCACAACCTTGCTCCCTACCTACCTCTGTCACCTGCTAACCCCATATCAACCTGTGCGCTCCCTCCACTCAGCCGGCTCCAGGCTGCTCCATGTCCCACACCTGACATGCCCCACCATCGGAGGTCAGGCCTTCAGCCTCTCTGCCCCCACTCTTTGGAACTCCATCTCCACAGTTCCTTCTCCTTGTTCCCTCCGTTGCCTCCTTCAAGGCCAATCTCAAGTTCCTCCTCTTCGACTGCTCCTTCAGCCACCCACCCACCACTACCCTCCCGGCCCTCCTGACTCCCCTGCACTGATCAAGGTTTAGAATAATAAGTAAAACTACAGTACTTACATTGATATAGTGCCTTATTACTGTGCATAAAATCAGCGCAGCCTTCACAGCACTACACTTAATGAGCTACTTTGATGTTCCAAATGAAACATCAGAAATTATTATCCAGACAAACGATTACGGAAATCAACTCCAAATTAATTTGTGAATTTTGGAGAACAAAAGGAATATTGGCTTGGACACTGGGGGTCACTTCGAAATTCCAATCCGAGAGCTTTAATGTCCAATTCAATCCCCAAATATCTTCTGAACATTAACAACTGGCATTGACAGAGCGCCCTTCACATGCGTCCCAGAGCGCTTGACAGTGGTGGAGTCTGACTCTGAGCTGAGGGAAGGCGGGGGAAAGGTGACTGCAAACATGGACAAAAAAGGGAAGGTCTTTTGGCGGGATTTGAAGGTGGGGAGGGAGGGAGTGAGGGAGGGAGGGGGTAGGGCGGAGGGATTGAGGGAGAGAGTTCCAGAATTTCGGGTGATAGTGGCTGAAGGGACAAACAGCAGCCTGGAACTGGCCGAGTGTAGGCAGTGGGTGGATTCCGGCTGCAATATATAATAATAAAGAAATAATAATAATCCTTGCGTTTGATATAGCGGCTTTACGTCTCAAAAGCGCTTCACAGAATATTATTGTATATTGGTTATGAGGTTGTGACGGAGGCGGGTGAAGGGTGACAGGCACCTTATCAAATGCAAGTATTATTATTATGATTATTGCTATTATGAGGATTTTTTTGGAATCTGACGCAAGCCCTCTGCTGCAGTTTCCACTTAGCGCACTGAGACACCGTCCGGCATGGAGGGCGCGATATAAATCGAAGTTGTTATTGTTGTTGTAGCCATCGGGGGCAGCTTTGCTCTAGGAACTGCAGTCATTCTCATCATGTCCTACCAGACTACACACACTGAACAACATACTTGTGTAGAGGCAGTCTGAATTATGTACATGTGCGTATATATACACACACACACACACAATATAGAATAATAAGAATAATAATAACAATCCTTGCATTTGATATTGCGGCTTTTCACATCTTATCGATGTCTCAAAGCGCTTCACAGACAAAGTGAATTGACTGTATATATATTTGTGGGCGAAAACACGGCAGCCAATTGCGTACAGTAGCAACAGTCGTGGATTGAAACAACCAATTTTTATTATTGTGGTTTTTGTTTGGACGGTGTGTGTGTGTGTGTATGGAGTAAGGAAACTTGCCCCAAGGTTTCGCCCCTGACCTGCCTGGATTCGAACACAAGTCTCTCACATGCTTGTAAGGCGAGCGCTCTAATCTCTGAGCTACAGGAGCTCCACGTTTAGGACTAAAACAAAGGTTAATTGCAACACATTTAAATTCAGAAAATCAATACGCACTGGAGGTATCTATGGTGACTGACAAAAAGGGAGACTTGCAACATGATTTCGGAGGAGGTTACTAACATAAATTGAAATCAGTGTCATTGTTTTTCATGATCTGAACTGTTTTAGTGACTTTTTAAAAAAAAAATGCTTTTAATGATTGTTAATGATCCAGAAATGTATGGTTGTGGTGGGATGGTAGTTTTTGCTTTAAAGAATACTACCTAATAAGGACATTACTGTAGTCAAAATGACGAATAATCTAAAGGCTGTCAAGTTTATTTTGTCCGCAAAATACATTTATCGAGCACTTTTCACGTTGGGAGGACATCCCAAGGTGCTGAGTACTACACTTTACAGTGTATTTTGTTAAAACGCTTTGAGACATCTTAAAGAAGTGATAAGGCACTATATCAAATGCAAGGATTACTATTATTTAATGGGTTAGGAGGTCTGTAGCTCAGTGGTGAGAGCACTCGCCTTGCAAGAGAGACCTGGGTTCGATTCCAGGCAGGGGCAAGTTTGGGCAAGTTTCCTTACTCCACACTCCTGACAATAATCCTCCATTAAAACCCACAATAATAAATTGGTCATTTCAATCCACGACTGTTTGTGGGGCACTAATGTGCGCAATTGGCTGTCGCGTTTCGCCCACAAACTATAGAGTCAATTCACTTCACAGTATATTCGGTGAAGCGCTTTGGGACGTCCTGAAGTTGTGAAAAGCCGTTATATCGAAAGTGAAGATTATTATTATTACTGTATTAGTTGTGAATAGATATGAAGTAAAATAATCTGACCAATAGGTGGCAGAATAACAGCTCTTCTCCCATCTGGCGTCAGGAATGACAAAGATTTACAAAAGAATGTTCAGCGTGGAAACAAGCCATTTGGAGTCATTATTGCTCAGTGGTTAAGAGCGCAGGCCTCGCATGTGAGAAGACCTAGGTTTAATTCCTGGGACGGGGAGAAACAGTAGGAAAGTTTACCTAGTTACTGAGCCGGAACCTGTTTGTTAGTCGATTGTCAGATCACTTTTCCCTCAACAAAAAATAATAATACAGTAATTTGGTCACTCAATCCCTGACTGTTTGTGGGACGCTGCTGTGTACAATTGGTTGCTGTCATTCGCCCACAAAATATACAGTCAATTCGCTTTGCAGTGATCCCGTGAATCAGGATCCCTTCGAAGACATGATAAGGCGCTATATCAAATGAAAGGATGTTTGTTATTTGATCCAACCTGTCCCAGCTGGTGTTTGTATATTCCACACGAGTCTCCATAAAACTTGTATTCCCATCTTCCTCGAGTGAAAGCTTAGCTTTCTCTTAAGGGTTCACCAGAGTTCACTTCAACTCCAGTGCAGTATTCCTTACACAAGATTTCCACACCAAACGTATGCCGTGAACTGCCTGTTTGGCATCCCGATTCCTCTGGAGAATAACCAAATTGCCTCAGCACTTGGCAAATCATTGCCTCAACATGGTGAACTAATCCACAGGATTAGTATGGGCCTACAAGTATCCTGAATGACCAGTTTCAAAAGGTACATACCGGTACATAATAAATTTAGTATTACTTGCTCTCGGATACTGTATTATTTGGTCTCTTTGACTTTTCTCATCCAAATGAACGGCAGTGAGACCGTTATTCTTATTAATTTTGATTTGGAATTCTATCCCCCGGGGGAATGGGGGAGTTCAGTGGAGCCGGGCGAGGATGTTGGGCGATAGTCAAGGAGTTTGGGTACGAGCAGTAGATGTCTGAATAATCTGAATTTTACGGAGGGAAGACATGTATTGATTGATTGATTTATTAAGGTGATATCAACATATGATCCCAGTAGTGGAATCCTCACACATGCTAGTGCTGGTCTGCTAGCTCAGTGGTTAGAGCACTGGACAGTGCTCACTTCATTTCAAATGGTTATACTCCCAATGAAATTCTACTGAATATCAAATGATCGGATTATTTAATCCACTGGGGAGGATGTCACAAAGAGCTTCACAAGATTTACTGTAAAATGTTTTGACTGTAAATTCTGTCAGCGAGATCCATGGTGGATTGGTGCTATTATACAAGTGTAATTTTGTTGTTGTTATATTAACTATCCATCATGGGTTCTCTTATTTGAGGTTGTAAGGAAAAGATCATATTGAGTGGAAAGAAACCAGTGGTTCTATGATGATGTTATTATAACCTAGAAAAAGGTTAAAAAAAAATCATGATGTAGGAAATGTAGTGTCAAGAGGACTTGATTTAGCAATAGAACAAGTTGCAATTCAGTAGTTCAATTAATATTAGAACGTTTGGTCACTTTACAACAGTGGTTCCCAACCTTTTTTTTTGCTGCAACCCAAATTAGCCACCAACAGGTCCTCCCGACCCTTAGGGGGCGACATTGCGACTGAAGCTCAGCTCAGCCAAGATCATATCTCTTTTGTGGACTCAGCGCAACTCGTAAAGTACGGTCTTTCATACAAATTGGTCGTTTGTGTCGCCTCGGGCACTTTTCAAGCATTAAAAAAAAGCAACAACAAAAATTTCTGATGACCCTTCGTGACCCCACTGAGGACCCCCGCAACCCTAATTTGGGGGGACCCGAGGTTGGGAACCACTGCTCTACAGTGAGGTCTGGAAGAAAGACATCGATAGCCTTGTCTGCCTGTCAAGGCAAACCTTAGCAAACCCAAAGCGCTAATTAAAAAATAATAGGGCAGTTTCTCCCTTCGTTCTATACCAAGAATCCTCCCGGGATATTCGCTTCGTGGCTGCCTGTGGTACTTTGCTGGGTGCGAATTTGGCTGACATCTATCTACAAATACAATCACTACACTTCACAGTAAAATCTCGTGAGCAATATGTATTGATTGATGCGATAAAGCACGACATCAAATAGAGATTATAATCTAATCAATTCCCAGCTCTCTTGAAGGCAAGGATTATTATTATATGGAATGTGTATAACACTGCTTTCTGCACCAAGAACGTGCATTGTTCTAGCTCCCCTCACGCAGGGTAGCGTCCCAGAGCACTCAAAAGTGACAGAGCGTAACACCAAGCCGGTGGTGGGGAAGACTTTAGATACGGTCACAGAGGAAGCAACCGGATAAGGAAAAGACAAGGCAGATGGATAAAGGGAGAGAGTTTCGTGGGGGCCTTGTGGCTGGAAGTGTGGCCACCGATGGTGGGAGTGGAGGGAATGAGGGACATGAATTTGGGAACGGGTGTGAGGATCTTGAAATCGATCCGTTTTGGCAATCAGGAGCAAGAGGAGCCTGGCTAGAACTCTTAATTTTTGTACTGACAGTTGCGTTCCTCTACCCTATTGCCAAAAACACAAATGTATGGTGCAGAGACTTTAGAAAGCTTGTTTCCCTTCGATCTATTCAAAGGCAAACCATAAGATCGCGCACACATTTGGATATACAGCAAACTGCACTCATTCTGTTACCAATGCCAACGTTGCTCTTGGTCTGAATTAAGACGCAGGATTTTCCTACAGAAAATGAAAGGACTCCATTAACGGAGCTATTTGATTGAATTCTATCTTCCGTTGTTATTCTCTTCCTCTGTGGGGTATAATATCGAGCTGCCGTTTAAGCAGTTACCTTAAGTGCCATGGTAGTAAACAGGTGATGAGACAGGGAATCAGAAGTGCAAACCCAGATTCTACCACTCTGGTTCCCTTGGAAGCTTTCCAGGAAACTCTCAAGGCAAGACACGGATCCGGACTCGCAACAAAAACCTTTGTATCTCCTTGGAATTGCAATACTGATGACAATGGACAGCCAGCATTGTGTGTGTGTGTTGTGTATGTGTGTGTGCATGAAAGAGGGGTGGTGGGGGTGGGTGAAAGTCATATTTGGGGGGCATAAAATCTGAATGCGAGCGCCCTTGAGATCAAGTGGCTTTATGGTTATATAGGGTTGTGCAGGAATGAAAGTTAAGTGTTGCTTTTAACTGCTGTTCTGAGGAGTAGCTTTGCTAACCTCCAGTTCTCAAATACTTTAAGAGATTAACAATGTAAACGCCTGATATTTAAATGATGATCCACTAGGTTGTGTATTTAATCGGAACTGCTTGATTCCATGTGTAACGCAAGGCTTCACTCCCTCTATTGCAATAGAAGAGTTCTGATCGTGCTCGGCAGAATTTTTTCCAGAGCAAATATTGAACGTAGCCAAATATCCTGCAGGTCTGACTGTTTTCCTAGTAGGGCTGAAACTTATCAGACAGCTATATCAATAGGAAGGTATGTGGTTTTAGCTGGTTAGATGCCAGGAGTTATCCCAATGCACACTCTGGGCTCCCCCCCCCCTCCCCACCAAAGCCTTGGCTCTTGCCAACCTGCGCCTAATACTTTCTGGAATGAAGTCAATGGAATCAGGTAATCAGGATGGTCCCTCCAGGGAGAGAGCGCACATTCCATTCCAGCAATCTATTCCTGGGATTTCCATGTGTAGGTGGGATGTCTGGATATCTCAGCCTGGTTTGGAGTCACTTAGCAATGGTGATGGGTTTCCATGTGTGTCAGACATCCGGCTGACCCTCCTCCAAATTTTTTTCAAAAATGTATACTTATCTCCAGTTTTCCTCACCCCAAACAGGGATAGATTATTGTAAACTGAGTAGACAGGTCCTAATGCCAATATAAATGCATCTCTATTTTAGAATAATAGGTAATGTTGCTGAGACGGTTAAATTCATGGTTAATGGTGAGATGATTAAATTTACAGGAAACTCCCTCGGCTCACAGGGAATGGAATATTCTTGAGCGGGATATTTCAGGACCGGTTTGTGAAGCAACCAGAGGTTCCTGGAGCTCGGACCATTCCCCACTGTGCTGGGATGGGACTCGGGAGCCAGAGAGAGAATACAGTACTTGGATCAGTTGATGCAACTTGGAAAACTATGTGGGGGAACACTCAAAGAGTGTGCGCCAGTGGTTGTTTTCTGCCTGCGGACAGCCCTTCATGCAGAAAAGCAACTAAAAAATTACATCGCCAGGAAAACTTTGGCCTCCTTCTATGCTGTGTAGTTTTGTGTAGATTCTATGATGCGTTAATACAAGTTGTACAATGTGTTGGTATACCATACATAGGTTAATCGTTAATGGAATGTATTTCAGGTGTCAGTTAGGAATGGGTTGGAATATTCTCACATATTTCATTATTGAAGCTCGTAGAGCCCCCGACTGTCTAGCGAGGGCTCAAACTTGAGGTTGTGAGATGGTATATATCACCAACTGGTGACTACAATGCTTGCATTTGATACCGCGCCTTATCACATCTTTGAGATGTCTCAAAGCGCTTCACAGAATGTCCTGTAAAGGGCAGTGACTGTATATTTTGTGGGCAAAATGTGGCAGCCAATTGCACACAGCAGAATCCCAGTTTTGGATTGAGCAACCTAATTATTTTATTTTTAGAAGGGAAATGCAATCCCCAATCGACTAACAACCAGGGTTCCTACTTACTGCTCGGTTAACAGAGGCATCTGGAGTAAGGAGACTTGGTCAATGCTTCTCCCCGACGGTAATCAAACCCAGGTCCTCTCATTTGCTCTAACCATTAAGGTGGTGGTGGTGGTGGGTTATTTGCAGGGTCTTCTTGGGGCTGAGCTGGCTCTAAGGTGACACACAATGGTCTCAGAATTAAGTCAATCCTCTGTGGCAGCCTTGGTAGTCCAGGTCCTGAGCCAGGAGGGTCTATGGAACTCAAAGGCTCTGATGGTAAAAGACCAGCCTCTATTGGCAGTACTTGGAAGCACAGACTGACCAGGAGCAGGGATTCTGTAAACTCAGCTCCTGTTAACCCTGTAAGCCCAAACCCTAATAGTAAGCATGTTGTTAAAGCCTTTAAAGCCCTCCATGGCCTTGCTCCACCCTACCTCCACGACCTCCTAATGCCCTACCAACCTGCCTGCTCCCTCCGCTCAATGGGCTGCGGCCGGCTCCATGTCTCACAACCCACCCACCCCCCCATCGGCGGGCGAGCCTTCAGCCACTCTGCCTCCAACCTCCCTAGCCACCTTCAAGTTCTGCCTCAAGACAATCCCATTAGTCACCCACCCCCCATCCCTTCCTTTCTCTCCACCATCCCTGATGCCAACCCCAGCTCAGATCTGAAACACTTGACTGTCCGGCGCCTTGGGACATCCGACGTGAAAGGCGCTGCTCTAACGTGATTTTGTTGTTGCTACTTGCTGGATTAGTATCAAGAAGCTTGCCAGCTACCATGTTATTATGCTGTTGAAGCCTACGAATGCAAAACTTATTTGATTTGAATTCTCTCAAATATCAGTGATGGATTTCCACAAGTATCCATGACAAGTGATGTGTTTTTAGCACCTTTCAGGTCAGGAGGGCCATACCAAGGCCCTGGACAGTCAGGCATTTGGACCCAAGGTGGGGGGTGGGATTAGGAGGGATGGAGCGCAGGGAAGATAGTGGTAGGAGGGTGGCTGAAGGTGTGGGTTGAAGAGGAGGTTCTTGAGACCTGCCTTGAAGAAGACGAGGGAGGGAGGGAATGAAATGAAATGAAGGAAATGTGGGATGGAGTTAATGGTGATGGTGGGAGATGTGGAGCAGGCCAGAGCCATCTGATCCGAGGGAGCGTACAGGTTGATTTGGGCTTAGCAGGTCACAGAGGTATGAAGGAGCCATGGAGGACCTTGAAGGTATGTGTGGCCCAAACCTCCCTACTCCCGTCTCCCATAAGCTTATTGACGTATGATCCAAATATTTTTTGAACCTGTACTTCTATTCTTTTGACTTCATATGAATTTGCTTTTCTGCTATATATAGGGATATGTTACGATACGTTACGATAGACAAAAAATCTTGAAAAAATGACAGGTGTTATTTGAGAATTGGCCCCTAATTCAATTTATCTTCAGGACATCGAGGATAATGTACATATCGTGTATTGTTCTTTGCAGCTTCAGTTTCTGAAAACTGCTTTGCAACATGTCACAAGCCAGCTGTGTAGGTGAGGAAGCTGTCAGTAAACAGCACAATGGAAGTCTGAAATCAGAAGATGGAAAAGAAATGGCAAAAGTGTGTAGTTTGCAGGGTTCTAACATACCAAATAATAAGGGGTAAGATATTTTGAAATCCTATGAAGCAACTTATGAAGTACGAAATTGGTATTCGCGGAAGGTCAGCTTTTTGCAGCCCTATTTTCTGACGTTCATTGAGTCAAGAGGACGAGGGACCTGACACAGGCTAGACCCTAGGCCTCGTGAGGAGGAAGTCACTCAGAACATTTGGTGAGTTGAAGAACTATTGATTTTATTTCTAAAGTGTGCAGATTTTCAAGCTTCCGTAATGTCAGAAATTAATGAATAATAGATCAATTTACAAAAGGAATCAATGCGTGTTTACATTACAGGAGGGAGTATTTATATGCACCCAAGTTGAATGGATGACTAATAGAACACTAGTTTCAACGACTAGCCCGCTGGATAAAAATTAGCTCTTTGCATAATCCATATTTCATCATCCTTGCATTTGATATAGTGCCTTATCACATCATTGAGACGTTTCAAAGTGCTTCACAGAATACACTGTAAAGTGAATTGACTGTAGATTTTAATGGGATGAAACATGGCAGCCAATTGCGCAAAGCAGTATACCATAAACAGTCATGGATTAAGTGATTAATAAACAAAAATAATTTTTGTAATTTGCTATTTTTGTGAAGGGATTATTACCCTTGGACCAGCGATTTTATATTAAATAGAGGAAATTGCTTACAATCAAGGATGTATGTTAAAGTGAACACCATCAACACGAGGTCCTGTATTATGAGAAATGTAAAGTATACTTGTGGAAGTTCTCTTTTTGAAACTTATTTGCTTTGAGATTTGCAGATGTATATATTAGATTTTAGAAAATAGGCCTCCATATTTACCATTCCCCACTAGATCCCAGATTCACTCCTTAGTCTGCACTCCGGTTAACTGATCGTTGTTGAGGTCAATGATAGGGAAACTACAATTGACTAAGCTTCTGGGAAAAACACAATTAAATATAGTTACCACTCCAAAATTGCAATCCAATTAATTCCACCATTCCACCCTCCACACCCCCTCAACCCCACCCACCCTACAAATATGAAATCTGAGTGAGTGAGTATCTGTACAAACAAACTGTGGGAGATAAAATATAAGATTAAGTTTGTCTTTGATTTGATTTCCCCTCCAGTCGAACAAGACTATACTTTTACCAGTTGAATGACTGATTCCCATTTGGCAAGGAGCGAGGGTAGCTTGTGCCAGTGAGAGTGCATCTAAAATACAAATTGGTATCTTTTAAAAAAATATATAGGTGGCGGACATAAACTACATTATTTACTTTGTGATGATCCTTGCACTTTTTGGAATAGTTTGTGGTAACTCACGCAAGCCTGGCCTGTATTCTGCTACATTATTATTACCAGCAAAGGTAAAAACAAAATCCTCTGCATATATAAATTCTTAGTTATAATAATCCTAGCATTTTATATATCACCTTATCATGTCATTGAGTCAACTCAAAGTGCTTCACAGAATATACTGGAAAACGAATTGGTGTATATTTTGTGGGCAAAACACTGCAGCCAATAGATCACAGTTTCCCACAAAACAGTTGTGGATCGAGTGACCAAATTACTGTATTACCATTATTTATTGATAGTTCTTGTCTAAATCTTGCCTCATTGAGCAAAAATATTCTCTTTAATTAGCTCAAGGTTCTCCCCAGCACATTTTGACTGTGCGAGTTATTTTTTTTACCCAAATCAGTGCAAAATACCTATTTTAAAATACTTTTTCATGTGAGTAGTAGTACAAAATTGTTAATTATCTGAAAGCCTTCCTCTATGTTATGTAATAAAATAATAATCCTTTCATTTGGTAGAGCATCTTTATCACATTGGAAGGACGTCTCAAAATGCTTCACAGGAATTATTGTCAAATGGAGTGACTGTGTCCTTGTAGGCAAACGCAGTATACTAATTGTGCACACCAATGTCCCACAAACAGCCATGAAATGAGTGACCAATTTTATTTGGGGAGGATTGTTGACCAGGACACCGGGAGAGAGAAACTCTTCTCGTTTGAAATAGTGCCACGGGATTTTAATGTCCACCTGAACAGGCAGCCAGGATGTTGTTGGTTTAATGTCTCATCTGAAGGATCTCTGACAATGCAACAGACCCTACATTGAAGTGTCATCTTAAGATGATACGAATTCAAGTGCCAATGAGGGATTTGAACCCACAATCTTCTGACTCAAGAGAGAGTGCTAGCAGTGATATTAGTCATATTAAAGCCTACTAGACCAAAGAGCAGCAGTTACACATTCCTTAAAGTCTCTAGTAACAATTGTTCAAAAATAAAAATAGTCACTGCTCAGTCATGTAAAGCAGAACAAAAATCTTTAGAAGATATTTATTGACACTGATACTCTGAATTTCTCCTTCCCAGCCATTCCCTATGAAGATCTCATTTTTAAGGGGGAAAAAAAATGCTTCTGGGACCCTCAGAGATATGTACATTTGTTACTTTCTCTGTCAGCACAGCTAATTTAAAACGAAAATTAGAACATGGTACTGTACTTAAAATTCATTGAATGTAGTTATTAACACTAATGTAATTCTCGTGTTAATCTGTTTATTAAAGTGTGTCCTCGTTTGATGAGTGCTAAGGCCATTTAATTAATAACATTCAGAAAAAGGCTGACCTCTCACTATCCTATACTTTGTGGCTTTAATCACCAAAGGATTTTTTTTAAAAAAGGTACAGACGTAATGCCTGGGATCAAGGTTATTTAGCTGGATTTGTGATTAATTTCCATGTCACCCGCGTCCTTCAATGAAAGCCAGCAGGGCTCCTGCTTTTTGTGTGCTTCCGATTCCAATTGATGAAACTTGACTCATTAATACAAATTCGCAGGACCAGCAATGTAGCAGGACTCAGCCGGTCAGTCATACCAAAGGCTGAGCTCCTTGGGATGTGTATTATTGAAGCATCCAGCAGTACCTAGGAAAACAATGTTTATAATAAGTTGTTCCTACTACAGATGAAGTCCGAAACCTGAACTGCAAATAGTTATACTTTAATAAGTGTGGTACAGTTATATTACACACTTGCAAGCAGTGGCTTACAAAGCCGCATCTTGTTCATGGATATACCTTTCAAGAAGCCACAAGAAACTGGGGTGCAGCGGGTTATATAGTGAAGACTTCACTCTACAGGAAGTTTTGGTGTGCATGCTCAACATCGTACAAAGGCTATTTCCAGTAATCTGCTACTCCAAAAAAGATGAGAGAATCAACACTAGCATCAGTCTGGTAATTCATTAATAACCCCAGATACTACATCTCTACCTTTAAACCTCTATCACATTCCCCAGTTGTGATCAGAGTATCAAAACTAAGTATGCTAAAGAATGAAGAATATTTTTCAAGGAGTTAAAGACAATAATTAAAATCTCCGAATTCTGTTTCATGTTGATTTTGTTGATACCATATCATCTCTTAGTGAATGAGTTCCTTGTAATGCACTGAAATATATTTCGTCTTGGAATAGTCTAGATCTCACCAGACTGCTGTAGCCGAATGCCTAACAGCTTCTAAACCTCCATTAAACTTGCTCCTTACTCAGCTGCTTAGAAGGAACACTACTGCGCCGTTGAGGTGATGGGGACAATTTATGCCAATCATAGCACCATGCCCATAAAATACTCCTCTGTATTCCTCAATAGTTTGGAAAACAAAGTGATCACCTAAAGCTGTTTTTATCAAGTGTAATCCTTTCCCTATTGTTTTTGGTAAGAGTAGGAAACTGAATCCTTACCTTGGCTTTAGTTATTACGTTTGCACAAAAGGTTGAGCTTTAAATTCTGGTCTAGAATGATAGTGTTAATGCCCATGCTAATAATTAATATGTCATTATCAAATACCAAATCAGGGACACCAGATATAGGTTCCCACCAACCCCAACACACCTTACATTCATGCTTCCATGTTGCTTAAAAACAAACAGCAGTGATCCGTTCCTCAGATCACTTTACTAAGTGGCATCACACTGGCTATATGAACATTCAAACATCCTAAAGGCAAGGTCTACCAAATAGATAACTTCACAAACAGAAGGGGCTAAAATGTATTTTTGTACACTATAAAAGAGCCAGGATACAATGTGGAAAATGACAATGTTAATGAGATTTCACCTTCGCCTGTCTAAAACCTTAACCTGTTTACTCAAGATTTCCACAGGATTATGGTCTATGACACAATTGTCATCAAACTTGACTACTCTGTGACAGTGTGGTCCGGGCCAGGACAACACAACATTCTGTGCCATTTATCTATCTAACAGGGGACGCTAAGACAGAAGAATCAGCCTTCAACAAATGCACCAATATTAAGGAATGAAGGGACTTTCTCATCAGCTCATGTAAAACCGCTACAAAATTAATCTATTTTGAAAGGTAAAGCTGTTATATGTTGACGGTTCAAATTGCCATATTTCACAGCATTTAAATTCAACCCGAACAAAGTAACCAAGAAAAGCTTTTTGCTTTTTAAACAATCAGCTTCAAAATATCTTCAACCTCGCGCTAGCCACCATTTCAACACCTTTTTGACTGACTCCATAACCCATGGCTTAGCTAGCTCTAAGCCCCTTTACAGTGAGTGACAGTAAAAAAAAAGAAAGTTTTGATTGCAACCCAACATCTCTGGAATCTGGAACCAAGTCATCCAAATCTCAATTAATTGAAATGCTTATCACCATTTGTTCCTCCGCTCCACTGCACTCCTAGATGGAGCACTCCATGGAGACACAGCAATCCATCTGAAGTGCAGAGGGACCTGCCCTGCCTGTACCTACTACTAAATGGTCAGTCACCAAGTTCCAGGGACATCTGTAATGCAGAAGGCTAAATCTCATTTTATTCCACTTTCCCTGTTTGGAGCACGTAAAATGGCAGGTATGGGGGGTGCGAAACAAAACACCACAAAATAGGTTTTAGCTTCTACTTATATTTTACCCTCCATTCCACTTTAGATGTCTTGCAAATAAATATCTTCCAATGCCAACTCAAGCCCTGAAGAATGCAGTTTCTGATGGTAATTTATCTTGGTGGCAAACACAGAAACTGAAGATCACAACGACATTATCAAACAAACGTTTTATTAGCATCTAAAAACAGAATGCACCCAACATTCAAATGATTTTTTTAAAAGCCATTACTCACTGCAGTACTAGGAACAAATCACAAACATTTATTCTGGGGATTAACAGAGACCAGACTGTAAGAGGCTTTTAAAATCTTTTTTTTTACAAAACGAAGTATTACAATTTTTTTTCTACCCCTCAGTACTGCACTGCTCACTGTGAATGGGCTAGGCGCTTGATGTTAACAGGATAAAACAGAAAACAATAACTGGTTCTCATAAAAGCATTAAATTTAAATACAGTAGCAGCTTCAGAGGATGGAAAAATGCAGGCTACTTCCTGCTAGTTTTTCAAGTATTACTATAACCGCTTAAATTCCATCTCAGCTGTAACAGCTACAATTTTACCTTTCTTCCATAGGAAGGTCAATTTTTAATAAGTTTTTTTTTTTTTTTTTGGCAAGCTGTTATAATCTTTCTCAAATTAAAAGAAATGCGGGACATCTGGCCTCTAAAGCATGGAAAAAAAATGTTGTTACCTACCGTGTTCAACTAAAGAACAACAGTCTGTACAGGTCAGTTGTACACATTAACTTCAGTTATTAGAGTGAAAGACGTACATCGGATTAAATTCTGTCCTGCAGACAACAGTGACTTCCCAAGTTCCAGTCAACCATTTTGTCTGCTCCACTGTAGAGATGACCAGCGACATAGAATAAAATGAGACCGTGTGACAATTATGTCTCCTCATTATCTTTGTTTTCTGTCACAGGTGGATTCTCCAAATCGCTCTTCTCCTCGTTTTCGTCTGTGGGAGAGTCCAGCTTCGCAGGCATTTCTGGGACACTGTTTTCAATCTCCTCGTTTGGTGGTTGGCTGTCTGTTTCTGAGAAATCACCGTTTACCCGAGGCCTATCATCAGGCTTTTGGCGTTCAGTGGTCCCCTGAAAATAGTCAAACCTTTGGCGAGGAGGAACCCAATGGTCTGTCTCTCTGTCTCTCCCAAAGCGACTGCCGTTCACATCTCGGCGGAAGGCGAAGTCCCGGTCGTCGCGATCCCTCTGCCGCTCCCAAGGCCGGCTCCGGTCATCAAAATCTCTATGTGCCTCCTGGTCAAAGCCTCGGTTCCACATGGGGCCACTTCTGCCATCAAATCGGAAATTTCTGCCACTGTATCGATCGTGATCGTCGTGAAAAACTTTGGGGCCAAATGGCATGCCCCGGCGCTCTCGCTCATCAAAATCTCTCGAGCCCCACCGATGGTCGTGACCGTAGCTAAACTGATCCCGTCTTCCAACAACATCCCTACCTTCCACAGGTGGGAACCGATAATCCCGGTCACCTTCTTGTTGCATGCTCTCTCTCTGAAAGTTACTGCTCTCGCTTGCAGACGATCGCCTTTCATCCCCTGGGGCATGGTTTGGGTTTGGGTTTGTGTTTGTACCGCTGTCAACATTGTGTACTCCAGATCTCACAAAGGCTCCTTCAGGCCGACTGAAAGGGCTTCCTGGGAGAAAGGAACCTCTGGGCCCTGACTGAAGGGCTCCATCCATTGCTAATGATGGTGGCATGTTTGGCTGAGGAGGCATCATCAATGGGAACCGCTGTCCAGGTGATGGTGGCATCATTCCTGAGCGCATATCTAGTGGAAGCCCTCCAGGCATCCTCGGTCCAGTCATATTTGGTGGAGGCAAACTCTGAGGTCCTTGGCCTTGTCCTTGTCCCTGTCCAGCTGTTGATGGCTGCATCCCCAGGGCAGGTCCACTTGATGCTGCACTTTGATTTCCTGCAGCAGTAAGAAATGTCAATATCTTACACTCACGGGCTATATGTTGTCACATCCTTTTTAACTCAACCACAGTAACCAAATGTTCAACAAAGCACGTATAAATACATCACATCAGAAAATTCAGTTATATTCTATTACCAATATTTATAAATAAAATAATCCTTGCATTTGATATAGCACCTCATCACGTCTAATAGATGCTTTAAAGCGCTTCACAGATTATATTATTAAGTGAATTGACTGTATATTTTGTAGGCAAAACCTGGCAGCCAATTGCACACAGAAGTGTCCCACAAACAGTCATGGATTGAGCGACCAAATTATTATTTATTTATTTAAAGAGGATTATTACACCCCATCGACTAATAACCAGGTTCTTATTTACTGCTTGGTAAACAGAGGCATGTGGAGTAAGGAAATTTGCCTAAGATTTCGCCCTCATACTTTAAAGCTCCGGGAGAAAGACACATGTCATTCATCCCTTGTGACTTAACTGAAAGAACTGGTGAGATTGGTAACTTGGGTGTATGAAATCTCAGGCACAAGTCTGTGTTTTCACCAGTTAAGATTGCTTAATAATAATAATCCTTGCATTTGATATAGCGCTTTTCACATCTTCTAGACACCTCAAAGCGCTTCACAGAATGTACTGCAAAGTGAATTGACTGTATATTTTGGGGTGAATTTATTTATCATTTATGCATTTGTTTTTAATAAAACTCAAAATACTAAATACAGTAAGTTTAACAGCTAACTCGGCATTGGAACGGAAAAGGACTCAGTGCTGAGTTACCCCAGGTGGCGAGATAGGTATAAATGGATATAAATACATTTTGCCAAAATGCGGCTGAGATATTTACAGCACGACGACGAAATTGGTAGTGACAAGTAACGTCATGGTTGAGTTATCAGGAGTTTTCCATATACCAACATGTTTATAGCTCAGTGTGATTCCTTCCCTCAAGTAGAACGTGCGGAAGTGGGAGCTAAACTGTACTGAAAGACCATCAAATAAAAATATGCACTTATAAAGCACCTTTCACATCTCAACGTGCTTCACAGAGACAATAGGGAGAACTGAGCAAGGAGAAGAGGGAGGAAAAGAGTCTAACGAAAGGTGCAGTCATCATCAGCATACATGTAAACATTAACCTCAAACATGCAAATGATATTTTCAAGGGGTAACAGATAAGAAATAGGCTAGGGATAGGGTTACTCCATAAAGATGGGGTGACAAGCTGTTTCAGAAAATAATAATAATTCTTACATTTGATATAATGCTTTTCACATCTTCTACATGTCTCAAAGCACTTCACAGAATATACTGTAAAGTGAATTGACTGTATATGTGGGTGAAATAGGGGAGCCAATTGCGCACAGCAGTGTCCCCCACAAACAGCCTTCGATTGAGTGAACAAATTACTATTTTGTTTCTATTTTTCTTCATTTTACCCCCCAGAATAGCAATCCGCCAATCTACTAACATACCGGGTTCCTACTTATTAGGGTCCATCGATATGGAAATTTTCCGATTTAGATATATCGATGGGCTCATATCGAGACATACCGAAATATCGATATTTTCGGGTTTTTCATACTGCGCATGCGCGCGCATTCAGGGTGCACGCGCATTCGGGGCCTATCTCCTCAAATATCTTTCTCTCTCTCTCTGTCTCTCACACTCACTCTCTCCATCTCTGTGTTTTTCTGTCTGTGTCTCTGTGTCTCTCTCCTCTCTCACATTCCCCCATCACTATCTATCTATATTATCACATCCACCCCGTCTCTCCCCCCACCCCACCGCCGTCCCTCTCTCCCACACACCCCCACCGTCTTTCTCCCCCCCCACCCGTCTCTTTCCCCCTCACCCCCCCGCCGTCTCTCTCCTCACCCCCCCACCAGCCGTCTCTCTCCCCCTCCCTCCCCAGCCGTCTCTCTCCCCCTCCCCCCCACTAATCGTCTCCCCCCCCCGCTGTCTCTCTCCCCCCACCCCTTGCATACCTGTATATTGTATTCTAGGACTATGAATACAATATGGCGGCTTTGCACCTCGGTCTGTGCATTGTGTATAGAGATGAGCATTCTGGATCTTGTAGTTCAGTGTGTGCGCATTCCGATTTTTTCCCTCGATATATCGATGTTTTGATATATCGATATTTTTGAAATGCCTATATCGGCGTATCAGTATGAAAATTATATCGGGTTTTAGCGATATATCGATATATCGCCGGACCCTATTACTTACTATTCAGTAACCTGGCGTGTGGAACAAGGAAAATTAACCATTTTGCCCTGCCTGGGAATCAAACCCAGGTCCTCTCACTTGCGAGGCACATGATCAAACCACTAACCTACAGAACTCCACAAAATCATCCTGTATTTTTGACAACTTTCCGCAAACCTGAACCAGCAATTATGTACCAAGACGCAATATTTCAAATTGATGGTGAAGGTAATGTACTACATTCCCTAATTAAATAACTAAGCACCTGTAGTGACCACAGTTATTTCAAGATATCCTCAAAACTTATGCCTATGTTCACAAATATAGCACACAGAAAGACCTTGGTTAAACATTGTAAATAAAGCGGTTCAAAGCCAGACTGCATCAGCAAATCAAAAAAAATACAATTTTGTTGTCAAACAATATGTGTTTGTTCTCTTGCAGGTGAAATCACACTCTAAAATATCTTTCAATCCCAGAAACAGAATTTCCACAGCCATAAAACCTTGCAAAAGTTCACAAGTTACAGCCAATCAGATGAGTATATGTCAACTGGTTAACAATTGCAGGAACTGAACTGCCAGCAGCCAACCGAGTTTACATACCTGGTCCAGCTGTAGACACAGTGTCAGATGAAGAAGTCTGGTTGACTGAACGCGAAGTTGCCAGGTCACTTGATCCGACAAGTCCAGCTGGGGGAGCCTGGGAGCCACCCTGATTAAACATGCTCCCTGGTTGAATGCCGGGAGTCGTAAGGCTACTGGGTCCAGAGCCTATGTGAGAAAGCAGGTTCCCAAAAGGAGAATCCTTTGCACCGTCTTGGGTAGTGGAGAGAGACGAGTGAACCAGAGCTAGGGGAGAGTATGTATTTTGGATGGTTAATGGATTTCAACAATGAAAGTGATGATACAATTTTGAACAGATGAATCACTTTAAAATGTAGAGTCCGGAGCCTATGCATTTTGACCAATGAAAGCAATGCGCCACAATACTAATTTATCTTTAATCGACCAAGCCAGAAGTAAGAGTAACCTTAAAGGAAACAGGTCAATCATACTTACAACTTTGTACCGCTGGGATAGAAGGAACAGCTGGAAGTGGGACAACTGGTGGTGGCAGATATCCTACATGAGCGATCAAAAACAGTGAGGTTTTCAAAAATGCAAAGCATTGCAACTGAACCCGGTCCAACTAATTGAATACAGGTTATACTTGATTATAAAACAACTTGCAATAATCGTAATAGAGATTATGCACTCAGGGGGCTAATTTATGTGAATTTTTACAGCATTCCAAGACACTTAGAAACATAGAAACAAGAGTTGGCCATTCGGCTCCTGAAGCCTGATCCGCCATGCTATACGTTCAGGGCTGATCTGTATCTCAAGTCTAATTACTCACCATTGCCCCATATTTCTCAATACATTGACCCAACAAATATCTATCCATCTCAGTACTGATAATGTGAATGGTTCCAGCATTCAGCATGTCACTTGTAAAACATATAGTTCTGGAAACTGGTTCCCTTGCCTACTTGAGCTATTCCACTTCTCCCAGTCTACGTGAAATTTCCAACAACAACAACTTCAATTTATATAGCGCCCTTCATGCCGGATGACGTCTCAGATCGCTTTCCACACGTGAACTAACGCTATATGAATGTAAGTGGTTCTAGAATTCAATCAAATTGGATATGGATCACCATATCAAGTTTAGTGTTCCAGTTTTGTTCAAAGCTAATAGCAATACAGTACAACAAAATAACAAAATAGCATCTGTAGAGTGCCTTTTGGGAGGACGTCCCAAGGCGCTGAACAGTTAGGTTGGAACCAGAGGAAGGGAGAGAGGCGGGATAGGATGTATTGTATTGGAATGTATTAAGATAACAGAATAAGATATACCTATAGCTGCTCAATGCCTATATTTTTCTCAAGTCACAATTCACTACATAATTTGGGATACAGAAGGGCTCTATGTTCTTAACTGTTTTTGTACTGTAGAGATGTTTTCACTTACTAAAACAAATGACAGTGAGGAAACAAAACTCAGGCACAAAACAATTTATTTTAGATTTGTTGGAAACAAACTATACTGTACACAGGAGGGAAAAAATGTTTCCTACCTGGAGGAGGTTGTGTAGGGTTAAACCCAGGCCGTAAGAATGGAGGTGGTGGAATGGTGGGGTTGAAGCCTGGAGGAGGTATAGACATCGACAGAGGAAAGCTTGGTGGCTGGACTATACCAACACCTGAAACTGTTGGAACCACTGGAATCTGAAAACAAATAACTACACATCAAGTCTCCAAATAAACAACAATTGTGTTCTGTCCCATTCAAGTTCTGACAATAGGCAGAAACTCAATGAAGCTTCGCAACTCGTGAGGGTGATAAAACAAAAGGCAAAATACTGCAGAGGCTGGAAATCGGAATTAAAAACAGAGATCGCTGGGAATAATCAGCAGGTCAGGCTGCATTTATGAAGAGAGGAAAGTGAGTTAACATTTCAGGTTGAAAGGTCATTGACCCAAAACTTTAACTAATTTATCTCTCTCCATAGATGCTGAGACCTGCTGAGTGTTCCCAGCCACTTCTGTTTTTATTTTGTGAAGGTGATTATCAGAGCTTAACAAAATACCTGCTATGCACAAAATATACAGACAATTCACTTTACAGTACATTCTGTGAAGTGCTTTGAGACGTCTAGAAGACGTGAAAAGCGCTATAATCAAATGCAAGGATTATTATTATCCTCCTCAAAACCTACTTTGCATGTAGCTGCTTTGAATTTTTAAAGTAACCATCTCGTGATTCAACAAAATCCACAACTGTTTGTGGGGACGCTGCTGTGCACAATTGGCTGCCACATTTCGTCCACAAAATATACAGTCAATTCACTTTACAGTATATTGTGAGGCGCATTGACACTTTTCGAAGACGCGACAAGACGCTATATCAAAAGCAAGGATTATTATTAGTACAGTAAAAGCCCGTTTATCCGGGACCCTGGGGACCTGGTCAATGCCGGTTAAAGCGCGTGCCGGATATTCGGCTGAAAACACACCAAAAAAATTAAATTATGCATATTTCCGGATAAATTCCGGTTAATCGAATGGGGACCTGTTTTTTGCGATGCCGCTTATACAGAAGTTACGGTTGATCGGGGGCCGGATAAACTTTATTATTCAACATAATTACCTGGACAGGTAGCATAGTAACAGGCTGAGTGAATGCCTCGGCTGGGGATGTTGGTTGAGTGTTACTATCAGTAGTTGAAGTTTGGGGCACATTTTCATTTGCAGATGTGGATTTCCTAGATTTCCACTCTGAAATACAAGGATGTAAGGTTATTTTCAATGACACATTATAGACTGTAACAATATAATGCTTTATATCTTCAGCCAATTCAAATATTCAGAAAAATAGACATTTTAAAATGTAAAAGCTCATCTATGTGGCATTCATTTAGACTCCCTTTTACAGTCCTTTAATTCACACTTTATCATACCCGTGTTACTGCTCAAGTCCTGGCTTAAATAATTTTTTGAGTTACTAAAACATCAAGTTACAGAAATGTTTTAAGTTACTGAGACGCCAAGTTACAGCAATGTCACAGACCCTTAGAAATAAATTTAAAGAGAAAGCAGTGTTCACAATTTGTACATATCACAAAACAGATACTGTACATTGTTTTATTTTATTTTGGAGTACTGTATTATAAAACCAAAACGGATGTAAAATTGACAAGAGTAGATGAAAAGGATAATCAAATAAGTTGCTGTGTTTCAACACAATTAAGGACAACACACATCAAACGACACAGACAATGACCACTTACCACAATTAACAGTTTCTTGATCGATCATCCCTCCTTCCGAGAATCCTGCCAAATCATCTAATTTTACTTTTTCCCATGGAATATATGTAACACCAAGATCGACATCCCAGAACTGCTTATACTCTGGTTTCACACCTTTGTTCAAAGCCCAAGCAATCTGCACAAAAAAAGTATTGAGATGGAATAGAAAAAAAATCAGCTTCTTATTTTGTTTTTAATTTCCTAAATGAACATATATTTGTGGTAGGGCCCAGCGATATATCGATAATATCCGATATAATTTTCATATCGATATGCCGATATCGGAATTAAAAATATATAGATTTATCGAAAAATTCGATACATCGAAACAAAATCGGTATATCGTAAATATCGGTATATCGTTTCCCGGCATTGCAACCTCCTGGGCCTAGAGCATGGAATGCGCGCGCACATCCGAATGTGCGCACACTGAACTACAAGACCCAGAATGCTCATCTCTATACACAATGCACAGACCGAGGTGCAAGCCGCCATATTGTATTCATAGTCCTCGAATACAATATACAGGTATGCAAGGGGTGGGGGGAGAAATGTGGGGGGGGGGGGGAGAGAAACGGGCAGGGGGTGGAGAGGAAGAGAGAGACGGGGGGGAGAGAGAGGGAGAAATGGGGGTGGGGGGGAGGAAGGGAGACGTGGGGGGAGGGAGGGAGAGATGGTGGGGAGAGGGAGGGAGAGACGGGGGGGGGAGAGATGGGGGGGGAGGGGGAGGGAGAGATGGGGGGGATGTGATAATATACAGTATATTAGATAGATAGATAGATAGATAGATAGATAGATAGATAGATAGATAGATAGATAGATAGATAGATAGATAGATAGATAGATAGATAGATAGATAGATAGATAGATAGATAGATAGATAGATAGATAGATAGATAGATAGATAGATAGATAAAGTGGGGGGGGATAGGAGAGACACAGAGAGAGAGAGAGAGAGATGGAGAGTGACTGTGAGAGACACAGAGAGAGATATTTACTTCCTGAGGAGATAGGCCCTGAACGCGCGCGCACCTCCGAACGCGCGCGCATGCGCAGTATAAACCCCCCGAAAATATCGATATATCGGTATATATCGATATGAGCCCATCGATATATCGAAATCGGAAAATTTTCATATCGACGGACCCTAATTTGTAGTAATGCAATCTTACAATAACAGCGCCCAAACTAAATACAAAGTGAACCCCTGCTCAACATTATTTTGATGTGCCCCACCAAATAACACAATGACTAATTTGGACAATTACAAATGTTTACTTGTTTTTAAAAAAATCAAGAATTATTCTTGCCCGCCCCAACCTAAAATTTATATTATTCCTTTCAAACAACATTCACCTTTCATCCTTCTACCCTCACCCCACCAGGTTATTTTGGTTTCTCAGTCAATTTACCAGTTTCAAGAATTCACCCAATATTAATTTTGATCAGGATATCAAGAAGTTCATGACAGAATCCCTGTTTGGGCTTCATCAATCTCTGAGGAGCCTTGACCTAGTTTTTGCTTAGTGCTTCGTCCTAACGCTTCCTGAACTCTACACACAACCCCACATCATTCATTCCATAGTGCAACAATCACGTAATGCTCGCGTAAGCATCAAACATTTACAAGTTAGTTACCCAGTCCCGATCACTTATTATTCCCAATAAACATTTAATGTTGTTCAAATCAAGCTGACAAAATATTAGAACTTAAGATTTTGTCTTTGGGTAGACTTCTTGGTGCTTGATATGTACAGGAAGTTGTATTTCTGTTTAATAAGGAACCCAAGCTTACCTTGATAATTTTGGATCCCATTTTAAATGATCCGGTGCTTAATTCCTGAAGTGTATTATTAGCATCTTGTCGATGAACCATAGAAACATATGCACATCCTCGAGGAGGTATCATCTACAGGAAATGTACACATAATATTTGCTAATAATAATCCTTGCTATTTATATGATGCTTTATCGCGTCTTCAATATGCCTCAAAGCGCTATATACAGTACTGTAAATGGAATTGACTATATGCAAAAACCCATCATTTACTCAAATGTAATCAGAGATATTTTCCATGATGAGGAGCTACTCATTACAAAGGTGCAGTACACGGATTGCAACTAATCACACACATCAAATAGTTGAAATATAGAATTTCAAATTGCATCATAGTAGAGAACGCCTAATTCAGACACAATATAACTCCAAGCAGGCAACTTATCCCGTTATTTTACGATCAGTGCTAGACACACCGTGACAAACAAAGGAGACAGTATTTTGCGGAAATTATTTGTTTTTTCAGAGCAGAGAATGAAAGTGTTGAGAAACAAATACCTGACTCCTTTAATAGCTCATTCTTTACTGGACCCAATAAAGAATTAAAGCTATTATTAATGGGTAGAGAAATCAAATTAAAAGATATGCTTCGATCTAAAAGCTCAATGGTTGACTAGAGAAAAACAAATGAATTTGTACCCAGAAACAAGCATATTCAACACAGATTTAAACCTTAAATTAAATAATAATAATCCTTGCATTTGATATTGTGCATTCCCAGGTTTGAGATGTCTAAAAGTGCCTCACAGAAAATACTGTTAAGTGAATTGACTTGAAAGGTGAGTGCTCTATTCACTGAGCTACAGGACTCAAAATGCTCTTCTGAATTTGTTTTAACGTAGAAAGTTCCACAGCATATCTAAGCGCCATGTAATAATGTTCTTGCATTCTTTTCTAAGACAGCAAATTATGATTAAGAAGAATCACTCGACCTTGATCTAAGTACCAATGAAATGGTCAGATATCTCATTTTGGAAGCTTAGCACACTGCAGTCCACTTCATTGATTCTTCTTAAAAAGGAAATGGCTTTAAAGAGTTACATTATTGTAGATCAATGAATTAATGAAGTGAAGATCCTATCACAGGCAACTGCTGAAAATTCCCATTTGTACACTATGTAAATGATGCGAAATGTTTTTACTTAAAATAAATGTCTTCCTGCAACTGCAATTTTGCCATTAAACAATCTTACAATCTTTAGGAATTAGAATGCAAATTGTGCCATTTACGTTTGAAATTACTGGCTGAAAAGTATGTTGGAGTAAAGCATGCGCAATACAGAATACCAAGTACTCACATTAATTGATTCAATCTGGCCGAATTCCTCAAAGAGATTTGTTATGTCTTGTTGCGTTGCCTTTTTGTCTACCTGTCCGACCCACAGTGTAGTACTACATACTGAAATACAAATGTGACAGCAGAGGAACAGGACATTAGTAGTCCTTACATTTGCAGAACTGTTAAAAGGAATGTTCTTATTTCAGAGAGTTGTTAAGGGTTTGCCATTCTTACAAGCGACGACTGAGAATAAAGGAATGGAGTAAACACCACTAAACACCAGTAAAACTTCTGAGATAAGGAGAGTTACTGTCTGACACGCACTGCCTGAAAGGGTGGTGGGAACAGATCCAATTACAACTTTCAAAAGAAAATTAGATAAGAAATTGAAAAGGAAAAAATTGCAAGGGTTTGGGGGAAAGAGCTGGGGAGTGGAACTGATTGGGTAGCTCTTCCAAAGGTAGGTATGGTGAGCTGAATTACCTCCTTCTATGCTGTAATAGAAGGAGCCTCATGGCCACTCATGGCCTTGCCCCCGCCTATCTCTCTGACCTACTGTCTCCCTATCAGCCTGTGCCTGCACCCTCCGTTCAGCAGCCTCAGGCCTGCTCCGTGTCCACTGCCCTAACCCCCCAACCATCGGCGGTCGGGCTTTCAGCCTTTCTGCTCCCACACTGTGGAACTCCATCCCGCAGCCCCTCCGCCTCGCTTCCTCCCTTTCCTCCTTCAAGGCCGGAATCAAGACCTTCCTCTTCGACCGTGCCTTCGGCTGCCTCTCCCACTCTCCTTCCCCTTCTCCCTACCCTATCTCGGGTCTCGACCTGACTGTTCAGCGCTTTGGGACGTCCTCCTGACGTGAAAGGCACTATTATATGAGTGCAATTTTGTTGTTGTTGTTGTTGCTGTAATATTCTATGATTCGATTCTTATGAGCAGCCGTGAAATTGAATTAAAAATAAGCTATTTAGAAAACAGGTAATTGTAATAATAATTATCCTTGCATTTGATATAGTAATCTTCACGTCTTCTAGACGTCCCAAAACGCTTCACAGAATATACTGCAAAGTGAATTGACTGGATATTTGTGGGTGAAATGCAGCAGCCAATTGTGCACAGCGGTGTCCTACAAATAGTCGTGGATTGAGTGACCAAATTACTATTGTTTTTTTTTAGGGATTTTATTAGGCGTGCGGAGCAAGGAAACTTGACCAAGTTGGGAATCGAACTTAGGTCTCTGTCTTATGAGGCGAGTGCTCTAACCGCGGAGCTACAGTAATAGCCGCAATACAGACACAAGAGGCCAAATGGGATTCCTTCTGTGATGAAAATGTCTAGATTATACTCAATTCAAAATTGTACAGAAATGAATGTGTACCGCTAAGTGTTTTAGACCGGACCGGAGGCAGGCCCTTTCTCTGACGCTCCTTTGCTCTTCTTTCACTCGAGTAGGAACGAGACGACTTTCTTTTCCTTTCTTTTGACCTGGAGCGGGAGCGTTTCCGATGCTTTCGTTTGCGGGACCCTGACCGAGATCGAGACCTTTTCTTCCTTGGCGATCTGTGATTAGTTAGATAGTTGTACAACGATACTGATTCAACATTTTTTCCCATGAAAACAATTAATATACATACTATTTGAAGTGGAACTCTCTCCCTCCGTCCTTTGCCCCCTCCCTCTGCACTTTTAAACCCCACCTAAAGACCTTTTTGATCATGCTTATCCCTAACGCCCCTCTCTCCTCTTGGCTACCGTCGCTATTGTCAAGTTAATGTTGTTGAAGGGAATTATCAGAAGAAACTTTGCAGAAAAAGCATGGCATTTACAAATGATACTGGATAAATGAAATCTAAATGATGCTGTGTAAATGCAAGTGTTGAATAAAACTATAAACTGCACCTTGAACGAGATTGTGAACGTGTTCTAGACCTGGAGCGAATGATCGGCTTCTTGTCTTCTTGTTCAAAGATTTCTTCTTCAATAGTTTCCTGACCATCAGGTGCATCAATATCCATATCCTAAATGAATCCAAGAACACAATTAATTATTCAAGTGTAATGAACCACTAACTACTGATATAAAGTGATCCGGCAATCAACTAAAAACAGGGCGCTCGGTAAACAGAGGTGTGTGGAGTAAGGAAAATTGCCCAACATTTTGCCCTTAATAATTGTCAATATACGATACATTATCCATATCATGACTTTTTATTATTTTAATGTTAACTTTTTTTATGTTCAGACTTTACTTGGACTTGACATAAAACTAATTTCATCACAAGTTTGTGAATTTTTAAAAAGAAAGAGAGAATGTTTTTCTTGGCTGGATGAAGGTAGTAAAAGCATTCTGCAACATTGCAAAAAACAATGCACATGATTTTTACCTGCTGTTGCTGCTCGAGTGAATCCTCCGTCTTGATCTCCATTTTGATCTCCTGCTCCAGCTGATGTAGTTGAGTGCTGCCCTGTGATGGAGTCACTGACTTTTCAGAGCCAAATGTGACTTCCTGATTGTCCAGAGTTGTATTCTGCAAAATAAAATAAAATAAAATAAAATAAAATAAAATGCTTTATAATTAAGTACATTTCCTTTGACAGATATCAAACTACAGCCTGGTCCAAATCGTCGTATCTAGAATACCTGAAAAAATAGCTGTCAGTAGATATACATTCACAATGAGCTAGAAACATGCAATTAGGAATGAATAGTGGATGCACACAATCCTGATGTTCTAAAAAACAATACAAACACAATAACGAGGCCAATAATCCCTTCGAAAATAAATAAGGTGCTGAATATCGGACATTCAGCGTCTATGTACGCCTACGCAACCCAAAGTAGTTCATTTCAACCCGCGAGAACAATGTAATAGTGAACGTTGCGACGTTAAATGAACATATGTTCCCCTATGTATCAGCGACGTAATAACAAAACTACATTGAACAAAGCAACGTTAAGCGAGGTCTACCTGTAATATAATAATCTTTGCATTTGATATAGCGCCTTATCACTTCACCAAGACGTCTCAAAGCGCAAAGATACAATACTACTAACCCAATTCAAATAATTCATGAAGATCTAGCACCCTGATGAGTGCAACTACTCTATACCACTGGGTCAGATAAATTACTTTTTACATTAATTATACCAGCGCAGACGGATAATGATCTGACCAAACTTTCAAGCTGCGTATTAAGTATTCACTTAATTTAAGACTTTGCTGTCAGGTGCCTTTGTCAAAAGTGTTATTCATTTTCTTATCACTTATCTATGCACGTTTACTGGACTGAACGTAATTTTGTTGTTGTTGAGCAGGAAATAATGATCGCTATAGTTACAATGGTCCCTGCCGCTCGGATATGTACCTGCTGCGTCTGTTGTTGCTGTTGCTCCATCAGCTGCTGACGAAACTGCTCAAAGTTTTGTTGCTGGAACTGTTCTGCCAGCTGCTGAAAAAGTGAAGTGTTCATGGTCTCAGTTACAAGAGGTCTGTAAACCAAAAGAGGAACCGGTTAACACATGGGAAAACAATCAGCTGTGAGGCACCAAAAATAACATTGCTAAACTTCCAAGAATTGCATTTCTAACAATAATATGTTCACTAGAAGTGACTCTTAAAACACCTTCATGCCAATGATTAAAATATGAACAGTAGCTTCAAAAGACTCATAAAAAGGACTCAAGCCATAAGAGAATTGTACATTCTTTTTATGATGATTATTCACTACTATTTATCAAGAAAGGTTACAACATGCCCTAACAATCAAAAACGAATCAAAAAGTCAACGTTTTTTTTTAAAAAAGCACCTTTTAAAATTGAAAAAGTCCTACTTAACAAAAACCATGATCTTAACACCCACCTCCTTGTTCTGCGGTACAGAATCTTTTACAAAAATTTACAAGTCACAAATCTGATCTATGGGATGTGCCTTGTTCATTGATCATACACAAGCATAGCTGCCAACCTGTTTTAACAAAAAAAAGTACTCCTGAAAGCTAAAAACAGTATTCTGTAGTAAAAAAAAAGTATTTTCCCCAGAACCTACCGGTACTTAACGAAAAAATTACAGTGCGAAAAGATGCAAATAAAATGGGACTTCAAAATCCCCTGTGTGGCAAAAATTGCATTAAGAGGGAGGTCCCTACTGTGTTTCTGTATATGAAAAAAATCGTTCCCAGTAATGCCTTGCGCCTAGCGCTAACATTTACAGTTTATCAGCGACGGCAGAAGGTAGGTAGCACTGCTATTGAAGGCAGGGAGAGAGTTAAAGAGAAAGAGACTGAGACAGAGACAGAGAGAGACTGTGAGTGAGATTGTGACAGCCAGAGACCCAAACAGAGAGAGAGAAACACACAGAAAGAGAGAGACACACAGAGAGTCAGAGAGAAAGAGAGAGCGCGCGACCGAGACAGACAGAGAGAGGGAAAGAGACACGGAAAGAGAGAGACACACAGAGGGAGACTAATCAAGACACCTTATCATGTCTTCCGAAACGTCTCACAGGGTTTCATAGTACTGTATATTCAAATCAGTGAACTGACTGCTTATTTTGTGGGTGAAACGCTGCAGCCTATTGGGCATGGCAGTGTCTCACAAAACATTGTGGATTGAGTGAACAAACTGTAAGTATTTTTTAAAAAGATTATTACCCCAGAAGAGATCCGCCAAGACTAACAACCGCGTTCCTGCTTATTGCTAGGTAAATTTGCCCAACGTTTCACCCTACCCGGGAATCAAACTCAGGTCCTCTCGCTTGAGAGGCGAGTGCCCTAACTAATTAGTAAATCAACAGGATTCCTCATCACCCGAGTTTTAATTAAATTATACTGCAAAGATTATACTGCAAAGTGATTGTATATTTTGTGGGCGAAACGCAGCACACAGTAGTGTCCCATAAACACTATTGAGCGTTCTGAGACGCCAACCGGCGTGGAGGGCACTATATAAATTGAAGTTGTTGTTGTTGTGGAATGAGCAAATTATTATTATTTTTTCAATCTTTTTTTGAAAGGATTATTATCCACGGTAAAACAACCCGCCAACTGACTAACAACCGGTGTCCTACTTACTGCTAGGTAAACGCAGGTATGTGAAGTGAGGAAACTTGCCTAAGATTTTGCCTTGCCTGGGAATCAAACCAGGTTCATAGAATAATAGGGCACAAAAGGAGGCCATTCGGCCCATCGAGTCTGTGCCGGCTCTTTGAAAAGAGCAATTCAATCCCACTCCCCAACTCTCTTCCCATAACCGCACAAACCCATTCTCCCCAAATAAATGTCTACCTGACGAAGGTTCTCTCACTTGTGAAGTGAGTGCTAAACTACAGGACTCCTGAAACATGTGTAAAAGATTAGAAATCTATACTTTACTCAATGCATCCTATCAACCATCCCATGGTATCATTTTATATATTTTGATTAAAGCATGGACTTCGTATCAGATAATCATTCTTCCAAGATCATTGGTTTGATTCTATAAACGACAAAGGCAGAGTTGTAATAAAAACTTACAGCTGCGACGGAGGTGTTTCCTTCTTAACTTCTTCTGAGCGATCATGTTCTTCATCATATTCAAACCTATCCAGGAGTTTCTGCAAAAAATGAGCATAAATCCAGTGAGCATTTCACAGCCCAGCAGAGCTTAATAACTGTTATTAACCCAGAACGTGTGTCAAACGCACAGCAAAAAATCAGCGTCCAAAAGAGAAGTTAAATGTTAAAGATTCGTCAGCTCTTCTGATGAAGAATGATACACAAAGCATGAATCTACCCTCCTCTTTCAGGCATCAGATTTCCTGAAGATTTAGAGTTGTTCCATTATTCATATATTTTCTATTTCCCTCAACTGTATGTATGTTCACTGGGCCTTATTTGTTGAGAGGTTTTATCCTCAAAATCAACCATTTTTTTTGTTTGTTTGAGGTGATCACAACAACCACAAATGATAAACATGCTTGTTAAGCATTGGGTACCAAGCCCCAAATCAAACACATGAAATACTGCATCACGTCAATGAATTGTAAAACTTTCAAATTGTTGCAATGCCCAACTCAATTCACTAAGTGGTGTTTAAAAAAAAATCACAGCAGCATTTAGGATAAAGGAAAATGCAACTGAACAGTAATTACAGTATTTAAAACAAAATAGTTTAACCAGGGAAGGGAAGGAATGAAAAGAAGGAACAGAGACAAAGACAACTCAGTGAAGCAAACTGCCCACCTCTATAGCAAATAAGCAAGAACTCGTTTTTAGCTCAAACCTCACGTCCATAGTAACAATGTTCTGACGAAAAGCTCATCGACCTGAAACATTAAGTCACTTTCCTCGCTCTATAGATGCTGCCTGACCTGCTGTGTGTTCCCAGCCATTTCTGTTTTTATTTAAGATTTTCAGCATGTGCATTATTTGGCCTATTATTTTCTGGAAGTTTATATATTCGTGCCCCTCAAAAATAGAACAACAACTTGCACTTATACAGCACCCTCCGTGCCAGATTGCGGTATACTCATCACAGTACCTTATTAAAATTGTGTCTCTGTTCCAAAGGATTAAGTGTATTTGCTGCCGTCGCAGCTGCTGTCAGCTGAGCTGTCAAAGCCTGCAGCTGAACTACCAGGCCCGCGTCCAGAGCCTGAAGCAGAGACGGCTGAGGTTTCTGCTGCTGCATCTGAAGACTCTGAACCAACTGCTGCAGCTGCCAACAAAGCAACAGGATAATGTACAACATTCACACCAGACACACTTCACAACTGCTTCAGCGAACAAATATCCATTTCTGCTGCTACTAGTGGTGTGGGGCTTAACTGTGTAAACACACTGCAACAACTATAACAAAATTATACTTGTATAGCGTTTTTCACGTCAGGAGGACGTCCCAAGGCATTCGACAGTCATTGTTTCATACCCGAGCTGGAGTCAGGGACAGGGGGGGTGGTGCGAAGGGGGGGGGGATTTGGGAAGACCAATGGGTCCGCCAACGAGGAGGGTCTTGAAGTGGGACAAGACGGAGTCCAGGGAGGGGGCGAGTTGGAGGGACTGCGGGATGGAGTTCCATAGGTTGGGGGCAGAAAAGCTGAAGGCCCAACTGCCAATATTGGGGCAGATAGAGCAGCGGACTTGGAGCAGTGAAGGGAGAGGACAAGCTGGCTTGATGTTAGCAGAGGTAGGGAGGAGCTAGACCTTGGAGCGCTTTAATAGTGAGGACAGGGATTTTAAACTTCATCCTCTGGGGGATTGGGAGCCAGTGAAACAGAGTGAAGGTGGGGTTGCTGGGCAGAACCTGGACCTGACGAACGTGTGCATAACGAAACAGAAGTCTGTCTACCGTAAAAGCGTTTCAACAGACAAAAAGATTTTCAATCACCTGAGCAAATTAAAAAAACACACCTCAAACAATCTGCTTTGATCAAACTTGGAAATATCATACCTGTTGCCCCTGGGGGCTTTGCAAAAGCTGTGCCACAGCAGCAATGGTATCTGTGTTAGACATCTGTGAAATCGAGGCCCAGGAATCAGGTAAATTCTGTACCACGTTAGCAGGGGTAGCAGGAGTGGCTGGAGTTCCTGGTAGGGAAGAAGATTGCACACTAAATAAATTTGTACTTTTTTTTGCCTGTGTAAAACACAACCGCTATTGGACCAAAACAATGTAAGGCACTTTGTTTCTTGTGTTACAGGCATGTACGAACTGAATTACGATCGTTGCATTTGGTATACAGTATCCTAAACAGACTGCGATGTAGGCTCAACCTGTTTCTGTATTCCCTCCTTCTTTGATTTATACAGAAAGCTTGGGAAGGCAGTTAACAAAATTAAATGGAATTTTATTATGGTTTTGATGAAATCCACAACCCTCAGCACTTAAACAACACGATAAATACCAACAAACGCAACTATCAAATAACAAACACAAATCACTCTTAACTAAACACACTTGCAGACACTTGTAATGAAGTTAATGTAAAGTGCACAAAAAAACCATCACTGACTACTTTTTATCAATAGACAGGAAAAATACTTTTTGATGTTATCAAATAAAAATAGCCGCCCTGAACACATGACTCTTGATAGGCATTGAGCCCCTCCTCGAGTTAGGGTAGAGTCTGGCCAGAATTGGTGAGATGTGGGTACCTGTGTGTGGGTGGCAGACTGTTGAATGATTGGGACGAGGGTATACAGAAGCCAGAGCTAGCTGAACAAAGTGAGTGGATGGAGGACAGGCGTATGAACAGTTTCAAGAAGTAGGGAGTTGAGTTGCTTCAGTCCTCAGCTTTTCTCTCTCTTCTGAATCAACTGGATCTGTTGAATGGTGCAGCTGAGGAGACTGGCATTGGGAGTAATCCAAATGAGAGTGACAAACTCACGCACAAGGGTTTCGGCTGTATTTGGGGTGACTAAACAGTGACTAAATAATGTTTTTTAAACAGGGATTATTACCCTTGGAAAAGCAACTAGGGAATAAATCAAAATTATCTTAATATATGTCATACAGTGAATTTTCTTGATTATATCAACTACTGTAATATGATAAATGCTCCCTTCCCCTTTCAGTACTTTAATATGCACCATCTCTCTCTGGAGTTATGCATTCTGTTTACGTAATTCCAGAAAGTATTGGGCGCAAGCAAGCATGACCTAAGGTTTAGGGGCCTAAGAGTGTGCATTAAGACAACTGCTTGAGTCTAACCAGCTAAAACTGCATAGCTTAAGAGCAATGCTTTGTCCAGCTAAGACACCCTACGCATTTGGGATTGTAGGGTTATGTTATAATAATCCTTCCATTTAATATAGTGCCTAATCACATCTTCGAGATGTCTCCAAGAGCTTCACAGAATATACTGCAAAGAAAATTGACTGTATATTTGACTGTGGCCGAAGCGTGGCAGCCAATTGTGCACAGCAGTGTACCACAAACAGTTGTGGATTGAGTCACTGTACTATTATTATTTTTATTATTATGCCGGACGGCGTCTCAGAGTGCTTAGGTGAACAGAAGCGTGTGTGTTGAGGACGTTTCGCAGTTACCTGGGAATTGAACCCAGGTCCTCTCACTTTCGAGGCAAGTGCTCTCACCACTAAGATCCATCACTGCATGTGTGTAAGAAACAAATTGCCAGACAAGGCTGAAACAACACTCAAAATAACCAAATGCAAATAGCTGAGTTTGGGTTTACACATATGCAAAATATATACTTTTAAAAGAACTGTATATATGTCATTTATATTGGATTGCCTATAAATCTGTCTGCAACATGAATCCTCGAATGCCAGTGATGTTGAGATATATATCCAAGTGCAACAGTCCCTGAGTTAATTCTGGCAATCAGAGGCGAGCTGCCAGGATTACTTTGTCAGCATTAATGCAGCAGAATAAGAGATTTTGTATTTGTATTCCTATGCAGAGGGATTCGCTTTAAACATACAATAGATATATGCAGCTTGATTGTTCCTGCATTACGGTTTATTGTCCCTTTCATAGAAGACCTTTTGGCTTTTTTTTAAATAGAGAAGCAGAATTGAACAGCATTCCAGGGATATTTTGCATCCTTTTGTGTGCATGTTCTTTGCATACAGTAGAATTGATTCCCCTCATTCCATGAGGGAAAATACTGTCACCCACTGGACATATCATAGAATAACATGGCTGAAATTCGGTGACGTGAGGCATAATGCAAATGGAACATCATACCTACAACTTTTATACTTCATATACTACATTACGAACAATATGTTACTTGACTGGCATTTCAACCCTTGGAGATAACCATTATTCTTCCTCACTGGAACAGGAAACAAAAAAGAAACACTTGTGATCAATGTCTTTGATCTACTGTAAGATCTATAGAAAACACCTTCTTGCATTGACCGGAAACACGTTTTCAAGTCAGGACAGGACGGGTGCATATGAATTACAGTATTTTTCTAATCATTCAATAATAATGATCCTTGCATTTGATATTGGGCTTTATCACCTCATTTGAGACATCTTAAAGAGACATCTTCACAGAATATTTTGTGGGCGCAGTGGTAGCCAATTGCGCACAAAGGGATTATTGCTCCTGGAGAAGCGATGCTCCAAACACTAACAAACGAGTTCCTACTTATTGCTAATTCAACAAAGGCTTAAGGAATAAGGAAACTTCCCAAAATTTCATCCTGCCTGGGAATTGATCCCGGATCCTCTTGTTTGTGAGTCTCGTGCTCAAACCAATTCGCTGCAGAACTCTACAAGGCTTTTTACACAAATTTGTTAATGAAACAAAAGTTGGTTCTGCTCTAAGCAAGTTGTCTCAATTACGGTGCAGCACAAATTTATACTTAAATAGCAACTTTAATGACGGGAAGATACTGTAAAATGCCTGACAATTCACTTGGCAAAAAGAATAGAGGTCAGCATCTGGGGTGTAGAGAATAAATTTACAAACAAAATGAACTGTAGTTCAATGTAGGCTATTCTATACGCAATATTATGAAGAAACTATTATCAGTGTAGCGCTGGTCCATAGCAGGCCTGTAGTTGTTCTAATGGCGCTGTCCTCTTTTCAGGCACATAATTCCTGACATGGTAGGCATTATGTGTACGCATACATACATGCAAGGAACTGAAGCAAACGCTGAAGCAAAATCTTAGTTGTTAAGTAAATCAGCATAGCGTTGTTATTGCCCTGTAGTCTTACAAGTCTGTTACCTGGGGTGTTGCTGCTCACAGTGGCTGCAGTACTGGCAATAGCAGGGGTGACTGAAGGTGGAGGGATCCCTGCTGCCATATCCAGCAGAGGTTGAATCACCTCACTTTTGAACACGCTGTTCTTCTGCCACAGGTTCAAAACTCGCACCACCTTGCTCTGCAGAACGAAACAAGATTCAACAATTAAGACGGCTATAAAACTCCAAGCTTAATTTGAAACCCAGTATTATTAGTCAAATTCATTAATCAAAAAAATTACTTAAAATACGGAACAATACGCTTAGTCTTGCATTAAATTTAATATATATAAAGTATTGTCGTCCTCATACTTTCAAGGTTTATACTCAAACATACAATGCAAATTGTCAGCACATCCAGCAGTGGAGAAGGGCAAGAGAAGAAAAAGCACATCTATTACTGACTTTAGAAACTTGTACTATGGCATCCGGGTCCTGACCAGTCCCCACTGTATAAACCGGTGTTAAGACATTTTTAGTTCTATGCATAATGAAGAGAGTGACAAACGTTCAGAGGAGTGTGTTCTGAGGAGGAAGTGTAATAAGCAGCACTTCATAACCGGAGGTGGGAACACTGAACTGAAAAGAGAACTGGAATGCTCATCTCCTCCACAAAGTGTCGCTACCGATTGTCCGAGGTCGCCGTTTTGGTTGGTCCTCGATGCAGTGAGAGTGTGTGCGACAGGGGAGAGAGGGACAGGGGAGAGAGAGACAGAGAAAGGGTAGAGAGGGACAGGGGAGAGAGAGGGACAGGGGAGAGAGAGGGACAGGGGAGAGAGTGTGACAGGGGAGAGAGAGGGACAGGGGAGAGAGTGTGACAGGGGAGAGAGTGTGACCGGGAGAGAGTGTGACAGGGGGGAGAGAGGGACAGGGGAGAGAGTGTGACGGGAGAGAGAGTGACAGGGGAGAGAGGGAGGAGGTGAGGATGTGGATCTGGCTCAGGTGTTTGCCTATCTCCTCAGGAGGTAAATATCTCTCTGTATGTCTCTCACACTCACTCTCTCCATTTCTCTCTCTGTCTGTGTTTCTCTCCTCTCTCACACCGTCTGTCTGTCTGTCTGTCTGTCTGTCTGTCTGTCTCTCTCTCTGTCTCTCTGTCTCTCTGTCTCTCTGTCTGTCTGTCTGTCTCTCTGTCTGTCTCTCTCTCGGTCGGTCGGTCGTTCTGTCTATCTGTACTGTACATTATCACATTCCCTCTCTCTCTCTCCCCCCTCTCCCCCTGTCTCTCTCTCCCCCCTCTCCCCCTGTCTCTCTCTCGCCCCCCTCTCTCCCTCTGTCTCCCCGTCTCTCTCTCTCCCCCCCCTTCCTCCCTGTCCCCCTGTCTCTCTCCCCCTCTCCCCGTCTCACTCTCCCCCCTCTCCCTCCCTGTCCCCCTGTCTCTCCCCCCCTTCCACCCTCTCCCCTCCTCCCCCTCTCCCGCCCATCCCTTGTATACCTGTATATTGTATTCAAGGACTACGTAATATGGCGGCTTGACGGCGACACCTCGGTCTGTGCATTGTGTATGGAGATGAGCATTCCAGTTCGCTTTTCAGCTCAGTGGGTGGGAACAGCAAATCCTGCCACGACCAGGAAGTGTAACATGAATTGGACTACAGACTTCCTAAGTATTCGCATGACTCATTTGCAGTTACTGTCAGGAAGAATAATTTGCATTTCCGGCGTATTAAGATGTCATCAAAAGCGAAAACACCACAAATTAAAAACATCAAGCAGCAGCATATCCACTGGGCAGGAATCTTATATGTACGTGGACAAATAAATACTTTCAAAGAAGAGTAGTTCTGTAATTTAGCTCCGAAAGCATCAACGCCAAAATGCATTGTGTTAACTGTTTATATTCTCAGTAAGGTGTTAGCTCGATCAAGTTCCAGGGGTACTCGTCTGGGGTTACAAAACTCGAGAGATTCTTGCTCCATCTCTCTTTATCCATTGAACAATGTGGGAAGGGGAGGGGTGGGGGGAGTTGATGAGTTTCAGATCAATGGCAACCTGAAGAGAAAACGGGAGTGTATTTGTGACATTGCAAAAACATTTGAAGAGATTTCTTATCAGATGGTACCAGCGTGCTTGCAGTCATTAAACCAAGAAACGTTTTTTTAATGCTGCACTGAGATCTGGGGCCAGTCCTGAGGGAATCCATGCTGCCTGAGTGCTGTTAAACCTGTCGATAACAAGATCAATCTCCATGGTCTTTCTAAAACTGAAACTAAAACAAAGCTATCAAGGAGGTCCTCCACTGACTGCAGTCGAATTTCTCTCAATCACCCTGGAAGGCAAGTCACTCCGAGGGTTTAACAATGTGCTGAACCTTGCTTGGCTGACTTGAAATGTTTATTAAATAGTTGTTGAGAAACAAGTATATTTAGGTGCCGCAATAACAGATGAGCTGTCATCATTTATTGACACTTGGTAAATACCCCGGCCGTTTGCAAGATAGGATTCCTTTAGTCCCGATAGTAAGCCTTGATACTGAACACCAAGTATAATTTTTATACAATCATGTCAAAATATATATTGAGACCTATATATGAATACTGTTCACTGGCTCCATGGTCTTAATCCGTGCCACATTTTTAAAAAAGATTGACCTCAATTTAATTTGTGATTTTTATTTTCTTTAAAGGCATTCAGTGGGTCAATTGGTCAATCCTGGCTTTGGATTCTGCAGAATAACGAATCTCGTGTCACTAGTACAATTTCTATAACTCCAAGAAGAAAATGTTGCTCCTCTTTCGCCAACAGATTGCTGGTCTAAACACCAAGTCCTTAAAAAAACACTCCTCTGAAATTTGGAAATCTCCAAAACTATAGGGCACATCCATTTCAGATTGTGTCCCTCATCACAGAATCCAATGAAACAAGGTTCCAATCTCAAATGTTAAAACAATTAGGAGCAAAACAGGATGAAAGCATATTTTTGTTGCTTTCATATTCGTAGCTCTGTGCTCTTCCTGAATTGGATTCCAAGATAGAATATTTGCTTTCGCAAGTGCTGGGAAACCTTTTACGGTTGCACTATGAAGAGCCTATCCCCAAATAACCTTTAAAAGTGAGTCTTTATTGCGGAGTCCTGTAGCTCAGTGGTGAGCGCACTCGCCTTACAAGCAAGATAACTGGGTTTAATTCCAGGCAGGGTGAAACCTTGGGTAAGTTTCCTTACTTCACATATCCAATTATAATCCCTCCCAAAAAAAACAATAACAAATTGGTCATTTCAATCCATGATTGTTTGTGGAATATTGCTGTGCGCAATTGGCTGCCACGTTTTGCTCACATTTATACAATCAAGTCACTTTACAGGATAGTCTGTGAAGTTTTTTTGAGACTCTAAAAGATGTGAAAAGCGCTATATCAAATGCAAGGATTATTATTATTATTGTTATTTTTAAATGATTCATTCAGGGCTGATCAAGAGTCTCTCAGAAATACGATCTGTCGAGTGTAGAATGACCAGGCTGGTGCCAGCATAAAGTTCAGTATGCAGCCCTTACACAGCTCTCCATGTTATTAGCTTTTTGCCACTGGTTCTAACTATGAGAGGCAATCCATCCTTAGTCTATATCATCAGAACATAAATTCCAGTTACATAGGTCACTGTGCATATAGCTTCTTCCACAATGAATAGAACTAGCTGCGTTTTACCAGCAATTTTTTCTCACTTTGCTTGAAAATGAATAGCTTTGAAGTTGCTAAAGACCAATAGATCTTGACCTTCGACCTGAACTTTGGGTCCCGATCATCCAGAGGATCCAATTCAAGATCCTGGTCCTCAAATTTAAAGCCCTACGCAACCTCGTCCCATCCTACATCCGTGACCACCTATCCCCTTACCAACCTGCCCACCCCCTCTGCTCAGCAGGCCTGCTCCACGAAAACAATGAAGCATACACAGCAAATTCAAAACTTCCTGCTACTCCCCAAAGAATGAAAAAACGTTGTAAAACAAGACTCTCTAGAACTGAATCGCAAGAGTGCAATAATATACCAACACGCAAACAGCAAGAAAAATCTCTCTAGATTTCCCATTACAGGCAATAATGGGTACAAACAAACAAATATGATATTTATTATGTGGGAAAGATCACCTAACGAAAAGGAGGTACAGTAAAAGCCCGTTTATCCACCACCCTTGGGACCTGGCCAATGGCGATTAAAGTGCGTGCCGGATATTTGGCCGAAAACACAAAAAGAAAAAAGAAAATATATATATATTTTTTTAAATGCATTGTGCTGGATAAATTCCAGTTAATCAAATGCGGACCTTTTTTTTGAGGCGTCGGTTATACGGAAGTTACGGTTGATCGGGTCACAGATAAACAGGCTTTTACTGTACGATGGACTAAATTTCAGAGAGTGCCCACAGGTGACTTTCCTCCCATGGGATGACAGTGACACTTTTCTACACAAAAGTCAATCAAATCAAGAATCAGTATGTACAAAACATGTGACAATATGTTAGTGCACTCCCTGAGATCACAGAGAAAAAATGGAAGATAAAATGTGGATCATAGACCCTCAGCTCAAATATCTTGGTTTTGGAGAATCAACCAGTAAATGCCACCAGGCATACAGTGAGCTTGAATAATATAATTTATAGCTTGTACATTGAAGATACATAGAAGCAAACATTCAGAAAGAGCTGCAAACTGCTTAATGTGTTTAATTAACCCAACTGTTCCATTTTATACAATAGCATCTCGCGTGTCCTTGGTGTCTAACATAACAGAAAAGTGAAATAAAAATATATTATGTTTTCTCACAACTGAAATTAATTATCTTGAAAACAGCAGTTTCATGCAGAGAAGAATGCAAGAGTTTTAAATGTAAATGATGGGTCCAATCCACTTTTCATTAATCTTTACTTGGGGTTTCAAACAAGATAATTTCACTTGAGTAGAATCATAATTTCCCTCTGAGCTACAAGAAAATCTCGTCAGAATATAGTGTAAAGTCTAGTGATTATATATTTTGTGGGTGAATGTGACAGCTAATTGCGCATAGCAGTGCCCTACCGACAGTCCTGGGTTGAGTGAGAAATTTAAAAAAAATGGAATTACCCCCAGAAAGTGACTGAGAGGGAGTCCTGTAGCTCAGTGGTTAAGAGTCCTGTAGCTCAATAGTTAGAGCACTCGCCTCACAAGCAGGAGACCTGGGTTCGATCCCCGCAGGGTAAAAGCTTGGATACTCTACACACCTGATAATAATCGCTCAAGAAATGAAAAGACAATAATAGAATGGGTCACTTCACTCCATGAATGTTTGTGGGGGATGCTGCTGTACACAATTGGCTGCCGCATTTCGCCCACATATAGTCAATTTACTTCACAGTATATTTCGTGATGCGTTTTGAGACGTCCAGAAGATGCGAAAAGCGCTATATCAAATGCAAGGATGATTATTTATTATTTCATCTCTTCCTGCTAGGTAAACAGAAGTGTGTGGAGTAAGGAAACTTGCTTTATACTTCGCCCCAAGTAGTCAATATCCCTGGCCACTGACTGTCAGCGAGTGAGGTAAATGGCCCCACAGGCCAAGAGAATAGCCACCAGACGGGGATCTACATGCGAGTGTCCTCATGGAAATCTTTCTTGAAATTTTCCATTTCTGGGCCACACCAACTAAGTATGAATTCCAGATAACCGGGCAGAATCCAGTAAGGGAGTGCTTTACTATAATAGTCACTGACTGATTAAATACTTTAAGAATCAATCCCGCAGATCATTTTAGGTGTAGTATTTTTGTATCAATTGAAAACTATAAATGATAAACTTTTCTATCTGTGATGGTACGTCTGATGAAGATTCTCCAATAGGTTAATTTCTGCTGAGGATCCTATATTCCCCACTCATTATTGCTATATGTGTGATCTCTGCTGATACTCAACAGAATAAGCCAAATAGGACTGGTACATGGCATTTTTTTGAGGGATTATTATTAGGCATATGGAGTAAAGAAACTTGTCCAAGGTTTCAGCATTTTGAGACGTCCTCCCGACATGAAAGGCGTATAAAAGTGCAATTTTGTTGTTGTTGTTGTTGCCTGGAATTGAACCCAGGTCTTTTGCTTGTAATATTCAAGACTGTACAATTTTGAAAGATTGTAGACATGTGTTGTAGAATACAGTAAAACCTCGATAATCTGGCACAGTTGGGGCCACTCACGTCCTGGATTTTGGAGTTTGTTGGTATTTAGAACCTACCCTAGCAATGGCGAAGCCAAATGTCGTATATCGATAAAAAGGTGTTAAAAAATTATGTTATTAAATCGAAACAGCATAAATAGGAACATCGTAAATCGGGGGATACCTGTATTGGATTATTGAGGTTTTACTGTACAACATTCATATCTCTTCAAAATATTACAATGGAACACATCTTCCTAATCCTCTCATATGAATTCTAGGATAACGTCAAAGAGCACATTCATCAAAGTGTCATCTTGTAAAGTCTTGCTATTTGCGAAAATTGGAATACAAATTAATTCTGCATGTATGTGGACTGGCTAGTTTCGGATCAAGAACTTAATTCTTGGATTATCAGTATGTCAAAAAGCAAACATTTTGCACTTTGTAACAAGGTGAAGGTTTATAATGTGGTTATGTTACCTAACCACAGAATAATTCAGCATCCCAAAATGTCAGGAATTAGCAGAAAAGAAGGAAAGGGACAGGTTTAGAAAATAATAATCCTTGCGCTTGATAATAGCACCTGATCACGTCTTCGAGACGTCTCAAAGCGCTTCACATTATATACCGTAAAGTGAATTGACTGTATATTTTATTGGCGAAACATGGTAGTTAATTGTGCACTGTAGTGTCCCTCAAACAATCGGGACTGAATGAACAAATTAGTATTATTTTATTTTAAAAGCGCTTATATAAGTGCATTAGAAAAGGCATCAGAAAGGCCTTTTTAGCAAGATAAAAATGTATGTGGTGGGTGACCTAGACGTTCTATCTGCCTCTTCTCCATGATAAATAATCTTACTTTGTAGTTTTACAGGGAATTTAGAAATATTCAGAGAAACCTTGAGTATCAGATCTCCCTCGAAAAATCAGCAGACAAATGCAGACGATACAAAGCTATAGGGATCTGGGAGGGCTCAGGATTTATTTTGGAGGACTCAGGATTTATTTTTGAGTTCCCTTTGGTCGGCTAATCAGGTAAAGGAACCCTCGACTAAGGAGGCAGGAACTAACTGAGTTCTGATTCATCAAAGATATCAATTGACCTTGTTAGAAAATATAACCTATCCCCACACCCTACCCAACTCCATGGACTAACATGATAGTTAGTGTGCTACCATGTTGATTCTAGTTACTCCCCTAGATATGCAAATCCCATTCTATACTTGCCTAAAACCTTTTAGACTTGTTCTTTCAAATGTTACTACTAATAATAATAATAATCCTTGCATTTGATATAGTACTTTTCACATCTAATCGACGTCCCAAAGCGCTTCACAGAATATACTGTAAAGTGAATTGACTGTATATTTGTGGGTGAATCGTGGCAGCCAATTGCGACACAAACAGTCGTGGATTGAAATGACCAATTTTATTATTGTGGTTTTTTAGGAGGGATTATTATTAGGCGTGTGGAGTAAGGAAATTTTGCACTGGCCTGCCTGGATTCGAACACAGGTCTCCCCAGGTTGCAAGACAAATGCTCTAACCACTGAGCCAAAGGAGCTCCACTGTGGAGCTCAATGGTTGATTCAATTGGTATTCCCCAAAATAAGATCATGATTTAGATGCTCAATCAGAACTGCTCAAAACCCCAGTGAACAATGGCAGGTGAGTTTAAACATTATGGAAAGCTGAAATTCAATTGCAAACTGATCTTGCATTTAGCTACTGTGCTGTCTTTGATAATACAGATGAAAATAAATCAAAGCCCCATTGTTAGCGGAAACAATGGGCACTAAATTAAGCCCAATAAAGCCCCCATCGAAAACATTCAAGCAAACTAGTTTGTGTAGGAGTTCTGAGTTAAAATACACAAGACAGACTGCATAGAGACTACGTACCTTGTCGTCGGCAGGACATTTGTATAAGTTCTGGAAAGTTGTATTGATGTTCTTGCAAAATCTGGGAGCAAAGACATCCTTTTCTGGACCAAACTGATGACGAGACTGACGCACAATTGAGTCGATAACATACAGTCCTGGGACTTTGTATTCAGGTTTACACTGTGAATATATATTTAAATATACAAATGAAGTACTTCAATAAGATGAAGCCAGACTTTATGTGGAAGTTTACACTTATAATAATACAATACAAAAGTATATTTACAGTGATTTTCATGTCGGGAGCACATCCCAAGGCACTGGATAGTCAGGGATTTGGTCCCTAATGGAGTGGGGTTGGGATCAGGGAGGGTGGAGAGTGGCTGAAGACCCTCAAATAGGAAGGTCTTGAGATGTGCTTTGAAGGAGGCAGGGGAGTGTGTGAGGCAAAGGGAATGTGGGATAGAGTTTTAAAGAGTGTGAGAAGTGAGAATGAAGACCCAATCACTGTTGGTGGGGGCGAGCAATATGGGGGATATGGAGCAGGCCAGAGTCCGCTGAGTGTAGGGAGTGGACAGGTTGATACGGGGTTAGCAGATTACAGTGATGGGAAGGAGTAAGACTGTGGAGGGCTTTGAAGACCAGGATGAGGATTTTAAACTCGATCCTCTGATAGGGATGGGGTGCCAGTGGAGATGGGAGAGAGTGGAGGTGATGGGGATATATCTTATCACATCTTTGAGATGTTTCAAAGCACAATATACTCAATTCACACAATTTACTGGAAAGTGAATTTGCTATATAATTTGTGGGCAAATGGGCAGCTAATTGTCCCACAAACAGCTGTGGAGTGAGTGACCAAATTAGTATTTGTTTTAGAAGGAATTATCATCCCCCAAAAAGCAGTGAGCCAATCGACTAACAACCAGGTTCCTACTTACTAAGGTACCAAGTAAATAGAGGTGTGAGGAATAAGGAAACTTGCCCAATGTTTCACCCTGCCCGGGAATTGAACCAGATCCTCTCACTTGGGAGGCGAATGCTCTAACCACTGAGCTACAGGTCTCCACATAATAATAATAATCCTTGCATTTGATATTCCTTTCTTAAATTAGGTTTCTAACAAATGAATAGAAAGGACCTCAATATCATGACTTAAAACTGTTGAATTATTATCACACGTAAAGGAATTCAGCTAACACACTGTGCGCATGTTTTTACATCGATCGAATAAACAAATTAACTTTTTCCAAACACAAGTAACATTAAAAGCTATTAAAATGCCCTGCAGGTAGGATTGGTGATGCAGCAATTATGGGGGAAAGTGGGAAACTTACAAGTATTTGGGGACACTGTCCTATGTGAGGAGTGCTGTATAAATGCAAGTTTTTGTCATTAAATAGCCCTGGATGTCATAACAAGAGATTAGCAGCAGAGGCTGAAACAGTGTTTTGAAACTACAGCGATACAGTAAATACAGCAGTTTTTTAATCAAAAAAAAAGCATCTTTAAAACACACTTGAAACAGATAGTTATTACAAGACCCTTGTTGGACTGAGATTGGATTTTTACTACTGTTCTTAAAGCTTCACTATGAGTGACAAACTCATACATAAAATAATAATCATTGCATTTGATATAGTGACTTATTGTGTCGTTGAGACGTCTCAACGTAAGACGTTCAAGATCAAATTTTAAGTCCTACCAGCAGGGTTTATCATTCTTCAAATTAATAACATCCTTCACACACTATACATTTTGGTACAATTATCGGGGATTTCCTCCCCCTTATGGAATTCCAGTCATATCCATGTGCAGCTCACTATATTTTTCAGTTTGTTTCAGCCAATATAAAACCTATTTTATGTCTGAAAGAGTAACGGCAAGGGGGGGAGCTTGATGAATGAAGGTCATTGTCGATCTGAAGATTGTTCAAGCGACATCCTCCACGCACTATTCACTTCTACCAAAACAGTGATTAAAGATTTGGTGCCAGAAGCATCATGTCAAAGTAGCTGAACTTCCAGGTTACTAGATCCAGATAAATCCAGTACATTGTGTTTGGTAAATGTTGACTAATTACTCCAGGTTTCAGCCTGTCAAATCAAAACCAACTCAAACCTATGAGCTGCCCAGGATCCAGATTATAAACAAAGGGCACTTAAAATGTAGAGGCCTACCAACCAGGCAATAATAAAAAAAACTTAAAGCTATAAACACCAGGAACAGTACTGTTTAGAAAATTATTACCCAATTTGTTTGAAGAAATAAACTATAGGATTTTCTTATTGACAACACAAAAGTCAATCACGGAATCCTAAAGGTCTTCAAGAATCTACAATGAAATGTCTCTCTCTCAGAACTCTTAAAAGGATAAAATAAAGAACAGTAATCCTCTGTAAGGGGAAATAGTAAGACGTAATTCTGGGGTAAAACTTAGGGTGGGTCCACAAATATCAATGTTGCATGAATATTGACGTGCTAATGGAGAATAATGACTAGCTAATGCAGAATATCTTGACAAGGGGATGACTATCTGAAGTGATTTAACAATACTTAGAATGCATATCTGAAACAACAAAAATACATCTCACCTTGAAATTTAAACAATATAAAGTGTTTTGCTGAAATCACCATCTATGATTTTGGGATAACAACATTTCTTGAAGATCAATAACAGGTCAAGACGTGCTCCATGACACTAACTCGTGGGAAGGGCACTAAAGTTGTTGTTGCCATTTTGGGGACAGGGTAACGACCTTGAATGCCTGAAAGCAGGATCTTAATTATATTGTGTCCTGGTACAAACCATATTTTTATTTTCAACCAAGTTTCTTGGTGGTATAGAACACCAGAAAGAGTGGTTTTCTGATTTCTCGACCTCAGGCTTATATAAATTGGTTATTTAGGCTTGGGTATGTGTATGTGGGTAAATGGAGATGTGATTCATAAAAGGGTCTTTTGTAAACATCCTAACAACAACAAAATTACATTTTTATCGTGCTTTTCACATCAGGAGGATGTCCCAAGAAGCTGGACAGTTAGTGTTTTGGACGACAAAGGGGGAAGTACTTGATTACAACCCTGAAAATAGAATTGTTAAGATTGTTTTGTGGACTGGATGGATGGTGAATTCAATCAATTGGATTGGTTAGATTAAACAACTTCAAAAAGGAATGACAATAAGGTTGGGAAACTCTTGCCTAGAAGTGTTGCTGTATATATTACTAAGTTCTACAATATAATGTGTGTTGATTATCCTCTGATTCTTCTAACGAAAGTAGCATAGCCAATTCAATGTTCACAGCACGAAGATGCAAGCATTTCAAAATCAGATGCAACTGTACACCTGTGAGTCGAAGATAAACTTCACTCAACATAAATAAGGAATGAGAGACCAAATGGCAGGTAAGTTTGCTCATTAGTTTTACATCAATACAATTTGATAATTAAGCAAATACATCAAGAGAGAACTATTCATCGCTTGATTTTAAGTTGTGCCTTGACTGATCTACCAAAGAGCATCATCTTTTTTAGTAAATAAAATGTAAACTTTGTTCAATGAAGTCTCCACCATGACTCTGCTGATTCTTTGCAGACTGTTCCTGTAAAACGCTGCTTTACAATTTGCAAATAACTTGGATTAGGTTTTCACCTAGTGAGATACACCACATAGATAAATGTTGCTCAGAAATATAATATAATCATAAATTTGATATAGTGTATTATCATGTCTTTGAAACTTCTCTAACTGCTACACAGAATACATTATAAAGTGAATTGGCTGTATATTTTGTGGGCAAAATGAAACAGACTTGCTTCAAAGTTAAAAACTGAATTATGCAAATATTTCCTTAGAATCCTGAAGATTCTTTGTCATATTCAAAGCATATTCATAATATGCTGATGCAGTTATATCAAACTTCTCATGGGATTCTCTCGTGGCTGATAAGAATTTTGGCACCATCATCTCTTCAGAGAAACAATTCTCCAAAATAACCTAGTACAAATTCAAGATTCTATAGAACTCAATCGAATGGCATAATAAAATATAAAATCTCATTAACCATTCACTTCATGTGTGAAGACCAGAACTGAAGAGTATGAACCATTTAAGGGTGGGAAAAAAATGTTGTACAATAGCAAGAGTGTACGCAGTACAAACTTCAACCTGTGTCCAATCAGGAATGAGAAATCAATATTCCAGCCATATTTTCAGTAGCTCTTTATGTTTCCCTCTCCCATTTGAAATTGATGAAAAAAATCAAACATGGGGCACCTCACAAAAAAGGGCAAGATTGTCAATTTCCGTGGCACAATAGTTTGTGAAGACCACAAATTATTGGTCGAATATCACTAACAAGTATCAAACAAAGATTGTTTGTGAACCTCAACACCAGGGAAATGTTTATGGTACAGCTTTTCCGCCCACTATAGTATGGAAACGTTATGGACAAGATTGACAAAGGTTACAGCTTGGCAGTGTTGCCATAAAACCAGTCTATTCTCTCATTCTGACAAGTAGCCTCAAGGTTCAGGCTTGATAATTCCTTTATCGAAAGCCATCTACAGTATCTTTCTAACCATGCAAATAATTTACGAGAAACAAAAACAGAAGTTGCTGGGGAAACTCAGCAGGTCAGGCAGCATCCATGGAGAAAGGAAAAGGAGTCAACGTTTTGGGTCTACAACCCTTAGTCAGAACTGGAGCTTGCTTGGAGGGAGAGGTTTCTTAAGGACATTAAAGGGGGAGAGGCAGGACATGGAAGACAAAGGAGAGAAAGAAGACAAAGGAAAAGGAAAAAAAGGGGTGGGGAGGGGGTGTAGTGGGGGGAAAATTGGGAGATCGATTCGCAGAGCATCTTTGCTCTGTACGGAAGGTCAACCCTGATCTTCCAGTCTCCCTACATTTCAACATTCAGAGGCTGATCACCACATTAGTCACAGAAATTGCAGTCATTGTATCACTGCAATCCTGCCTCCTGGATGTTCAGGACGGAATCATTCAATTAAAACCTCTCAGAATCAAGTGGCCAATCCTTCGCAAAAAAATAATTAAACTAAGCACCTATGTAAAGAGGTCTTAGTGGGGGGCTTTTCTCAGTAAACATGAATCCAGATATTACTGATATCAGATATTGTTGTCAAGCCATAAGTTAGCCAAGGTACAGGATTCATTCCATTGATTGCAGAAACAAAGTAGTAAAAAGGCTTTTCTCTGGATCAATGCTCATCCCTGCTGGCCACAGCTGATGAAACTCCCTCCCATTGCCTCAGAAGCCATGTTTGTGGTATAATATAAAACAGAAGGAAGAAGAAATGCACAAAGACAGAAGAATGATAAAACTTCAAGCCCAGATAACTATACATCATAGGGATTCATCAAGTTAACAGAACCTATGATATTTGAATTGACTTGTGGATCTGAGCACAACTGATACAACAAACAGCAATCTTAGGCATCTGAAACAAAACCTTTGCCTAAAATAGAATGGCTGCTGCAAGAGGAAGTCCTCAAAAGACTACCCAACAATTCTTTTAAGACATAATTTAGAACTAGATTGAGAAAAACTACACAGTTTCCATTTATACCTGGTGGCAGGTCATGAGAACTCACAATACACAATATGGTGTTGTAGAACTTGGAATGACGTGCAGGTAAAAATAGAAGCAAGAGTTTCCCAGGAAAATATAACACTGCTCTAGTGCTGGGAATGTACCCAAGCTGAAAAACATCGAGACAGACTGAAATGTAAGATGCTATTGGGAAAGTTGTAACCATAGAGGAATCCACAAGATTCAAAATGATGAGTTAAAAACTTTGGAACAAAAAACATCACGAGACTGATGTTTAACAAGAGAAAAGAAACTGGGGGTTGGTGGGTGGACACACTGCTTGTGTAAAGGGGGAATATGTGGTGGCTCTCGGAAGACTACCATGAGGAAAACTTTCAAAGGGACACTTTTCATATTATTTCTACTTTATATTAAGAATAATAATCATTGTATTTGATATAGTGCTTTTCACAACATCTCAAAATGGTTCACAGAATATGCTCTATAAAGTGAATTGGCTGCATATTTGTGGGCGAAACGTGGCTGCCAAATGCACACACCAGTGTCCCACAAACAGTCGTGGATAGAAGAGACCAAATTTTTTTATTTTTTTTCTTGAGGGATTATTATCAGGCGTGTAGAAGAAAGAAACTTGCCCAAGGTTTTGCCCTACCCGGAATTGAACCCCGGTCTCTCGCCTGTGAGGAGAGTACTGTACTAATATCACTGAGCTACGGGGCTCCATTCCATGTGAGCACTCCACTTTGACTGCATTTTGAGGATAAAAGAAACAGTAATGAATCTTAATTGCATAAAACATTATTGAGAGTCTATTTAGTATATAATAGTTTAAATTGGGAGAGGTGGGGTAAGATGACACATGACATATTTATTTATCAGCTTCTATTAATCAGGAGTTAGTCCAAAAAGAGTTGCTCAAGTTAGACCCCAAATCTTTTGTTATTTCCGTGGGTACGTAGGCACTGATTGATTGATTGATTGATTGATTGATTTACTGAACAGAACCTCAAGTCAAGTCCGGTTGCACCTCACCGTAACTACTGGAGATTCAAAGTAAAGCTTACAAGTTCTTCTGCTTCTCCCAAATGTTTCTTTGCCATTGATCATTTTAATTAGGATCACTGATGTTAGGACATTATGAGATACGGGGAAAGCACAGGATTTACAACTTCGGTAGGTAAGAAGACAAAATAATATAGCAAAAAGGATAATAAAAAGGGAAACTTGTGGTTTATACCAGGCTTGCGTTAGAAATTCTGATAAAAACAAATATTTGTCACAAAATTAAACACCGCATTAAAAAATACAAACAAATGCAGAAAGTACCCGGTTGAACCACATGAAAGACATCTTTAACTTGAATATCAAATTTTCTGCAAAGTCTTACCTTTTGAACAAACTTTTCCACACTCTGTACCACATGTTTGTAGAACTGTAATGGAACATATATAAAACAATTAAGAGCAAGATAAACAGAGTGAAGTCAGTCTGATAAATTGTCTCAGGCACCAGCGGTGGGAAATTTCTGACAGCTGTCACCAAAGCTCCCATGGGAACTATCCCAGTCAGAGAAATCTGTGGCTGACAGATAATGAGTCCGACAGTATATGAATGCACTGTACACTGACCATTTCATATTGACATCACAGTGACATTTTTCAATTGATAAGGTAAATTTCCAATCAGAACTCCATCCCCTTCGCCTCACTCCCCTCATCCCCAATGCCTACTTAAGGCACGTTTCAAGACCTACCTCTTCAATGGCGTCTTTGGCCACGCTCCTACCCTGCCTGATCCTAATACCCTGATGGGGTCCAAATCCCTGACTGTCTAGCACCTTGGAATGTCCTCCGACCTGAAAGGCGCTATACAAATGCAATGTGTTATTGTTGAATTTAGCTACCTGGTAGCCTATGGAGTAATAACACAAAACCATGCAGAACTAAATGTTGTGAACTTCAATCAATATAAATAAGATAATCTCAACTGGAGCAGATGAGGCAGCACAACTAAACTCTTGAGCTATCTCAATCATACATGACCTGTTCATTTCTCTTTATAAAAATGTATTTGCAAAGTATGACATTTCTATTGAACATGAAGTCAATTAATCTCAAGACAACAGAACTACAGTAGAAGCCCGTTTATCTGGCACGCTTGGGGGGTTGACTAATTGACTGTGTCGGATAATCGCGCGGCAAGCCGAAAACCCAACACAAAAAATTTACTTATTTTAAAACATACTACATTAATAATATAGTAAATAGTAACAGAATATTGTATAGCTACTTATCAATAAAGATTTCAGCACACTCAGTAAAAAATCGGTAAAAAAGCATTTTTTATCGATGGTAAAACCTCCAAGTTCGTAAGTTTAGTAAGTGCATGCGCAAATTGAGCATACTGGCGGTTGTTGGAATGGGGAATTGCCCCGGGAGGGGGTCGAGCAATCCGGTTGATCGGGGTAACAGATAAACGAGCTTCTACTGTATTAAGTTTAATATTTACCTTAATAGCCTTGATAGCTGCCTTGGTCACCTGGTTCATTTTCGCTCTGGAGATGGGCGGCTTGTACTCATTTAACGAGTACAGCTATTTAAAGAAAGACAAGAATTAATTGTAACAATATTTAACTGTTTTTTACAATGTTTACAAAAAAATTGCCTCTGCTTTTCAATACTCATGTTTCCATACATATGCGATCACTTGCACTTTGTGTAAATGACTATAGAGCAAAGGTACAGGAAAATAAATAAAGAAAGTGGTTAATAATAATCCTTGCATTTGATGTAGCACTTAATCACATCTTCTAGATGTTTCAAAGCACTTCATAGAACATACGGTTCAGTGAATCAATTGTGTATTTGTGGGCAAAATCCAGCAGCCAATTGCGCACAGAAGGTCCCACAAACAGTCGTGGAATGAGTGAACATAATTTTTTTGAATATAAAGTTGTTTTTTGAAGGTTCAGTGAATCCCTTCAGTTGACGGGATTATTATTTCCAGAGAAGTAAATTGCCACACTTGTGTTCAAATCCCTTCACTCCCTGGCACATCCTCACTCCCCCAATCCACCACCTGCACCTCTGCTCGACTGGCACTGGAGGTCTGGTTGTCCCTCACTCCCTCTGCTCGACTATTGGAGGTCACATATTCAGCCCTAAAATTCTAGAACACTCTCCCTCAATCCCTCCGGCTTGCCGCATATCTCCACTTTTTTCAAGTCCCGCCCGAAACACCTCCTTTTCGACTGCGCTTAAAAGTCACCTTCCCCCACAGCCCCCACCCCACTAGCACGTCCTTGGGCTCCGCCATTGTGAGGTGTCCTGAGACGCCGCCCAGCATGGTGGGCGCTATATAAATGCAAGCTGTTGTTGTTGACGACAGCGTGGTGTCTTAAGTGGCAGTGACAAGATTTGCCAGGGTCAAATTACCAGACATTTAACAGTAATTACATTGTTTCTCACACTTTATATTTTGCTGTCTGACGACATGAGGACAATACACAAAAACTACATACGGTATAAAGAAAGTCAACACAGAATATTTGAATACGCAAATTATTCTAGTTCACTTAAGATGACCTCCTTCAAAGTCATTCTCAATCTTCATTTGAACGTATTTATGATGTGTTTTTAAAAAAAAATTAGGTCAGCATAAAAACAATTTTTTTCTCTAAAACAAATATTACAGTAGTCCATTTTCTATTTTTGAGGCTGGCAGTATAAATACTGAATCTACTTGGGCATATCAGACTCAAGTTTACAAACATTGTGACCAACTCGATACCAATGCACTTCTACTAAGCTTGTTCAATAACAATAATAATCCTTACATATTATCACGCCTTTGAGGTATCTTAAAGTGCTTCACAGAATATCGCCCGGAAAAATGATCCACCAATTGACTAACAACTGGGTTCCTGCTTATCAAGTAGTACTTATCAATCAAGCTCAAGTGTGTGTTATTTTCCTCAAGCGCCCATTTTAGGGCCTGCACAGATATACCTATAATATAGTACAGACTGGGTTGGGTGTACATTGAAGCTCTCTAATCTTATTTAATCATAAACTGATCTTATTTTCAGTAAAATCACTCCCTATTTTAGCAAAGTGTGACTGCTCATTTATTTAAATGGTGGTTTTGTATCGCAGGTGGTTTTGTATCGTGATTCATGCCCATTAGAAACTGGATTGAGGTCATCCAAACTGGGTAATAGACACTATATAAAGCCAAGTTGTTGTAGCTTGCAAATAAATAATTCTTACAAACCCCATTAATCTATATTAATACATATAATATATATTAATGTACTTAATATACTTATTCCGTTTATTCAATTAACAAGTTAAACCTGCTTAATGTGAATTTCACCTCATTTTTATGAAAGTTGTCATATTTCACTGATCACTATTTTCTTCTGGATAAATTGTATACCGATGCATCCTACATAACTCCCAGTTCCTCTCTCCTGCCCAAAAGAAACATGATAAATAATAATTGCATTTGACATACTGCCATAACACATCTGTCAAAATGTCTCAAAGCAAGATCCACAAGATTTACTGTAAAAATGTAGTGATTGTATGTATAGATGAATACAGCAGCCAATTTGTGCACTGCAGTCTTACAAACCGTCCCGTGAATGACCAGTTTTATCTGGGGGATTGTTAGCATGACACCCATTTCTGTTTTCTAAGCATGCTAGTCTTTTAACATTCAACGTAACTGGCAAACAGGACAGTGGACATTCAAAGGTGGTACCTCTGACAATCCAATGCTCCCCTAGCACTGACTGACTGTTCAGCGCTTTGGGACATCCTCCCGATGTGAAAGGCGCTATGTAAGTGCAATTTTGTTGTTGTTGTTGGCGTGGAGTTCAAAGTCCCAATGGGTGGGGATACAACCTTCTGACTCAGAAGAATGAAACCAACTGAGCCATATCAAGCCATACTTTCCAATGCAGAAACTATGGTGATAAATCAGATTACCAATCTCTTTCCCTGACGACTGGACAAAAGCTCAGTAGCCAGTAAGACAACAATGTGAATTGCCAGTTTTTAGGCGACTGCACCAGGAACTAGGGTCCGGCGATATATCGATATATCGCTAAAACCCGATATAATTTTCATATCAATACGCCGATATAGGCATTTCAAAAATATCGATATATCGAAAAATCGATATATCGAGGGAAAAAATCAGAATGTGCGCACACTGAACTACAAGACCCAGAATGCTCATCTCTATACACAATGCATAGACCGAGGTGCAAAGCCGCCATATTGTATTCATAGTCCTAGAGTACAATGTACAGGTATGCAAGGGCTGGGGAGGGGGAGAGACGGCTGGGGGGGGGGGGGGGGGGGAAGGGGGAGAGAGACGGCTGGGGGGGGGGGGGAGAGACAGCTGGGGCGGGGGGGAGAGAGACAGCGGGGGGGCGGAGGGGGAAAGAGACGGCTGGGGGGGGAGGGGGAAAGAGACGGCTGAGGGGAGAGAGACAGCGGGGGGGCGGAGGGGGAAAGAGACGGCTGGGGGGGGGGGAGGGGGAAAGAGACGGCTGGGGGGGGAGGGGGAAAGAGACGGCTGGGGGGGGTGGGGGGGAGAGAGACGACGGGGGTAGGGGGGGAGGATAGAGGGACGACGGCGGCAGGGGGGAGGAGAGAGGGACGGCGGCAGGGGAGGGGTGGGGGGAGGGACGGGGTGGATGTGATAATATACAGATAGAGATGGGGGGGATGTGAGAGAGGAGAGAGACACAGAGACACAGACAGAAAAACACAAGAGAGTGAGAGACACAGAGAGAGAAAGATATTTACCTCCTGAGGAGATAGGTCCCGAATGCGAGCGCACCTGGAACGCGTGCACCGCGCCCGCATGCGCAGTACGATAAACTTTAATATCCTTTCAGGATATTCAAATTATATGATTGGTCATTTCAATCCACTGCTGTGTGCAATTGGCTGCCACGTTTCGCCCACAAATATAGAGTCAATTCACTTTACAGTATATTCTGTGAAGTGCTTTGAGACGTCTAGAAGACGTGATAAGGCGCTATATCAAATGCAAGGATTATAACAATATAAATAATACATAATATTAATAATCCTTGCATTTGATATAGCGCTTTTCACATTTTATTGACGTCTATAAAGATCACATGGCACTGTTGTAAAAGTAAACACTTGCAGAGATGGAGAGCTCTACCTGATAATAAACTGTTAACAAATAAACACTACAAAGGATTTAATGAAGCTTGGTTAGAGGCTGAATACAACGTCACTTCTGCTGAAGCTGCACACCTCCAGTTGGTAATGTTACTGTTACAGGGTAACACAGTTTCAGGGAATGTTTGGAGTGGAATGCACACCTTGCTTAACAAATTCAGCAAAGTATTAAGCACAGGTTGGCAAGAGCCAACGCTTGTGCATTACAGTACTACATAGCACTACGTGCAGGTATATTACTCACCATACTGCTCGGGACAAATACCAATCACCTGTATGGCAAAAGTTAATAACTGCACTCATAAACTATCTTGTGACTAACATTTTATTATGTAATAATAATCATCTTTGCGTTTAACATAGCATCTCATTGTGATATAGTATTCAGTTTTACAAGTGTACCATTCAACATGAATTCAAATTTTCATCCATGCTTCCTTACAACTTTAATATATTTGGGAGAGTTCTGGCCAATTATGATTTACCTATTAAGCTTCCTTCTCTTACCCCCCACCTCTATTTCTAATATCAGTTTTCTACTCTTGAAACTCTGCAAGTTCTGCACTTGGCCATGGTTGAGAAGGGCATCTGACCTGCTCCCAACCCTTTCCATACTGTTATGTATATTATATATTATATAAATATAATATATATATATGTTATATAATAACAACAGTCTAAGGTGACAACTTCAAACCTTCTCAGTCTTCTTTTGGAAGGGTAATCTCCTAAACTAATGTTCTCTCTCTCTCTCTCCCCATGACACAGGTTCCCTTGCCTCCTTGTGCCTTTGAACTCTTCTCCTTCGAAGACAGTCGACAACTCCATCCTCATTAATCACCTCTCCTCTCTGCCTGTGACCACTCTCTTAGTTCCAATGCTCCTGGCCCACCACCCTCACTTGTTCTCCTCCCATCCTCTCTTGGTCATCTGCAGTGTCTCGGACTTCTATTCTGTGTTGGCAATATCATCCACAGACATGGGGTTAACTTCCACAGGAATGCCGGTGATTTCTCAATGTCATTTTTTACATCTTCTCTCTCGATTCCAGGTCTATTGATATTCTCCCTGATTTACCCATCAGTTATCAAGGCCTGGATAGACCACAATTTCTTGCTGTTCAACACGGACAAAATGGAAGCCATCTTCCTCAGCTCTCGTCAACATCACCTCAAATAAATACAAAAAGAAATATGCCTTATTTAAACACGTATTTGTTCTCAAGACTCTTTGTATAATTCTCTTGCATGTGCATACTCCTTCTGGCCCATCTCTTATTTTCATTTTCACAGACAATGTATCTCCCTAGCATCAAGCGTACTATATATATATAATAATAATCCTTGCATTTGATATAGCGCTTTTCACATCTTTATCGACGTCTCAAAGCGCTTCACAGAATATACTGTAAAGTGAATTGACTGTATATTTGTAGGCGAATCGCGGCAGCCAATTGCGCACAGCGGTGTCCCACAAACAGTCGTGGATTGAAATGACCAATTTTACCATCGTAGTTTTTTTGGAGGGATTATTATTAGGTGTGTAGAGTAAGGAAACTTGCCCAAGGTTTCGCCCTGACCTGTCTGGATTCGAACACAGGTCTCCCTAGCTTGCAAGACAAGTGCTCTAACCACTTAGCCATAGGAGCTCCACACTAAGCCAGAGGAGCTCCACAATATACTATTTCCAAGTATAAAATTCATTGGAATCCGGGCTGAAATTTGTCAATGTATAAATACCACTCAGCAACAGTTGCGTTTTACACCTTTAAGAGATGTTCAATGTCGAAAGAAATACAGGAATAATTTCACCCACAAAATATAGTCAATTCACTTTACAGTGTATATTCCGCGACTGCTTTCAGATATCTCAAAGATACGAGAAGGCGCTATATCAAATGCAAGATTTTTTATTATAATACATGTATATTTTAAATGAATAAATTCACTCCCTCAAAAAAATACAAAGTTGTTCCGCACAACCACGTCCTTATGGATTTCAACGAATTAAACATACATTTTGTCAATACAGAACAAATTATATCAAATTAAACCAGTGGCATCAAACACTCAAGTTTAAATACACCTTTTGAGGCTGAAGAGAGTTTGAGATTTGTTTCTTCATCTTGCTTCCAGTTTTTTCAGCCTCAAAAATTATCTCCCTTACTCTCTCCTCCCCACTCCATGACCTCAGACTGAGATTGCCAACTGAGGTAAGTTCATCTACAATACTTGGACAAGACTTCACAAACCATCAACACACAGCATCCTTACCGCTGCCAAAGGGAGATTTACATTCCAGGACTCCAGACTGCATTGAAACCCAAGTCCCAGAGAATTTACTATTGCATTTACCACTCAGTCAAATTCCTGACACTAAACTCCAACAATCAAGCTTCCCTTTAAGGGAAAATAACTTCATACTGCCATGAGCTCACACACAAAATTAAGCTTTTTATGGTTTTCAAACCTTTGTTTGTATGGATTTATAATTGCAACATTACATTAGTACAGTATATTTAATATTCTGGTTTCATACCATTGTAACATTCTAGACATCAAATAGAGGTAGAATTTTCAAACCTGCTTTGGTAATGAACAGGAAGAAACTGTTTCCAATGGTGGATGGGTCAGTAACCAGAGAAAATAGTTGCCAGAGGTGCGGAAAATTTTCCTCACACAGCAAGTTGTTTGGATCTGGAATGTATTGCCTGAAAGGGTGGTGGAAGCCGATTCAATAACAACTTTCATGAGAGCAGATATTTGAGGACAAATTTACAGGGCTATGGGGAGAGCGCAAGGGTGTGTGACTAGTTTGGACAGCTCTTTCAAAGAGCCAGTATGGACATGATGGGCCGAATGTCCTCCTTCCGTGCCGTATAATTGTCTGATTCTATGAATTGTGATGCCTCTTTTAATTCCTCCTACAGTCTCAACATTACATATCTTTGTGAATGGACATTTGATATAAATATCCAATTGTAAACACAATGAAATGCTTCTCTAAAAATGGGTTTGTCACGGAAGGGTAAGTGTGAGAGGTTTCAGAACTGTCAAAGCCTCATTAGGCCATAAGACATAGTTTAGCTTGTTTATAGTGGTGTACACAGAATTGGGTTTTAATTATGGGTCATTATGTTTTATAAACTGTCCCATATTCACAAAACTTTTTGTTAAAAAACCATGGCCTTGCACTTGCATCCCAAATTTGTGGATTCATATTCATGGCAGAATAGCTACTATTAACAACTGTATCACTAAAATCATGTGGAAGTTTGACCTGTCCATGAACCAGACATTCAGTTGATGGTTCATAACCCAAAGCTGTCCATTTGGAAATGTTTCATGTCCACTTTACCCAATAAAATATTAGGGACAGGAAGGATAACCTCCCTAACATAGATTGGTCATTACCAAGAGCCCAGTCAACGAGTTCCATTGTACAAGTACTATCAACCTAAAAACTTAAATAAAGTAGGAGTCTTTGCAGTGAGTTTAAAAATGGTCACAAAGATTTTTTTTTTTAAATCCTGGCGGAGCCAATGATCATGGAGGATCAATACAATAAAGACAGGAACGATTGGCAATACAGCAAAAGAGGATATCTGCACCTTCTAGATAATCAGCCTCTTTAAGCACATAATATTTTGCTTGGCAAAATTTACCCTCTTCAATCACAGGCTTTGCCCTCTGGTTCTAATGTTCAGTACAAGACAAAGCAGTTATCTAGGACTACGTTATCTGTTCCCTTCCAGAATCTTTAAGACCGTAATCATATCATCCCTCAACTTTGTCTAGGTGTATTTTTATTCGAAAAATGCCAAGAGTATATGAACCCCTAACTGTTCAGCAACTTGGGACATCCTCCCAACGTGAAAGGCGCTCTACCAATGTAATTTTGTTGTTGTTGTTGTTGTTGTAAGTCTCCTCAGTTCTGAATCAAGTGTTCAAGTCTTGAGATTAATTCAAAAATATCAGAGTTAGGAATTATTGAAGGAAAGAGAAATTCCTTGACAGGAAAAGGGGGAACCAGACCTCTGGGTGGTTTATTAAGATGGATATGAAAATTACATTTGCAATCACATAAGGTAGTCAAGCCCAGATTGCAGAGTTGGAAGGAGGTGAGGCACTGAAGCTAAGAAGTGGTAACTGCTATTTACAAGTGATTTAAGAAATTGTTTCTGAGGAGATTAAAGAAACCATATTATTAATTCCTAATTGAAGTAGCATAGATCAAATTTTCTGGATTAAATCCCTGAATTCCAAGGTGAAAGTGGTAAGTACTGTAATGGGATCGCACAACCCTCACGCATCTTGTAGTGCAGCAGCTAAAAGTTCAATGTTGATCACTGTATGAGTACGACCAAAGCTAAAATTTATTTAGAATTTAAAGACAAAATTATATGGTGGTCCCAACGTGATACAATATGCAGAGAAACAGGATTTATATAATTTCCCGATCTCAAACAGGCAGTATGGGGTAGCGCTTTCTAGAAATGAGGAAGAAAAAGAATGAATAGTAAGTGAGTCTAAACCAGAAAGTCTCATCCACCTTCTACTGACCAACCCAGAGCATTTTAGGAGCAGGTCATCTGCCCCGATCAAAAGGCAAAACCATTCCACCTACAGTTAAGAGGGAGGAGGAGGAAGAGAACAAATCATTATCCAAGCAGGAGAGAAATACACAATCAACACAGTGGAAGGATAACTCCAATTGATTTCATTCAAACTCAGAATCTACATATTTCCATTAGGTAATTATTCATTCTGTACTTTTTACTGCTGTGTTTCAAACCTTCCTTTGCACAAAAATGTAATTTTGGTGTTGTTTTTATTTTTGTTGTTGTTGTAGTGCAATGCTGAAAACCCTTCCGGACATTCAAGCACTCGAGAATATTATTGAAACTTACAAAATTGTGGTTAGCATGTATTAACCAGTTTATACAGCAGGACCCAAAAATAACATTGGTCAAGGTCGTTTAGATACATCAAATTATAGCTCAACAGAAATGCCTTTTCTTTCTTTCTGGCGGAAATACTGGAGAATTGTAGCAGCCATTTATATAAGGTTTATTCGATGACAACTTTTAAGAGAGAAGTAATAATAATAATAATAATCCTTGTGTTTGATATAGCGCTTCTCACGTCTTCTAGACGTCTCACTGCGCTTCACAGAATTTACTGTACAGTGAATTGACTATATATTTGTAGGCAAAATGTGGCAGCCAATTGTACACAGCAGTGTCCCACAAACAGTTATGGTTTGAAATGAACAATTTTTTTTAAGGATTATTATTATTAGGCGGGTGGAGTAAGGAAACTTGCCCAAGGTTTCACCCTGCTGGGAATCGAACCCAGATCTCTCACTTGCAAGGCGAGTGCTCTAACCACAGAGCTACAGTATAGGACTCCGTGATAAATGGGCAGTGCCAGTGCCATTCTGTTGTGAAGTTGTAAATGTACATCCACATCATACACACTGTACATGAGAAGCAACTAGCAGTTGTGTGACAAGCGGTGTGCCATTTCCAACATTCGCTGTTAAAATGACCCTTTTAAATTCCACCCCACAAATACTGTATTTAAGCTGTTCAAAACCCTTTTAAAAGAAATGTCCCCATTTCCCCCCAAAATGCTGAAAGCTGTCACAAACGTAACAGGTACATTGACAACTAATGTACCTGAAAAAAGATATCTGCAGCAACTTAGGGGAATTAGTGGAAGGAGGAACATTAAACTTAACTTTACAACAATGTCGGGTGAGTCGTTGGGAGGATTTATTTCTGCTGTGTAATGATCTTCAGTAATAAATCTTGAATAATATGGTAACATCGCAATAACTCCCATTTATCTATCTGTACATGTATGTGTAATGCAGTCTATTCTGTGAAGTGCTTTGAGATGTCTTGAAGAAGTGATAAGGCGCTATATCAAAATGACAGGATTACTATTACTAATATGAATAATTCTTGTGTAATACAGCAACATTGCAATTACGTCTGTCCGTCCGTACACATACATACACACACACACACACACACACGTATGTGAGGGAAAGCGGAAGATGGAGCCAAGGTTTTCAGTTAGTTTTTGGGAGTCAGTAACATTTCATCAGAGGCTCAAAGATTGTACAGGAGGTTTAATGGGAGTGCTGTAGCTCATTGGTTATAGAGCACTCGCCTCATATGCAAGAATACCTGGGTTTGATTCCTGGGCAGGGCAAAACATTAGACAAGTTTCCTTATTCCACAAACCTGCTAACCTAGCAGTAAGTAAGGAACCCTATTTTTTAATCATTGGCGGATCGTTTTTTTCCAGGGATTATAATCCCTTTAAAAAATAATTTGCTCATTCAACCCATCACTGTTTGTGGGGCACTGCTGTACACTGTCTGTGTACAATTGCCTGCTGGGTTTCACGCATAAAGCACACATTATTCACCTCACAGTATATTCGGGTGATGCTCTTTTGAGATGTTTTTGAAGATATGATAAGGTGCTATCAAATGGAAGGATATAATAATAATAATAATCCTTGCATTTGATATAGCGCTTTCCACATCTTATCAACGTCCCAAAGCACTTCACAGAATATACTGTAAAGTGAATTGACTGTATATATATTTGTGGGCGAAACGTGGCAGCCAATTGCGCCCAGCAGCGTCCCCCACACAAACAGTCGTGGATCAAAATGAACAATTTTTATTATTGTGGTATTTTGTGGAGGGATTATTATTATTGTGTATTTGTGTGTGTGTGTGTGTGTGGAGTAAGGAAACTTGCCTCAAGGTCTCACCCCCGACCTGCCTGGATTCGAACACAAGTAAGGTGAGCGAGTGCTCTAACCCACTGAGCTACAGGGAGCTCCACAATAACAATCCTTGCATTTGATATTGCGCTTTTCACGTCGTATCTATATATACGAGTGAGTGAGTGAGTGAGTGAGGAAAAGGGGGGGTAAGATGGAAGCCAGGTGTGTGTTTTTGTTTAAAGTTTACGTATGTTTTAGCGCCTTGGGACGTCCTCCCGACGTGAAAGGCGCTATATAAATGTAAATTGTTGTTGTTGTTGTTGTTGTAAGTTATCGGTGAGTCAACAAGGTTCGACCAGAAGAGATTTAGTCAATCCAACTCCCACAGTAATACTCAGTCAAGCGCTTTGGGGCGTCTGGGAGGCGCTAATATCAAAGGCAACGATTATGATGATGATGATGATGATAAATCACTCGTGTGTCTCATCTGATCCTCTATGGGCAGTTAGACCCAGTGTCAGGCCCCGATCTTAAACACAAACACACCCCGCGGGCCTGCTGAGGGACCACACCTCCAGGGGGAGGGGAGAATGATTACCCAGAGCCGAGGCTTGGACACAGCTCAGGCCAGAGCTTGGCTGCTCTTAAGTGTCACCGTGAGAAGCCTGGGGGGGGGAGGGGAAGGGAGGGATAGAGAGGGAGTGTGGCAGAGAGAGGGAAAGAGAAGGAGGGAGGGGAAGAGAAGGAGGGAGGGGAAGGGAATGAGGGGAAGGGAATGAGGGGAGGGGAGGGAGAGAGGGGGAGTTAGAGGGAAGGGGGGGGGGGGATTAGCGGGAAATGGAGGGCGGGAGTTAGAGGGAGAGAGGAAAAGGAGGGGGGGAGTGAGAGGGAGAGAGGGAAAGGAGGGGGGGAATGAGAAGGGGAGGGAGAGGGGGAAAGGAGGGGGGGAGTGAGAGGGGGAGGGAGAGGGGGAAAGGAGGGGGGGAGGGGGAGAGGGAAAGGAGGGGAGGGGGAGAGGGAAAGGAGGGGGGGAGGGGGAATGGAGAGGGGGAGTGAGGGGGAGGGGGGGGGGGGGGGGGAAGTGCATGAATGCGAGAGAAATCGAGAGTGAGAGCGGCTGTCCCACACGGCCTCCCCCACCCCCCCAACAAACACCCCTCATCTCCCTCCCTCCCTCCCTCTCTCACACTCTCTCTGTCAGTCAGACAGACGAGGGGGGAGAGAGATGGACTCTCGCTTACCAGCAGATCCCGGGGGGGGGGGGGGTTGTGGGTGTGGGTGTGTATGAGGCCCTAGGCCCCGGCCTACACCCACCCTCCCTCCCTCCCTCGCCATGTCGGAGACAGACACACAGAGGGAGAGGTGTGTGTGTGTGTGTGTATGTGGCTACCCGCGACACACACACAGTTACAGACCTCGTTGTTGAAGGCTTTGACGGCCTCCATGGCGCCCTCCTCCTCCTCCTCCGCCTGTTGGCTGCACGAGTTCAGATGATGAGGAAGGTGTATGTCTGTGTGTCGTGATGGCGGCGACTGGCTCAGGTTTGAGTCAGTCAGTCAGTCAGTCAGGGCTGAGGGAGGGAGTCAGTGAGTGAGTGAGTGTCTGGGCCGGGCTCTCATGTCGGCTGTGAGGGAGAGAGAGAGGGAGGGAGGGAGACAATATGGCGGCAGCCACCCACCCAGACAATCGGCAGCGAATGTCTGCAGTGAGCGGCCCCGCAAAAAAAAACCTCCAGCTCGGCACACAGCGCCGCCGGCAGGGGCACGCCGGTACTGCAGCCCTCCCTCACACACACACACACACAACACCCACACACGCAGCGCCGCCGGCAGGGACACGCCGGTACTGCAGCCCTCACACGCACACACACACACACACACAGCGCCCCCGGCAGGAACACGCCGGTACTGCAGCCCTCCCTCCCACACACACACACACACACAACACCCACACACGCAGCGCCGCCGGCAGGAACACGCCGGTACTGCAAGCCCCGGAGCGGAGTCCACCATCGACCAACCACCCCACCCCCCCCCCCCCCATCCCACCACCACCCACAGCGCCACACAGCGGCACCCAGTGTCCACAGCAACAGATCTACTGTCCACACACAACACCCGCCCATTGTTCAACCCCCCCAATGCACAACAGCCCCAGAGCCCAACAGTCACTGTCCACAACACCCACTGTCCACAGCCACAGCCACTGGTAATTGTAGAGCAGGGAATGCGGCCTGGGAAGGTTTCTTGAGGATGGCCGTTTGGAAAGGGAGAGATTGATGGGTGTCGGAGAGCGGCGGGGGCTAGGAGGCGGAGCTCGGTGGTGAGGAGAGGGAGTGGCGAGAGGGTCGAAGGAGCAGATGGTGGGCTTCATGGAGGATAAGGCGGTGATGACAGAGGAGGTGGTGGTGGGTTGGAGTTGAGGGGGGTGGGGGCAGGGATGGGGGAAAGGGGCGGCGGCTGTGGAGGGCAGAGGCGGCCGAATGGGACTCACTCCGTGGGTTTTGAATTTGAGGAAATCCCACATCTCCCTTGCACAGCGGGAGTCAAGAGCGGAGAGGAGGCGAGGCGTGGGAGGCTGGAGCCGATTTCCCTAGGAGAAGAGGAGCCTGGGGTTGCCCGGAGTAGCGGTCACTTTTGATACGGTCCCAGCCACACGGACGGGTGGCTGGTCAGGCCAGAGTTGAGCCAGCTGCGTGCGGCAGCCTGCACCTGACCCCGGGGGGAGTGGAGGTGCTTGGTGAACCAAGGCAAAGGGCATCGAGGGTAGTGCAGAGGGTAGTATGGAGGAGAGTGAGGGAGTGAGTGAGTGAGGAGGTAGGCCAGAGGGGGAGGAGTTCAGATGAACATAGTGCACATAGCGAACAACAAAACGACACTTGTTGTAGCATCTTTCTGTCAGGACGGACGACGTCCTAAAGCGCTGGACATCCAGTCAGTGTTTCAGGCCTAAGCTGGGGGCGGGAATCGGGGAGGGTGAAGGGAAAGGAGGGGCTTTGGGGTGACCGATGCAGCCATCAGAGAGGAGGGTCATGAGATGGGAGGAATACGAGGCAGAGGGACTGCTGCGTGGAATTCCAGAGGTTGGGGGGCAGAGTCACTGAAGCCTCGCCCACCGATGGTGGGGTACATGGGCCCGGGGACATTGATCAGTCCGGAACCCACTGAGCGGAGGGAGCAGGCAGGTTAGGAGGTCGGATGGGGCGAGGCCATGGGGGGTTTTAAAGGTGAGGATCAGGATCTTGAATTGATTCCTCTGGGTGATGGGGAGCCAATGGGAGTCGGGCGAGAATGGGAGAGATGGGGGGTCACGAAGCTTGGTGCGGGAGAGGACATGGGCTGCAGAGTTCTGGATGATCTGCAGGCTATGAGGAGTTGGGAAGGGCAACAAGCAGGGCATTGGCGTCATCAAGCCTGGATGTGATGAAGGCATGGATGAGAGTTTCAGCAACATGAGGGAGTTGGTGGTGGTGGAGTTGGGAAATGTTACGGAGGTGAGAGAAGGCAGGCATGACTTGGATGTGGGGGAGGAAAGACACTTGAGGATTGAACAAGACATCTAGGTTCCTGCCTGGCTTGGTGAGGTCGAGTCTGCAACCATGGAGGTTGATGCTGCCAGAGCCTGAGGTATGATGGTGCTGGCACAATTAGGAGAGCCTCGGTCTTGTTGACATTCAACTGTAGAAAGTTACCTCTGATCCAGGATGTCTGACAGGCAATCTGTCAGGACACCAGTGGTCTTGGAATCAAGGGTAGAGTTGGGTGTGATCCGCATAAATGTGGAAGTTGACCCTACGTCTGAGAATGATGTCACCAAGGGGGAGCATGAAGATATTGAAAAATAGGGGGTCAAGGACAGAGCCCTGGGGAACGCCACAGGTAACAGTGCGGGGGCTGGAGGAGAAGCTGTTGGTGGCGACAAAGTGGAGACAATGTGAGAGATACGAATCAAACTAGGCCATGAAGATTGAGCTGGGAGGAGAGGTGGTATAGGAGGATGGAGTGGTTGACAGTGTCGAAGGCAGCAGAGAGGTCAAGGATGACATTGAGGCAGAACTGTGGTTTGGGGGGGTTGGGGGGATTGGTAGATGGGGAAGGAGTGGCAGTTGGTAGGGCAGAGGCAACTGAACGGATTGCCTTGATTTTGACTTGAGGAAATCCAGCATCTCCTCGCAGTAGTGAGAGTTAGAGGAGAGAATAGGTGAGGGATGGGTGGGTAGGGGGGAACGGAGGAGCAGGTTGATTTAGATGTGATAGGTATTATGTCAAATGGTAGGATTATTATTATTATTTTTATTATTATTTTAATCATATTGAGAACTGCCATTCTAGCAACTGGATACTAGGGGGCACTATTCATCAAACATTCAAAATCTATTATAGTAACCTCATACTCAATGATTTTTCATTCCTTTCGACAACTACTGCTATCACAAGGCATGTTGAGAGAGAGAGAGAGAGAGAGAAATAAGGAACGCTCATTCGCCTATCAGTTCTGCCACAAGTTTTGAAAATCATAGTTTGCTGTCGTTTCACTCCAAAAAATGAACAAAACAGGTTGTACAAGATTATGATAGTGAACTGCAAAATGGAGCATTTACTTATCACACTAATTAAAACATTTGAGCTCCAAGGTGTGTGTGTATGTGTGTGTGTGTGTGAATATTCTGTGGCATTAATCTATCGTACAATTCCAGAGTGGGTCAATGAGGAGATGCTATCTTAGCTCTGGAAATTAAAGCAGGAAGTATTGAAGTAAAGTGACTAATAAAAGTCAAGGCATGAAATGTGTAAATTAGTCAATGAACAGAAAACGTTTTACAGCAGTTTGTGAAGAAGTATAAAGTATGAAGAGTTTGGACATGGGAGTCTTGTAGCTTATTGGCTAGAGCACACGCCTCACAAGTCAAAGGACCTGGGTTTGAGTGACCAAATTATTAAAATAATATTAATCTTTGTTTCTTTTAAATGGATTATTGCCCACAGAAAAGCAATCTGCCAAATCAACTAATAACCAGGTTCCTACTTACTGCTTAGGTATAGGGAAACTTGCCCAATGTTTCACCCTACTAAAGGAGTCAAACCCCATGTCTTCTCGCTTGCAAGGCAAGTGCTCTAACCACTGAACTACAGCACTCCACAAGCAGCGGTGAACCTGAGCAATGCTGCAGAACATGAAGAAACTGAATTTAGAAGAATCTTAAGAAAGACTTATAATTTACAAAGATCCTGGCACTTAATATGGCGCAATATCACGTTGTCGAAATATCTCAAAATGCCTCACTTGGTTTTTTGTTGTGACTGGGCAAACATTGCAGCCAATTTCAGTACCTGGAGGTAAATGATTTATTTGCATTTGGAGTTTTAGGTAATAATACTTATTGTAATTATTAATATTATGTGGAGTCCTGTAGCTCAGCAGTTAGAGCATTCACCTTGCAAGCGAGAGACCTGGGTTCGATTCCAGGCAGGTCAGGGCGAAACCTTGGGCAAGTTTCCTTACTCCACACGCCTAATAATAATCCTCAAAAAAAAAACTCAATAATAAATTGGTCGTCTCAATCCATGACTGTTTGTGGGGGGACGCTGCTGTGCACAATTAGCATCCGTGTTTTGCAAACAAAATATCCAGCCAATTCACTTTACAGTATATTCTGTGAAGTGTCTAGAAGGCATGGAAAGCATTATATGAAACATGATATGAAGAATGATTACTTACATTTGGTACAGCACCTTTTACTTTGGGAGGATAGCCCATCCTTATGTTTACATAACCCCCTCCTGCCTGGAGGGTGCTATATAAGTACAAATTGTTGTTGTTTGAGTGTTTGGCCAAGAAGAGGGAACAAGAATAACATTGGACTTGCAATCATTTCCTGGTAAGTAGTAAACTTCTAAGTATCCCACTACGACATCCCTAATTAAGGATTCTAGAATTTCCCATCACACCGATATCAGACTAACTGGTCTATAGTTTCCCCCATCTTCTCTCTCTCACGCTTCTTAAATAGTGGTGTGACGTTGGTGATCAACAGGAACCGTTCCAGAATCCAGAGAATTTTAGAAGATCGCAAACAAGGCATCCACTGGGTTTGTTGAAGTGAACAACACTTTCAGATGCAGCCAGACAGGAGAACAAGACGACGCAGGTTTTTAATGTTGGAAAAGAATTTCAGGACAGACATGTAACTGAGTGGGTAGTTGAGAATTTCAACATGTTCCCAGGAAAGGATGGTTGAGGCCAGGCCGATGGACTCAACTAAACGATAGCTTGATGCTGTGATGATACCGTAGGAAAGGTATTCTGGAAGAATAAGATTGGATGGATCTTCTTCATTCGCAGCTCTCTACAAATGCCACGGCTGACCATTGCAACATCACTTACCCCGGCTGGGAAGAACACACCATAACTTTGGTGCTCTATCCATTCTTTTACTGGGTGATTATCGTTTGGAGACCTGCTTGTTTCCCGATGAAGGCGACAGGAGCCTCACACAGGGCGTAAGACACCCTCAGTGTTTATTTGTGCTTTATTACTTAGAGTGGATTAGTAAAATGCAAGACCTGTAAACAAAGGGCCTCTGGCACATTTCCTAATACAGATATACAAGCACTTTGATCAACATAGACAGGAATTGAATGCATTCAAGATATGACGGTTTCGATGCAGTTTCACACTTATTGTAGGCAAAATGTGTCGATACTTTCTCTGATCCCCGAAAGTTGTATTTCACATGGATGAAAATCAAATTACTAACACGTGGGAATCCCTTGCAAGTATTCAGTGCTCTATCTAGAGTCATTCCAGGGCCCAATGCGGGCGGTAGAAATAATAGAATTTGCAACTTGTGAAGTGCCGTTCCAGGGTGAGGAACCCCTCACTGACTTGTGCCTTGAATCTGATATTCCTTCAAATCGAACAATGGCAAACTCATTATTGTCAGTCCAGTAGTGTCCGTGTGTTGTTTACAGGCTAAATAGCATCCTGAACCCTACACTGTAAGGCAGGTATCCACTTTACATATCTACTTATAAATATGACTGTCCCATCAGTTGGGCCAGTGTTAACCCACTGGCAGTCCTCCAGTACAGGACTCAAAAGATTGATCAAGGCAGTAGAAGATGTACCATTTGGGTGAAGTTCCTCTCAGTGTTTCAGACATCCGTTTCGAGATGGGATGGGTTCAGAGTCTCTGATGCGCTTGCATTCTCTTCCGGACAGGTCTCCGGACAGGAGTCTTTGCAGATGTCCTGTAACAGCAATGAGTAATCCTCCTTCCATTGCCTGAACTTCTCAGCTGTGAACTGTGCATCCTCCAGCAGTTGGTCTATCACAGCGAGGTCTGCCTGTTTTGACTGTTCCAACAGGGGAGGGAGAAAAGGGGGTGGAAGATACAATTCAGTGCAGAGAAAATTCAGACAGAAGTACTCAAGAGATCCAATCAACTTTCTCTTTCAGTCTTGAGTGAAATCATTTACTGCTAATACTTACTTTTGGTAAATCACCTTTCATGTTGGGAAGAATGGTTCACAGCGCAGTAAAGTGTAGCTAGCGACAGTTTTGTGGGCAAATGTGACAGCCGGGTCCACACAAAAAAAAACATGAAGCCACAAACAGTCACAAATTGGTGAATAACCTTTTTAAAAAATGTATATATATATTGTGGGGGTGTTGGCCAGGACATCAAGAGAAACATTTTCTCTGTTTGAATTCAGTAAAACTCACACAAGTCATATCAGTCCAGACCATATCATTTAATATGACTTACACAAAGTCCCAGCTTTAGTCAAACTTGTATAAATCATACAATATCCAATTAAAAAATTAAATTAAAAAATCGGATATTTGTTAGGTCAGGATATCAAGGGCTATGGGGGCAACAACAACAACAAAATTACATTTATAGAGAGCCTTTCAAATCGGGAGGACGTCCCAACAGATGCAACAGTAGGTCATAGGAGCTGATGTTACAGATCAGCCATGATTTTATAGAAAGGCAGAACGGGCTCGAGGGCTGATAGGCTTTCTCCTGTTTCTATGTTGCTATCTGCACTGCGCATGTGTGTATGCAGTCAGCGAGTGAACTTGTGGTAGTTTGTCATTTAGCTGATTAGTACACATGCATCACTGAATCATGAGAAATGAAATTCGTATGCAAATGCAACAACAATTCTCGGCCACGTTTCCTGTGATTCAATGCAGCCGAACAGTAAACAACAATCATTTCCACAGCACCTTTCACATTGGGAGGCTGTCTCAAGACGGTCAAGGATTTGGACCTGAGCTTGGGGTTGAGATCAGGCATGGGTGGGGGTAGGGGGTGGTAGAGTAGGAGGATGGCCAAAGGCACAGTCAAAGTGGAGGATCTTGAGAATGAAGTGGGTTGTGGTGGGCTGGGTGGGGTGGTTGTGGTGGGCTGGGTGGGGTGGTGGGGGTGGGGGGGTGTGGAGTGGGGAGTTTGATTCCTGGTCAGGGCAAAATCTCCTTTCTGGGGGTAATAATCCCTTAAAAACAAATGGTCACTCGATTCACGACTTTGTGGGACACTGCTGTGCACAATTGGCTTCCACATTTTGCTCACAAAATACGCAGCCAATTCACTTTACCGTTGATTATGTGAGGCGCTTTGAGACGTCTTGAAGACCTGATAAGGCGCTATATCAAATGCAAGAATTATTAACTCAGCATCAAGCACAGATCAAGTACAGCATCTTCCTGGTCTGTACAGGTATACACTAGGCAATGTCTTTCACAACATCTCAGTTGAGGGTTAATGGGACTTTAGGTTTTTCATTGCACAAATCTGTCTTCAGTTGAGAGCAATAGCAGATAAACAATTCATTTTTAACATTAGGGCTTTTACTTTCAAAATTCCAATAGGCTCTCTCTTTGTTTGCTGTGTCTCACACGTAGAATTACATGACCTAGTGCAAAATATTGAAGAAGGAGCTTGCATTGTAGCAGTGGTAAGCTATGTGGATTTGAATGATTAGACTCCCAGCAGTTAACCCAATGCACATTCTGGTTCCCTCCAAGCCTTGATTCTTGCCAACCTGTGCCTAATACTCTCCGGAATTAGGTAACTAGGATGTGTCCCTCCAGAGAGAGAGTGCGCATTCCATCCCAACAGTCTATCTCTGGGATTTCCATATGTAGGTGGGACACATGGAAATCTCAGTTTGGTTTGGAGACTCTTTTAAGTTTCTGCTATGTGTCAGATGCCCGGCTGAGCCCCCCCAAAAAAGCTTACAGTTTACTAATCCCATCGGCGCAAGATAAACAATCCGCTCACATACCTTTAATGTACTGTTCAAAGCTCGGAATTTGTGCAACCTATCATTGACGACTGGGTTCTTGCTGCGCTTTATGAAGGATTTCCTGTAGTCCCGTTTGGAGGATGGTCTGCGCTGCCCAATGGGTGAAAGACTGGCTTGTTCTAAAGACTTGTACAGCTGCTCCATTTCATCAGATCCCTGTGGTTGTTCTTGGGACAAAAAAGAAAGTCAAATGTTTAAAGCCGTGCATTTGTATTTCCTGTTGGACGTACAGTATGTGATTAGCTCTCAGACTGTTTTTCTATTTCTGAATTTAACTACTTTTTCTCTTCTGGCTACCTATTTGTTCCCAGACCCCACTGGCTGCCAGTTGCCAGCCAGATCGATTTCTAGGATCCTCTCACTTGTTTCAAATCCATTTGTGCCCTTGCACATCTCAACAACAACAATTTATTTAAATGGTAAGCTTTATTTATATAGCAGCCTCCACGCCGGACGGCGTCTCAGAGCGCTTCACAACAAGGATCCCGGGACCGAGCCAGGGGCAAGGGTAGAAAGGTGACCAAAGGCGCGGTCGCAGGAAAAAGTGTTTAGCTGTGACTTGAAACTGGGAAGAGGGGGGGCGAGGCGAAGGGAGTGAGGAAGGGATTCCAGAGCCTTGGGGCATAGTGGCTGAAGGCACAGCCGCCGAGGGTAGAGTGGAGGTTCCAGGGGGACATGGAGGAGGCCAGATCCGGTGGAGCAAAGGCAACAGGAGCTGGTTTGAGGAGAGAGGAGGTCAGAGAGGTAGGGGGGTGCAGAGGAGTGGAGGGATTTGAAGACAAGGGTGAGGATCTTGAAATCTCTACCTCTTCAGACCTGGTTAACCCCCACGGCCACCAATTCTCCCACCCATTGCCTCCAATCGGCTGACTCTGGTCTCTTGTTTGTCCCTTGTCCCCTCCGCTCCACCCATCGATGGCCAAGCCTTCAGCCATTATGTCCGGGACGTTACCCGGCATGAAGGGCACTGTATGCAAGTCGTTATTGCTTATTGAATATTAATTTCCGTTAACTACATTTTATACAACTGCACAGAAGCTCTCTGTGAACTAATGTTTTTACATGCGCGATGAGTGATTCACATAATCCTGTTTAATACTGCTTCTTGTCTCAACCAAATTCTATCCGGCTATTGGGCTGGACTGAGGTGGGCTATTAATAATAGAATAATATTTGTATTTGATATAGTGCCTTATCATTTTGTCTCAAAGTGCTTCACAGGATATACAGTAAAGTGAATTGACTGTATATATTAGACACTCATTCTGCAGCTGAGGAGCTGCTAACCGGCCAAATGTGCCCCTATGTTAGAGACTATCAACACACTGGAAAGGCTTCAGATAGCTTTATCCACGGAAATGCACAGTCTGCCACCTGACAAAGTACTGTATCAGTAAAACATCTTTTGGTAATCAGTCACAAAGTCACCCAACGGAATGGAAAAAAGATGAATTACTGCCCAAGAACAGACTCCCAATACTGTACATCATCATCTTTACGTTTGTTATTGAGACTAATCATTGTAAAGCATCTCAAAGCAATCCACAGGATTTAATAATAGTAACAATGATAATAATCATTTGATATAGTGTCTTATTACATCTCAAAGCACTTCTTTACAGAATATACTGTCAAGTGAATTGACTATATTTTGTGGACGAAACACAGCAGCCAATTGCACACAGCAGTGTCCCCAAAAACAGTCGTGGATTGAAGTAACCCCCTATAATATCTTCCAAGATTTTTTTTTAAATAAAGGGGATTATTATCGCCAATCGAGTCACAACAGGGTTCCTACTTACTCCTAGTTAAATAGAGGAATGTAGAGTATGAAATGTGCCTAAGGTTTCAAGGCGCCTGGGAATCGGAACCAGGTCTCTAGCTTGCCAAACAAATGTTGGAACCACTGTTACAGCATGTGGAGTCCTCCATACATGAAAGGCACTTTACACAATTGCAATTTTTATTGTTGTAATCATTTCTTTAAAACAAATACTGATAATAAATTTGCTCTCGAAGATGGGATAAGGCGCTATGTCAAATGCAAGGATTATTATTATTACTATTACCAACAACAAATTAAATAGCCTCCTTGACATCCTATCAGAGAAGTTTCACATCTGAATGTTCACCGAGACCGACTTTAATCGTTATGGCATAGATTAGCCATTTAATGGAATGACTTTATACATTGATAAGTTGGCTTGCAGTGTAGCTCACAGGTTTACATGAGAAGAGATTATTGATGGTCAACAACAATAACAACAACAAAATTACACTCGTATTGCGCCTTTCACGTCAGGAGGACGTCCCAAGACCCTGGACAGTCACTGCGTCAGACCCAAGCTGGGGATGGGTGTGGAGGGAAGGGGGTAAATTAGGAGTTGCCAAAGGGACCATCGAAGAGGAGAGTCTTGAGGCGGGACTTGAAGGAGGCCAAGGAGGGGACGAGGCAGAGGGACTGCGGGATGGAGTTCCAGAGGTTGGGAGCCCTCCAATGGTGGGGCAGGTGGGTTGGGGGACGTGGAGCAGGCCAGCGTCTGCTGAGCGGAGTGGGAGGGCAGGTTGGCAAGGGGTTAGGAGGTCACAGATGCAGGGTGGGGCGAGGTTGTGGAGGGCTTCAAATGTGAGGACCAGGATCTTGAATTGGACCCTCTGGATGATGGTGAGCCAATGGAGTCGGGCGAGGATGGGGGATACGTCCTCCTTGCAGGGGCAAGTTTAGGACAGAGATCAGGAAATAACTTACTACACACTGGTTTATATTTATAATGGCGCTTTTCATTTATGTATATAAATTGATTGGGCTGGGGGCTGATGGGGGTGGGGTGAGTTCACACCAGCAGTGAATGGCTGCATTAGGAGACTAGTCGAGGGGTTGTGGTGAGGACACTGGTATATTTTAAACAAGGCTAGGCCCTATAATAGGGAGATGGCTGGGTGTATTTTCTGGTGTGATCAAATAAAGCCAGAGGGCTTGTTCCATTCTTGTGATGCATTAAAATAGATTTCTAAACCAAAGGCCAAACATTTTTACACAGAGTCAGCTCTGTCAGGACAAGGTCTCTCTCACATACACACATACAAAAAGGTTTCACTCAGGCAAATCTTTGTTAATCCAAGAGCCTACAGCTCAGCATTCATTAATTTTCCTTAAAGTACATCACTGTGTATTTGATTGTTCTGAATTCAACTTGTGTTATACTGTATATGCCTTACGTTTTCTCAATATTGTACAATATTAAAATTCATAGGTTTACTGATTGATTAAGCGCTCTGAGACGCCGACCGGCGTGGAGGGCGCTATGTAAATCGAAGTTGTTGTTTGCAACAAAAAGGACTCTTTTTTTTTAGTGTTGCTGAAGTGAGTGATGTGAGTAATTCCAAAAGCGTTAAAAGGCCTCTTTATTTTCAAACTATTTTTACTCTATATAAGAACAAGTTATGTTGTTCTTATGACTGGTAGTATTTTCCGAGTTCACATGTCATGAGCAATTTCTCCTTCTCACTTCAATACCATGGGATATCGTCTCAACGTGAAAGGCGCTATATAAGTATTGATTGATTGATTGATTGATTGATTGATTGATTGATTGATTCATTCATTCATTCATTCATTCATTCGGAAAGAAATGACCAGTGGAGTCCTTAGCTCAGTGCTAACAAGCAAGGTAAACTTTGGGGAAGTTTCCTTTGTTTACCTTTCAGTAAGCAGGAACCCGGTTGTTATTCGACTGGCAGATCGCTTTTCTGAGGGTAATAAGAATCTCTTAAAAAAACAGAATAATTTGGTCACTCAATCTAATTGTGAATCACTGCTGTTCACAATTGCCTGTTGTGTTTCTCGCACAAAATATAGTCAATTCACGTTACAGTATATTCCGTGAAGCTCTTTAAACTTGATAAGGCGCTGTATCGAATACAAGGATTATTATTTTTATAATGTGTTTCTAAAAAGATCTCTTAGCTGTGTGCTCAGCAGAGTCAATGAATTTCAGACCTAAATCTAGAAAGTAATCTGCACTTGTATGCTTTAAAATTGGAATACTGTTTTAAAAGTCTACCAATAACTTTATACTTCCCTTCACTTGACTACTCAAGGAAGGAAAACCTGTTGCTCAGTTTATATCACAGGATACCTTCGAACAGACTCAAACAAATCCGGTTGCCAACGTTTCCCAATTGACAATGTTGTCCAGAGAAGATTCCCAAAGCAGCAGCACCAACCACTGAACAATCATTCATGAGATAATAATCCTTGTGTTTGATATAGTGCCTTATCACATCATCAAGATGTCTCAAAGTGCTTCACAGAATATGCTGTTAAGCGAATTGATTGTGTACTTTGTGGGTGAAACGCAGAAGTCAAATTTGCACAGTAGTGTCCCACAAACAGTTGTGGATTGAGTGACCAAATTATTATTATTTTAAAAAGAATGTTTTAAGACATTATTACCCCCTGGAAAAGCAATCCGCTAATTGACTAACAACCAGGTTCCTACTTACTTTTAGATAAACAGAGGCATAAGGAAGGAAGTAAGGAGTGAGGAAATATGCCCAACATTTCACCCTGCCTGATAATTGAACCAGGCAAGGGCTGTAACCACTGAGCTACAGGACTCCACACATCGGCTGACGTGGCAATTGTAATGATATAATCCTTCCATTTGATCTACCACCTTTCATGTTGGGAGACGTCTCAAAGTGCTTCACGAGATTCATGGTAAAGTGTAACCTCTGTATTCTGTAGGCAAACATGGCAGGCAATGTTTTTGCGTCCCTCAAACAGCCATGAAGTGAACGATGAATAGATGAATGTATAAAACAGTCATCATACACTTTGACCATTCAACGACTTGGGACACATCTACTTCCACACCAACCAATGTATTTTGAATAACATGTTTTATCTTACTTCTGTGTTAACCTGTTTAATTTCCTATTTGATCTTCCCAGTTCCCCTTCCTGATCGAATAAGCATATCCAATACAATACCACAGCGTACAACCAGTTGGTGCAATTTGATGGTGTTACATTGGTTGAAACAACCTAAATAATCCTCAAATCTGTCTCATTATTCATGAACGCCATCCATTCTTCTTCACACCAGTTCTTTGATCACCTGAAATAATCACCTGGATTCAATACTTTGGCTCTAAAATTAAGTTGTTCGATTACTTTTGAATAGCTGGCAATCTGTCTCTCATTAATCTCAGTCTCCAACATTAAAATTGCTTTCTCCTTTCACAAACACATGGGTCCATCCACTCTGTTCAACATTTAAAGGGGAATTGGAAACAATTAAATGTTATGAAAGGTGGAGCTCCTGTGGCTCAGTGGTTAGAGTACTTGTCTTGCAAGCTGGGAGACCAAGCTGGGGAGACCTGTGTTCGAATCCAGGCAGGTCAGGGCGAAACCTTGGGCAAGTTTCCTTACTCCACACGCCTACTAATAATCCCTCCAAAAAAAATCGCAATAATAAAATTGGTCATTTCAATCCACGACTGTTCGTGTGGGACGCTGCTGTGCGCAATTAGCTGCCGCGATTCGCCCACAAATATATACAGTCAATTCACTTTACAGTATATTCTGTGAAGCGCTTTGGGAGGTTGATAAGATGTGAAATCAAAATGCAAGGATTATTATGGGGAAATTAATTAGAATGGATTTTTTTTCAGTGGACATGTTAACACCAGTGTTAAATTGGGCTAAATTGGCAATCGCCCATTTGTACGCTGAAAACAAGGTCAGGGAAATTTCAATCCATAGGTGGCATTCATACACACAACTATGGTTCTTTACTCCACTATACTCAGAAACGGATCATGGGGCTTTCTGCTTTGAACAGCTGAGCCTATGATACAAGCGGATACCCATCACTAGGCTTCAGAGCAGTCAGTGAAAAATGATTTGATTCCGAATAGCTTCCTGATGCTAAAAATGTCCAACTTCTTATTAATCAGGCCATCAACAATTTCCTGTATTGTGCACAAACTGCACACAAAAATAATAATCCTTGCAATTGCATATAGTGTCATTTCGTTTTTGAGACATGTCAAAACACTTCACAGCATACACTGTGAATTTAGAATTGACCGCATAATTTGTGGGCGAAACGCAGCAGACAACAAACATCCGTGGATTGAATGACCAAATTGTTTTAGCTGCTAATTGACCTAACAACCGGTTTCCCCAATTACTGCTAAAGTAAACACAGGCATGTGGGGGTAAGGAAACTTTTTTTGACCTGCCGGGACCTATAAGTGTAGTGAGGTCATACACTTTGGCTCTCGTCAACGTCTCCATTCACATGGCTCTCACCTCCTCCACCTTCCCGGTCTGCCCCTGAAACTCTCCGAACCTGTCCACAACCTAAGGCGTCTGGTTCAACCCCCAACCGCCCTTCCTCCCCAACATCGTCTTCTTCCACCTCCGATGGATCGCCCATCTCCGGCAATACCTCATCTCAAAAGTCGCTGAAACCCTGGTCCATGCCTTTGTCACCTCATGGCTGGACTATTCCAATGCCCTCCTTGCCGGTCTCCCCTCCACCACAATCCATAAAATCCAACTCATCTAAAACTTTGCCGCCCGCATACTCACCCGCACCAAAGTTCGCTCCCCCATTACCCCAGTCTTTGCCAGAATTCACTGGCTTCCTGTCCCTGAGAGGATCAACTTCAAGATCCTCTCCCTTGTCTTCAAATCCCTCCACTTCTCTGCATCCCCCTACCTCTCTGACTTCCTCTCTCCCCAAACCAGCTCCCGCTGCCTTCACTCCACCGGGTCTGGCCTCTTCCATGTCCCCCAAATTCTCCGCACCACCCTCGGCGGCCGTGCCTCCAGCCACTATGCCCCAAGGCTCTGGAATTCCCGTCCTCACTTCCTTCGCCTCGCCCCCTCTTTTCTCAGTTTCAGGTCCCAGGTGAAGACCTTTCTCTTCAACTGCACCTTCGGTCACCTCTCTCCCCCTGCCGCTGGCTCGGTCCCGGGATCCTCTATTGTGAAGCGCTCTGAGACGCTGTCCGGTGTGAAGGGCGCTATATAAATCAAAATTGTTGTTGTTGACTGTATATAATAATAATAATCCTTGCATTTGATATAGTGCTCTTCACGTCTTCTAGACGTCTCAAAGCGCTTCACAGAATATACTTTAAAGTATATATGTAGACTAGGGTCCGGCAATATATCGATACATCAGTTATATTTATATAAATTTTCATATCGATATGCCGATATCCAAAATTCTAAAATATTGGTATATCGAAAAATTTTATATTTTAAAAAAATCGACATATCGAAAATATTGGTATATCGTGTCCCACGGTATACCAATATAATCGGTTATATCGGTATAATGCGATCTTTTCCAGTTTACCTTGTCACTGGCATTGCAAACCTCCTGGGCCAAGAGCACGGAATGCGAGCTCACCCCCTGAATGCGCGCGCACCCTCTGAATGCGCGCGCACACCGAATGCCACGCACCTCCGAATCGCTGAACTAAAAAACTAAAAGCTTGTCTCTTTTAACAGTGGGTGATAGGATTGGGGAGCCAGAGGGAGGGGAGTGGGGGGGTTGGAGAGTGGGGGGTTGGAGAGTGGGGGGTTGGGGAGTGGGGGAGGGTAGTGGAGGGTGGGGGAGGGGGGGAGAGAAGAGGGGAGAGAAAAAATGGCGAGTTGTAATCATTTACATTTGGGCTTCACCGCCAACGCCCTTCCATCACTGTGTCCTATACATTGGGAATCTGGGAATTTAGAGGAGATAGATTGCAATATTATATGTGTTAAGCATTTATCTATTTTAGGCAGTGAGTTAGTGAGAGTGAGTGAGTTGAGCGAACGTGTGAATTATTCTTCAATGTAAGGAATGTTAGTTGTCCTTTGCAAGAGCAAATACATAATAAGACACTTTTTTTCTTTTTTAAAAAAAATAATAAAAGCACTCTTGCCAGTGGCATATAATATGGGTTTATAATAAAGTGTTCAACATCTAAACTAATTACTAAAATATTTTGTTTCTATACTGAAATCAAGGTACTTGATTAAAATACCTAAATAACTGTGTCGTGCTTTTAAAGCAAGCCTTATTTCGATGTCATCCGCAAACATCGGGTAAATTTCCACATGTATGCGGGCGACACCCGGTTGTACCTTTCTGCCTCATCCCTCAACCCCCAAACCATCGATGTTCTGACAGCATGTCTGTCCGACCTCGAGTCCTGGACGAGGGACAACTTTTTGCAATTGAACGTGAGTAAGACCGAGGCCCTCCTGATTGGCTCAAGCCAGCGCCTCCGCACATCGGGCGCTGCCAGCCTCAACATCCAAGGCTGCACTCTCCACCTCACAAAGCAAGTTTCCTTACTCCACACGCCTAATAATAATCCCTCCAAAAAACCACAATAATAAAATTGGTCATTTTCAATCCACGACTGTTTGTGGGACACTGCTGTGCGCAATTGGCTGCCGCGATTCACCCACAAATATATACAGTCAATTCACTTTACAGTATATTCTGTGAAGCGCTTTGGGACGTTGATAAGATGTGGAAAGCGCTATATCAAATGCAAGGATTATTATTATTAAAGCCAATCAGGAACCTCGGCATCATGTTCGATCAAAAACTTTCCTTCCTCCCCCACATCCATGCCTAGACCGGCACCGCTTATTTCCACCTGCTCAACATTGCCAGGCTCTGCAATTATCTTAGCCCCCGCGCTGCCGAAACACTCGTGCATGCATACATCACCTAGAGGCTGGACTACGGAAACTCTCTCCTCGTCGGCCTCCCCAGTTCCTCCATTCACAGGCTGCAGGTCATCCAAAACTCTGCAGCCCGTGTATTATCCCGCACCCACCTCCGCGACCGTATAACCCCCACCCTCGCCCGTCTCCATTGGCTCCCCATTCTCCAGAGGATCGAGTTCAAGATCCTCGTCCTCACCTACAAGGCCTCACACGGCCTTGCCCCGCCCTATTTAACCAATCTACTTTCCCCCTACAAGCCCACCCGGACCCTCCGTTCAACAGGACTTGGCCTGCTCCAAGCCCCCTGCTCGAACCGCCCCACCATCGGATGCCGGGCCTTCAGTTTCTCCGCTCCCACCCTATGGAATGCCATCCCTCAATCCCTCCGTTTCGTTTCTTCCCTTTCCTCTTTCAAGGCCGGTTTGAAGACTTTCCTCTTCGACCGTGCCTTTTGTTCCACCCAGAACTCTTCGACCTCCCCTTCATGTTTCACCCCTTCCCAAACAGCTCAGCTCGGGTCACACGCCTCCTGTGCAGCACCTTGGGATGTCCTCCCGACGTGAAAGGCGCTCTATAAATGTAATTTGTTGTTGTTGTTGTTGTTGTGGCACGGCTGGCCCGTCCACACATTCACGAGAAGACTAAACAACAACAACAACAAAATTCCACTTATATAGCGCCTTTCACGTCGGGAGGACATCCCAAAGTGCTAAAGTGCTGACTCAACAATTACCTTCCTTGATTGATCCATTGTCAAGACTTTCCTCGGTGGAAAAAATGGTTTGAAGGAGAAACATCGACCTGAGTTGCAATTTTTGGTGGTATGAAACTTGAATATCACAAAAGCCTATGACTTTTGCTAAACAGAACCATGGTTGTTTCTTGGAAGCCCAATACAGGAATGAGTCAATGAGGTATTAATGGTGACATAGTGCGTATGTGTGTACATTAAAAAAACCCACTGAATTTCTTGATGACAGTTTGCATCATCCTGAAACCGAATCTAGATAAATATTTTATCAGATCATCCAAACACCGCAAAAGACATTGGAAATTGCTGAATATGAACCTGCGCTAAGTGAACTCCTTGATTTAATTTGGCTTTGTCTTCATGACGAAAGAGTGTCTGTTTAAAAATCCGTTGGATTTGTTGAAGAATAGGATACCAAAGCAGAAGTAGCTAACAATATCATATTTAACCTGATTAGATTTTGGATTTGGCTGATAAAACAGCTGATAAAACAATACTCACCAAATGCTAATTTCACTCACATCAATTTTGAATCCGTAAAAGGACATAGAGGAACTTGCTTATTCTTATAGCAATGGTCTGTCCTCTATTTTGCACAATTGGAAAATCACCCATCCGATTAAATGTTGCCCAGCAGCACTAAGCTGTTCAGACAAAGATTAGTGGGTCAGTGGGCCGTTGGCTATTTGAGTCCTTTGTTTACTTGTGTGTCAACTGTGGTTCAGTTGGCTACAGTTCACTCCATGGCCCCAACCCAGAAGGTTGTGGGTTGCAACCCACAAGTTTTAAAATAGACCGATTTGAAAGAAAAGGGAGGTGAGGAGAATTTTTTTTTCACGGAGCTAGTTGTTTGAATCTGGAATGCATTGCCTGAAAGGGTGGTTGAAGCCGATTCGATAGCAACTTTTAAGAAAGGAATAGATAGTTATTTGGGGAGGACAGGTTTGCAGGGCTATGAGGAGAAAGGGGGGGGGGAGTAGGATTGATTTGGGCATCTCTTTTCAAACCGCTGGCACAGTCAAGATGGGCCAAATGGTTTCCTTCTGCGCTGTATATAACTCTATGAAGTTTATGACGTAGGTTGAGGGATTATTGGGGGTTCCCATTTGCCTGCTCAGTTGGATGTTGAATGGCACCATTCGAAAAGAGAAGGGAATTATTATTGAGGTCTTAAGGAGCTGGGCACCTTGAGCCATGTGGAAGTAATTCAATCTGCGCAGAAAATAAACTGGCAAAGACAGTACAGAAATCAGCTTCATGCTAATAAAAACAATTTGGTCACTCAATCCATAACTGTTTGTGGGTCACTGTGGGGCGCAATTGGCTATAATTTTGTTGTTATTGTCTTGAAGACACGATAAGGCTCCATATCAAATGCAAGGATTGTTATTATTATCACATAATAGTTCACTTTCAATAGTTCACTCACTCAGACAGCTGTCGGTGGAGCCTACTTAATGTATGTAAATGGGAGGTTACTCCATGTCAATCAGCCTGACACAAATTCGAGATTACTTTCAGGAAAACCCACACGGCGTTGAAAGAGAGTAGAAATAAAATATTTATTAGGGGCATCATCACACCCTCCATTTACTGAGCTTCGGCTACTGTAGAAAACTCAAAAAACCAACGGTCAAACCAAAACCTACGGTAAAATACGGGATGCAAGAATTGTGGATCTGCCCCCCAAAAAAAGACATGCAGCTATTCCCAGGTAGCAAACCCATATGGGCCCCATATGAGCCAATTTGGTTTCATCCATGCCCATATGGGCCCCACATGGGCTTGCTACCTGGGTTATCAAACACGTAAAACAACTTTGCTGCTTCAGAGCATCTGAAGGCTAAGGTTTGGCTTACACAGTCGGCAGTTTACTTTATCAAGAGCCGAAATGATCACTTGTCGCAAGCCAACATCGGTATTTGCTTGTTTTTGTTCTCTGCTCTGAACATTTATCTCATCCACAGGATTCCACTATTATGAACCTGCTGGTGCTGCGCAGAATTTACTGCCGGGTTTCGCCCACAAAATACTGCATACAGTCAATTCACTTTACAGTATATTCCAGGAAGCGCTTTTGATGTGTTTCAAAAGATGTGATAAGGCGTTGTATTAAATATAAGGATAATTATTATTGAGATTCCACCAGCGTGCCAGTTTGAGTATAAGATACTCAAAATATAAGTGTTGCAATCTGCGATGACAAATTCAATCTGTAGTGCATATATTTATTCTGTATTCATATAACCCTGGACTTGCTTGGCTCAGGAACCATAAAGATCATTATTGTAAATAATAATTGTACAGGTATCCCTCCCCAACCGCGGGGATACGTTCCTGAAAACCTCCGCAGTTGGTAAAACCGCAGTTGGAAAATGCAAGGCCCAATGGGAAACATGGGGATAGGGGGAGTACGTTTGGGAGCATTGGCTGCCAGGATCTGCAGCAATCCGCGAGGCTGTCTGACTGACTGATCTACACACAGACACATAGACAGAGAGAAAGAGAGAGAGAGAGAGAGAGAGAAATCAACGGAGAAGGTGGTGTGGTGGGTGACATGGGGTTGGGGGGGATGTGGAGAAGGTGGTATGGTGGGTGACACAGGGGGAGGGGGAAATGCGGAGAAGCAACAATAAATTCATGTTATTTACCTTAATCCTAAAAGAGAAGCGACATCGTCGCTGATTGATTGCAACATCGCAACTGGGTCCTAGCGCCAAACGCTAGTGTTATTGTTAAAACCCGTGGATAAGCAAAACCCATTGCCGTGGTTGGCAAGGATTGTCACTGCCAGCCAACCGTGGATAAGTGAAATTAGCAGTAGAAAAAATGCTTCTAACCTAGAGCTGCCCATAACCACAGTGGTTTAGTGCTCTGGCTTATCATTAGACAAGTTTATTACGTCCGTTCCTTAGGAAATTGTTTTGAGGAACTGCTTCAATCTGATACAAATTAAGTAACTTGACGGTTTCCTCACCTTTCTCCGAGGCACTCAGCAAGGTTGACTGTTCTTCTGTCCCCGTCGTTTCACTGCCGGAAGTGAGCTGCCTTTCTCCAGGAGCCAAATCATTGTGTGATCCAGAGAGAGCCTTTTCCAGTTGGGGCGTTTCTATTTCGCACTGTGAAGGTTCCTCCTGTAAAGATCCTACACCGGATTGCACAGTGGAGGTTAAGGGCGGGTCCTCTGGTTCAGCATGCGATGAATGAATGATATCGAGCCATGATTGTCTTTCCTGATAAGATGATTTAGATGGTGATATGACGGACACAGAAGATCTGCTGCTGCTCTCTGGTGAAGAATAGGAACTCGATGCTTCGCTGGATAATTGTGATGAACAGAATGGGGACTGAGGAGAATGAGCCAACGGGGTTAACAAAACCAGATCGCAACATTTATTCTATAACACAACTTACATGCACGCAATGCCATTAACTTGAGGATATATGTGTAACAATAATAACAACCCTTGCATTTAACATAGGGCGTTATCATGTCTTTGAGACGCCTTCACAGGATATAATGTGTATTTCTGAAAAATAGAGGGATTAGGGGATATGGGGATGGGGCAGGTAATTAGAGTTAGGTCAGAAGATCAGCCATGATCTTATTGAATGGCGGGGCAGGCTCGAAGGGCCGAATGGCCTACTGCTCCTAATTCTTATGTTCTTATGTATTGAATTGATTGTACTATTACTGTCAAAAAAGTGATCCGCCAATTGACTAACCACCGGGCTTCTATTTACAGAGGTGTGCGGAGTAAGGAAACTTGGCCAAAGTTTCGCCCTGCCTGCCCAGAAGTCTCATGGTCATTTCTGGGGTGAGCACGGCTATATAAATAAATGTACTGTGTTTCACATTAGAATGTGGGTGTGGTGGGGGGGTGGGGGACAGGGGTGCGGGGGTGTTGGGGGGAAGGTGGGAATCACTGAACAAGTTGGGTTTCACTTGTGGAAACATTTTTAAAAACAATAATAATAATCCATGAATCATATATAGTATCGGAAATTTCAAATCAATTTAAAATTAACTTCCGGATAGGAGATACAAAATAGCTAACGATGTTTAGAGAAAAAGAATATACACCCTCTGGTCAGTATTTCGCCAGATAAAGGCACCAATTGATCAATTAGTTCAATTATCTCCACCAGTGTATTACTGCCGAGGTTTCTGGAAAATGAGGGACATTGAGGCTTTTTAAAAAAAATCCTTGCATCCTTGATATCGCACCTTGTCATGTCTTCTAAGAGGTTTCAAAGCGCTCCACAGAATGTATTGGAAATTGGATAGCTATTTACAAAGGAAAAAATTGCGCGGCGAAAAGGGGGTAAGAGCAGGGAGAGTGGGAACTCATTGGACAGATCTTTCACAGTCACGATGGTCCAAATGGCCTCCTTTGGTGCAGTAAGATTCTATGATTTTGCTTAAAACCTAAACCTGAACATGTTGTCTCTTTGGAGATTACTCAACACTTATTTATAGTTGCTGATGATCAGGGCCACTTACCCGAGTCTCTGCCGACCCTGATGCCACATCAGCTGAAATGTCTGTATCATCTGCCTCGCTCTCACTCCAACACTCTGAAGTGAGAATGTGTTTACCGACGTCAACTGTATAAGCAAATTCAAGAGATACCCCGAGAAATCTCAACAGTCCAGTTCAAAATCCTCGTGCTCGCCTTCAAGGCCCTCCCTCCATAGATAGCCTTGTTCCTCCCACTTTTGTGACCTGCTATTGACGTGAAAGGCGACATACAAATGTAATTCTGTTGTTGCTATGCCATAACAATTTGTCTGCTTCCTCCAGCCTGCTCCATGTACGCAGTCTGACCCGACCCACCATTGGCGGTCGAGCCTTCAGCCTCTCTGTCTCCCCCCTCTTGCCTCCTTCAAGACTTTTCTCAAGACCCTCCTCTTTGAACACGCCCACGGCCACATACATACCCCTACCTTCCCTGCCTCCTACCTGTCCTGGTCCCAACCCCCTGCTCGGGTCCAAATCCCTGACTGTCCAATGCCTTGGGATGTCCCCCCTGACATCAAAGGCACCATGTAATTTAGGTGCTATTGTTATAGTCCAATAATGCAGCATACAGTACACACCTTCTTGCATGGTTGACTTTGGGCTATTTTCCACAGACTGAATCACAGCTAAACCCATCTTGTTCATCCACCTGAAAAAGTAACACAGGAAGGTTTGTCCCACGCAGTATTTGACAACTAATTTGGCAACCAAATTTGACACGAGGTTGAAATTTAGAATTTTAAGTTAATAAAATATAAATTATCCAGATGTGAAGAGCTACAATCCTTCCCACAACCTTCCTCTATAATGATAATAATGATAATATTCCTTGCATTTGATGTAGCATTTTATCACGTCTTCACGACCGATCAACAAACAACTAGATTTCTACTTAGCCAAAGGTGAACAGAAGCATATGGTGTAAGGAAACTTACCCAATGTTTCACCTTGCCCGGGAATCAAACCCAGGTCCTCTCGCTACTGAGGTGAATGCTCTAACCACTAAGGCTACAGTTGACAGCACCACTGCTTCATTCTGACGTCCACTTATTAAATACACAAGATGGTATGAGTACATGTCCAATCTCTTCACTCTCTGTTCTTTCTCACTTATTCAAATGTGCTATAGAAAAATTCTTAAAACTCAACCTTAAATTAGTATATCTTGCCTGCCTAACCAATTCTTAGAGAACTGCCAACAACAACAAATTACATTTACACAGCGGGAGGCGCTGGACAATCAGGGACTTGGACCTGAGCTGAAGGTTGGGATCAGGAGAGGGTGGAGTACAGGGAGAGTAGGGGTAGGAGGGTGCCCAAAGGCGCGGTTGAAGAAGAGTTGAGATGTGCCTTAAACAAGGCAAGGGAGGGGGCGAGGTGAGGTGAAGAGACTGTGGGATGGAGTTCCAAAGGGTGGGGCAGAGAGGCTGAAGGCCCGACCGCTGACTGTGGTGTGGGATGGGTGGGGTGGGCATAGAGTAGGCTCTGACCATCTTGCTAATTTTGTGTCATTCAAAATGAAAACAAAATAGTCTTTCCGGTTAAATTTTAGGTGGAATTTTAGACTTCTGTTTCCTCAACAATAATCTAATTTTTCCAGTCATTGCGATGTAACCCGGCATTAAATGAGGATGGTGTTGCCAAAACAAAAACTGAAATACATTACTTGGTTAACCAAGCTATAATCTTTTTAAATATTTCATATGAATAGCCTCGAGGAAAAGCTGAGCACCATGTTAACAATTGGAACAGCCCTAATGCAAAACTCCAAAAGGCATCTGTCACAACAAGCAGCCATCAAACCCTTACTGGCCCAGACAGGTTTGGATTCATGTGTATTCAAGCTTAAAAAATAATACTAAATAATAAATCCATGATTGTGTGTGGGATATGCACAAAGCGAGATAAGGAGAGGGTGGAACATTGAGTCTGATGCTGTTTCAAAGATCAATTGATAAGGAGAAGTTTGAACACTGACTATTTACTTCCCCAAATTGTGATTGCCTTTTCCGGAAATCTTTTTTTTTAAATGAAAGCTAAATACAGTACAGTAAAAGCCCATTTATCCAGCATCCGATCAACCGTAACTTCCGTATAACCGACATCCAAAAACAAAGGTCCCCAATCGATTAACCGAACATTATCTGGAAAAATGCATTGAATAAAAAATATATATTTTTTCTTTTTTGACGTTTTTGGCCGAATATCCGGCAGGCACTTTAACCAGCATTGGCCAGGTCCTGAGGGTGCCAGATATACAAGCTTTTACTGTACCATGTAAATCAATGTTATTGTGGAACTTTAATTAAGTCACTAACCCCTCACACCTACTCGCCACCCATGACGGATACTGTTATCATACATTTGGAGGAAAAAAAAAGTGGCGGTTACAGATTCAATAATAACTTGCAACAGGAAATAGGATAATAGGTTCCTGGAAGAGGAAAACAAATTGTCAGGGTTAAGAGCAAAGGAGTGGGACTGATTGGGTAACTCTTCCAAAGAGCTGGCACAGACACTCTCCTCTCTCTGGCAAAAATCTATGATTCTATATCGGCCTCAATCAGAAATACATTTTGACTGAAGCTAAGACAGCACAAAAACTGAAAGACAATGACGCATTCAGGAACTATCTATCAAACCCCACTCCCCCACCACCACCTCCCCCACCCACCTAAGTTCCACCATGCCTACAAACGTTTAACTTGCTAACTGGGACTTACTTGCTCATGTCATCGGCATTCTCTGCAGCAAAGTAGAAGCTCTTGAGTTGCGGGTGGCTTGCCTTGATAGCACTTGCATCAGAGGAGAAAAAATAGATGGTGAGGAAAAGGCGACAGAATGATTCTTGCCTGTCCATTGTAATGCCTTGGGACGTCCCCCTGATGTGAAAGGCACTATACAGATGTAATTTTGTTGTTGTTGTACCTCAAGGTCAAAATAACTGGGATCGCTTACCGTCAGTTCACAAAAGCTGTTATCTATGAGTAAATTCTTGAAGCACTTTTTTTAAAAAATGCCCAAATGCTCAATTCATTCTGTTTGAGCTCAATTGCTCATTGAGTCATCAGAAGAGTGAACAATCAAGATGTTCAAACCTTTTAAACAGACTGTGAAGTCCTGGTTAGTGGTTAGAGCATTCGCCTCGCAAGTGAGAGGATCTGGGTTTGATTCCCGCCTATTTATTTGGTAGTTTACCTGCCTGGTATCTGGCAGATCGCTTCTTTGCAGGATAATAATGGCTCAAAATAATAATAATATTAATAATAATTTAGTCGCTGCAATGCACTGCGGAATTACTTACTGTTTCTTTTTACACTCTAAAGCTTTGTCAATCAGGAACTCTGGTAAACTGATGAAGCCTTCAGCTTTCTCTGCCTGTGAGAAGAAAATAATCGTTCACTGTACAGCAGGAGGAAATTTGTGTTTCACCAACACAGTCACACACACACACACTAACAAGGCAACTTTAGAAATCATAACACTTGATTCCTGAGGAGGCCCAGTCAGTCTTTATTGAAATTCACCCAATCCTAACAGAATTCCTTGCTCTTTCCCCCATCCATTTTTTATTTTATTGTGGAATTCTGTAGCTCAGTAGTTAGAGCACACGCCTTACAAGCGTGAGACCTGTGTTTCAAATCCAGGCAGATCAGGGCGAAACCTTGGGCAAGTTTCCTTACTCCACACACACACACCTAATAATAATCGCTCAAAAAAAACCACAATAATAAAAATTGGTCATTTCAACCCATGACTGTTTGTGGGATGTTGCTGTACGCAATTGGCTGCCGCGTTTCGTCCACAAATATACAGTCACTTTACAGTATATTCTGTGAAGCACTTTGAGATGTTGATAAAATGTGAAAAGCCGCTATATCAATGCAAGGATTATTATTATTATTTCATTCCCTTCACTTATCCAATTTCGATGTAATGCACAATGTGACAACTGCCGTGCTATTACAATAGCGATAATAATCTTTGCATTTGAAAAAAGTGCTCTGTCACGTCACCGAGTGATCACAGAATATACTGTAGAGGGAATTGACTTGTTTGTTTTTTTATGGGCGAAATGCGGCAGCCAATCGTGCACAGCGCAGTGTCCCACAACTCAATCGTGGATTAAGTGACCAAATTAATATTATTATTACTTCATTTTTTTTTAAGAAGGGATAAGCGATCCTCCAATCAACTAGCAAACCAGGTTCCTACTCACTGCCAGGTGAACATAGGTGTGTGAAGTAATGAAACTGCCACGGGAGTTAAACCCAGGTGCTCTCGTCCCGATCACTAAGCTACAGGATTCCACAGCTAAACTACAGAATGGTGAGTTCATATTACTAAGTGGTCATTATTGATATGGGCAGTCTGTCATATTACAGGGGAGGGGGGGAGGTTGGGGGAGTGTGTGAGAAGGAGGGCATCTTTGTTAAGTTTCCTTACTCCCACGCCTGTTAATAATCCCTCGAAAACAACAATAATAAATTGGTCATTTCAATCCACAACTGTTGGTTTGTGGGATACTGCTGTATGCAATTGGCTATTGTCTAGCAGACGTGAAAAGCGATATATCAAATGCAATGATTATTATTATTATCCAACAGAAAACATATTTTCCCTTTCCTGAGAAGCCGATCGTAGCATTTCATTGGTCAAGTTAACAACAATAATAATAATCCTTGCAATTTGATATAGCGCTTTTCACGTCTTCTAGACGTCTCAAAGCGCTTCACAAAATACATTGTAAAGTGAATTAACTGTTTATTTGTGGGCTAAAAAAAAGTATACAAAAAAAGTTTTCTTATTCCACATGCCTATGTTTACCAAGCAGTGAGTAGGAAACTGGTTGTTAGTGGATTGGCGGGCCGCTTTCTAGGAGTAAAAATCCCTTCAAAAAAAATAACAAAATAATGATTATTTGTTCACTCAATCCATGACACCTGCTGTGTGCAACTAGCTGTCAATAATTCTCCCACAAAATATACATTCACTGCTCTTTACGGTATATGCTGTGAAGCGCTTAGTGACGTCACAAAGACTTGGTAATGCACGATATAAAAGCAAGCATTATTATTATTATCTTGATTACTGTGGTGGCCAAGATTCAGTTAACTCCACTAACCACAATTCAAAGCTACAATCTGCTTTTATTTCTTCCCTTGCTTCTTCAACTTTGTTCCCCTCCTCCCACTCCCATACAGCCTCGTGCGTAGGGTCCGTCGATATGGAAATTTTCCGAGTTAGATATATCGATGGGTTCATATCGATATATATTGATATATTGATATTTTCGGGTTTTTTATACTGTGCATGCGCGCGCATTCAGGGGTGCGCGCACATTCGGGGCCTATCTCCTCAGGAGGTAAATATCTCTCTCTCTCTGTGTCTCTCACACTCACTCTCTCTATCTCTCTCTCTCTGTGCCTCTCTGTCTAGTCTCTCCCTCCCTCTCCCACCACCCCATCTCTCCCTCCCTCTCCCCCCCCTGTTTCTCCCTCCCTCTCCCCCCCAATTGTATATTGTATTCGAGGACTACGAATACAATATGGTGGCTTGCACCTCGGTCTGTGCATTGTGTAGAGATGAGCGTTCTGGGTCTTGTAGTTCAGTGTGCGCGCATTCAGATGTGCGAGCGCATTCCATGCTCTAAGCCCAGGAGGTTGCAATGCCAGCAACAAGGTACCGATATTTTTTTATATCGAATTTTTCGATATATCGATATATTTTATATTCTGATATCGGCATATCGGTATGAAAATTATATCGGATATAACCGATATATCGATATATCGACGGGCCCTACTCGTGAGTACAATCTAACAAGGAGTGTCGGGAGAGCCATCCCCAAAAAGGCACAACGGAAACACATTGGTTCCTTAGTTTACGATAATAATAATAATCTTTGCATTTGATATAGTGCTTTTCACATCTTCTAGATGTCTCAAAGCGCTTCACAGAATATACTTTGAAGTGAATTGACTGTATATTTTAGTGGGTGAAATGCGGCAGCCGATTGCGCACAGCAGTGTACCCCACAAACAGTCGTGGATTGAAATTAGCAATTTTTGTTTTTTGAGGGATTATTATCAGGTGTATAGAGTAAGGAAACTTGCCCAAGGTTTTGCCCTGCCTGGAATCAAACCCATGTCTCTGGCTTGTAAGGCGAGTGCTTTAATCACTGAGCTACAGGACTCCACAAACAACAACAACAACATTTCATTTATATAGCGCCTTTCATATCGGGTGGACGTCTCAACAAGAATAAATAAGGAATAAAGAATTCTCCATAAAGAATAAATCAGGCTAAATAATAATAATAATAATCCTTGCATTTGATATAGCACTTTATCACATCGTTGAGATGCCTCAAAGTGGCTCAACCAGAAGGAGTGCTTCACTCCTGTGGAGCTCAAGTGAATTGATTATATTTTGTGGGAGAAACACTCCAGTTAATTGTGCACAGCGGTGTCGCACAAACAAACATGGATTGAGTGCCCGAATTATTGTTTTTTGAGGGATTATTACCCCGCTGCAATGCAATCCACAATCAACAAGACAAGCATGTTCCTACTTACTGCTAGGTAAACAGAGACGCGTGTGTGGGGTGGAGTAGCAAAACTTGAGTCCTCTCGCAAAAATGCTTTTTTTTTGGTGTGCACGTGTGTGTTTTTTTTCGTGAATGTAAACAAGAGAAATATAAATTTAGCTGAGCTGTACTCACAGTCTGATTGAGGTACCAGTAGAGGGAGGAGCCTTTCAGCATGAACCAATACTTTTTCCATTTGTTCCCAATGAAGCCCTTGCTCTCTTTCTTCTTAAACAGCCAACCTTGAAAGTCTGCGTGGCCCAGGTCCTTGCAAGAGATCCTTCGCCTGCTCATTGCTGTTGTGTTACCTACGAAACAAAAAAAACAGCCAAGTCTGCTCCCTGTGTGTTGTTCAAAGAAGATACCCACACAAAGTAAGCCTTTGTGTTCGACTTGAACTATAAAAAGTATTACAGTTCTATCATTATTCCCTCCTTCCTCCACATGGCCCACAAAACAATATTTTTCAACAGCACAATTAATGCATCTGCTGGCGAGAAGATCAGCAGTGAATTCATCATAGGTTATCCAATGTTATTTTTAAATACAATCGACTAATTATTATTAACCTTCTGACTGTTGTAAGAAGCTGTTCTGTACAGTACTCTGGTCCTTTAAGCAATATTGTGGTGTCTTACAATTCAACAAACAATTCATAGCACATAAACAATGAGCCGAATAGCCTCCTTCTATTCTGTATAATTCTACAATATTTCACGTAACATTGCTTTTTACGGTTGAGGAGTTTAAAAGATAGCTTTTTACCTCGTGCCTTCTTTCTTCTTAAACGCAACGGGACCTGCAAAAGACAGATAGCATGAGCTTCAACAGCTTGTAACACTCAACATAATGAAATAGTGGGGAGGGTGCGTGTGTGTGTGTACGTGCTGACAGACTGGGAGCCAGCTGCGACATGAAACATCTCACTGATATCTGGCTGGAGCTACTGATTCACAGCAGCCAAAGAACAAAAAAAATCAATTAGCAGGGCTTTCGTGAAACATCCTGTTGTCTACCGACGAGCTATCACACAGACGCTACAATGTACATTACTACAATAATACATCAGATCAGCTTGACTGATCATAATCACAACACATTGTGAAAGAACATTGTTCTACTTACTGCTCCATTGCCATTTGGTGTTGTGGACGAAGTGGAAGACTGCAATTAAAAACAATTAAAAACACTAGTATCAAATACTAATTGTATCGGAAAAAATAAAACTGATCTTTTATGCAGCGAGCTGTGAGCAGGAAGTCACGTGTACTGAGGCGTGAATGCATATGTGGTTTATTTTACCCGACTATAATTTTCAATTATTTTAATTACTAAAACAAAAAAAATTCTACTAGTTACATTTTGCTTCAGAAATTACTAAAGTATCTTTTAGATTTAAAACCCTCCCTCCCCCTCTCATAATAATGGCCTATTATTGAGAAATATAAGTCTTATATCATAATAATAATATAATCCTTGCATTTGATATCTCACCTTATCACATCCTCGAGATGCGAAACTCTGCAGCCAATTGTGCACAACAATGTTCCACAGCTGTCATGGATTTAGTGACCAAATTATTATGTTTTTAAGAGAATGTTACCCACGGAAAAGCGATCTGCCAATCGACAAGCAACCGGGTTCCTACTTACTGCTAGGTAAACAGAGATGTGTGGAGTAAGGAAATTTGCCTGACGTTTCACCCTGACCTGCCTGGAAAATGTGTGTCGATTGCTCTAACCACTAAGCTACAGGATTTATGATTCTCTCTGGCCATTTGAAAGGCATTCTGGTCATCTCTCTGAGAATTCATCCAGTTTAATGCAGCGTCCAGATTGACAAATGGAACACTCACCCAATTTGGATTGTGTCCCCAAGGAGTCTACGTTCAAAGCACCAGCCACGGTCAAACAGCGCAACGTGAATCAATAACCTGCTGTTAATGAGCTTCATTGAGGTGCCTTATTTGAGTACGATAACATGATGTCACCCGCATCTAACCAAGTGACTGGCGACTGTACACCAGTCCCTCCCAGTGAGGAAACAATTTAACCAAGGCCCCAATGTTTGCTTCTCTTTTGAGGGCTTGAGATTCTAGGGAGATCTTTCTGTTCCAATGGACTGCCTAGCAAATGTGCCGAGGGTGTGGTCGGCTGATAATAGAATTTATTTGGTTACTGCCACATGCAGCAATAGGCACTCTCTGTCGCCCCTCCCACATTTTCACAGGACACCATGACATTTAGTGTGAGGATTAGCTCTTCTGCCAGTATGATAAACCACTTTAATCACTGTTACCGATCAAGCCAATTTTCAGAACACCACTGCTCTTAACATTTCTGTGAACTCTTGCTCCTACTCAACCCACTACCATCCCCTGCCACTGCTGGAATAAAATCTTGTCCCGCTCCCTGCCGCTGACCTGCCCCTCTGGCACACACAGACCAATCTCCCCTCTTCGCTCTCTTTTCTCCATAGTTTTCTCTCCCACATCCTCGACACATCCTCGACTCCCCCTTGCCCCCGTCACCCTCCGAACCGCCTCTTACTCCCGTAAATCCCCTGGTACGCCGGCTGTCGCCAATCCCTCAAGGCACAAATGCGAGCCACCAAACTCACCTCGACCTCATCCAAACTAACAATCCATCGGCAGATTGGCCTGGATCATACCAAGGTCTACCATTCCACACCTGCCTGTGCCAAATCTTCGTTCTACTCCCTAGATAATCAGGCTCCTCTTCTTTACCAATGACCGCCTCCTCCGTCCACCCATCCTCCAGGCTCCTCTCATAACCGACATCATCAACCTCTCCTTAGTCACTGGTACTGTTCCCACCCCACTAAAAAATGCTGTTCATCACCCCCATCCTGAAAAAAACCTTTCCTGGATCCATCCCTACTCTCCAGCTCCCATCCCATCTCCAACCTATCATTCCTCTCAAAGGCCCCGGAACGAGTCATTGTGACTCGGTTTCGTTCTTTTCTCTCTTGCCATTCCCTCTTTAGCAGCAACAACAACAACATTTATAGAGCACCTTTCACACAGGGAGCACGTCCGAAGGCGCTGAACAGTCAGGGGCCAGGACCCGAGCATGGAGGAGGGACAGGGTAGAGTGTAGGGGAGGGAGAGAGATGGGAGGGCAGCAGAAGGCATGATCGAAAAGGAGGGTCTTGAGACCGGCCTTGAAGGAGGCAAGGCAGGAAGTGAGGCGAAGGGACTGTGGGACGGAGTTCCAGAGTGTGGGGACAGAGAGGCTGAAGGCCTGGCCACCGATAATAATTCTTGTGTAATACGTAGGGTGGGTTGGGTCAGAGACATGGAGCAGACCGGAGTCCGCTGAACAGAGGGGGCGTGCAGGTGGATAGGGAGTCAGCAGGTCGGAGAGATAGGAAGGGGAAAGGCCTTGAACGGACTTGATAGTGAAGATGAGGATCTTGAATTCGATCCTCTGGCAGATGGGGAGACAATGGAGCTGGGTGAGGGTGGGAGTGATGGGGAGGCAGGACCTATTGCGGGAGAGGGCACGAGCTGCAGAGTTCTGGATGATCTGCAGCTTGTGAAGGGAGGAGCCGGGGAGGCTGACGAGGAGGGAGTTTCCATAGTTAAGCCTTGGTGTGACAATGCATGGATGAGGGTTTCGGCAGCCTGAGGGGTGAGGCAATGGCGGAGTTTGGCAATGTTAAGGAGGTGGTGGAAGGTAGTGATGATCATGGCGCGGATGTGGTGGAGAAACAGGATAGTTCAGGGTCAAAACAAGATACCCAGGTTCCTGACGGGCTTCATGAGATGGAGTGCACAGCCGTGGATGCTGATGCGAGCCAATCAGGAGGGCCTCAGTCTTTAAATGCCTCCAATCTGTCTTCTATGTCTCCCACAGCATACAGACAGCCATGGTCAAAGTTTGTAATGACATTCTAAATATCTGCGATCAGGGCTCCCTCTGCCTCCTCCTCCTCCTCGACCTCTCTGCCACGTTTGACACTGTCGAACCACTCCATCAACACTGAGGCCATCCTGATTGGCTCGCACCTTAGGCACTGGCAACATTAACCTGCATTGATACACACTCCATCTCACCAAAGCAGTCAGGAACCTAGGTGTGTTGTTCGATCCTCAACTGTCTTTTCTCTCCCACATCCAAGCCATGACCCGCTTTGCCTTCCCTCACTCCTGCAACATTGCCTGACTCGGCCACTACCTCAACCCTCAGGCCACTGAAACTCTCATCCAGGTCTCCATCATGTCCAGGCTCGACTATGCAACTCCCCTGCTTGTTGGCCTCCCCAATACCTCCCTCCATAGACATCCAGAACTCTGCAGCCCATGTCCTCTTCTGCATCAACCCCATTCTCAACCTTATCAACCCCACTCTCACCCCGACTCCCATTACTCAGAAGATTCAATTCAAGATCCTCGACCTCACACTTATAACCTTCCATGGCCTTGCCCACCTCCAAACTCCCTCATCCAGAAGGTGCTGTGTCAAATGCAAGGATTATTATCATTTATTAATAATCACAAATACGATTTAATCAACCTGTCCGCTACCTCCTGCTCTGTGTCCTCAGACTCACCCACTCCACCATCGGCGGGTGAGGCTTCAGCCATTCTGCCCTGAACCCCTGGAATTCTATCCAGTATTGCCTCCACCATGCCCATGCCCTAGCTTTCTTCAAGTTCCGTCTCAAGACCCTCCTCTTCGACCATGCCATCAGTCACACCCCTTTCCCCTCCCTTCCCTCCACCCTCCTCGTTGCCGATGCACCCAAGCTCGGGTCCGAAACACTGACTGTCCAGCGCCTGGAGACGTGCTCCCAATGTGAAAGGAGCTATACAGATGTCATTTTATTGTTCTTCCTCATGTCTCAATGGCACAAAAGTGTGCCACAAATATTCATGGATTGAGTGAGAATTATTATTTTTTCTTAATGGGATTACCCCTGGAAAAGCGACTCACCAAATCACTAACAACTGGGTTCCTACTTACTGCTGGGTAAACACAGGTGTGTGGAGTAAGGAAACGTGCCCAATGTTTCTCCCTGCCCCGGGAATCAAACCCAGATCATCTCGCTTGTGAGGCAAGTGCTCTGAATACTAAGCTACAAAACTTCTCTTTCTCTCTCACACACAGACTTGATACTTCCTGCAAACCACTTCCCCCAGTAAGTTAGATCTCAGTTTTAATATAGTCAGCAAATTTTTGACGGAAAGTCAAAAATAAGCATGGTAAAATAATTTTTTACAAATATTTATATTTTAAAAGGGAACATAATAGTGATGATGATAATAATAATAATACTCCTTGCATTTGATATGCTGCTTTTCACGTCTTCCAGTCGTCTCAAAGCGCTTCACAGAGTACACTGTAAAGTGAATTGACTGTATATTTATGGATGAAATGCGGCAGCCAATTGTATACAGCAGCGTCCCCCACAAACAGTCATGGAATGAGTGAGCAAATTATTTTTTTTTCCTTTGGAGGGATTATTATTAGGCATGTGGAGTAAGGAAACTTGTCCAAATATTTGCCTTGCCTGGAATCAAACCCAGGAATGCGCACTCTCTCTCCCTGGAGGGATGCATCCCGCTGACATAATTCCAGAAAGTATTAGGGGCAGGTTGGCAAGAGCCAAGGCTTGGGGGGAGCCCAGAGAGTGTACGTTGAGGGGTAACTGTTGGAGTCCATCACCAATGCCACACTATATTGCAGTGAGAGCACAGCGCAGGATTTTCTGTTGTGTTGACTGCAGCACACACTGCAGTTCCTACGCTAAGCTCACCAACTTCAATGTAATGGACGAGAATCTGAGGACAAAGTAAAGATGTTTCCCTCAGGGACAGATACAGTTCCCGAGGACTTTTTTTTTGCTGGACCACAGAAAGGCTATGTTATCCATTGGTTGCAACGTTGTAATGAAACACTCACCTCTTCCTGTGAAAGCATCTCGCTGGAGGTTTTCACACCCTCTGCAGGCCAACGATGAAAATATTAAACATTTCTGTTTTTTCCAAGGTGCACCACACAATAGTGTAGGAGTCTCATTATGCCCGAAGGCGGAGTACTGCCAGTTAGTGTTACTGTCCACCTCCTCTCTTCCGTGTTCCCTGCAGAACCTGCGACTGCAAACTATCCGCGGGACTTAACCAACTCTCAAACTACTGCTCTAAATTTTGCCGGAGATCAGCACATTTAATTGCCTCATTGCAAGCCTGTGAATGGAGACTGAACCTCCGCTATGTTAATCTGGATCTTATGCGTGCCTTAGGGTAGGAATGGCGCATGCAGCTCGCATGACTGCTTTACATAATACTGTAACACAATCAAAGTTGCATTTGATATAGAACCTTAACAAGTCTTCAAGACATCTCAAAGCGCTTCACAGAATATACTGCAAAGTGAATTGACCGAACACTTTAATGGATGAAACTCGGCACCTAATTACGCACAGCAGCGTCCCACAAACAGCCGTGGATTGAGTGACCAATTTTTTTCAAAGGGATTATTAACCCCCACCCCTGGAAAAGTGAAACGCCAATCGACTAACAACTAGGTTGTGACTTACAACTAGGGAAACAGAGGTGGGTGGAGTAAGAAAACTTGCCTGATGTTTCGCCGCGAATGTGATGACACAAACCATATTGGAGCCATTTGGTGGCATAAGACGTCAGGACAGACAACTCATAGCATAAGTCTCCTTTCACGAGAGGTGACTATACATCCCTGATTTCAGGGGACATCTCCAAAATGAAGCCCACCATCTGCTCCATCGACCCTATCCCCACCTCTCTCCTCATCTCCTAGCTTCACATTCTGGTTCCTCTCCTAACCAACATCATCAACCTCTCCTTATCCACTGGCACTGTTCCCACCTCCTAAGAACAGCTGTCATCGCCCCATTCCTGAAAAAAAACCTGGTTGGACCCATCCCTACTCTCCAGCGACTGCCCCAGCTCCAACCTCCCATTCCTCCCCAAGGCTCTGGGCTGAGTTGTTGCATATCAGCTTCACTCTTTTCTTTCTTGCCATTCAACTCTTTCAATCCCTCCAAAGTCTCTAATGACATTCTGTACATCTGCAATCTGTCCTTGGGCCTCTAGTTTTCAACGTCTATATCCTCCTCCTTGGTGACATCATCCACAGACCAAGCTGTCTGTTCAATCCTCAACTGCCTTTTAATAATAATAATAATCCTTGCATTTGATATAGCGCTTTTCACATTTTATCGACATCTCAAAGTGATTCACAGGTTATACTGTACAGTAAATTGACTGTGTTTGTGGGCAAAACGCAGCAGCCACTTGCGCACAGCTGTATCACACACACAAACAGTTGTGGATTGAAAATGACCAATTTTTATTATTGTGTTTTTTTGGAGGGATTAGGTGGAGCAAGGAAATTTGCCCAAGGTTTCGCCCTGCCTGGACTTGAACACAGGTTTCACGCTTGTAAAGCGAGTGCTCTAACCACTGAGCTACAGAAGCTCCAATAAATCGGTCATTTCAACCCGCAACTGCCCCTGGGGACACCGCTGTGCGAATCAGCTGCCGCGTCTCGCCCACACACATACACACACACACAGTACAATTCACTTTACAGTACACTCTGTGAAGTACTTTGAGACGTCCAGAAGACGTGACAAGGCGCTTTGTCACTTACAAGGATTGTTATTATTATTATTTATTAATAATCACGAATACGATTTAATCCACCATGAAATCTCAAGCCGTGCCTCGGTCTAATCACTGAGCCCATTGAACTACGATCACACTGATTGACGCATGGATCAGCCACACCAAACAACACTCCGATCATCTCAACCAACAGAGAGGGCCTATCTCTTTCATTGCCCTTGTGTGCCGTTCGCACACACTGTAGGCCTTGCTTAATAATAAGAACTAGGAGGAGAAGTAGGCCATTCGGCCCTTCGAGCCTGCTCTGCCATTCAATAAGATCATGGCTGATCTTCTGGCCTAACTCTGATTACCTGCCCTATCCCCATATCCCCATATCCCCTAATCCCTCTATTTTTCAAAAATCTATCAGTCTCAGCCTTGAAAATGTTGAAGGACTGAGCATCTACAGCCTTCTGGGGTAGTGAATTCCATAAATTCACTACCCTCTGAGTGAAGAAATGTTTCCTCAACTCTGTTCTAAAAGGCTGACCCTTAATTTTAAGACTGTGACCCCTGGTTATAGATTCTCCTACCAGGGGAAACAGTCCCTCAGTGTCTACTTTATCTAGCCCTTTAAGAATCTTATATGTTTCAATAAGATCCCTCCTAATTCTTCTGTACTCTAGAGAACACAGCCCTAGTTTATTCAACCTATACTCATAGGTCAGTCCCCTCATCCCAGGAACTAACCAATGAATCTACGCTGCACCCCCTCTAAGGCAAGTATGTCCTTTTTTAAATAAGGAGACCAAACCTGCACACAATACTCTAGGTGCGGTCTCACCAAAGCCCTATACAGTTGCAGCAAGACTTCCCTACTCTTGTACTCTAAACCTTTTGAAATGAACGCTAGCATGCTGTTCGCCTTCTTAGTTGCTGGCTGCACCTGCAAACTAACTTTTTGGGACTGGCATACAAGGACATCCAAATCCCTTTGAATACTAACACTATCTAACTTCCCCCCCCTCTAGAAAATAATGTATTCTTTTATTCTTGCTACCTAGGTGAATAATTTCACACTTGCTAACATTGAATTCCATCTGCCACCTACTTGCCCACCCCCTAGCCTAGTAACATCAATAACCCTTTCATTTGACACAGAGGCTTATCACACCTTCCAGACATCTCAAAAAGCCCCACAAAACGTACTACAAAGTGAATCAACTGAACACGTGTGGGCGAAACGCGGCAGCCAACCACGCACAGCAGCGTCCCCACAAACAGCCGTGGGTTGAAAAGGCCAATTTGTGTGTGTGTGGAGTAAGGAAACCTGCCCAATGTCTCACCTGCTGTCTGCTCCTTCCGCTCGGCCGGCTATGACCTGCTCCATGTCCCCCGCCCCACCATCAACAACAATAACAACAACAACAACAAATTACACTTATAAAGCGCCTTTCACGTCGGGAGGACGTCCCAAAGCGTTCAGCCACTCTGCCCCAAACCTTTGGAATTCCATCCCATAATCGCTCCGCCTCGCCCCCTCCCTGGCCTACTTCAAGACTCGTCTCAACACTCTCCTCTTCGACCATGCCATCGGTCAACCCAAATCGCTCCCTTTCTCCACACCGTTCCCCGACTCCAGCTTGATTCTGAAACAATGACTGTCCAGCAGCTTCGGACGACTTCCTGACATGCTGTAATTTTTGTTGTTTGTTGACAGTTCCCAAGTGAAGTATTTTTTTCCCCAGGGCCAAATATCTACCCTTCAGCTCAGCAGCAAACTGGGCAAGAGCAATAACATTCTAAAACAGAAATACAAACTCATCAGAGAAACACAGCCATGAATCTAGCATGCTTCCCTTGTACCAGCCAACATTAGCAATTCTGATGAGTTTCATTGTTTTGATATGTGGAAATCTGGATTTAGTTGAGAAAATATGACCTACCCTACCTTCTATTCCAACAGAGAGCACCTCAACTATTTTTGTCCGTGACAAATAAAAAAAAAGCTCCCCCTGCTTTCAAGCAAATCTTAAGTTCTGTATAAAAAGGTAACGACACTACACCTAACAATAATCCCTCAAAAAAAATTAAAAATTGGTCATTTCAATCCACGGCTGTTTGTGTGGGGGACGCTGCTGTGCACAATTGGCTGCCATGTTTTGCCCACAAATATACAGTCAATTCACTTTATAATATATTCTATGGAGTGCTTTGAGACGTGTAGAAGATATGAAAAGCGCTATATCAAATGCAAGGATTATGATTATTATTATTATTATTACACCACAAGTGAAAGTGTTCAACTGAATCGTTAAGAAAGGCATGTTAGAGTTCACCTTAGGTATGGTCAGAATTTAAAATGATACCATAACAGCCTTGGTACTTTGAATTCAGGTTGACACTGAATATATATTTAAATGCAAATTAAGTACTTTAACAAGATGGAGCTCGACTTTAACTGGAAGCAAACACTTATTATAATAACAACGTTTGCGTTTGCATTTGCCATGTTTCGCCCACTAATATACAGTTACTTTTCCTACTATGCTTTATCCTGCCCTGATCCTTCCCACCCTGCTCTTGTCCTACCTGACTGTACAGCGCCTTGGGATGTCCTCTCGACGTGAAAGGCGCTATATAAATGTAAGTTTTGTTTGTTTGTTGTTTGTTTGATATAGCGCCTTATCACATCTTCGGGACATCTCAAATTGCTTTGCAGAATATACAACAACAACAAAATTACATTAAAGTGAATTGACTGTATATTTTGAGGGTGACATGTGGCAACCAATGGTGCACAGTGATGTCCCACAAACAGTTGTGGATTGAGCGACCACATTTTTTGTAAAGGGATTATTAGCAAAGGAAAAAGGATCCACCAATTTTTGTTGAGGGATTATTATCAGGTGTGTGTGTGTGTGTGTAGGAACAGCCAGGTTCCTACTTACTGTTAGGTAAACATAGGCTTGAGGAGTAAGGAAATTTGCCTAAGGTTTCACTCTGTCCGGAGAGCTCTAACCATTAAGCTATTCTGCAGAGCTGCAATCTGTCAACATTTTACAATCTATCAAAGTCAAACTTACAGGGTCAAACGAATAGTTTTATACAATATTTAGGAGACAATAAGAAGAAACACAGTACAGTAATAAGAAGAAAATAGGAGCAGAAATTCCATACCACATGAGTCAAGTCACTTTCCAGCTACAATGGTAAATGACAGCAGGTCAAAAACACAGGAAGTTTGAACCAGAAATGCATCCTCGCTTTAAATAGCTCAAGCGGAAAGGAGTATATAACGTCACTATGGTTTCAAGCAGCTTAAAATTGACCACAGCAGAAAATGACCAACCAACACCATCTCAAACCTTTGCAGAATGATTTGACGAGGAGTGAAATATTTGCAGATGCATCTCGTCAAATGTGGAAGTAAGCTTTTTCACCCACGAAAATCTATTTGCCCCCAAAACATGTTAGTCGATTCACTTTACAACACACTTTGAGAAGAGCTTTAAGATGTCTCGGAGACACGATAAAGTGCAAAACCCCCAAAATACAAGGATTATTGAACCTAATTTGAATGTTTTTGTGTTCAGTGCACCCTTCACCATCTGAATTTGGCCTTTCTTGCTGCAGAACATGTTCGACATTAACCAGCTATTAAACCTGCTGCCTCTGCCGCAAACACCAACGCAAACAAGAACTTGCATTTACACAGCACGGTACACACAGGGCAGTATCTCGGAGCGCTCAAACCCTTTGCAAACCTAGCATAGCTACTAAAACAAAGATGATATCAATAAACCCACATCACAAACCATCGTGGATTGAGTGACCATATACTGTATTTTTTAAGAGCTTATTACCCCAGAAAAAGTGATGCACCAATTGACTAACAATCAGGTTTCTACTGCTAGGTAAACAATTGTGGAGTGAGGTCATTTCCCTAAGGTTCACCCTTCAACCTTCCCAGGAAATGAATGCAGGTCCTCTCGCTTGAAGTGTGAGTGCTCCAGCTATTAATAATAATAATAATCCTTGCATTTGATATAGCGGCTTTTCACATCTTATCAATGTCTCAAAGCGCTTCACAGAATATACTGTAAAGTGAATTGACTGTATATTTGTGAGCAAAACGCAGCAGCCAATTGCGCACAGCAGTGTCCCCCATATAAACAGTCGTGGATTTAAATGACCTATTTTGAATATTGTGTTGTTTTTGGACGGATTATTATTAGGCGTGTGGAGTACGGAAAGCTACAGCACTCCACCTTTGCTATTGAGACAGATATCTGTGAGGCTGAGCTGGGTTAGAAGGTTATGAACCCATGTCACGACCTGGAACTCACATAGTCTAAACTAACACTTCAAGGCAGTGGTGAGGTTGTGCTGTGCTGTTGGGCGTTGCATTCTCCTGGTTCTGCTGGACTTTAAAGATCCTGCGGATATTTCGAAAGAGAGGCGAATTTCTCCTGAGTATGCCCTAGCCATCAATTTTCCCTCAAATAAAATTGGTTGTGCTAATAGGTTGCTATTCTTTTCCCATAAAACACACAATCACAGCATTTTACAGTATATAGTATAGTATATCCTGTGAAATGCTTTAGGACATCCTCCCAACCTGAAAATCACTGAACCAAATGCAAGGTTTGTTGAATTGCGCACTGATAATAATAATAATAATAATAATAATAATAAATATCTTCTAGACGTCTCAAAGCGCTTCACAGAACACATTGTAAAGTGAATTCATTGTATATTTTAGTGGGCGAAACTTGGCAGCCAATTGCGCACAGAAGTGTCCCACAAACAGTCGTGGATTGAAATGACCAATTTTAAAATTCTGTTTTAGGGATTATTATTAGGTGTGTAGAGTAAGGAAACTTAAGGAGTAAGGATTTGCCCACAAATATACAGTCAATTCAGTTTACAGTATATTCTGTGAAGCGCTTTGGGACGTCGATAAGTTGTTAAAAGTGCTGTATCAAATGCAAGGATTATTATTATATTTTATTATAAACTTGGCCAAGAGTCACTCTGCCTGGGTTCAAACATAGGTCTCTCACCTGTACGGCGAGCACTCTAACTATTGAGCTCTAGGACTACACAACTGGTCAAGAGAACATAGAATGCAACTTGGTCCTCAAGGTAACTTTGTTGTTATGTTTCTAGCAACTCTAAATCCTTTGTACACTTTTTCTCCTTGATATACCTACCAATTATCCAACAATCTCGCGTTTCCATTGTCAACTTCTCTCTGTCCGCTGACTCCATTCCCCAAAACCGTCATTTCCCACCCTCAAAAAATCATTCCCTTGACCAATTTCTATTCTTTTAACTATTGACCCATCTCTAACATTTCTTTTCTTTCTAAGATGTTGGAATATGTTGCTGCTTCCCAGCTTCACATTGTCTGGCTCCCATTGCCTCCGACAATAAGTGCAAACAATCTTCAGAGTTACACATGATATTCTGTCCATCTGTGTGCAGGGCTCTCTGTTTCCTCATCCATCTCAATCTATCTACCGCCCTCAACCTTGTTGACTATTCTATTGTTCTCCACCGCCTCTTCTCTCAGCTCCATCTTCACGATTCTGCCCTGGCCTGGTTTTACTCTGATCTTTTCTATCGTTTCCGCTTTGTGTCCATTAACAGCTTTCCCTCCAGTCCCCGTCGCCACCCCGTCATGGAACTGTGGTGTCCCTTAGTTCTCTGTCCTTGTTCCTCTCTTCTTTAATGTTTAGATGCCCCATGGTATCATCCAAAGGCATGGGGTTAACTTCCACATGCATGTAGATGACACCCAACTCTGGCTCTCTGCCTCCACCCTCAACTCCAGGACCACTGCTAATAATTCAAAATATTAATTGCTCACTCAATCCACGACTGCTGTGCATGATTGGCTGCTGTGTTTCACCTACAAAATATAAAGTCAATTCACTTACATTCTGTGAAGTGTTTTGAGACATTTCGAAGACGTGATAAGGCACTGTATCAAATGCAATAGTTATTATTATTATTGTGCGCCTTGCGGTGTCCTCCTGACATGAAAGGCACTCTTTTAATATAATTTTGTTGTTGTTGTTTGTTGCTGTTATTATTATTATGTAAAGCAAGGGCATACTATGAATTAATTCAAACCCAATATCTGCAGTTACACAGGCTACCCTGAACTCAATTCCTTTTTTTTAAAATATATCAATGGTCCTCATTCCATTGGTTTCCAAGGCTGCTGTTGTAGTGATCAATACGAAATGTCCAGCATTTTGTTCCAAACATATGTTCTAGGGGTCCTGGTGTGATAAACACTGGCTTGTTTCTGCAGGAATGTCACAGTCCGTGTACCAGCTGCAAGGGTCTTTCAGTTCCTCAGGATATGCTCAGTACACCAGCAGGAAACCACAATACAACCATTGCAAAAATGATTCAGAACAGATATTTTAAGAGGAAATGGTCCGGCAAACAAACATCCGTTGTCCAAATTTACTCCATATTTAAATGTGCACTTATAATATCATAATAATCCTTGCATTTGATGTGGCACCTTATCAGGTCGCTGAGACATTTCAAAAGCGCTTCACAGAATATACTGCAAAGTACAGTTTGTGGGCAGAACACAGCAGCACTGACCAACAAACAGTCATGGATTTGGGGAGCCATTTTTTGGGGGATGGGCTTTTTGGTCAAGACATCGGGAGAAACTCTCTGAGTGAGAACTCAAGACTGCAACATTCAATAACGTTCGTAGATAGGTTTGAGGTATGGAAGCATTGGAAAATGGTTCCCAATTCTCCATGTCACAGAGTGATGAGATGGGGGTTTCATTTTTTCCCCAGGGAGTGTGGATCACAATCTCAGCTGAAGCCATCAGGAAACAGAGAACAAACACACAATAAACAGGCACAGTGAATAAATAAACAAACTAATCATAATATTGTTAATAATACTATTAATGCCTCCAAATAAATAATGATAATAAATATGATCCTTGCTTTGATATAACACCTTATCATGTCTTCGAGACATTTCAAAGTGCTTCACAGAATATACTGTAAATTAGATTGACTAGATGTCAAAATTGAGCCAAATAGAGAAATGTAACTGTCTCAAGACTTGTTCCTGAGCTAGGTGGGTCTGCAGTATTCCAGGGCTCTACTGATGACAGCCCAGCCCTAGCCTGGCTCATCAGAAGTGCAGAACACTCACTGGGGGCAAGGAGTCAACCCACTCAGCTCCTGTTAACCCTGCAAGCCAAAGCCATAATGGTGGTCCTAGCTGGACAAGCAGTGGGAAAGCTTGACGGACAAAAATATCAGGTTTAACTGGTTAGACTCCAGCAGTTACCCCAACACACACTCTGGGCTCCCCCCCAAGCTTTGGCTCTTGTCAACCAGTGCCTAATACTTTGGAGAATTGGGTAATTAGGATGTGTCCCTCCAGTGAGAGAGTGCACATTCCATCCCAACATTCTATCGCTCGGATTTCTATATGTAGGTGGGATGCATGGAAAATTAAGCTTGGTTTGGATGCTCTCAAGCACAGTGATTGGGTTCCACATGTAACACACACACGTGAGTGAAAAAAAATCAAATTGATTATTCCTATCAGCAATCAAGAGTGTTATGCAATAGCAAGCTACTATGGAATCCAAAGTTGTGCAAGGATGACTATAAAAACAGTTGAAACTAAATTACACAATTATTTTTAGACTCATCATGTGACTAAAACATTAATAAACCTAGCTGGGGGGAAAAAAACCCAACATAAATCCAACAGAACATTCTGACCTGCAGCAAACAGCGACAAGCAGTCAAGATGTAAACATTTAGACATGAATCAACCAGGTACTCTATCCCACAGTCCCTTCACCTCACCCCTTTCCCTTGCCCCCTTCAAGGTATATCTTATGACCCTCCTCTTCGACCTTGCATTCGGCCACTCTCCTACTTCTACCCTCCCTGCCTTCCACCTCCCCTGCTTTGTTCCAAATCCCTGATTGTCCATGCCTTGGAACATCCTCCTGACATGAAAAGCGTTATACAAGTATAATTTGTTGTTGTTGTTGATTCGGGATGACTTAAGAGTGATGTAGGAAACAACAGATATGAAGGAAGTTTCGGCAGCTCAGAAAAGAACCTGGAGACTAGAAACAAAGAAGGGTTTTATCAAAGTTTTATCCTCGTAGAGGAAAATCAGCCCAAGCCAAAGCTTCCACCAGGAATGGGAAGTTCATAGACGGGAGGAAGGGGAAGAAATCCTTAATACATGAAGAGGAACACCTCAAAGGAAAGCTGTATCTACAGTTGGAGTCCTTCATGCTTAAAGGATCAGCATGCGGAAGCGAGAGAGAAAACACACCCATCTTGGTTTGGGCTACCTTCCAAAGAAATTTAGAATAATAATAATCCTTGCATTTGATATAGCCCATCATCACATCTTCCAGACCTCTCAAAGCGCTTCATAGAAAATACTGTAAAGTGAATTGACTGTATATTTATGTGGACGAAACGCAGCAGCCAATTGGGCACAGTAGTGTCCCACAAACAATTGTGGATTGAGTGACCAAATTCTTATTTTTTTGTTGTTGTTGAAGGGATTATTACCCCCCGGATAAATGATCCGCCAATCGACTAACAACCAGGTTCCTATTTACTGCTGGGTAAACAGAGTTGTGTGGAGTAAGGAAACTTGTGCAACATTTCGGCCTGCCCTAGAATGAAACTCTCGCTTGTGAGGTGAGTGTTCTTACCACTGAGCTACAGGACTTCACAAATGGTCACATTTCTTACGCTAGGTGGGAGGGACAGAGATTATATAATACAACACAACGGTTGGTCTGATAGGTTCCACTAAACAGGTCATTTCTTCCAGATGTGTAAATCTAGATTGATGTTTGACACTTGCAATCTGCCAGACACAAAAGCTTAACTCAAGCCCCTTTTTAGAGGATAGGTTGAATAAACTAGGGCTGTATTCTCTAGAGTACAGAAGAATTAGGGCAGAACTTATTGAAACATATAAGATTCTTAAAGGGCTGGATAAATTAGACAATGTTTAATCTGGTAGGAGAATCTATAACCAGGGGTCAGTCTTAAAATTAAGGGGTCAGCCTTTTAGAACAGAGTTCAGGAAACATTTCTTCACTCAGAGAAGACTTTAGATGCTCAGTCCTTGAACATTTTCAAGGGTGAGACTGATGGATTTTTTTTTAAATAGAGGGATTAGGGGATATGGGAATAGGGCACGTAATTAGAGTTAGGTCAGAAGATCAGCCATGATCTTATTGAATGGCGGAGCAGGCTCGAGGGGCTGAATGGCCTACTCCTGCTCCTAATTCTTAAATTCTTCTGATTATTGGGAATCACATTACAGTAGTAAAGCTAGAATTCATCAATCCACGACTGTTTGTGGGATACTGCTGTGCACAATTGGCTACTGCATTTCGCTCACAAAAACTATTATGATTATCTCACAATCTTTGTGGGATAATCAAACTTGATTTAGCCAAGTTGCTTATCTAATGATCAATCATACACATCCAGTTATCGCTAACTTGTACAATCTGTACAATTTTCACATGATCTGTACAATCTCGTGAAAGAAAATCACCAATGGTATCAGAACTGAACATTTGGATTGAATTTGGCTCATCTTTAGTTATGAAAGCCCCAGGTAGACTCATACTCATACCCAGCAGCAGGGTGGCGGGTTCAATACTAAGATCAAATTTTGCTTAATGATGGCATTGTGTAGATTATTTCCACTTAACCAATAATTTAAAAGCAAACGCTTACACATGTAGTGTACAGTTCTCGCTTCCAAACATGTCCATCTTGCGCAGACAGATGGGCCGAAGTTTAACAACTCATTTGAAAAGCCCACAGCTGAAACAAAGCTGTGTCAGCCTAGAGTATGAATTTGAGGTCCCAATGTGAGGCTTGAATGTCAGACAACTGACTAAATAACTAAGGCATTACAAAAGACAGGAGTAAATTCATTCTCTATAGATGATCAATGTGTTTCATGGCCATTTACGTCTGTCCGATGTGGTATGCCTGTGCAATAGCCATCTGCAAGAGGATATAGACAAATTGGTAAAGTGGGCAGACACATGGCAGATGAAATTTAATGCAGAGAAGTGTGAGGTGATGCATTTTGGGAGAAGAAATGAAGGGAGGCAATATAGGCTAGATAGTACAATTTTAAATGGTGTAAAGGAACAGAGAGACCTGGGGATTTGTGTTAGTGACTCGTTGAAGGTGGCAGGACAGGTAGACAAGGCTGTTAAGAAGGCATATGGGATACTAGGCTTTATAAATAGGGGTATAGAGTACAAAAGTCAGGAAGTGCTGACTAACCTCTATAGGACTTTGGTGAGGCCTCAGCTGGAATACTGTGTTCAATTCTGGTCACCACACTACAGAAAGGATGTGAAGGCATTGGAAAGGGTACAACGAAGATTTACTAGGATGGTGCCAGGATTGAGGGACTTCAGCTATGAGGAGAGGCTAGATAGGCTAGGGTTATTCTCTCTGGAGCAGAGAAGATTGAGGGGAGACCTAATAGAGGTTTATAAGATCATGAGGGGTTTCGACAGGGCAAATAGAGAAAAACTATTTCCACTCGTGGGTGAATCTGTGACTCGTGGTCACAGATTTAAAATAGTTTCAAGGCGAAGTAGAGGGGAGCTGAGGAGAAATTTTTTCACTCAGCGAGTTGTTCGAATCTGGAATGCATTGCCTGAAAAGGTGGTGGAGGCTGATTCGATAACAACTTTTAAAAGGGAATTAGATCTTTATTTAGGGAGAACGGGTCTATTAGGCTATGGGGAGCGGGCAGGGCAGTGGGATTGAATCGCTCTTTTCAAAGAGCCGGCACAGACTAGATGGGCCGAATGGCCTCCTTTTGTGCCGTAAAATTCTATGATTCTATGATTCTATGAATAGGCTCTCTCCACTAACCTTTCGGGGATTGGAGTATATTTTACAATACAATTTATAAATATAGATACAAACTCAGAATAGGCTGGACGATGCTCAAAACGGGGTTTGGTTCAAAGTCAGCTTAAGGTGGAACAAATGTTAGGCAATCATGTTACTTAACTTAATCAAGGGGAAGTTGAAAAATCGAAGGGCATTGGTTGACTCATCACACACTATGTGAAAACAGAATAACATGCAACAAACAGGATGCTGGGCTCTATTGGTAAAAGATCTCTAGCAGTCACATGTGGAGCCATGCATACAGTTCTGATCGCTGCCACTTTAAAGGGAGTAAGAACATAAGAACATAAGAATTAGGAGCAGGAGTAGGCCATTCGGCCCTTCGAGCCTGCTCCGCCATTCAATAAGATCATGGCTGATCTTCTCACCTAACTCTAATTACCTGCCCTATTCCCATATCCCCTAATCCCTCTATTTTTCAAATAGTGTTAAAGGAACACCTAGATTATGTGAAGGGTATCGAGGCATCACAAAGACGTGATAAGGCGCTACATATAAATGCAAAGATTATTATTATTATTATTATCTAACACACTCTAGTAATCTAATGTTGGAACAGAATCCTTCGCCTCGCCCCCACCACCACCCCCGCCCAACCCCTTTCCTATTTTCAGGTCGCCCCACATGACTTTTCTTTTGGTCACCTTCTTCCCCCCTCCCACTGGTTTGGCCCCGGGATCCGTTATTGTGAAGCGCTCTGAGACGCCGTCTGGCGTGGAGTGACGGAGGGCTCTATGTAAATCCAAGTTGCCATTGTTGTTAACAAAATGGGCTACCACTTTTTCCACCTCCAATAGGGCCACTTCTTACCAGCCTCGATGAGAGTTTCAGATGGAACCTTACAGAGATATTGAAGGACCTAAATGGGTGATACAGAGTAAATCAAAAAACAATACCTTCTTAAGATATCAAGGCAGCAGGAAAAAAAACAGGTTCAGGGTTGTAATAGGAAAGCTAAAGAGATATACCAAGAAAACTTTATTTTAAACAAATGAAATGACGGATTGGGGATACATACTATGCATCAAACTATTTGGGATGCTGGGAGAAATGAAAAATATACTGTAACATCTATTTATGTACTCTGCAGATAAAATAAAGTCTCGTCAGCAGTGGGCACTAGACATTGCCAAGATTGGACACTGAACAACGGGTGATGGCAGTCAAAATGGGCAGGAATTTCAAAATATTAGGGGTAAAGATAGAGGCACTGACAATGACTTGCAGGGGTCAGGGGAAGCACGGCAGCTCGTGTTAGCTAAGTAAAGCTGAAGGGCAAGGGTTGGAGTAGGCAAGGGTCAGAGGGGAAGAGAGAGGCTCAAGTTTGGAGCGATTGACATTGTGAGGGTGAGCATCTTGAATTCAATCCATTTGGAGACAAGGAACCAGTGGAACCTGGTGAGGGTTTGGGTGATGGGAATGTGGAGCTCGGCATGGGTGAGGATATGGGAGATGGAGTGTTGTATTAGTTGCACATTGTGGATCGTGGAACTGTGAAGACAACAACCACAATAACAAAATTACACTTGTAGAGCACCTTTCACGTCGGGAGGATGTCCCAAGGTGCTGGTAAATTGGTCATTTCAATCCACGAATGTTTGAGGGACACTGCTATATGGAACTGGCTATTGCGTTTCGCCTACATATATGCAGTCAATTCACTTTACAGTATATTCCCCACCCCCAGCAATCCAGTAGGCAAGTGTCCCAGTTGTTCAACACTCAACAATAATAATAATAATGCTTGCTTGATATAGTGCCTTATCGTATCTTCGAGATGTCTCAAGTGCTTCAGAGAATAGTGAATTGACTGTGTATATTTTGTGAGTGAAACCAGTTGGGAGATAACATCACTCAAGTACAAATCATCAGAACTACAGGCCAGAAGTAGATGGATCCCTAATGGCTTAACCAGAAGTTAAAGCCTTAAGTTGCCACTGACAACAGTGAACCCCAGTGGAGAAAGAATGTGCATTTTGTAGTCAAAACAGGAAGGACTTCAGTCAGATGAATCCAGTTCTATCCAGCTCTGCTAAATCTTAATGTGGGGGCAAGTCTCAGAATAGCGCTCCCTAATAATACCCACATTCAGGGGCAAAAACCAGAATGTCTGTAACATTCGGCAAAAAATATATATATGTAAATCATGTGCTTATATTACAATGAGGAGACGTTCTGAAAGATAACATCCTGAAAAGAATCCACAAAAGTACCAAAGGAACAGGTTTGGAACAGGTTCATTTTGGGGATGGCGTCTTTGTCAACTTGCTGTGGCAGAAGACAAGCTTACAATCCTTCAAAAGGTAGCAATGGTAGGCGGAATGGGTTACAGTCAAGTGAGAGATTCAAGAGAAAGTACATTACATGGAAATAATTTATATTGAAAATTAATGTAGAAGCAGTTTATATTAAATTAAGAGCAGTTTATATTATATTAACTTGATGATCCTAGGATCCAGCGCCCATTAATAATAATAATCCTTGCGTTTGATACAGCGCCTCATCACGCGTGGTCGAGACACCTCCAAAGCGCTTCACCGAATATATCGTAATGTGAATTGACTGCGTACTTTGTGGCCGAAATGTGGCAGCCAATTACGCGCAGCAGCGTCCCCCACAAACAGCCTTGAATTGAGCGAGCAGATTATTTTTTATTATTTCTCTTTTTGGAATGGAGCATTACCTCCCTTGGGAAACAATCAGCTAATCGACTAACAACAACTGGATAAAGCTGAGGTGAGTTCCCAGTCCGCTCCAGTGCAGTAAAACTATTTGTATTGCAAGAAATGATATAACCAACCCAATAACCAATGCAACATTAGTTAAAATGTCACATCATTGCCAAGTACTCAAAAGGGAAGACCTTTTTTTGTGCTCTCTGACTTCGGCATTTTAATAATCGCTGTTTAGAATTTCTCAACCCCTATCCATCGCTGTAGAGCACTCGGAGATATTACGCTACGTGAAGGGGCGTTATGTCAATGCAAGTTTCTGCCTTTGTTGTCAATGGGGATAAATGAGCTACCCTTGTGACGTCCCAAGGCCTCCTGTGCAGCACCTTGACGTGAAAGGCGCTCTATAAATGTAATTTGTTGTTGTTGTTGTTGTTGTTATTACCTCCTGCTGGGTCATTTCAGAGTTAACAACAACAAATTACATTTACGCAGCACCGTTCACGTCAGGAGGACATCCCGAAGCGCTGGGCAGTCAGGGATTTGGGATGGAGCACGGGGGGTTGGGATCAGGAGGACAGGGAGGGTAGAGGTAGGAGGGTGAGTGGAGAGGAGGGTCTTGAGATGGGCCTTGAAGGAGAGAAGGGCGGGGGTAAAGCGAAGGGACTGTGGGATGGAATTCCAAAGAGTGGGGGCAGAGGATGTTGAAACAACACAATGCAGTAAATAAGAATTTGGTCCCTCAATCCCAAACTGCCTGTGGCACACTGCTGTGTGCAATCACTACAGTCACTACACTTGACAGCGTATTCAGTGAAGCGATTTGAAAGTCTCAAAGACGTGATCAAATGAAAGGCTAATTATCATTATATAATCACTGAGCAAGTCAGGCCATTACATCAGCAGTTTGCACACAGACCCAAGCCCATTTGACAGTACACCTCCAGCCCACACTGAAATCAACACTCACCATGTCCTGCTGAGGGTTGTTTTGGCCACACAAATCAAAGTGATCAGAGATTATCCCTGTAGAAACAGCGTCAGAGGTTTTGTTTCCGCAAGTGGTCCATCTCCACACCCTGGGAGATCAGTCAACCTCACAGAGCACATAAAATCCCCCAAAGAAACTCAGCAAGTTGAAACCCGGAGACACCCTAGGTCCTGCTGACTAACAGCTGCGATGTCATAATAAAAATGCACCTTTCTTCTGCTTCCCTTTTACAAGGCTTTGGGAACAGTATAACTGTACTGTGGCTGATGTAATGTGAGTGGTTAGATGATGCGATCCGCTGTGAATCAGGAAGTAAAAAAAAAGCTATTAAAGCCAGACCTCAAAGACGCTACACTAATGTAATATTCTTTGGTTTGTATCACAGACAATTTATTCGTGCAGCAAACACCGACATGTCCTCTGGGTGCACAGTGCTTTTTATTTACACACACAGATCATTCTTTGCCAAACTTTGGCCGTGAAATGAGGAACAGTATTTTAAGGTGGGTATGCTAACGTAGAGAATGAATTTCTTGCTGCTGCATCAAATTACTTTTGCTTCCCCTTTGCTCAAAGCGTTGTGGGCGGAGTAGGTGGTGTATGTGTGAGGTGAGGGGAGGGGGAGGGGGGTTGGGTGGGGAGGGGGAGGGGGGTTGGGTGGGGATGAGTGACAAAAGCTAAAAATAAACATCCCAAACTCCTGTAGTGTAGTGGTTAGAGCACTCGCCTTGCAATTGGTTGCCGTGTTTCACCTACAAAATACACAATCGATTCACTTTACAGTATATTCTGTGGAGCGTTTTGAGACATCTTGAGGGCATGATAAGGTGCTAAATCAAATGCAAGGATTCTTATTATTCTGATCATTATTCTGATGGATTTGGAAAGTCCTAGCCATCTTCCACTGGGGCCTTGTCACTGAACGGATCGTTTTCCAAGATCCTCACACTAGTTCTCCAATGCTTTCATGCCCTGGCACTTACCTCCCTCTCCGACCAGCAGATTCTCCAACCCACTACCACTGTCTCCACTGCGCGGTCTCTCGTCCCCTCCATTCCACCATTAGTGGCCGTGCTTTCAGCCACAACCACCCCCAACACCCAAAACTCGGGAACACTCTTCCTCTGTACACTCTTCCTCCATACCCCTTCCTCCCCTACCTTCAGCTGCCCAGTGATCTGGGACGCTACCCTGTGTGAGGATGTGCTGCATAAAATGCAAGTTGTTTTTTTGTTGAAAGAAAAGGTACTAAGTCATTATAACCGAGAAATATATCTGAGGAATAAATGCATTGAGAGGATGTCTCAGTGCTTCACACTGTTGATTGATGGGGGGTGTGGGAGCTGAGCAGGGTAGGAGGGGCAAGACTGTGGAGGAACAGTATTTGAATATGCACATCTTGAATTTTAAAGGATGGCGGATGGATGGGGAGCCAGTGGAACTGACCTAGGATGGAAATAATAGGATCATGGTACGGGACATGAGCTGTGGACTTCTGGATAGTCCACAGCTTGTGTAGGAAGTAGCTGGGGAGTTAGATAAGATGAACATTAGCACAGTCAAGCCTGGACTTTTGAAAGTGTGAATGAGGGACTAAACAGCAATGACAAAATTATATTTCAATTTTTATGTCAGAAGGTGCTGTGGAGGGGACAGGAAGCAGTGATGGCGACGACAATATTATGGAGATGGGGAAAAGCTGTCACAAGTAAGATCTTGGACACCAAGATATAGAGAGAAATTCAAAGTGAGAAAGAATGTCAGAAAGATGAAGACAGAGTGAGAGTCAAGTAAACCAGTCTGTTTCTATTGACTCTTACTCAGAAACCAAACCCGTTTTGAAGACTATAATTATATCATCCTTACGTTTGATACAGCGCCTTATCGACGCCTTTTAGATGTTTCAATGCTCTTCATTGAACCCAGGTCCTCTCACTTGCGAGGCGAGCGCTCTAACCACTGAGCTACAATTCTTGGCGTTGACAGCAGATTTGTCCGGTGAGGCAACAACAACAACAAAATTACATTTGTATAGCGCCTTTCATGTCAGGAGGACACCCAAGGCGCTGGACAAGCATTCCCACATCTGGTGTCAATCAAGCTGCTTTGTGCAGTTCTGATTAACCTGTAAGTATTTAATCTCATTTTCAGATTAAGATCAAAGAAAACTCAAAAAAACACAATAATAAACTTGGTAATTTCAATCCACGGCTGTTTGTGAGGACGCTGCTGTGCAATTGGCTGCCGTGATTCACCCACAAATATACAATCAATTCACTTTGCAGTATATTCTGCAAAGCGCTTTGGGATGTCGATAAGATGTGAAAAGCGCTATATCAAATGCAAGAATTATTATTATTCTTAAAGATGTGCCAACAAGACTATGCCAGTGGATCGCTCCAATTCATCACATTAAAATAATCTCATTTAGATTAAATTAAACTGTGTAACCGTCCGCTCATCTTAACGCTTTGTAACTGAACACACTGAAACCTTTCTGTTTGTTTCATGTCAACTCCACCACATTTGCATTTCCTTTCTCTCCTCGATACTTTTTGCCCTGTATGGCTTGAGTAGGCCCATGCTTACTCAAGGGCCTGATTAAACTCTTAACTCCTAATTTGGGTATTTTGCCCACAACACACACACAGTCAATTCACCTTACAGTTTATTCTGTGAAGTACTTTGAGATGTGATAAGGCACTGTATTATTGTTATTGTGGTTATTACTATTATTAAGTCCACAAAAGTTTTTCTTTTAATTCCATTTGTTTTCCCTTTCGTTTTAGTTTTGTTTCGTGCCACCGTTCAACTTTGCGTGTTTCTGTGCTGAGGTTCCCTACATTAACCCACTTATTAACTCTGCGTTCTGTCTCTTGTGATGAAACATTTGCCTTCTTTTAACATACTGACTTAATGATGATAATAATAATGATTCTTGCATTTGATATCGCTCCTTATCACATCTTTTGAGATATCTCAAAGTGCGTCACAGAATATATTGTAAAGTGAATCGACTGTATAGTTTGTGGGTGAAACCTAATGGGGATCTAATGTCCCCATTAAAAACCACAACACTCCAGTATCGGGGCCAACCCTTTGCTCGTATGCTGGTTCAATGTTTAAATATACCTTTCCTTTCTATTTCTATTGTAGAACTGAAACTTTGCAGATTAATCACAAGGAAGCACCACCTATGGAGCCCTGTAACTCAGTGGTTTAGACGCCTTTCACGTGAGAGACCTCGGTTCAATTCCAGGCAGGTCAGGGAGAAACCTTGGGCAAATTACTCCACACGCCTGATAATAATCCCTAAAAAAAATAATAAATTGACCATTACAATCCACAACTGTTTGTGGGACTCGACACTGCTATGCACAACTGGCTGCTGTATTTCGCCCACATAAGTAAATTCCCTTTACAGTATATTCTGTAAAGTGTTTTGAGACACAGTCTAGAAAATGTGCAAAGCACTATCAAATACAAGGATTATTATTATTATATCTGGATGCAGAATTATCCGTCCTGGACAAATGGGAGGCTGAGAAAAAAAATAATTGTGTGATGCACCGAAGATATCCAACGTGGAGTCTAGATTCACATTCAACGCTCTGGCTTTCAGCGCTTTGGGACGTCCTCCCGACGTGAAAGACGCTACATAAGTGCAATTTTGCTGATGTTGTTATTGTTTCCCAACTGTAGCGTAGTTGTTAGCACACACACCTTGCAAGCAAGAGGACCTGGGTTTGATTGCCGATTACCGGGTAGGAGAAACATTGTGCAAGCTTCCTTACTCCACACAGCTCTGTTTATCAATTTACTGTAGTAAATTGCAACCCGGTCGTTAGTCGATTGGCAAATCTCTTTCTAGAGGCAATAACCCCTTTGGAAAATAAAAAAATAAGAATGAGAATTAGATCACTCAATCCACGACTGTTTGTGGGACTCCACTGGTGTGTAATTGGCTGCCACATTTTTCAACCGCAAGATATACAGTCAAATCAATTTACCGTATATTCTGTGAAATGCTTTGCGGCATCTAGAAGTCATGATAAGACTTCTACAGAAATGCACTTTATTATTATTATTGTTACATGATATACCCACTACGACGCCACTGCAAACCAGAGAGTGAGATTTGCTAGACTGTTTAGAGACGGAGAGAACTTCCAATGAACATTTTGGTTCGTAACTGCAGCCAAGTTTTGTTCTGACTGAACTGTTTTCATTTCCAGATTGAGGGATGGTCCAAATCAGTTACTCTGAGGGGCTCGCTACAGAAGCCTGAACTAAAATAAAAAATTGCGATCCTACTTTTGTCAATAAACAAAGACTTGGTACTGGGTTTTTTTTAGGTAAGTGATAACACCTCTGAATTGACGCATTTGTGGAATCCTGTAGCGCACTGGTTAGAGCACAAGCCTCGTAAACGAGAGTATCACTGGTTCGATTCCCAGCCAGGGGGAAACCTTCCTTGCTCCAAGAGCCTTTGTTTTCCTAACAGTAAGTAGGAACCTGGTCATTAATCAATTGGTGGATCGCTTTCTTGGGGATAATAATCTTTTCAAAAAAATAATAATTATAATAATTTGGTCACTGAATCCCCAACTGTTTGTGGAACACTGTTGTGTGCAATTGTCTGCTATTATTTGGCTCACAAAATATACAGTCAATCCACTTTACAGTGTATTCTTCGAAGCACTCGAGACATCGTCAGGACATGATGAAGCGCTATATCAAATGTGTGAATTAGTACTGTATTATGATTATTATGGAATCTTGCCCCTCAGCAGATGAGCAAGATTGAAGTACGGTAGAAGCCCATTTATCCATGACTCGATGAACCGGCACTTCCGTAAAACTGGCACGCCCCCAAAAACGTCCCATTCGATAAACCAGAACTTATCCGGAACAATAGCGGTGGAGCATTTGTGAGTCATTGTCGCGCAGGTGCAGTATTTCAGTTTGCTGCTAGTAGAGTCTAGGGTTATCGGCTTGCCGCTAGTAAAGTCTCGCGACTTTAAAGTCGCGCTGCCGTTCTTTTTCACCCGCTTGGCGTCCTCCATTTTAAAAAGAATCGCTGGACTGTAAACCTCAACCAGCGCAAGAGAGTAGTTTTAGTAAGTACCAGTACAATATTCTGTTATTATCTGTTATTATTTAGTCTGGTGTGTATGGTGTGTGTTAAAAGAACTTTAAACTTTTTATGGTGGGTTTTCGACAGCGGGCCGCCCGAATATCCGGCAGGCGATTTAACCGGCATTGGCCAGGCCCCGCGGGTGCCGGATAAACGGGCTTTTACTGTACCTTTTCAAAGTGGACAGAAGCAGGTCGGATTCTTGTTGAAGAAAAACATCTGCAAGAGGGAATGGGGTTCAAAATGAATACATTGCTGGTACAGACACATACAATGCCGAGGCACATCGCAAGAGAGAATTACCTGGGTTTTATTCCCAGGCAGGGCGAAATATCAGACAAGTTTCCTTATCTCACAAGCCTTTGTTTAACCAGCATTAAGTAAGAACCCAGTTGTTTGTCGATTGGCAGGTCACTTTTCCGGAGATAATAATCCCTTCAAAACAATAAATACTGTACATTAAAAAAAATGATTATTTTAGTTACTCAACCCACCACTGTTTCCTGGAAACTGCTGTGTGCAATTGGCTCTGCTGCGTTTCCATTTCCATTTTATGCCGTGCACTGTCCCGCTGACAAACAATGAAGTAATTCTCTATTGTAATAATAATAATCCTTGCATTTGGTATAGTGCCTTATCTTGCCTTTGAGACGTCTCCGAGTGCTTCACAGAATACGCTATAAAAAGAATAGACTACCGTAAATACCTGCGTATAAGGCGCACTTTTTTTCACGTCGGAAGATCTCGAAAGTTGGGGGTGCGCCCTATACGCAGGAACAAGAAATTTTGAGCCTCGGAAATACAGTAAACAGGAGGGGCGGCCGGCGCGCTGTCAGCCGGGGTTTGGTCAGTGTCCGGCGGGGGTTGGGGGGAGCGGGTGACGGGGCTTCGGCCTCGGCGCCCGGGCAGCGGCAGCAGCGGCGGACTTCAGTGCTGAGCCTGCTGCCTGCCTTCTGCCTAACCCAGTCTGCCTGCCTCCCTCCCTCTCTCCCTGCCTGCCTGCCTCTCTCTCTCTCTCTCTCTCTCTCTCCCTCCCTCCCACCCTCCCTGCCTGCCTGCTTCCCTCCCTCCCTGCCTGCCTCTCTCCCTCTCTCTCTCCCACCCTCCCTGCCTGCCTCTCTCCCTCTCTCTCTCCCTCCCTGGCTGCCTGTCTGCCTCCTTCTCTCCCTCCCTGCCTCCCTCTCTCTCCCTGCCTGCCTCCCTCTCTCCTTCCCTCCCCGCCTGCCTCCCTTCCTGCCTGCCCTGCCTGCCTGCCTGCCTGCCTGCCTCCCTCTCTCCCTACCTACCTGTCTCTTCTGCCTCCCTCCCTTCTGCCGGCATTTTCATCAAAAATGCTTCCGTTTTTTTTCACCAAGAAAAGGTCAAAAGTGGGGGGGTGCGCCTTATACGTGAGTGCGCCTTATATGCGGGTATTTACGGTATATTTTATGGCCAAAACGTGGGAGTCAATGGAGCACTGCAGTGTCCCACACAGAGTGATGGAATGAACCGTCACTTATTAACCGTCATATTATTAATATTATTTGTTAAGGGATTGTGATCTGCGGAAATCAAGTCCATCGATTGACTAACGACCAGGTTCCTATTTACTGCTAGGTAACTAGAGGCGTGTGGAGTAAGGAAACTGGCCCAATGAATCAAACCCAGGAAACTGGCCCTGGAATCAAACCCAGGCCTTATCACTTGCGAGGCAAGTGTTCTAACCACTGAGCTACAACAACAATTGACACTCGTTTAGCGCTCTCCATGCCGGGTTGTGCCTCAGAGGACTTAATAGTGGTGGACCCTGACTCTGAGCCGGGGGGAGAAGTGGGATGGTCGAAGGGGAGGATTGTCAAGTGGGAGGATTGTCAAGTGGGAGGATTGTCAAGTGGGACTTGAATTCGATCTGTTCAGTGGGGAGCCAGTAGAGCCTGGGCCAGAACTTTACTCTGGAGGCCACACGACCAGTGCTAATCCCATTACAACACTGTCACTCTGAGCCGTTACACCAGTTTAGCTGCGGAAGTCATGAAAGAGGAGACTGAAAACCACAAGTCTAAACAGTTAGTGTGGGGGTGGGAGAGCTCAAATTCAAATTGCGAAATGTAGTGGTAATAGGAGAAATGAATTAAAAATAACAAACAGAACAGAGGCTTTCATCACTACCGAGAGCCAATCTAAGTTGGGGTGGGGTAGGGGGGAAATGGAGTAAAAGAACACAGAGCTGGGGTTCAGCTAAATTCATGAACCACTCCCAGTATTTGAACACACTGTGAACTCTATCTTTGATGGTTGGAGCCCGGTTACAAACTGCAAAGCTTGGCATTATTCTTTCTTTAATACCACAGCACAATTACATCAGACCTCCACATAGGAAGTAGCAAGCCACTGCTCTACACATTTATCTAGCTTTAAAAGGGGATGAGACAAGATACAACATTAAAAGGATGGAAACACAACTTTTTTCAATTTCTTGCTAATTATTCACTTAATGTTTTTTTTACAAAACATGACTTCCTCAATAACATCAATTATGGAAGCCTGGGAGGGTAGGGGTAGGAGGCTGGCCAAAGGCACAATCGAAGAATAGGATCTTGAGACTTCTCTTGAAGGAGGCAAGGTAGGGAGCGAGATGAAGATGGATATAATAATAATAATAATGCATTGCATTTGATATATGCACATCTTATCGACGTCCCAAAGCGCTTCACAGAATATACTGTAAAGTGAATTGACTGTATATTTGTGGGCGAATCGCGGCAGCCAATTGTGCACAACAGCGTCCCACACAAACAGTCGTGGATTGAAATGACCAGCTTTATTATTGTGGGTTTTTGGGAGGGATTATTAGTAGGCGTGTGGAGTAAGGAAACTTGCCCAAGGTTTCACCCTGACCTGCTTGGATTTGAACACAGGTCTCCCCAGCTTGGTCTCCCCAGCTTGCAAGACAAGTGCTCTAACCACTAAGCCACAAGAGCTCCATATGGGATGAACAACTGGAAAAATGTAGCCAGGTAGAATAGTTGAGGCCAGGACACTAATAAATAGCAGTTTACCACTATGTTTTAGAGTGTAGTGGCTGATCCGATCAAAATGCTACAGAAACTGGCATTGAACACAATTGCACAGAGTAGAAGTTTCATCAAATAAAGGTTGCCTTACCCTTTGCTCTCCAGTGGACTGGAATACCATGCTGACCTCTGGTGAGTAGATACAAAACAAGAAGTTATTGAGGTAAAAGTAGACCAAAGTGCTGAAATGTATATTAAAAAAACTAGGTCAACATCGAAACATCCGTCTAGAAGAAACCAAAATGTCAAGGTGTCAATCCCAAATCATTTCCTTCCTCCCCCTCGTTTGTTGAAACAATAACAAGAACAACTTGCACACGCACAAATATATATATATATATATTGCGCCCTAATATATGTGGTAGCGTCCCAGAGCATTTGACAGCGGGCGGCGGAGGCTCACACTGAGCTAAAGGGAGGGGGAGGGCAAGGTGCGTATCAGCACCATCAAAAATGAAGGTCTCTATGCGATATTTGATGGTGGGGGGAGAGGGGGATGGATTGAGGGAGAGAGTACCAGAGTTCTGTGGTGTAGTGGCTGCAGGTCAGAGAGGTAGGGAGATGCCAGGGCATGATGGGTTGTTAAAGCAAGTAATCGTATCTCAAAGTCGAGGAAAAGGAAGTGGGAGGCTTTTCACCCACAAAATGTACAATCATTTCACTTTACAACAACGACAACAAAATTACATTTAGAGAGCGCCTTTCACGTCGGGAGGACGTCCCAAGGCGCTGAACAGTTAGGTCGGGACCCTAGCAGGTGTGGTGGGGATGGGGGTCGGGGTAGGGGGAAGGAGAGTAGGAGAGGTGGGAAGAGTTAGGATAGATCTACTCCTTTTACCACCCTCTCCCCATCTCCCTCTCACATTCCAATCCCACAATACCCATCCCTCCTTCCATACTTTTGAACTTGTCTCCCACTCCTCTACCATCATTACTATAACCTGCATGAAACTGATCACCCGCTCCCTTGATCCTGCTCCCTTGATCCCATCCCTACCCTCTCTCCTGACATCCCAGCTCCGCCTTCTTGCCCCTCTATTGACAGACACCATAAACCACTCTCTGTCCACTGGCACCATTTTCACCGCTTTAAAAATAGCCATGATCACTCCCATCTTTTTAAAAAAAACACCTCCTTGGACCCATTCATGCTCTCACATTACTACCCCATCTCCAACCTCCCTTTCCTCTTCAAGGTCCGAGAATAAATCATTGATTCCCAGCTTCACTCCTTCCTTTCCCACCACTGTTTTCATGAACTCCTCCAATTGGGTTTCCATGCCTTCCACAGCAGGGCTGGGGCCGGGCGCGGAGGCGGGAGACTTCACCCGCCCCCCGCCCCCGCCGGGCGGGCGGGCGACTCCAATTAAAGAATTGGAGACCTATATCTCTGCTAAATGTGGACTATAAGATCTTGGCCAAGGTGATCTCAGAGAGGATGAAGACTTTAATGGAGCAGGTAATTCACCCCGATCAGACCTGCGCGGTGCCAGGCCGGAGGACCTCTGACAACCTCGTGTTGTTAAGGGATACCATCGCCTACGTGCAGGAGAGTGGGGTGAAGACCTGCCTCATCAGTCTAGACCAAGAGAAAGCTTTTGACCGAGTATCTCATGACTACATGTATGAGGTACTTGCCAAAATGGGTTTCGGACAGAGAATTCGCGATTGGGTCCACCTGCTCTACAGAGATATCTGCAGTGCAGTGATGGTTAATGGGAATGAAACGCTGCCTTTCCCCGTCAGGTCTGGAGTAAGGCAGGGGTGCCCCCTCTCCCCAACCCTGTTTGTCTGTTGCATCGAGCCCTTTGCACAGGCAATCAGGAGGGAGCAGAGCATCAGAGGTGTCACCATCCCGGGCAGCCGAGGCGTGCAAGCCAAGGTGTCCTTGTATATGGATGATGTCACGGATTTTTGGGACGTCCCAAGGCGCTGCACTGGAGGCGTGTGACCCGAGCTGGGAGGGGAGTGTTCGGGAAGGGGTGAAACACGTAGGGGAGGTCGAAAAATTCAGGGTGGAACAAAAGGCACGGTCGAAGAGGAAAGTCTTCAAACCGGCCTTGAAAGAGGAAAGGGAAGAAACAAGACGGAGGGATTGGGGGATGGAATTCCATAGGGTGGGAGCGGAGAAACTGAAGGCCCGGCCTCCGATGGTGGTGTGGTTCAGGCGGGGGGCTTGGAGCAGGCCAAGACCTGTTGAACGGAGGTTCCTGGTAGGCTTGTAGGGGGAGAGTAAGTCGGATAGATAGGGCGGGGCAAGGCCGTGTAAGGCCTTGAAGGTGAGGACGAGGATCTTGAACTCGATCCTCTGGAGGATGGGGAGCCAGTGGAGACGGGCATGGGTGGGGGTTATGTGGTCGCGGAGGCGGGTGTGGGATAGTACACGGGCTGCAGAGTTTTGGATGACCTGCAGCCTGTGAATGGAGTAGCTGGGGAGGCCGACGAGGAGAGAGTTTCCGTAGTCCAGCCTTGAGGTGATGTACGCGTGCACGAGTGTTTCGGCAGCGTGGGGGGTGAGGTAGTTGCGGAGCCTGGCAATGTTGCGCAGGTGGAAGTAAGCGGTGCCGGTCAAGGCACGGATGTGGGGGAGGAAGGAGAGTTTATAAATCTGTGGCGGTTCTTATCAATTCATTACTTTCCTCTAGGAGATGGAGAGAACATAGGGACAAGATTCACCTGACTGACCCTCCCTCTTCTGCTATTGTATTAGATCTCACTGCATCTTTTGATCTTTTAAATATATTAAAGCATCAACTGATCCCTTTATAGCTTCTGGTGACAAAGTCTGATCACCTGGTGTACATTTTAAAAATGTGCTTGTTTCGCCTTATTTTCTGTCATCACTGGTAAGCTCTTTTGACATTTGTGTTAAAAGAGAGCGCAGCATGTTATTGTATGACGTGTTCGGTGTGGGCTTTAACAACAGTGACAAATTATAAGCAGGGAAAGACCAAAGCAGACTAAATAAAGTATGAGATATTAGTAACAATTTACTCTGAATATTACTTCACATTCTAACCGACTATTTCCCCCAGGATGGCGCTGCAAAAGTAACATGTATGGCATGGGCTCCGAACCATTGCAAGTTTGCAGTTTGTACTGTAGACAAGAGTTATTCTTCTTTATGATGAAAATGGAGAACGGAGGGATAAATTCTCTACTAAACCTGCTGATTCCAAGGTAGAGAAACCTAAGTTTGAATACAAGTGTAAGTGTATCGTATAGATGGCATCGCCTTGGGACGTCCTCCTGATGTGAAAGGCGCTTTCCAAGTGCAATGTTGTTGTTGTTTTTGGCAGTCTGGTTCAGTTGGTTGCACTCTTCCATCTTTGAACGTTGAATTCAAGTTCAAGGCTGACACTCCAATGCAGTGTTGGGATGCCATCTTTTGGATGAAATGTTGAACTGAGGCTCCATCTGCTATCGGTTGGAAGTTAAAAATCCATGGCACTGTTTGAAAAGAGAGCGTTTGCCTTGGCAGTCGATCCCTCAACTAAAATTGGTTACTCCCTTCACTAACTGGGAGACCTTGCTATGTGCAAATTGGCTGCTGTGTTGTCTACAAGTACGCAGTGCTATATCACAGTAACATCATGTGAAGCACTTTGAGATGTCTCAATGACATGCTAAGGCACTATATGAAATACAAGGATTATTATAGTAAGACGTGTATACTTTTTAATGCATTGATTTATAGAGATTGTTATTCTTTACTTGGTCAGCCGGGTGTCTGACACATGCGGAAACCTATCACCGCGCTGAACCAAGTTGAGATTTCCATGCATCCTACCTACACATGAACTAGATTGTTGAAATGGTTTGCACATTCTCTCCTTAGAGGGACACACCCTGTTTCTGGAAAATATTAGGCAGATGTTGCCAAGAGCCAAGGATTGGGGACCCCAGAATGTGTGTTGGGGTACTGCTGGAGTCTATCCAGCTAAAACTGTACAGCTTGCCATTGATATTACTGTCTGACAAGCTTTACCATAGCTTGTCCAGCTTGAATCTGGTTTCCTGCTCTGACTAGTTGGCTTTCTGTCAAATTGCAAGTTTGTCATTCTGATAATATGATTGTTTATACCAAATGATATGAATTTTCTTTTCTTCCAACTTATCATTTTAATTGCTAAATTTACAAATTCACAAGTGACACATTTAACTGCAAGACTGACTGGCTTAAGAGTGCAATTTACTAACTCCCCTTCTGAAGTTTACTATCTGACTTATATCGCTGGTGTCCTGTCGACCAGTGCTATCAAGAAATGTGTTACATATGGCCTCCTGATCTGACTATTTGGCTTCTTATCAAGTCGGAAATAATATTGTAACTATCTGTATTTGTACAGTGTTTAATATAATTATTTTGTTTAACATGCATATACTTTACCTTTCAGTATGGTAAGAAAAGCTACACAGTAAAAGGCATGTCCTTTTCACCTGACTCTACTAAAATTGCTATTGGACAGACAGACAATATTATATATGTTTACAAAATTGGAGAAGACTGGTAAGTCTCATATACTCTTGTTGGTGCAGATTAACTTTGATATCAAATTTAAATAGACGAACAGTATTTCACAATTTTATTTCTTCAGTTGAATTTTATCAATTAAAATATAGATTTCGATTTCTGTAAAGTTAATCTTGTGTGACTGTTTCCTACAGTTGTATTCTTGTTGATTTTTTTTGTTGTCTGAAACGTTAGCATTAATTTCCTGTTATCAGAAATGATCAGAACCTTTCCAGTTCCCCCTTTCTCTTTATAGATATAACTTTGGATTGTTAAATGCATAATAATAATAATTCTGGCATTTGATACAATGCTTTTCACGTCTTCTAGACATTTCAAAGCGCTTCACAGAATATACAATAAAGTGACTGTATATATGTGGGCGAAAGGCTGTTGTGTACAGCAGTGTCCCACAAATGGTCGTGGATTGAAATGACCGATTCATTATTGTTTTTGTTTGAGGGATAATTATCAAACGTGGATGAGTGACTTATGAGTAAGGCAATTTGCCCAAGGTTTCGCCCTAGTTGGGAATCGAACCCAAGTATCTCGCTTGTGAGGCGAGTGCTCTAATCACTGAGTTACAGGACTGCTCAATCTTTATGTGCTGCAAAAATGTCTGAAATCTCATTTAGATCCTGGTGCTGTATTTCAGGGCTATCAATATCCATTCCTTTTGTGGACATTTTACGATTATGGAATTTAAAGATGAATAATAATAATATTTGCCTTTGATAAGAGGGCTTCACAGGATATACTGTAAAGTAAATTGACTGTATATTTGTGGGCAAAACGTGGTGGCAGTCTATGCGAATAGCAGTGTCCCACAAACAGTCGTGGATTGAAATGACCAATATATTATTGTTTTTATTGTGTGATATCCACATGAAGGAGACTGTAGCAGTTTCCAAAATACTTGATAGGAAATACTGTGGCTGCTGCATTTCACTGACAAATATACAGTCAATTCACTTTACAGTATATTCCGTGAAGCTCTTTGAGACGTCTAGAAGATGTGAAAAGTGCTACTGTATATCAAAATGTAAGGATTATTATTACTGTAGTTGTGTCAGGGTTTTTTTGTAGCTCTTTCTACTTTGAAGTGTATAAAATACTCACATAAGGCAGAATTACACTGAACACCATTGTATTTAAATTTTTTAGCAATTCTTTATATATTTTTCTAGGGGTGACAAGAAGGTGATCTGTAATAAATTTATCCAGACGGTAAAATCAAATTTTATATGAATATATTTAATTTCCTTGTTATCCTAACCCTTTTTTTGTGTGTGAAAAGTTGCTGAATGTGCAGATATGCTGATATTTCTTGTTCATTACTGGAATTACATTTTCTTTTAAATTTCAGAGTGCTGTTACTTGCTTAATCTGGCCAGCTGATCATGCAATTGTGTTTGGACTAGCTGAAGGAAAGGTAATAAATGCATTTTGGTTATCCTGTTCAGCCCTACAAAAACTTATTGAAAGCCACAGCATTAGTTCAGTTCACTGCTCAGGGCTACAAGATGTCGCCTCAAGTGAAGGGCAATATATAAATGCAAGTTGTTGTTACTACCGTCTTAATGCTGTGTTTTGCTTGTATTTATGGAAGCTGGAGAAACACCTAATGACAACAACAACAAAATTCCATTTATAGTGTACCTTCTACGTTGGGAAACTCATCCCTTACTCCCTGCAAGGTTTAAATTGAACGTGTGATGGTTCTGTGCAGGCATTCTATTCCACACTTACGCAAGTTGCTCCAATGAGCACACATGATATCACTGTGCCATGAGCCTTTACTTTTTCTGTAACAAACAATATATAGTTCCTAGAGTATTTGTAGGATATTTTCTGGAACTTTCAATATATAATTATTGCTAGATATCAGAAGCAAGTTTAAATGTCTCAAGTGGCATTTTAACACCAGTTGAATAAAGTAGGAATAAATAATGGTTCCTTATTAATGTTATATTATAATAATTGCATTTGAGATAGTGCCTTATGACATCTTCGAGACATCTCAAAGTGCTTCAAAGGATATACTGTAAAATGAATTGACTATATATTTTATGAGTGAAACATGGCAGCCAATTATTTACAAACAGTCGTAGATTGAGTGACCAATTATTATTTATTTTTTGAAGGGATTATTACCCCCCTGAAAAACGATCCGCTAATCGACAAATAACTGGGTACCTACTTAATGTTAATCATTAAAAGATTAACAATCATATGACTGCCTACTTGGTAGGTAAACTGAGGCGTGTGGAATAAGGAAACGCGCCCAACATTTCACCCTGCCCGGGAATCAAACCCAGGTCCTCTCACTTGTGAGGCTATAATTCTAACCATTAAGCTACAGTACTAATATTGTTCTTAATATTGTAAATCTAAAATTGTGGTCAATGGGTGTTTGTTTCTATGTCAATAATCAGTACAATAATGTCTATTGCATGAAGCGTTTTGAGATATTTTAGGGTATTGTATCAAATACAAGTATCATTTGTTTAAACTGAGAGTTGTATTGCCGTCTAGTGGTCTTTTGATGGAAATACGTTTTTGCCTTTCCCATTCTGCTGAGTAAATGAAAAAACGCAATAGTATTTTATGTGAATATTTTATGTGAACGTAGTTCTCTTGTTGGTAAAATCGATTGTACATTAATAATCTCTTGACATTCCAGTTAAAATTGATTCTGGAAGACGTGAAAAACGCCATATCAAATGTAAGCATTATTATTATTATTATTCTGTTCACAGGTTCGATTGGCTAACACAAAAACCAACAAGTCTTCAACCATATATGGAACTGATTCTTATGTGGTTTCCATTATTTTTTACAAAGAAATCCAATATATTTCTCTTTTTTTTAAAAAAGTGAAACCGTCTACAATTATAGCCAATTGTGGAGTCCTGTAGCTCAGCGAGACTCCTAGGTTCAATTCCAGGCAGGTCAGCAGGGCGAAACCTTGGGCAAGTTTCCTTACACCACATGCCCAATCATAATCCCTCAAAAAAACACAATAATAAAGTTTAGTCCACGAATGTCTGTGCGACACTGCTGTGCGCTATTGGCTGCTGCGTTTCACCCAGATATATACAGTCAATTCACTTTACAGTATATTCTGCGAAACACTTTGACACGACGAGTATTATGAAATCCCAGAGACCCCAGATAAGCAACTACTACTACTTGCATTCACATAGCAGCCACCGCCCACTCGCCCCCCCAACCCAATCAAACTAGCGTCCCAGAGAGCCTGATAGTGGTGAAGACCAACACTGAGCCTAGGGGAAGATGACCGTAGTCACAGTCTTGAAGGAAGGTAGTCAAAGCACAACCTGAAGATGGGTAAGGAAGGGGCAAGGCTTTAGAGGAAGGAAGAGTGTAAGGAAATGCATGATAAATAATCCTTGAAATATTTTTAACTGAGTTGTTTCAAGTCGCTGGTACTCATTCCTGTGCCCATTTTTCGACGGTATAATAATTTCCATCCCAAGTTTTGTTTTAATTTAAATGCCTCGGGGGCTGCCCGAGCAGAATTCAGCAGCGTTATGGTTGTGTAACAGAAGCCTCACCATTCATGATGAATCACTGCCACCTTCTGGTTGCAAAACGTGATGGTGTTTGCATCCGTGCAAGTCAGTTGGAGGAGCTTGGAAGGGGGAGCTTAGCTTCACACTTAAATCAACAAATAAAGAAGGTGGAGGGAAGGCGGGAGGGAAGAAGAGAAACTGGCTTTTTTAAAAAATGTCCTGGTTTCAAGATTTCACAGAATCGAATCATCATAATAATAATAATCTTTGCATTTAATATAGCGACTTTATCACATCTTCGAGACGTCTCACAGCGCTTCACAGAATGTACTGGAAACTGAATCAACTATATAATTTGTGGGTGAAACGCAGCAGGGAATTGCACACAGCAGCATCCCACAAACAGTCATGGATTGAAGTGACCAAATTTTTTTTTTAAAAAGAGTTTATTACCACCTGTAAAGCGCTCCACCTATTGACTAACAATCAAGGTCCTACTTAAACCAGTTCCAGTCACTTTAACGTTATTTGTGTATATATTCTGGCAAACACACAAACACATCTGGCAATTAAAATTCAATGCATTAAGTGGTAAGCATCTCATTTAGTTGAAAAGGCGATGGAAAAACAAGCAGAGTGCAACAGTAAAGAAAGGCTGTGGGCATGTTATTCTAACATTGTATTCTTTTTTTAAAAAAACATCCACACAGAGGTCGAGTGTTACTTTGCAATGGATGAGATTCACAAACAGCCTTGCATGCTGCACTGAGTGCCCTATTATTTAATCATTAACTCTAAATTGAGGAGTCCTGTAGCTTAGTCTAGCAATGTAATTTTGTTGTTGTTTTTGTTGTAGGGGCTAGAGCACTCGCCTCGCAAGCAAACAGACCTGGATTTGATTCCCAGACAGAGCTAAATGTTTGGCAAGTTTCCTTATACCACACGTCTGTTTATCCAGCTGTACCTAGAAACGTGGTTGTTAGTCGATTGGCAGCTTCTATTTCTGGGGGTAATAATCCCTTCTAAATTAAAATGAATGCCTGATAATTTGGTCACTTAATCCACGCCTGTTATTGGGGGATGCTTCTGTGTGCAATTGGCTGCTGAGTTTCGCTCACAAAATATAGAGTCAATTCACTTTACAGTATACTTTGTGAAGCGCTTTGAGACGCCTCAAAGACACAATGAGGCACTATATCAAATGCAAGAATTAATGTTTACATACAACTCTGAACTGTGAGGAAAGCAGGGAATCTTGCTGCCAGATAGACTATGGTTTTTTGAGTAAGGCCGAGGTTCGCCCTGCCTGGGTATTGAACCCAGGGCCTCTCGCTTGCAAGGCGAGCACTCTAACCACTACATTACAGGACTCCACAGAATTGAAAACAAGACCAGAAAATCTGTGAATACAGTATTGACAAGATTGACAAATGGATCCAATTTTAACACAAGTCACCCTGAAGGTGCAAAATAGAAAGCGCTAAACTCTAGAAACTCTTAGCGAGTTCATTTGCTTTAGGAAAAGGCTGCGTTTCCGAAAATAAAGCCTTCCAACCAAAAGAGAAATCAGATTTTGCGGAGTAGCAAGGAATAAAATCACAAAGCAACGTGAGGAGATTCCAAGTTTTTTCACGGACATCGATCGCTCATTTCCGAATATGGGCATCAATCCCACCAGCCACCGCTCCAAGTCCAACACAGTTGAATGTTCCACAAAGCCTTGAGGATGTAGAGCGCGGATCTTCCTGTGAAGCAGTGAAACGTCGCCTTGGCTTGGACTTGCAACAGAAAACACTGCATTGCAATCCTTCTCAGAAGCTCGGTCACTTTGATCACACACAAGTGTTTTGTGTTGGCAGATTTCACATTTACAACGGCAACATATTCGACACGTCCTGAGATCAACACAACTTAAAAGAGTTCCAAAGTGGTGTCAAATTTTGACCCATGGATTTGCTCCATAGAGAGAAAGGGGGCAATTTTTGTCTCAAAGTTAGACAACAGTCATTTTGCAGCATGGTTTGAACTGCGATTCAAAGTAAGGTGTGCAAGCTGGGTTCAGTTTGGGGCACCTCACCTCAGGAAGGATATATTGGCTATGGCCACTAGTCACCCCAGTACGCATTCTCAGAGCTCTTGCCAATCTGTACCTGATTTAGAGGAAACCCAGTTGAGTAAAATCAATTCAAATGAACTGTAACATGAAATTTAGTAAATAATATCACTTTAAAATAAAATATTTAAATCCACGACTGTTTGTGGGGGACGCTGCTGTGCGCAATTGGCTGCCGCGTTTTGCCAACAAATATAGTCAATTCACTTTACAGTATATTCTGTGAAGCGCTTTGAGACATCGATAAGATGTGAAATGCGCTATATCAAATGCAAGGATTATTATTATTATGGAGGGGGTGGAGTGCAGATTCACTAGAATTATTCCAGGACTTAAAAAGGATTAAATTATGAGGACACGTTGTGTAACCTTTATCTCTGTCCTTTGAGTTCACAAGGTTGAGGTGTGATAGATAAGATATTTGTTAGGTCACAATATCAAGGGATACAGGGTAAGGGCAGGTAATTGAAGTTGAGGTACAGATCAGCCATGATCTTACAGAATGGAGGAACAGGCTACAGGGACTGAATGGCCTCTTCCTGTTCCTATGCACCAGATAGGTTAAGACTGGTAATTGTGTTCATACACAAATCGGTTGAGTGATGAAACACTTGTACAATTGTGAAAAGTAGGTTTGACACTGAATTGGGTGGGTCTCAGATCATGTCCTACCTGCACCCTTCAGGTGGGCACAACAGCTATGACAGAGAGAGAATCCAGTGAGCAACTGAAGCCATGTCAGCCATGTCGCTTGCCAGGATAGTGCACAGTGTTTGCCAAGCTAACAATCACTCACCTGTTAGAACTCTGGCTTGAAGACATCACTCAAGTCGATCAATGAACCACTGTTGTCTGATTACTACGATTCTGCCAGGGAGATCTCCCCACCTCCCCCCACACCCACCCAACCACTCATCCGAAAGTTGCTATACAAATGTAATTTTGTATTGTATCATCGATTAATGCCAGTGCCTTGGGACAACAACAACAAATTACACTTATAAAGCGCCTTTCATGTCGGGAGGACGTCCCAAGGCGCTGCACGTCCTCCTGACGTGAAAGGCGCTCTATAAACGTAATCTGGTTTTTGTTGTTGTGGTTGGCATTCGTTTAGGCTTAATTTGACTGTTAACAAAAGCCTTGAAAGCTTGACCCGATTTCTTGGCCTCTCCAATAGGAACAGGTAGGAAATTGAGAGGAAGGAAATCTCTTTGTATGCCTCACCCTGAAAAGGATTGGTCAAAAGAAATTAAAAATAAAAACAAAAAGTTTTGAAAAATACTGAAACTTTAATCGACACTAGTGTGAACGTTAACACAACTTTAAACAACTTTAAACAAAGGCAGTCAGTAGAGTTACAATTATTTACAGTTTGAATTTTTAGCTCATCCTCCAATATGACATCTTAACTTCGTAACCTTTTCTTTTAGATCCCAATGTGTAAACACACACCCACACAATTTCCCCCCTTCCTACCCCCACCAAAAAAAACTCCAGGAGAGTCTAACTCCGTTACCCCACCATGTCTTTCTCTTTCCTTCCCATCCAATTACGTTTTGTTTGAGAGAAAGAGAAATAAAGAGAGAGGCGGGCAACAGCCAAAAACCTTACATATTTTTAAAAAATATTGGCACATATTCCCTGTGCAAATTTTCCCTTAAGCAATTGGGAAATGCCATGGTATTCAATGCTTCTTTCATTGCACACTTAGCCAACAGCTCGCACATAGAATGAAAGAATGTCAGAAAGCCATGGTCGACCTTTTGATATTATACATCAACACTATTTTTGTTTGTTTTTAAAAAATCCTCATTAAAGAACTTATATATATATATATATATTTATATAAATACTCTTGGATGCCTGAATAGCTGTGAAGCTGCACTCCAGTTGCACAATTATCTATTCTATTTGGCAAGAAAACTATATTCAGATTTGTAGCCCATTTCTGAATTACATATCCAAAAGTAGTCTTTAGAAACTGTACACAGCCCTTGAGTTTGATTTGCATAGGAGATGAAACAGGAATTTTGTTCCATCAGAAGTTTACACAGTTTACTTTATTCAAATCAATGGTAACTTCAGTATCAAACTCATGTCTTATACCAATTCTGGAACTACTGTAGCAGGAATCGGCTACAGACTGTCAGCTTCTACAACAGAACTCGGATTGCAAGCTTACTTTGTAAAATCTCTTCCCACATTTCTATGGTTTAGCCACTTCAAGGCTTTTGTCAGTTAAAACGTTGGAAAGGATTTTGTTTCAATAGATTTTTTAAAAAAACACCAAGATTAGGTAGTCCTTAATACCACACAGCAAAACGCACTCGTCCAGATCAACATTTTCACTGTGGTCTAAGAGCTGGGACTGGGTGGGTATAACCACAAATCATTTCCCCCAATACGATGGGCTAAAAACTTTTGAGGAACTGAAATTTGAACATGGAACTCCCTCCGTCAAAGTTCTTCGGATACCTTCAGCTAAAAAAAACAAGATATCGTCCATCAAATAACTTCCAATGGTCTTCTTGCGAGATATCATGGATCTTTTACACAACCCTTCACCCATACCACGTGGGATAACCTTGCTTTACACCAACTACAGAGGGCAACCATGTCTCAGAGGTAAGTAACACTGTGGCTGAGAAACCCAAAGGGGTCAGTCAGAAAGCCACCTGCAGTTCATATAACTGGACCTGTCATTCAACTAACTCAATCTTAAATTTACATTTTTTTTAATTACCATTACACTGAAACAGAATGGAGTGACATTGGCAAGCTGTGCGGTTTGAGCTGGATAGACTCTAGCAGTTACCCCAATGCACACTCTGGGGTTTCCCAAGCCATGGCTCTCGCCAACCTGCACCTAATACTCTCCGGATTTAGCTAAAATGGGTGTGTCCCTCCAGGGAAAGAGTGAACATTCGTCAAGACCTGAAATGGTTAACCCACTCTCCTCCCTCCATAGATGCTGCCTGACCAGCTGAGTGTTCCAGCCACTTCTGCTTTTATTTCAGATTTCCAGCATCTGCAGTATTTTTCATTTTGTTTTTAAGGTCTGTTTAAAACACCTACTAAAACGGGACTAAAGAAAAAACACACATACAGAAGAGGGAATCCTGATTGCATTCGGATTCCAAATCCGTCACAGGTTAAGGCAGAACCCAGTGGGCAACTTTTAAAAACAGGAGCCCAGTGGCATCGAACAGCATACGAATTATGTACAAGAGGCAAAATGTAGCTTAATATACTGCTTTCGGATACAAAAGATTACAAAACGAGTGAGCATAGGGGGGGTGGGGGAGGAAAAGGGAAAACAAATTAGTGAGCTAATTGCTTAAATCTCGTTATCCAACTGACCAGTGATGAATGTTCCTGTGACGAGGACGACTTCTCCGGCGAACTGGCCGAGTTCCTTTTGATTCCCGCTGGCTGAAGAGAGAAGAGCCCCCTGCTGCTGTGTGCCTCGGGGGTGACCGAACGATCGCCACTAATCGCCGTCCCAAATGGTCGGCCGGACAAGGGCCTGGTCACATGTGTTGCAATTAACTCTTCACTGATGGGTGGAATTCTCTCATTGCTGAAATACCTGTACATGTCCTCCCCTGAAAATAATCATTTATAATAATGATAATAATAATAATAAAAATTCCTGCATCTGATACAGCACCTTATCACGTCTTTGAGACGTCTCAAAAGCGCTTCACAGAATATACTGTGAAGTGAATTGACTGTGTGTTTTGTGGGCCGATGTGGTGGCCGATTGCGTCCCACAAACAGTCGTGCACTGAGTAACCATACAAAATTTGCCCAAACTAATTTAAAAAATTAGTTTGGGCAAATGTATTTTTGATTTGAAGGGATTATTACACTCAGAAAAGCAATCCGCCCCATTGTGTATTCAATTGAAAATTGTTTAAGTGAAAAGAAATGAATTAAAAAAAGCTGTGGGAAAAGAGCAGGAAATTCGGACAGGATTGCAGAACTCCACAGGCTCTGTGACCAAATCAACCCCATTCTCACCCAGCTCCACTGGCTCCCAGTCCCCCAGAAGGTACAGTCCAAAATCCTTATCTATTGTTGTACCCCACCTTTGTGACCCACTAACCCCATATCAACCTGTCTGCTCTCTCTGTTCACACCACCGTCAGTCCAACCCATCATTGATGGTCGAGCCTTCAATCTTTCTGCCTCCGTCCTCTGGAACCCCATCCCACACCTTGCTCCCTCGGCTCCTTAAAGGCACGTCTCAAGACCCCACTCTTTGGTCACTCTTTTGCTCCTGTCCTCCACCCCTACTGATCCCAAACCCAAGCTCGGGTCCAAATCCCTGACTGTCCAGCACCTTGGGACATCCCCCCCCCCCCCCCCCGCCAATGTGAAAGGCGCAACACAAATGTAATTTGTTGTAGTTGTCATCTCAAAGACATGGATGGGGTACAATCAAATGCAGGAAGTATTATTATTATTTACTATTATTACTATTATTATTGTGAGTCTCTTTTCGATTTACCTTTCCTCACTTCTACTCGAGGTTTTCGATGAGCGTCCACTGCGCCAATCCAATTCCCAACAGGCATCGACAGAGGCCGAGGTTTTCCTATGAACGGAAAACAAAATGGTAATTTACAGGCTACTTTTACCCGGCCCGTCAAGACAATATTTGACATGAACATTTTCAGTCGCAGGGTCAAAACAATCAGTGTTGAAATACAGTACAAGAACTATAAATGGAAAAAAATAATGCAGGTTGCAAACTAAGAATTTTCATTCACTAATTGAGTATTGAAGCAAGGAAGTTCTGTTAAACTTTACTGATGAAGGGTTTTGATAGAGTAGATAGGGAGACACTGTTTCCACTGGCTGGTGGGTCGGTAACCAGGGAACATAAATTTAAGATAATTGGTAAAACAAAAACAGAGGTTGAGATTAATTGTTACGGTCTGGAATACACTGCCTTAAAGGGTGGTGGAAACAGATTCAATAACAACAACAACAACTTGGATTTATACAGCGCCCTCACTCCATGCCAGATGGCGTCTCAGAGCGCTTTACAATAATGGGCCCGAGCCAGGGGGAGGGGGAAGAAGGTGACCAAAAGTATGATTGAAAAGAAAAGTCTTTAGGCGTGACCTGAAAATAGGAAAGGAGGGGGCGAGGAAGGGAGTTCCAGAGCCTCGGGGCGTAGTGGCTGAAGGCACGGCCGCCGACCGTGGAAGGGAGGATTCAGGGGACAAGGAGGAGGCCAGACCCAGTAGAGCGAAGGCAACGGGTGCTGTTGTGAGGAGAGAAGAGGTCAGAGAGGTAGGGGGGGTGCAGAGGAGTGGAGGGATTTGAAAACAAGAGTGAGGATCTTGAAATCGATCTGCTCCAAGACAGGAAGCCAGTGAAGTCTGCCAAGGATTGGGGTAATTGGAGAGCGAACTTTGGTTTAGGTGAAAATGCGGGCGGTGGAATATTGAATATCCTGCATTTTCTGAACGGTAGCGGAAGAGAGACCGGCGAGGAGGGCATTGGAGTAGTCCAGCCGAGAGGTGACAAAGGCAATAGCAACTTTCAAAAGGGAATTCGGTAGGTACTTGAAGAGAAAAAAATTGCAAGGATACAGAAAAAGAGCAGGGGTGTAGGGCAAATTGGCAGCGCATCCAAAGAACGGACACAGGCACGATGGGCCAAATGACCCCCTTCTGTGCTGTAATATTTTATGATTTCTCCTTCCCCCTCTACTTTAGGCATATACTTCCAACGCCTTGGGACGTCCTCCCGATGTGAAAGTCGCTCTATCGATATAATTTTGTTGTTGTTGTTGTTGATATTGTATCAACTACACCCCACTCCAATATCTTGAGGCATTGCGATCAGAGCAAGATTGCTAATATCCAATTGTATTCTCGAGCTCATTAAACATTGCATCGAAGATGTATTATCTATTGCACAGAAGCTGCTCAAGTACAAATGAGAAATCGCATTAATTAATCCTTTTGGAACATTATACACACAGAACGTCAAGTGAAAGAACATTTGGTAGCTGAACTAAGCTCCAGTATGTAATACTAATAATAATAATCCTTGCACTTGATATAGCACATCCTCAAGACATATCAAAGCACTTCACAAAACACACTGTAAAATGGATTGACTGTCTATTGTGTGGTGAAATGCAGTCACCAATCGCACACAACAGTGTCCCTCAAACAACTGTGGATTGAGTGTCCAGTTTAGGGCTATTTTTAAAAAGAATTATTTTGAAGGCATTATTCCCCCCAGAAAAGCAATCTGCTAATCGAGTAACAACTGGGTTTCTATTTACTGCTAGATAAATGGGCTTGTGGAGTAAGGAAACTTGACAAACATTTCACTCGAATCAAGATCCTCTTGCATCCGAGGTAAATGCTCTAACCACTAGGCTACAGGACTCCAGAAATGTTACGAACAAAGCCTTGATCTATCTTCCTCCCCCACTAACTGCCACCCCAACCAAATGCAATACCCATTTCATGTTCTTTTTAATCTAATTGCTCTCTACATTATTGCTTTGAAGTTAATTCCAGCGTACTCATCATTGTAAAACAAAATTACTTTTTTGATAATCGGCCATGTAGTACAATGTACAGGACATCCTTCATGCATTCAGCACCAGCCAAGGCAAGCAGAAGCATGGTTTGGGGCTTCATGCTGTAGTGGTAAAAAGCACTAGAGTACCTCACCTCCGCAGTATATACAAGAAATACAGAGCTACTTGTTTCAAGTCATTCTGTGCGTTGATACCCTAAATGCAATCCAAGGCTTAGAGATCAAATTTTGGTCTTAGTGAAGGTTCAGCAGAGTAGGAATGCTCTCATGCTCTAGCCACCCCTTCCATCCAATCTGTTTACCCCCCCCACTACAGCAACCGCTGCCTCCGGTCGGCTGGCTCCAAGGGTACATTGAGGTCCAGCGAAGCACTGAATGTCAGAGGTGCTACTATTATTGCACTAATATTTATCATCCTCATTGTCCCTCATCCCCTCCGCTCTACCATTGGTGGCTGTGCTTTCAGCCATTATGTACTGAAACTCTGGAACTCTGAAACTCTCCCTCAATCCCTCTCCCTTCCTGCCTTCAAATCCTGCCTAAAGACTTTCCTTCTTGTTCATGCTGCTGATCACCTACCCTTTCCTCGCTCCTTCACTTAGTGTCAGTCTCTGCCACTGTCGACCGCGCTGGGACGCAAAGCCACAAAGCACTATATAAGTGCTCCAGGAGCTCCTGTGGCTCAGTGGTTAGAGCACTTGTCTTGCAAGCAGGGGAGACCAAGGGCGAAACTTGGGCAAGTTTCCTTACTCCACACGCCTAATAATAATGCCTCCAAAAAAACCACAATAATAAAATTGGTCATTTCAATCCACGACTGTTTGTGGGGGACGCTGCTGTGCACAATTGGCTGCCGCGATTTGCCCACAAATATACAGTCAATTCACTTTACAGTATATTCTGTGAAGCGCTTTGGGACGTCGATAAGATGTGAAAAGCGCTATATCAAATGCACGGATTATTTATAAGTATAAGTGTAAATTTTTGTTGCCGTAGTTCCCAAATTAGCGCTGGAGAGCAAGAGGCGGAGAAGGATGGAAGGGCCTTAGCTCAACGATATACGTTCACAGATAGTGAAAGTTGGAAGATGAAAACTATACTGAGCACAAACAAATTGAATTTCACAATATGCAGGAAGGTGACAAACCATATAAATATGTCTTGTCCCGCATTTTTGTGGGTGTAAGAATTTCCAATGCGTACGGAGGCAGGTGGTCATAGTCGGCGATGGTAAAGCGACGTCTCTGATATTCTTGATCAAGGAAGGAGTTTGGTGACTCGGAACCCTTTGGTACAGGCCTCACTGGTCCTTGCTTCCTGACCTCCTCGTAATCCAGATCGCCTTTGTTGTTCCTAAACATTAGGAAGAAAGAGGCAAGAAATAATTCCCTCACGTTCTTGGGAGGGATCATTATCCACATATTAAAATAATCTGTACAAAATGTGTCCAGGGAATGTGTACAAACTAATTGATCATTTATAATTTACATTAATTTATATTTATATTTGATACTTCTTATACCTTGACATAAAACATTGATTTATTTCTTTATTTCTTTATTTGTTTCTCCCACAAATATACAGTCAATTTTCCTACTTTCCTTCCCCCAACCACAACCCCTCCCCACTGCTCTGGTCCCAACCTTGGGATATTGTTGTACAGGTAGACCCCGCTTAATGGAGGGGTTAGGGACTTTGAAACCCTTTGTTAAGCGAAAATTTTGTTAAGCGAGAGTTTAATTGTATTTGGCGGCAGCCAAAACGCCGCCCCGACCGGAGCCTCCCTGCTAACATCAGTTTAGTTCCTAACAGTTCTCAATGCTAAAAAAATTCAGTGTACAGGTTGAGCAGCCAAAGGTCCGGAGTTCCGGAATACGGAATGTGACAAAAGTCACAGGAATAAAAATGCCAATCCTACCTGCTCCAGGCCAGGTCTTCAGTCATCGCACTGAAATATCGCAACTTGGGCACAGCCATTTCCTGACTCGGGACATGCTTCTTTCTTCCTTCCCCTCCTTACTTTCTCTCTACCATCCCCCACCCTACTCCCCTCTTTCTCTCTACCCCACCCTCCCCTCTTTCTTTCTATCCCCCCCTCCCCTTCCTCTCTTTCTCTCTACTCCCCCCCTCCACTTTTTCTCTCTACCCCAACTCTTCTCGATCCCCCCCATCTCCCTATCCCTCCCTCCCTCCTCTCTATCCCCCCTCCCCTCTATCCCCCCTCCCTCTCTACCCCCTATCCTCTCTATCCCCCTCCCCTCTATCACCCTCATTTCTCTATCCCGCCCCCCCCCCCCCTCTCTATTTCTCTATCCGACCCCCCATCTCGACTTACTATTATTGAAGCCACAAAGCCGCTTAAGCTACTCCCATACGGGAGGGGCTGTATTGCACAACCGAGGCACACTATAGACTGAGTTGCTGGGGCAACCAGAGGGAAGCTGTGGATTAGAAGCTGCGCACGAGAAGCCCGCGAGACTTAAAGCGTGTGTAAACATTCATTATAGCAAAAGCAGCCTTTGCTAAGCGGAGAAGTGGTACAAATAGAAACCCTCGTTATAGTGAAGTTTCGGTAACCGGGCATTCGGTAAGTGGGGTCTACCTGTATTCTGTGAAGCACTTTGAGACGTCGATAAGACGTGGAAAGCGCTACATAAATGTAAGAATTATTATTATTTATTATTATTAGTATGTCTTTTATGTCAGGTATATGACAAACTGGTAGATTTCTCAAGTATACTGGCTGTTTTATGTTTTATAGTGGCAGTCATAAACATTCTCGTAACCAGTGACTCTGAGTGAACGGTCCCTTTATACAGTGCTGGATGGTGAAATCAGTCCTGATCTAGCCCTGCAGATCACTGGTTAGAGCACTCGCCTTGCAAGTGAGAGTAACAGGGTTCGATTCCCGGGCAGTGTGGAACACTGGGCAAGTTTCCTAACACCAGACGCTTCTGGTTATCGAGCAATAGGTAGAAACCCGGTTGTTAAGTCGATCGGCAGATTGCTTTTCCCCAAGGATAATATTCACCCATTCAAAATTAAAAAGATAATAATAATTTGATCACTTCAATCCACAACTGTTTGTAGGACGCTGCTGTGCCCAATTGGCTGCCGCGTTTCGCCCACAAAATATATAGTCAATTCACTTTACAGTATATTCTGCAAAGCGCTTTGAGACGTCTAGAAGACGTGAAATAGCGCTATATCAAATTCAAGGATGATATATTATTATTATAGCAGTTGCACCCAAAAGCAGCTAATCTTTGTAATTCATGTGTACATTCTCATGCAGCTGTTTGAAATTCCCTACAAATATGAAGCCAGCCAGCCATGTGCCAGCCTCAACTGTGAATGAGCCTCTCTGTTGTGCAACTGTGTGAATTGTTCATACCGTGGAGTATAGGGTACAGCTGGTGGGGGTGGAATGTACAGATCATCAATCGCTGGCTTTTCTTTCTTGACTGACATTTCCATGGTGCTGGCTGCAGACGGCGTTATGTTTGGTGGAGAACTGGTCTGAAGAGGACAAAAATAAGATACAGGTGGTCAAACTAGCTGCAACTTCATCTGAAATATTCTTAGCCGCCATCCAATACATCACGCGCACAATATGTATATAATGCTTTGCAGCTAAACATATCGCATTGTCGTTGAATTTACGAATTATAATAATAATAACACTTGCGATTGATATAGCGCCTTATCATGTCTTCAAGACATCTCAAAGGGCTTCAGAATGTATGCTAGAGTCCCATTGTATATACACATACACCGTGATGTAAAGAGTCATGGAATGAGTGACCAAATGATTAATTTCATTTATTTATTTCATTTTGAAGCGAATATTCTTATTACCCCACTTGAAAAGTCATCTGCCAATCGACTAATTAACCAGGTTCCTACTTACTGCTGGGTAACAGGGGTGTGTGGATTAAGGAAAATTTCCTAATGTTTTGCCCTACCCGGGAATCAAACTCCCAAGTCCAATCGCTACAGGATATTTTCACGGGGAGGGGGTGAGTGGGGGGGGGAAAGAATCCCTGCAGTAATTCTCCAAGTATCCTCGGCATGACCCACGGGAACCATTGGAAATAGCTGAACTTCAACTATTTCCACATGGCCTAATTATTGGGCTTACTCCATCATTCAAAGACAACAGCATTCCTGTGAAGGCCAATTGAATACAATTATGATGAAAATACAATGTAGTGCAAGCATAAACTATTGCCAAGTTGATATTACTGGGCAGTATTCACTTACAGAGTTAATTCATGTACCATTTTAATAGTATTCTCACCCAAACCAAACTTCCCTCCCCGATTACCCCAGTCCTTGCCAGACTTCACCGGCTCCCTGTCACCGAGCGAATTGACTTCAAGATCCTCATTCTTGTGTTTAAATTCCCTCCATCCCTCTGCACCCGCTGACCTCCTCCCTCCTCACAGCAGTACCCGCTGCCTCCGCTTTAATGGGTCTGGCCTCCTCCTTGTTCACCGTATCCTCCACTCCACCATCGGCGGCCGTGCTTTCAGTCACTACTCCCCAAAACGCTGGAACTCCCTTCATCTATCCCTCCACCTCACCCGCCCCTTTTCCATTTTCAGATCGCGCCTGAAGACCTTTCTGTTCGACCGCGCCTACGGTTACCTTCCTTCCCCCTCCCCCTGGCTTGGCCTCGGCTCCACTATTGTGAAGTGCTCTGAGACACCTTCTGGCATGGAGGGCGATATATAAATGCAAGTTGTTGCTGTATTCAAACTGTAGTCCGTGTTTGTTTTATATCAGTACAAACTGCACCCGAACGTTCAAATAATTAAGAATTTTTAAAATCTGTTCTTTTGGATTAATTAGATTTAGGTTTATCACAACTTTAAAAAGCATCTCAAACTAAATTGTTTGTCTGTCGCAGAATTGGACTCCTATATAATGGTGTCACATAAACAAATGGGATTATTTTTAAGTGACTGTTAAGACCCAATCTGTCCTAGTAAATTCACTTTCACACTGTTGTGGGTGCCGAGAGAATATTTCAGAGAATCTTTTGTTTTATTATTTAAGTAGCTTTTAATTTAACAACACCAACTTGCCCTTGTATACCACCCTCCACACTGGGTAGTGTCTCAGAGCACTTATCAGTGGAGGAGCCTGACTCCAAGAGGTGTGGAGTGAGTGGGTGGTGGGGGAGCAGAGTTCTGAATCAGCTGCATCTTTTGAATGGTGGAGCTGCGGAGACCGGCGAGGAGTGATTTGGAGTAAACTAAGTGGGTGCTAACAAATCCATGCACAAAGGTTTTGGCTTCAATTGGGGTAAGGTACGGTGGGAGGTGGGCAATGTGGCGAAGATGGAAGAGAGTGGATGTGGGACAGGAAGGACAGCTGTTTGAGCCGGGCGACTAGATCGCGCACTGATTCGGTGAGTCTGAGTAAGAAAGGTTGGGGGAGTTTAGAACCCAGGAGTGATAACTTCCTGACGACAACAACAAAATTACATTTGTAGAGTGCCTTTCACGTTGGGAGGATTCAATCAATCCTTACATTTATATAGCGCCTTTCACCTTGAGCGGACGTCCCAAGGCGCTGTAAAGTTAGGTAGGGACAAGAGTGGTGGGGGGAGAGGGGTTGGGGCAGGATAAAGAAGAATAGGAAAATTGACTGTATATTTGTGGATGTCCCAAGGTGCTGAACAGTCTGGGGTCAGGACCCGATCATGGGCTGTGAGGGAGTGGGGGGAAGTGTTGGAATGAGGGAGGCAGTTGAAGGCACAGTCGAAAAGGAGGGTCTTGCGACTGGCCTTGAAGGAGGCAACAACAATAACAAAACAACAAAATTACAATTGTTTAGCGCCTTTCAGGTCAGGAGGCAAGGGAGGGAGCGAGGTGAAAGGGTTGTGGGATGGAGTTCCAAAGCATGGGAGCAGAGAGGCTGAAAACCCGGCCACCGATGGTAGAGCGGGTCGGACAAGAAACATGGAGTCGAGCGGAGGGAGTGGGCAGCAGATTTTGGGACTAACTGGGGACATGGAGCAGGCCAGAGTCTGCCGAGCGGAGGGAGCCGACAGATTTATATAACAGGTCACAGTGGGAGAAAGGAGAAAGGCAACTGTACTTTTGACACCTGTACAACCGGTGGCTTCCAACGCATGTTCTTGAGAGGAGCGGGGGTAAAATTGCAGGTGTTGGACGGTCTTTTCTTCAGCACCAGTGTCACTTGCGCCGGGTCCTCGCGAAGCTTCCCAACCAGGTTCTTTAATTGCCAGCCAACCTATATGAGAGCGGGGCAAAATAAATCCCAATTGAATATTATCGACTTATTCCCATTCTTCACTTTCGTTTAGTTTCCTGTAATATGCAAAGCTCCAAAGATGAATTTAAATTCTGCTGGGCAGGTGTGGAATGAGTGACCAAAAATTATTCTATTTATTTACTGAAGGTATTATTACCCCCACCCCCAGAATATGTCTCCTCATCTCCCCCTCTGACTCATTTGACTAACTAAGTTAGTCAATTGACTGACAACTGGGTTCCTATTCATAGCTTGGTAAACAGGTGTGTGTGTGTGTGTGTGTGGAGTAAGGAAACTTGCCCAACATTTTGCACTACCCCGGGAAACGAACCCAGGTGTCTCACTTGAGAGGTGAGTGCTCTAATCACTGAACTACTGGATTACCGTACAGCACTTTTGTTGGTGTTGGAGGATCTCCTTGGAGCTGACCTGTGTTCACTGCTCAGGAATGTCAGTTGTGCCCAAATTAACCATCACCGTAGTTGCCATCTCAGCACCAGCCAGGGATCAGAGCTAGATTTTTGCCCCATTCTTTTTGTGGACTTAAAAGGAAGCTTTTTACATTGATAGGAAGCTGCGTAGATTCACCACTTGCTTATCTAGATTCAGTATGTAATATGCACAGAGGTTTGTTGAGGGATCTCATGTCTTGCTTCAAAGAATCTCAGGTGGATGGATTGGTAACCAGGAGAATGGATTCAAGTTAATTGGCAAAAGAACCAGAGGGGAGTTGAGAATTTATTTTAAAATACTGAGAGTTGTTATGGTCTGGAAAAGGGGTGTGGAAACAGATTGAATAACAACTTTCAATTGGGAATTGGATAGGTACTTTGAAGAGGAAAAATCTCTTGGGGGAATTACATGAGAAAAGAGTGGGGGAGTGGGACTGATTAGGTCGCTCTTCCAAAGTGACGACACAGACATGATGGGCCAAATGGCCTCACCTTTTGTGTTGTGATATGATTCTATGATTCAATAGCCTGGTGTCTGATCAGCTTTATCAGATACAAATGGTCTGAGTAAACACATGAGCCATGTGTTTACCTCTCCTCTCCTCTGTACTTACCACAGTCTGCCGATTCACCTGGATCACTTCATCACCGGCATGAATCTTTCGCGATCTGTCAGCGGGAGACTGTAAAACACAGAGGGGTGAGAAAACTATTGAGACCTAGGTGTAGCAGGGCTATAATAATTGTACGCAATCCTTGCATTTGTCGCAGCTCCTTATCACATCTTGGAGACGTCTCAAAGTGGTTCCCGAGATGTTTTGTGAAGTGATTTGAAATCGAGATGAGCCACAAAGTCGAGGTGAGCCAGGTGAAGCCATGATTTTACAGAACGGCAGAACAAGCTCGAGGGGCTGAATGGCTCTCATCCTGTTCCTGTATTTCTGATAGCGATTGTAGCAGATCAGGAATGGGAAGCCTAAACCTTTTGTATTTTTTGAGGGATGGGGTGAGTTTCCCACTCCTCTGCAACCCCCTTATCTCTCTGATCTCCTCTCTCCCCAAACCAGCACCCGTTGCCTTCGCTCTACCGGGTCTGGCCTCCCGCATGTCCCCCCCCCGAATTCTCTGCTCCACCCTCGGCGGCCGTGCCTTCGTGCCTTCAGCCACCACCCCCTGAAGCTCTGGAACTCCCTTCCTCACTCCCTTCGCCTCGCCCCCTTTCTTCACAGTTTCAGCTGAAGACCTTTCTCTTCGACCGCGCTTTCGGTCACCTTTCTGCCCCTGCCCCTGGCTCGGTCCCGGGATCCGCTATTGTGAAGCGCTCTGAGACTCCGTCTGGCGTGGAGGGCGCTATATACATCAAAGTTGTTGTTGTTTCAGTCACTGTTGTTAAAGAGATACTGGTTTCTTGGTACACTTGAGTCAGATTGTTCCATCCACACCCAAACCGGCTTCTGTGGAAAAACAACTCATCTCATGGGACCTGTCTCTTATTAATCACAGGGTGGTCACCAACATGCCCAGACTTGCAACCAGGTGGAGGAAGAGAAAAAAAAGCATTAGGTTTTTACGGGACCTCCGTGAAACGAGTATCTCACGAAGGAATATCACAGAGGGAGGGGGGCAAAAATGTTCATATACGAACAATGCAAAATACTTGACCACAAGCCAAGTTTGAGCAAAACCATTAACAGCATAGAATTATAGAATCTTACGGCACAAAAGGAGGCCATTCGAGTCTGTGCCGGCTTTTTAAAAAGAGCAATTTAATCCCACTCCCCAGCTCTCTCTCTCTCCCCATAACCGCGCAAACCCGTCCTCCCCAAATAAATGTCTACCTCTCTTTTAAAAATTGCTATCAAATCGGCCTCCACCACCTTTTCAGGCAATGCATTCCAGATTCCAACACTGAGATTCCAACACCATTCACCCGCTGAGTGAAAAAATTTCTCCTCATCTCCCCTGTGCTTCATTTTGAAACTATTTTAAATTTGTGACCAAGGGTCACTGATACGCCCACCGAGGGATACAATTTTTCCTTGTTTACTGTGTCAGCATTTAAAAAGAAATGGGATAACCACTTCACTTTAGGAAAAAAAATAACACACACTGAAGGTTATTGGGAATGACAAAGGTGAAGGTCACAAACAACACCAACAACAATTTGCATTTCACATAGCGCCTCTTGTGTAGGGATAGGGTCCGAGGGTGCCTGACAGTGACTGGCTACAACAGGGGAGAGGTTAGTGTTAAAAAGAGGAAGGTTTTCAGGCGTGACCTGAAGATGGGGACAAGACGGAGGGATAGAACATTTCCAGAGTTTATGGGCTGAAAGTGTGGCCACCAATGGTGGGAGTGAAAGGCAATTTGGGACGTGCAGAAGACCAGAACCAGTGGAGTGACACGGACACACAATGATTTGTACAGTCATTGGGAGGTCAACATTCTCATACACACTAGAACAAGGTAAACATAGAACATCAGGTCAGATCGGTGGTGGTGGCACACGCTCTTATCAGCTTGTCAGCAAGGCGAATAATCAATGATCACTGAACCTCTCAAGTCTCTCATGTTGTCACAAGTTGCTGGATGTAATGAACTAATGTCAGGCATGACATGGATCTCCATCCACTATGTACAGTAAATCCCCGTTTATCTGGCACCCTCGGGACCTGGCCAATGCCGGTTAATGCGCGTGCTGGATATTCGGCCGAAAACGCAAAAAACAAAAAAAATTATGCATTTTTCCGGATGAATTCCCGGTTAATCGAATGCGGACTTTTTTTTTGCGATGCTCGTTATACGCAAGTTACGGTTGATCAGGTGCTGGATAAACGGGCTTTTACTGTACATGGAAGCAGAGAGAGATGGAATATTTACTGTAATCAGGAAACTCAGATCAGTAAAAGCATATTGAAATATTTCATTCCCAAAATAGCAGCGCCAGAAACTCAACCAGCAACTCATTAGCAGCAAACATTGCATTCGCTGATCCCGATTCATAATGCTTACAAAACATAGGGCTTTCCGACCCGACCCACCATCGGGGGTGAGACCTTCAGCCTCTCTGCCACCAGTTACTGACTGTCCAGCGCCTTCGGACGTCCTCCCAAAGTGAAAGGCGCCATGTAACTGTGCGCTCTGTTGTTGAAACAAATCAGGTTTCACGGGTGTGAGGAAATGGAAATCCATCACTCAGCGCAGATTCACTTGTCCTCGGGCTGTCAGAGAATGGTTTTCTGCTAGAGATGCTGGTCACTGCTCAGAGGTCATGAACTAGTGATACAAATGTCTGAAGAGCGCTTTTTCTCGCGAGAAGCGAGGGACCTGGACTCGATACCCAGGCAGGGTACAATGTTGCCAAGTTTCCTTACATCATGCGGCTCAGTTTACCTGATAGTAAATAGGTTTCGCCCCAGGAAAGTAATCCACTAATCGACTAACAATTGGGTTCCTACTTATTGCTAGGTAAACAGAGACACTTGGAGTAAGGAAACTTGCCTACAGGTTTGCCCTGCCCGGGAATCAAACCTGGGTCCTTTCACTTGCAAAGCAAGTGATCCAACCACCACGCTACAGGATTTGTAATTCACAAAAGAAAAATGCTGGCACAAGCATTTAGCTGTGCAGTAATTCCAAGGATTAAGAATTGTGAGAAAGTCATTTCAGTGTAAATGAACACTCAAGAGGTGATAGACCACAAATATCTTACAATGAACACTGCTAAAATACTTAGAATACAGAGATCTAATTTTCCACCTCATAAACTAAATCAGCTGAATATTTATTCCACATAAAACAATAGTGTAATAATCCTTGCATTTGATATAGCGTTTTTATCACGTCTTCGAGATACCTCAAAGCGTTTCACAGAGTATACCTGTAAAGTGACTGTGTATTTTGTGGGCGAAAACTCGGTGGCCAATAGCTCACAGCAGTTCCCACAAATAGTCCTGGATTGAGTGACCAAATTTTTTCTTTTGTTTTAAATTTGTATGGCATTATTATCGGCAGAAAAGCAATCCTACTGTCGCCTAATAATCAGGTTCTTACATACTGATAGATAAATAGAGGGGTGTGGAATAAGGAAATGTTCTCAGTATTTCGCCCTGCCTGGGAATCGAACCCAGGTCCATTGTTTTGTGTGGGCAATGCTCTAACCACTGAGCTGCACAGACTCCACAAATGTTCTACAATAGAGATGACCGATACAGTATCAATGAACTCAACAAACGAGGGTGGGTAGCTACTACCACCACCACCACCACCACCAACAACAACAAGTTTGATTTATATAGCGCCCTCCACACCGGATGGTGTTACCAGTTTCTGGACTGTATGTTGCTAGGAGGGACAATGTTTAGATTATTTGGCCTCACCTGGATACAAACATTACATTACCTACATTTTATAAAAGTCTCAATGTTGCTTCAAGGCAGATTGATAAAGATTTATTTCTATCCTTTCCTCACCCTCAAAGCATTGTCTATCGCTACAGTGCATCAACTGGTAAACTCCTATAGGTTAAATAAACCACAATGTGGAATTTTATATTGTTCGTGTTGGTGGCAATTATTCATCTGCTGACATTAACTGGTTTTAATTCAAGACTAAATTAATTGGTGAAGAATCCTGTAGCTCAGTGGTTAAAGCACTCGCCTCACAAACTAGAGGACCTGGGTTTGATTCCACGGCAAGCAGAAATGTGAGGCATGTTTGCTTATTCCACACTCCTCTGTTTACCTAGCACCTTATCGCACCTTCAAGACAGGTCAAAACGCTTCACAAGAGCACTGTATGTTTTGTGGGCAAATTGTAGCAGCCAATTGCACATCAAGTCCCACAAACAGTCGTAGATTGAGTGACCAAATTAATTCTTTATTTTATTGATGGATTATTACTCCTGGAAAGACGCATGCGGAAACCCATCATCGTGCTTTAGAGTATCCAAACCAAACTGAGAATTCCATGCATCTCATCCACACATGGAAATCCCAGGAATAGATTATTGGAATGGAATGCACACTCTCTCTCCTTGGAGGGACACATCCTGATTACCTAATTCTGGAAGGTATTAGGCGCAGGTTGGCAAGAGCCAAGGCTTGGAGACCCCAGAGTGTGCATTGGGGGTAACTGCTGGTCTAACCAGCTCAAACTGTATAGATTGTCACTGATGTGCTGCTTAGGAAGTTTTCCCTCTACTTGTCCAGTTTGGACTACCTTTTCCCTTAGGGCATTGGCTTGCAGGGTTACCAGGGGCTGAGAGTGTGTAGCATATGTGTTGACAAATAGCAATACATGATTTATGTAACCTATCAAACTCTCTTGCTTGTGAGGCGAGTGCTCTAACCACTAAGGTACAGGACAAAACGGGCCAGAATTGGGCGAACAGAGATGATCGTATGAAAATGTGCGTTGATCAATTAGTGAATAATGATCCTTGCAATCGGCATATGTTATCGAGGCATCTCAAAGCGCATCACAGGATATATTATGAAGTGCAGTGACATGTGAGTGAAATGTACATTAGATAACCGTTCGGGCATTGCAACTAAAAAATTAAGATTCAATTCAGACATGCAAAATTAGGCAAATATTGGCAAAGTGGCTGATACCATGAGACCTGCATAGCTGTTTAGGTTTCAATATTAATGCTAAAGTCAGGGCTCTAGTCTAGAGGTTGAACAAAATGGGACTTTATTACTTACATGTTCCGTCGTCCCAGTTACAATATGTAATCCATCATATGTCGATTTAATATACATTCCCTAGAAAGAGAAAATCAATTTTAATTGAAAGGGAAAAAAAACCATGGATGAAGATCCTGTTATCAATCCCCATTGATCCCTCTCAACGTGTTGACAATTGTTAGATCAGTGTATTAAGGGAAATGGGGCGAGGGCAGGTTATTGGAGTTGAGGTATAGATCAGCCATGATTTGATAGAATGGCAGAACAGACTCGAGGGGCTGAATGGCCTCCTCCTGTTCCTAATTCTGAAGCCATTAAATCATGTAAACCTATTGCCCCAATTGAGATCGGAGGAGTCATGTCCTTCTTCCCCTCACTCAGAAATCCAAAGGGACTAATCCAGTGGAGAGCGAGGTTTTGGGGAATGTGGAAGTCAAAAACACACCAGCTCTGCCTTCCCAAATACAGCTTCAACCTAACCTACCAGCGCCTTGGGACGTCCTCCCGACGTGAAAGGCGCTCTATAAATGTAATTTGTTGTTGTTGTTGTTGTTACCTCTGCCGAGTCGCTCTGGAGACTCAGTGTGATACTTTCTGTTTCAGGAAAAAGGCCCCATTTGCCCCAAAAGGCCCCATGTGGATTCCTTACCAACAACAACAAATTACATTTACACAGCGCCTTTCACGTGGTGAGGGCGTCCCAAAGTGCTGGAAGGTCAGGGATTTGGACCAAGTGGGGGTTGGGATCAGAAGGGGTTATTGCCTTTTAGACACCGGTATTGATACTGTTGTTAGTTTCAGTCAAAGCTGTCTCTATATGTTCCCCTCCCTACCTTCCTGGAACCTTACAGAGCCTTGAGTTTAAGATGTACATAGCAAGTATTCCAGGCATTGAAATTCAGCTCACAAAAGTACCACATGGTAAAAGGTTAGATTCCACAGTGCTGGCTGGGATCTCTTGGTCACCCAAATGCTTTCAGCAATCTTGAGCGATGTGGTAGTTATTTGCTGTATTAAGTGCGGCACAATATTAAAATTGAGATTACGTAGCCATGACTTATTGCATACCATAATTGACATTTGCCTGGTCGTAATGTGGAACACGACAGTAAAGCACATAAAGGTTGTAGATTTGATCATCGTTTCTGCTTCCCACATTCTCCTGATTCATTTAACTTCAGTCCTTGTGCATAAACTGACTTCACCCCCATTCTACGGAATGAAAAACGTGAGATTGCACTAGGGCAAAGTGGGTGAAATTCCACAAATTTCCAGATACGAAAAAAGGATTGTTTTCTAACCTCTGTAAAAGCAAAATCCTATTCCTCCCAAAACAATACTTTTAATTCTATTAATCAATTAACAGTGAAGAACTGAAAAAGGCCCCTTTTAAAAAATTGAAAGAGGTACAGATCCCTTTACCTAGCCTCATCCCTTGCCTCCTTCAAGGCATGTCTCAAGACTATCTTCTTCGACCGCGCCTTTGGTCACACCCCTACCCTCCCTCTCCCTCCACCTCTCCTGTTCCCAACGTTCCCTGAACACAGGCTAACACGGGGTGTGATTGCAGCTATTGAGAGTGGACACAAATTGTTACATCTTGTGAGATACAACACAAACACATCATTCGTTTCAGTCCTCAATGCGTTTTAGATACCATAAAGCGAGATTTCATACTTGTGTTGACTGGCATTAAAGGTAGGATTTGTAAATAGCTAGCGATCGAAAATGTTAAAACTGCAGCTTACCAGTCCTTCGTTTGGTCTCATGTTGATTAAATGAACCTCTTCCAGACACGCACTTTGACTCAACAGAGGGTCAGAAGCTGATCTGATCGTCTGATCACAAATGCCATTAAGAACTTTGCACTGAAAAAAAATAAAGACATATCCACAATTCCATACTTATACACTTCATACTTTCGTGTCTCTCCAAAAACAATCCTGCCTCATGTGCAACTCAATCATTTTTTAATAAATATTTATTATAACACATATTAATAATCCTAGCATTTAATAACATACCTTATTACATCTTCGAGATGTCTCAAAGTGCTTCACAGAATATACTGTACAGTGAATTGATTGTATACTTTGTGGGTGAAATGTGGCAGCCAATTGCGCATAGCAGTTCCCATAAACAGATGTGGATTAAGTGACCAAATTGATCTATTGCTAATACATGGTTGTCAGCAATAGAGCAGGGCTTTCTGTGGTCAATATACAAACTGCTGCTGGGATGGGGGGAAGAGGGAAATAGATTTAAGATAAACATCACTGATTTTATAATAAAAGTTGGGTGTCTCCATGTAACCAAACTGAGGCAGATAAGATATTGAAATGAGTCCAATCATAGTCAACTGATTTGCAAGTTGTCTTCTCTCGGTCGAAAGCCAAGATAATTTAGTTGCAGAAGAGGCGGACAACACAACATATTGCCCTCGTTCAGCATTCATGTCTTGCCCACCAATTTCCCAAGCTTTGCTTATTGGTCATCCATGGAGGGAAATTTATTCTGTAGCAGTCTTGTCTTATCTTATCGGACAATTAGTTTATAATTCACATCTCATCTCCCCTCATATTCAGAGTACAAGAACAGTAAAATTGCGGCACTTACCACATTGCAAACGTTTGCTTCCATTTCGAATACGGTGCAGTCCTAGGGAAAAGCAAGGTCACAATTAAGCAGTCGGGTGACATTACAGATTAAGACGACAGTTTTGCTCGGGAGTAGGGCCCGTCGATATATCGGTTATATCCGATATAATTTTCATATTGATATGCCGATATCGGAATATAAAATATATCGATATATTGAAAAATTCGATATAAAGAAAATATCGGTACCTTGTCGCCGGCATTGCAACCTCCTGGGCCTAGAGCATGGAATGCGCGCTCACTGAACTACAAGACCCAGAACGCTCATCTCTACACAATGCACAGACCGAGGTGCAAGCCGCCATATTGTATTCGTAGTCCTCGAATACAATATACAGGTATACAAGGGGTGGGGGGGTGGGGGGAGAGAAGGCTGGGGGGGGGAGAGGGAGGGAGAGAGGGGGGGGGCGCAGAGGGAGGGAGAGACGGGGGGGTGGGAGAGGGAGGGAGAGGCGGGGGGGGGGGGGGGCGAGAGACGGGGGGAGGTAGAGGGAGGGAGAGATGGTGGGGGGGAGGGGAGAGGGAGGGAGAGATGGGGGGAGGGAGAGGGAGGGAGAGACGGTGGGGGGAGAGGGAGGGCGAGATGGGTGGGGGGGAGAGACACAGAGAGAGAGAGAGAGAGAGAGAGAGAGAGAGAGAGAGAGAGAGAGAGAGAGAGAGAGAGAGAGAGAGAGATGGAGAGAGTGAGTGTGAGAGACACAGAGAGAGATATTTACCTCCTGAGGAGATAGGCCCTGAATGTGCGTGCGCCTCCGAATGCGAGCGCATACGTGGTATAAAAAACCCGAAAATATCAATATATTGGAATATATCAATATGAGCCCATCGATATATGTAAATCGGAAAATTTCCATATCGACGGCCCGTACTCGGGAGGTAAATCGACCGAGTGCCAGTCAGTCTCTGCCCGATTCGAAGAAAGGTACAGCATTGGTATTTCTTATTCCCAAAGCAATCATTAAATATCACTATTAGATCTTTCTGGAATTAACATTTAATAATCCTTGCATTTGATATCGCGCTTTTCACATCTTCTAGGCGTTATGGATTGAGCGAACAAACTACTCTTGTTTTTTTTCTCTTGAGAGATTATTATGAGGTGTGGCATAAGGAAACTTGCCCAAGGTTTCACACTACCAGAAATCAAACCCAGGTCTCACTTGTGAGGCGAGTGCTCCAACCACTGAGCTACAGGACTCCACATATATTCCTAAATGTGGTTCAAATCCATTGACCTTTCTTATCCCTGTATTTGAGATTTTGAAATCAAACCAATTTTGTGATGTATACACCAGGCAGAACACAGGATACTTGGGACAGCAAAGGCTCCGGATTTGATTCGTAGCAGGTCAAAGACATTTACAGGATTTGTGATACAGTGACAATTGCAATACTGTGTATTGTAAAATGTAGAGACTGCGTATTTTGTATGTGAATGTGGCAGGTGACATCCCACAAACAGAACAAAAATAATTTCTGTCTAGTCAGGACACTGAGAAAAAAAACCTCCCATCACTTTTCCAAAGGAACCAAGGAATTTTATATCGAAAGCCCCAAAGAACCCAAAGGTACAATTTGAAAAGACAAGGATTTTCTTGTCCATTAACTTGGACAATTAATTTGTTGTATTTAAAAAAAACAAGGATTCAACTTAATGGCTCTTTGTGAAATATTGGACGCTATATTCACCTACAAACAGCTACTGCACGTTACTGTACAATTTGTACAGCACTTTGAGACAATGGCATGCTGAAGTAATGTATTCAAACACAGTCCACAGTCTGTAAGGCAAGTGGAAAGGAGCCCAAGAAATCTGAAGTGTTCTGGCAATTGCTGCCGGAATACACTCCAAAGGAAAGGGTTTTGTGTCATTACCCCAGTTCCCTCAGCAAGCATGCAGTAAATGAAATCCCTTACAAAGCAGAATCTTTATCCACTTGGGAGGCAAGGAGATTGATTGCTAAGCAACAGATGCATCGGCAATATGAATTTTTCTACGATCTTATGTTACTTACACCTGGCAACACAAGTTTGATCATCAAGCCTTTGAACCATGAGAAAGTAGAGCTACTCTGACTGGACTGGACCAGGTAAAACTGGGACAAGTTCAAGCTCATCCATTGGGTCCCAATTGTCCCTGGAGGACCGTCAATTGGGAGGATGAGTTGGAAAAGAATGTAAATCATGCAAATCATCAGTCATCTTCCCAACCAAAAACAATAGGTTTTCAGATATCGTGACTTTCAACCACCCACCCACCCTTTGTTTTCTTAGACAAAGTGGCTTCTCAATAACGTGAACTCTGCACATTCCAATCAGGGAGGGAGGGAAGGGAGAATTTTGGCACCTGGGTTGATGCAAATGAGGTTTGGGATAGTGCTTGCTTTGTTTATCGAGCAGCACCTCTCCCACACGCAACGTTATAAAACAAATGAAATACAAATTGCAGCAAAAAAAAGATAGCAATCGCATTTTGCCGACAGTAGAATTGTTACTGTTTGGCAGTTAATCCCTCTTGGGCTACAGCAGTATTTTGGTTTGCAAACAAAGCACACTTCAGTTTTGACTATGAAATTAAACGCTGCATTTCTGCTTCACACGAAAACCCTATTGTACGTTAGGATTTGAAGTCAGAGAATTCTGTATAGTTATTCGCCCACAAAATGATGAGGTCTGTATCAAATGGTATTATTATTATTATTATTACTACTAGTGAAAAGCACCAGATTTCCAAGTATTAAAAGGAAATGGAAAAAAAATGCAATGAACCCAGAACTTTATGGATGACCAGGGATTATTCCGACTTTAGAAATAACAATTTTGAACAGAATAATCAGGATCAGACCGGGTTTCAAATCAATCAAACTCCAATATTTTTGCAGAGCAAGGGGAGAAATGTATAATTTTATAAATCTGTTAAAATGAAGTTGCTTGTCAATATTTAAAGATGTTTCGCAAAAGACCTGCAGAATATTAATCTTACATTAAAAGTGTAAACCTTTGTGTAAGCCTGTACCTTAGTGATTAGAGCCCTCGCCTCGCAAGTGTGAGAGGATCCGGGTTCAATTCCTGGGCAGGGTGAAACTTTAGGCATGTAAGGAAACGTGCTCAATGTCAGGCCAGTGGGACATAGTTTAAATTAGGATTGGAACCAATTAACATTATTTTTTCTGAATGAGAATGAACATTAGCAGTGCTGCCAGCAACCAAGCGCTGAAGGGTTAAAAAAAACTTTCAATGGAAATCTCACCCCTTATTAACTGCGCTTCAACAGACTTGGAACAGCTCTTTGATGTTGACACAATGCCCAAATCTAGCAGCCCAGTAAGTTTCGCTGTTTACAGTCCCAGGTAGCTAATAAATCTAGCATACATAAAATCCTTCCCTTTTGCAAACAATTTCAAAGGAATTTCATGTCCACTTTTCTTAAAGGGGGTTACATCTCATTATTTCTGATGAATAAAGTTCGACCCATTATCACAGTTCAATTAACTTCAAACAAATCCTCACGCAAGGCAAATTTATGAGTACCAAGGACATCACTTTAATTAAGCAGGTCAACTAAGACATTTAGGGGATGATGGTAGTCGCCAAATTCTTCTCATCAACGGGTTCCATTGACTGAATTCAAGTTGCCTTTTCGCTTGGATGCACGTGGACCAATTCAAATCAAAAGTCACCAACTAAAGAATATGATAATAATCTTTCCTTTTAATATATCACACTATTACCACTTCTAGTCTCAAAGTGCTTTGCGGAATATACTGTAAACTGAATTGGATGTATATTTTGTGGGCTGAACACAGCAGCCAATTGCCCACAGTTGTCCCACAGTCATGGATTGAGTAACCAAATTCTTAGGATATTTAAAGGGATTATTACAACAACCAACAACAACTTCCACGCCGGACGGCATCTCAGAGCGCTTCACATTAACGGATCCCGGGTCCGAGCCAAGGGGAAAAAGGTGACCGAAGGCGCGGTCGAACAGAAAAGTCTTTAGCCGACAACTGAAAGTAGGAAGAGAGGGAGTGAGGCAAAGGGAGCGAGGAAGGGAGTTCCAGAGCTTCAGGACTTAGTGGGCGAATCAGTGACTCGTGGTCACAGATTTAAAATAGTTTCAAAATGAAGCAGAGGGGAGCTGAGGAGAATTTTTTTCACTCAGCAGGTTGTTCGAATCTGGAATGCGTTGCCTGAAAAGGTGGTGGAGGCCAATTCCATAACAGCTTTTAAAAGGGAACTAGATCTTTGTTTAGGAAGAGCAAGCCTGTTAGGTTACGGGGAGAAAGCTGGGCAGTGGGATTGAGTTGCTCTGTTCAAAGAGCCGACACAGCCTAGATGGGCCGAATGACCTCCTTTTGTGCCGTACAATTCTATGATTCTACGATTCTAGTGGCTGAAGGCATGGCTGCCGATGGTGGAGCAGAGGATTCGGAGGACATGGAGGAGACCAGAACCAGAGGAGCGAAGGCAATGAGTGTTGTTTTTGGGAGAGAGGTTGGAGAGCTGCAGAGGAATGGAGAGATTGGAAGACAAGAATGAGGATCTTGAAATCGATCCTCTGTGGGAAAGGGAGCCAGTGAAGTCTGGCAAGGACTGGGGTAATGGGGGAGCGGAGTTTGGTGTGGGTGAGAATGCGGATGGCAGAGTTCTGAATGAGCTGGAATTTATGGATTGGGTGGAGGGGAGATACATTTGTGTAGTCCAGCCGAGAGGTGACAAAGGCATGGACCAGGGTTTCAGTGGCTTTTGGGGTGAGGTATTGCTGGAGACGGGCGATCTGTCGGGAGGTGGAAAAAGCGGTGCCGATGATGGATTGGATGTGGAGGAGGAAGGACAATTGGGGAGTCGAGAGTTTTAGGGGCAGGTCGGGTAGGTGGAGTAGCTGAGAGCCGTGTGAATGAAAACGATGAGTGATAGATGCCACAGGATCCAAATCCTTTTGGATTATGTTTGCATGTGCTTGTCTTGCTTTGTTAATGGAACTAAAGTTGTTTTTATTGAAGGTGATGTTTCTTTGAATAAAAATCTTGGACTCAGCATTAAATTGTTTTTATTTTTATTAATGGGCTTGTGGACTCTGCCCCCACACTCTGGAACTCCATCCCGCAGTCGCTTTGCCTCACTTCCTACCTTGCCTCCTTCAAATCCTGTCTCAAGACTCGCCTCTTTGACCGTGCCTTCTGCTGCCCTCCTAACTTTCTCCCTCCCCTCTCCCTTGCTCGGGTTCCAATCCCTGACTGTTCAGCACATTGGGACGTCCCCCCAACGTGAAAGCCGCTCTATAAATGTAATTTTGTTGTTGTTGTTGTTGTAGTACAGTGTTACAGTGCAACATTTAACTCATCCTTTAAAAATCCAAAAATAAAACCAATTTAACATTGAGTACAAGACTAATTCTTTCAAAGAGGAAAACACTAAATTCTTAACTTGGCCACAGTTTAGATAGTTTGTGCAGTTTAGGGAGAAATTATTATACAAAAGGATAGTGAGGGTATAATTGATTCAGGAGCACAATATTCGTGTGAAGGGAAAATAATAACAATCCTCGCATGTGATATAGCGCCTTATGTCTTTGAAATGTCTCAAAGCACTTCACAGAAGTGAATTGACTATATTTTGAGGGTGAAACGCAGCAGCCAATTGCTTCCAGCAGTGTCCCACAAACAATCACATCCGGCCTCCAATGGTAGGGCGGTTCCGGCGGGGGTCTTGGAGCAGGCCAAGTCCTGCTGAACGGAGGGTCCGGGTGGGTTTGTAGGGGGAGAGTAGGTCGGAAAGATAGGGCGGGGCAAGGCCGTGTAAGGCCTTGAAGGTGAGGATGAGGATCTTGAACTCGATCATCTGGGGGATGGGGAGCCAATGGAGACGGGCGAGGGTGGGGGTTATGTGGTCGCGGAGGCGGATGCGGGATAGTACATGGGCTGCAGAGTTTTGGATGATCTGCAGCCTGTGAATGGAGGAGCTGGGGAGGCCGACAAGGAGAGAGTTCCCATAGTCCAGCCGTGAGGTGATGTACGCGTGCACGAGTGTTTCGGCAGCGTGGGGAATGAGATAATTGCGGAGCCTGGCAATGTTGTGCAGGTGGAAATAGGCGGTGCCGGTCAAGGCGTGGATGTGGGGGAGGAAGGAGAGTTTGGGGTCGAACGTGATGCCGAGGTTCCTGACTGGCTTTGTGAGGTGGAGAGTACAGCCTTGGATGTTGAGGCTGGCAGTGCCTGATATGCGGAGGCGCTGGCTTGAGCCAATCAGGAGGGCCTCGGTCTTGCTCATGTTCAATTGGAGGAAATTGTCCCTCGCCCAGGACTCAATGTCGGACAAACATGCTGTCAGAACATCGATGGTCTGGGGATTGAGGGATGAGGCGGAGAGGTACAGCTGGGTGTCGTCCGCATACATGTGGAAGTTTAGCCCATGTTTGCGGATGACATTGCCCAGAGGGAGCATGTATATGGTGAAAAGACTAACAAACCGGTTCCAATTACTGCTAGGGAAACAGAGGAATCTGCAGTAAGGAAACCTGAAAGTTTTGCCCTGCCTGGGGAATCAAACTCAGGTCCTCTTTGCTTGCGAGGTGAGATTTTCAAGGCCAGGCCCTCTCAATCGTGAGATTTTCTTCCCAATCCAGTTACCTTCCTCATTCTGAACCTTCAGTTTGGTAAGGTGTTTTTTGTTAATAAAAAAAAAGGATTTGAGATTTTATTTTGAGGGTCATTGAATAGAATGCAAGGTCATTACACGCTGCACATGATTTGCTTTTGGATTTTGAATAGCTCAGTGCCGTGATCAAACAATTTATTCACCTAAGCACGCTGCTTTCATAAGAACAAAAAGGGCAAATTCTTTGAAGCAAATGGCAATGATCTGGCAACAGATCAGTTTATAAGAGAGCTTTGAGAAATGAATAGTTCATCATGTTTTAGCATTTCGGAGTCCAGTACACAACGAGTTTAGAAATACAGTATAAAATAGTGCTCAAAGGGCTTAATAAATAAGAAACAACATTAAACATTCCCATTTACTGGTGGCTAATGGGGTGAGAAAACAGTACACCATGCTGTACACAACAAGATTGGAAAAAGACATCCAATAATTGTGGTCATATCATGACTTTTTTTTTGAAACACACACACCGGGTGTCTGACATGTGGAAACCCATCATCTTACGTAAGAACATCCAAACCAAACTGGCATTTCCCACCTACATGTGCAAATCGCAGAGATAGAATTGAATGCACACTCTCCCCCTGGAAGGACACACCCTGCTTACCTAGTTCTGCAAAGTATTAGGTGAAGGTTGGCAAGAGCCAAGGTATGGAGAGAGCGTGTGATGGGGTAACTGCTGGGAGTCTTAACCAAGTAAAATCCCATCACTCACCATTGACTTGCTGAACACAAGCTGGCAATAGAATGGATTGTGAGCAGCAAAATCAGCTCCCAATTAAAGGGAGCATTTTGGGTAGGTCAGGTCTCAAGCTGTTCAATTATTAATGTACAAACCTGTTGAACTGTGGTTGTCAGATCTAAGCACAGCTGGATGATCTTGTTTTTCATCCCCGAATAATCACTGATTCCTGTAAACGGTGTCCTGGAGTAAAAGAAAATGGTCTTTAGAACGATAATATACCAGACATCCATCGAGTCACCATAAGCCAATAAAACCCACTGCATTTAGCTAATGTATTTAGGGCAGGAAGATTCTCAGTCAGACCTGAATATGTCAAGAACGTTTGGGAAATGGTCAGATCCAGAGTAACAAATGGTCTTGGAAGTTGGCACCAAGTTGGTAATTTCACTGAGAAGCAGTAGAATCACACTCATGAGTAATTAGAGCATAATGTGCCAGTACAACGTACGCTTCTATAACTGCATCAGAGGCTGATTGTTGGATATGGAGTAGAAAAAGCTTTACAATCGAGTGGCTATGATGATGTTTCACCCAGCTTTAACTAGTGCAGCAATGTGGTCAGAGCTGGGTAGTTGCTAGACAGTAGTAGCTTACGTGAGTTTTAGCTGGTTAAACCCCAGCAGTACCCCAACGAGCACTCGGGGGTCTTCAAGACATCTCAAAGAGCTTCACAGTATATACTGTAAAGAGTAGTGACTGTATTTTGTGGTGGGGTGGGAGGGGGGAGTGCATTTTCTAGGAAGAGGGAATGTACACTCCATTCCAGACACAGGGATATTTTTCAGGCATTGGTGAAGGAAGATTACACATGTGGAAACCTGACTTTGGAAACTCTTACCATTGCACAATGCCAAGTTTCCAGATACGTTGAATCCCCACCCACAAAAAAAACATTTACAGTCGCCCAATCTAAAGTGATTCCCAAATGCCCAAATATATCTTGGCGAAACCTTAGGTAACTTTCCTTACTCCCTCCACACACACCCACACACCTCTGTTTACCTAGCAATAAGTAGGAACCTGCTTGTTAATCGATTGGTGGATCTCTGTCCTTGGATAATAATTCTTTGGGACACTGCTGTGCGCAACTCGCTGCCACATTTTGCCCACAAAATATACAGTCAATTCACTTTACAGGATATTCCGTGACACACTTTCAGGGGTTTTGATGGGAAGAGACAGGGAGAAACTGTTTTCACTGGTGGTTCAGTCGGTAACCAGTGGACATAGATTGAAGATAATTGGCAAAAGAACTAGGAGAGGTGAGGAGACTTAAAAAAATATATATATATATATATATATATATATATATATATTATGAATAAAAATAAACAGAATGAATTATAGTCTGGAGTTCATTGCCTGAGAGGGTGGTGGAAGCAGATTCAATAATAACTTTCAAAAAGGAATTGGATAGGGACTGGACGAGGGAAAATTTGCAATGGGGAAGGAATGGAGAAGTGGGACTGATTGAGTAGCTCTTCCAACAAAGGCACAATGAGCCGAATGGCCTCCTTCTGTGCTGTAATATTCTATGATTCTATAACGGCAGCACACACACCTGTCCAACCAGGCTAACAAGGCCTTAGCAGCTGCAATAAGGTCCACAACTGATGTAAGGAAGTCATTGGGAGGCTTGCGAGAGGTTGTGCCAACATAACCAGTGCATTTTCTTCTTGCGTCAATGAAACTCTGGAGGTTGTTGGCAGTCGCTCGCAACTTCAGGGCGATGTGTTTCATGCTTTCTGTTTCCAGTCCATAATTCTGTAACAAGAAAAGTCAGAATAAGAGGACCTTTACCGTCTACCTTACAGAAAATATTCTGAAATAATTCACTTCACCCACAGTATTTCAACTGCAATCCTCAGAACCAAAGTGATTTGCAACACATTTTCAGGTTAGTTTCTCTCCAGGTGAAAGCTATAAACGGGGCACCTGGAAATATATATATTTCTTGCAACTCCAGTTACCCCCCAATGGATGTGGAGGTGCGATGTGTGGAAATCTCAGCTTGATTTGGATACTCTTCCGCACGGTGATGGGATTCCACATGTGTCAGGCAGAGCAAAGAAAACATTTGTTGGATAGAATTCCAAAGGGTGGGGGCTGAAGGCCTGGTTGCTGAAGGTGGGACAGTGCCATCACACAAAGAGCTTTACAGGATTTATGTAGACTCCAGGGATGGAACTTAATTTTGTGTAAAGGTATCATTAGCATAGTTGGCCTATGAATCATGAGTCACGACAGTCAATTTCTACAGGCCCAAGTCCCACAGACAACAATAAAGCGAATAATCAATTTTATGAGGGCTTCTCTTGGCCAGGACTCTAGGAAAAACTCCCTTCCTTCTCTTTTCCAATAGTGAGGCATAGGATATTTGCATCAACTGAATAGGCAGATTGGATCATGCTTCAATGCATTGGCATAAACCAACAAAAAATTCAACAGAGCTCTAGCACAGCAGTGTCAGGGTAGATGAGTCCCTGATATGGGACTCAAACCCACAGCCTTCTGACTCAGAAGCAATAGTGCTATCAACTGATCCAGGCTGATACTTTGGCAGGACAGTACTGTACATGGATTGAAATTAGCTTCAGGGTGAAATTACTTGGTGGTAAACTTGTTTTACGTTGAGGCCAATTTAGGGCACATCATGAGTCATATTTACATTACAATTGGAAGCCAGATTCCAGTCTGATGCAAGACACTTGCAGCACAAACAACTAGTCCCATCGAACAAAGGGTATCAATCACTTTCAACCTTCACAAGCAGCTTCACATTGGCTCTGTACAGTGTCCACGTTTTCAAACACACACAAAAGTTACTTTAATGCACACACAAGATAGCATAAAATGGTAACTAAGTCTATAAAGTGAATTCATTGTATGTTTACTCATTTACACAGCGCCTTTCACGTTGGGAATGAACGTCTCAAGGCGCTGGACAGTCACGAGATTTCGACGTGAGCTGGGGTTTGGGGGATCAGGGGGGGTGAGGTAGGAGGGTGATCGAAGGCATAGTCAAAGAGAAGGGTTTTGAGACGTGCTTTGAAGATGGCAAGGGAGGGAGTGAGGCGAAGGCACTGTGGGATGGAGTTCCAAAGGGCGGAGAGAAAGAACAACAAGAAAGTTACATTTTTCGGCATCTTTCACAGGCGCAGGACACTCAGGGATTCGAACCAGAGCTGGGGAGGGGGTGGGGGTCGGGATCAGGCAGGGTGGAGGATTTCATTTGAGTCATGATGATGATGATGAGATAGGAAGGGAGACAAGGTCAAGAAGGAAAACCTCAAACTAGGCAGGGGTTACAAGTTAAGCTGCAGGAGAGGAAAAAAAACAAAAATTGTTTACGTGATAAAGAACAAATCCTCTCAATGACTTAGCATCCGAACACCACAACTATGACACTTCCACCAACAAAATTATGATCACAGCAGAACGCCACCACTATTTCATCTGAGTTTCAATTCGTGACTAATATCACAGCACGCTTAAAACAAGACTGTGCACGTGGGAGTTTAATCACTCCCCTTGGAAAGGTGCTCGGTCACATTTCAAATGGGAGAAATTCAACTGGAAAAGAAAAGTCATGGCATCTCCAGTCTGACTGTCACCTTACCTACATAACAAAGATTAAATGCTTTCTTGCAGTAATTCCCAGAAGTATGCATCTCTGCCAATAACAAGAATAGCCCAATAATAATAATAATAATAAATAATAATAATCCTTGCATTTGATATCACATGTTTGAGATGGACTCCAGTACCCCCTGCCCCACCATTGATGGTTGGTCCTTCAGCCTCTCTGCCCTTTACCTTTTGGAACTCCATCCCACAGTCCCTTTGCTTCACCCACTCCCTCGCTTCCTTCAAGGGACGTCTCAAGACCCTCGTCTTCCACTGTGTGCCTTCAGTCACCCTCCTACCTCTCCCAGTCTCCGGATCCCAACCCCCAGCTCGGGTCCAAATCCCTGACTATCCAGTGATTTGGGATATCCTCCAGACACAAAAGGCACTGTGTTAAATGTCACTTGTTGTTGTGAAGCTGAAATCTAAAACGACAGAACAAGAGGTTCTACTCTGTCTTCACTCTGTCTCCACAGAGGCTAGGCCGAATATCACTGTACAACAACTGAGTTTAAGACTTGTTGATACATCGAATAGAAAAAGGAACACCTTAACAAGACCGAACAAAGCACAAATTCTTGACAAGGTCAAGGGTTTGAATTCCGGGGCCATTACATGCTTTACTGATAAAGGGAGCAGAGTCCATCTTTGTCACGTAGGGATTTTTATTTTTATCCCAGCATTTGAAGTATTGGATTGTTTGTACTTGTGCAAACAATCCAAAGATGCCGAAGGTAAAATGGGAATCCAGAAGAGATGTTACACAAAGTTGACTGTAAACATTAACTTTGTTTTTAAAAGATGTGCAAATATTTTCTTTCCAACATTACAGCATAAGAGGTACAGGAAAACTGGCATCGAGTTATACGGCTTGGAACGAGTCACTGGCCCGGTTTGCCTGTGCTCGAGGTTTACTCTGCACATACCTCTTATTCCCCTCTATTCTATTCTCTCGTGTATGCATCACATTTCCTCGTGATTATGCCTAGGCGGAAGCAGAAAGTGTTGTTTGCTTCAAGAAAGATTGATTTCTGCTAGAAAATAATATCTGAGGATATAGTATGTAGTTTGGGACACAACACGTCATGTGGCTGCCAGGATGGAGCAAGGTGAACTGGATGGACCTTGTGTCTTTTTTCGGCAGCAAATGCTTATGTTCTTAAGACACTAAAGCTTCTTGCTTTTCAACCAGTTTTCTCTCAGTTGTTGTGCTGAGCTAGCCAGTTAAGGTAAAAAAAAAAGTCTGGCAATATAGTTCCAGCTGTCCCAGATACTCCGGATCAGATAGCTCCCTTCTGGATAATGATCCACAAAAAGACTCCACAATAATTCCTACTTCAACTATTCATATTACACACTTGCCCAATGTTGCCAAATCAATCTCATCTGAAATGGAAAAAGTCATGCTCACATTTTCCAGCTCAATACTGTATAGATATACAAACTCCCTTTCCTCCTCCACCACACTTATTGTTGCATATTGGTTAGACTGCATTGGTTAGAGCACTCGCCCCGCACGTGAGAGCACCTGGGTTTGATTCCCGGGCAGGTTGAAATGTTAAGAAGTTTTCTTATTCCACATGCCTCTCTTTGTTAATCTAACAGTAAATTGGAATCTGATTGTTAATTTGATTGGCAGATCTCTTTACAGGGGGGTAATAATTCCTTCAAAATATATATTTTTTAAAAATAAGTATTTCATCACTCAATCCACGACTGTTTGTAGGACATGGTTTTGGAAGAGAATCAGAGGATAGAATTTCGTCCACAATCTATACACATTGTGTACACAGTACATTCCGTGAAGCGTTTCGATATGTCTCAAAGGAGTTATATCAAATGCAAGGATTATTATTGCCAATGTTGTTGGAAAGGTGTGGGGAGTGAGCAACAGACCAAAATAGCAGCTGGCACAGGACTGGGGGGGGGGTTGCATAGATGGGATAAGGATTGGAATAGATGAGATTGGAATAGATCACAATAGATGGGATAACGATTGGAAATGGGTTCCTCTGAAATACGGAGACACAAGTAACCTCTGAATATGAGAAGAGTAACGGACGTTGACTTCTTATTGAAAAGATAAGTGGGAGATATACAAGGAAAGCAAGGTTTTCTATCAATCCGTAGTTTAACATAACAATAAATAATAATCCTTACATTTGATATAGTGCATTCCACGTCTTCAAGACGTCTCAAAAGTGCTTCACAGAATATACTGTAAAGTGAATCGACTGTATATTTTGTGGGCGAAACGCAGCAGCGCACAGCATTGTTGCCACAAACAGTCATGGACTGAAATGAACAATTTATTATTTTTTCCTTGAGGGATTATTATCACCAGGCATGTGGAGTAAGGAAACTTGCCCAAGGGGTTTTGCCCTGCCTGGAATCAAACGCAAATCTCTTGCTTGTAAGGCCACTGAGCTACAGAACATGTCCATAACATACGAACAGGAAGAAGTCATTCAGCCCATTAACCCTGTGCACCATTTTCCGGCGAAACGTCATTGACCTGAAATATTAACTCTCTTTCTTCTTTCTGTAGATGCTGCCTGACTTGCTCTGTGTTCCCTGCCACTTGTGTTTTTATTGCCCAATTTTACTGGTTCAGCTCCTATTGCATGTCCCATTCAGCCAGCTTTCTCCAGATCCCTTAAAAGCTTATTTTCCAAAGTACCCTCTCTCCCACCCTCAGAACACATCGATCGACTTGCGTTCAATCCAGGTAGCAGTAGCCTTTGTTTTCTTAAAAATGGACTTTTCCTTCAGTTCTCCTGTGTGCTGAGAATTGTCTGAATGGAACATCAAATATTTGTACCTTTAACCCACATTTTTTTAAAATGACTTTAAATAGCAGTCAGCGGTACACTGAGCCCGTCGATCACACAGCAGGTTTCAATGTGTTTTCCAAATCTTGAAATTCAAATAATTGCCAGGAATAGAATCCAAACCGCTTTATGTAGTGGCAGCCACAGAAGGATATTTTTAGAATGACTGAAATATTCAGTTCAAAGTTGCAGGAATATTTTTTCTTGCTTCAAGACTGCAAACTACAGTCCATCAGCAGGAAAAAACTGCAACATCAAACACTCAGAGGGCAAGGCAGGCACCACATGCGTTTTAATGCATCAATTACACGCAAGTATTTTTACTCAACACACCACCACAATTGAGTTGTTTAAAAAAAGCATGTATAGGATTTAAATACCGCAATCCAATCTGCTACTATGAACCAACCTCCTAAACAACATACAGTAAAAATCCATCTGGAAAGCTTCGCTACGAGCAGCTACAAAGACGAGACCTCAACATTTAAGAGATTGGATAACGTTTAAGGAATACAGAAGGCAACGAAGGATAGAACAGGAAATTGGGAGTTAAAGACACCTTGGGACGTCCTCCTGATATGAAAGGCACTAGACAAACGTGATGTAACGGTGCTGCCTCAGTAAATTGTTGCTGTAGTTGTTAGCCAATTTCTTAAATATTAAGGTCTCGTCCCTGTGGCTGGCTGAATGGGACATGCAACAGGAACTGAACTAAGAGTAGAAGAGTATTCCCGAATTTTAAAAGCCGGTCGGGGAGGGAGGGAGGGAGAGGAGGTGCCGAGGCATAAGATTATTTGAAAACAAGTGTGAGAATCTTCAAATTGTCCCGTACAATGATAAGGAGCCAGGCTGGAACTGGTGTGAAGGGGATACAGAGTTTAGTACAGCTGAGTACGCGGGTGGCGAAGTTTTGTATCAGTTACATATTGTGGATGGAGCTGGGAGACCGATGAGGAGGGCATTTGAATAATCGAGGCGGGAGGTGATGAAGGCGAGTGGTTTGGCTGCATCTGGGGTAAGCAGGAGGTGAGCATGATAACACTTTCATATAATCCGGCATTTCTTCAAGTTACAACTTCTCAAAGATACAAATCCTTGTATTTCATAAAGTGCCTTTCACATTAGGAGGAAAAGTACTTCACAGGATTTTCTAAAAGGTACAAAGTCTACTTTGTGGGTGAATATGGCAGCCAATTGGCATGTGGCAAATAAACAGCCATGAAGTAAATGACTAATTTTAATTGCTGAACTATGGGTTCAAATTACCACCTGGGACTTAAATCTGCAATCTTCTGATGCAGAGGTGATCTAATTCAATACAATAATTCACACAAATCATGTCTAACAAACCTGATAGTTTTTCGATGAAGTAACGGGAGAGGGCGGTTGAAGGTAGTTGATGTAGTTTATATGGATTTTCAAAAGTGGGTTGATAAAGTGCCACATGAGAGATTTGTAAGCAATAGAAGCCCACGGTATTAACGGGACAGTGGCAGCCTGGATACAGAACTGCCTGGGAGACAGAAAGCAGAGATTGGTGGTGAACAGTTATTTTTCTGATTGGAGGGAAAGATGGACTAGTGTCAGTATTTGGGACCACTACTGTTTTTAGTCTATATAAATGTTCTGGATTTGGGTACAGGGAATACAATTTCCGAGTTTGCAGATGATAATAAGATGGGAAAAGTGGTAAACATTGAGGAGGATAGTAGCAGAGTGCAAGAGGGCGTAGACAGACTAGTAAAATGGGCAGACACGTGGCAGATGAAGATTAATGTGGATAAATGCAAAGTGATGCATTTTGGAATGAAGAATGAGGAGAGGCAATATAAGCTTGATAGAATGATAGAATCGTAACGTGAGTGAAGGAACAGAGAGGCCTGGGGGGTTTACATAAATAAATTTTTGAAGGTGGCAGGACAGGTGGATAAAGCTATTGAAAAGCATATGGGATACTAGGCTTGATAAATCGGGGCGTAAAATACAGAAGTCAGGAAGTTATGATGAACCTTTATGAAACACTGGTTCATAAAGCCCTCAGCGGGAGTATTGTGTTCAGTTCTAGGCACTATAATTCAGGAACGATGTCAAGGAGTTGGAGAAGGTGCAAAGGAGATTTACCAGGATGGTACCAGAAATTAGGGACTTAAGTTATCGGGAGAGGCTAGAGAGAAGCTAGGATTATTCTCGTTGGAGCTTAGAAGGTTAAGAGGAGAGTTAATAGAAGTTTTCAAACTTATCAGGCAATTTGACAGGATGAAGAGAAAGGAGAAACTATCTGCATTGGTGAGTGGGTTGGTAACCTAAGGACACCGATTTAGAATAGAATTTAAAACTAACAGAGAGGTGAGGAGAAATTATTTTACGTAGCATTTCAGATCTGGAATGCAATGTCTGAAAGGGTGGTGGAAGTTGATTCGATAAACATTTAAGAAATAGATAAGTTATTTGGGGAGGACAGGTTTGCAGAGCTTTAGGGAGTGAATGGTGGAGTGGGATTGATTTGGACAGCTCTTTTCAAAGAGCCAGCATTGACACGATAGGCCGAATGGCCTTCTTGTTGTTGTATAATTCTATGATTCTATTAATGCAATATTTTGCCAGGTGGCTTGAATGACTTTTGTACAGTATTCAAAAGTTACCTTCAGGTGTAAGAGTAGATTACCAAGGCTATTCCTAATTGGAGAGAGTGTTAAAGCTAATTTATTCTGCTGAACACTATGATGCACGGAAGTGACTTGAAACAGTGTCACACTCTGGGAATGTCAAGCACTAACTACCCTGGATGAGGTGAGGGGCACTATGTAAATGCAGGTTGTTGTTTGCACTGCAAATTATAACTGCACCTACAATTCTGTTCCAAACAGAAAGCGAAAGATTTGGGCTAAAGTCACCAATGCTTGTAGTATTGGGGAAGCAACTTATAAAACATCAGTTACAGGAATGTGTGTGTGTCAGCCTGAAAAATATCATTGCATCATTGCACTGGGGGAGTGGGAGGCAGGGTCAAATAGGAAGGTCTTTAGACTAGGAATTGAATCCGGGACCTCTAACTCACAAGTTTAGAAACAACAGCTTCACCTGCCTTGATCAAACCGTAGAGAAAACCTGTTACGCCAACTTTGAACAGGTTGCACTACAAATTGAAGGTCATGTCAACTGACATGGTTTGGCCATTAAACACAAGAGTCAAAGACTCCTGCTTCACGGTTCATTAGAACCATGCAATGTGGTCACTAACTCAACATTTTGTTATGGTCTCGTGTAGTTGGATCATTTGCAGGCAAAATTTGAACAAGATTCCTCACGGCCATGAAGCTGGAGCTAAACGTTTATTCGGTGCTAGACAAATAGTGCATTCCAGTTTGGTTAGACTGTAACTTGGTATGTTCAGGACTAACAGTCTTCTGTATTGTAAATTTCTACAGTTCTACAAATAATAATAATAATAATCCTTGCATTTGATGTAGTGCCTTATCACGTCTTCAAGACGTCTCAAAAGTGCTTCACAGAATATACTGTAAAGTGAGTTGACTGTATATTTTATGGGCAAAACACGGCAGCCATGTCCCACAAACAGTCATGGATTGAGTGACCAAATTCCTATTCTTTTTTTATTATCCCCAGAAAAACGATCCACCAATCGACTAACAATCAGGTTCCTATTTACTGCTAGGTAAATAAAAGGCGTATGGAGGAAGGAAACCTGCCTGACATTTAGTTAGCCCTGCCTGGGAATCGAATCCAGGTCCCCTTGTGTGTGGCATATTCTAAATACTCTACAATAGGAACCGCCACACGTTCAAGCAACATCTTAAAAAAAAACAGCGCAGGCCACTGGTTTCTGAGGCTTTGCCTTTTGTTTCGAGAAGAACTGGCCATTATATTCTCAGCAGCATTCCTCTTCCAGCTGGCACAGCATGAAGGAGATCAAGGCCAGGAGGTTCGTTAAGCAATACTTTCTTTTCCATCCTTCCTCCAATATATAATGAGTACTGGGAGAAAAAAGATGAATCAACATAACGGTTTTTACATTTACAGAACCACTTCCATTTGTGGTCCTGTCATATAACCTAAGGTGCTACAGCATTTCCATTTGCACATAGATGCACAGATAGATTAGGAACAGCAGTCTCCCATAAACAGCTGAGGACTGGTGACTATTAGTATCATAGAATATTACAGCCACAGAAGGAGGACATTCGGCGCATTCACTGTGCTGGCTCTTTGGAAGAGCTTCCCAATCAGACCCCCTTCACCAGCTCTTTCCCCATTATCTTTGCAAATATTCCCTCTTGGCACACTTACCCAAATTCCCTTTTGAAAGTTGTTATTAAGTCTGTTTCCACCACCCTTTCAGGCAATGTGTTCCAAACCGTAACAACTCTCTTTAAAAACCACTGGTACATTTGCTAATTATATTGAATCTGTGTCCTCTGGTTACTGACCCGCCCGTCAGTGGAAACGATTTTTCCCTACCATGTTGCAAGTTTAAAGTGCCTGATTGGGGCTGAAACTCACCATTGAGAGTTAAGTAAAGATTTGTTAAGTAACGTATGCCCTTTTCGGCGTGTATTTTATAATACAGTAAAAGCCCGTTTATCGTGCATCCGATCAACCGTAACTTCCGAATAACCGGCATACGCAAAAAAAAGTCCACATTCGATTAACCGGAATTTATCCAGAAAAAGGTATTTTTGGGGAGATTTTTTGGGGTGTTTTCCGCCGAATATCCGGCACGCGCTTTAACTGGCATTGGCCAGGTCCCGAGGGTGCCAGATAAACAGGCTTTTACTGTACATAGCTGCACGGAGAGTAAAGTTTCCATTTAAACTACAGTCAAATCTTTGATTTCTCTGGAGACGCTGCTCCCAGCGAAGAGGGAGCACTACAGAAATGCAAGTTGTTTCTGCTGTTGTTGTGCACCAGAATAACAGGTGCACAACAAGTATTTCTTTTAGGGATAGGGGGCTAATTAATTTCACTAAAATTCACACCGTGATCATTCTGAAGTTAAATGAGCCAACGTAATGCTAAACAATAAAAAAATTAAAAACTTACCAGAGCACAAAGCAGGTCCACAGCCTCCAAGATTAGCTCCTGGTGACCAATCCGCGTCACTCCCAACTCTTCCAGATCCTGGTGAGTAATACGGAGAAGTTGGTCACCGTTGATCTTTTCTCGCTCAAAATTGCGAACATAGTTCTGCAGGCAGTCATCCAACCCTGGACATGGGAAAAACATTCATTATGAAAAATGATTCACCGTGATAGATCTCTCTCTCTCTCACACACACACCCACATACGAGTACCATGATATTTTAAGCCTGTCTGGATAAAAAGCACATAAAAATTGCCAATAAGATAATGAGATAGAAAAATAAGAAATTGGTCACTCAATCCATGCTTGTTTGTGGGACACCGCTCTCTGCATAATTGGCTACCGTGTTTCGCCCACAAAATATACAGTTAATTCACTTTACAGTATATACTGTAAAGCCCTTTGAGACGTCTCAGGAGACATGATAAGGCACTATATCAATGCTTGAGCTACACAAAAGACTACTTTGGGAAGCGTAGCTGAATGCCCGGCACTCTTGCATGGGTTCGCTTAATGTCGTTTCTCTTAAAGTCGCACTATTCTCAAACACAACTGCGATGTTAAACGAGGACTAAGCGTATAACAAGGATATAAACTCATGGACTCCGCCAAGACAGGATGAAATGCAATTAAAAGCTTTGACAGACGGTCAAACAAAACCACTGAGCTCAACTCTTGTTCTTCCCACTCCACCGAGAACCTCGTTTCAATGACCAGTCTGTCCGCGCAGTTTCAATGTCAACAAGTTAAACTGTCTCCTTTTGTTTGCGTCTATCCCACGGCATGAAGTAGAAAATGGTTCTCACATCTGTCCTGTACAAATTAACCAGAAATAAAGCAGACACAGCTGCGCTACAGAAACGCAATTCTTCTGCTGAGAGATCAAAACAATGTGATATAAAATACATATATGTGGCTTCCCAAAACAAACTAGAGACACATCATTTGTATTGTATTCATAAACAATGCTGCTGATGCTGATGTCTCATGGCTTTGCAAAGTGTGCTACATGAAAACTGTAAATTGTTTATAGAGCGAAATCTTCATTGGGTTATTTTTGTCCCACATACAGTCATGGATTAAGTGACCAAATTATCAGTTAATTGATTTTTTTGGAGGAAGACAGTAATCCCTTCAAAAAAAAAAATTTGTCAACTCAATCCACAACTGTTTGTGGAACACTGATGTATGTAATTGGCTGCCACTTTCGTCCACAAACTATACAGTCAATTCAGTTCACAGAATTTTCTTTGAAGCGCTTGGAAACATCGCAAAGATATGACTTTAAAAATCAGTCTCAAATTGCAGATTAGTTTGAGGAAAGGAGGCTTTTTCACAATTTTGAATATGTGATTACTGAACATATCAGAATACTGTAACCTGCTCTTCCAAGGTCCTCATTTGCCATTCTGCCAAAGCTCAATTATACCTCATCTGAAAATAGAATGATCTCAGGGGAGGGAATCATCTCTAGAGGCTGAAAGTTGCAGAATAAAATAATAACAATCCTTGATTTGTTACAGCCCATTATCACGGTTTTGAGACGTCTCAAAGCGCTTCACAGGTTACACTGTAAAGTGAATTGACCAAAATGATTGAGTGACTCCCTTTTTTTTTTGAAGGGATTATTACCCCCCTGGAAAAGCGGTCCTCCAATCGTCTAACAACCAGGTTCCTACTCACTGCTGGGTAAACAGAGGTGTGAGAATGAGGAAACTTAACCAACATGTTTAGTTGGTTAACATGTTCCTGCCCAGGAATCAAACCCAAGTCCTTTTGCTTGTGAGACAAGGGCTCTAACCACTGAGTTACTGGACTCCAGTACATGCTGTTTGTTATCACATTGAAGATCTCGTTTCCTACAGTATTGATTGCGAGCTTTGCCAGATATCCATTTACCATTTGGGCTAATGGAGTAGGGTTAAGTGTTTAATCCTCAGTGCAGGAATTAGCTATAAACCATTATATACATTGAGAGAAATAACCAGGCAGGGCCAAACCTTGGGCAAGTTTCCTTACTCCACACACTTGATAATAATTCTCAAGAAATAAAAATTCTAAATTGGTCATATCAATCCATGACTGTTTGTGGAGGACGCTGCTGTGAACAATCGGCTGCAGCATTTTCGCCCACAAATATACAGTCAATTCACTTGACTGTACATCCTGTGAAGCGCTTTGAGACGTCTAGAAAAAGCCGCTATATCAAATGCCAGGATTATTATTTTAGAAATGTTATACGGTGCACGGCAAACAGAAGCTTAAGCAACACGGAACAATATGGGGGTGAATAGCAATCGACATTTTAAAGCAAATTTCTCATTTGTAGAAAGCAAAAAAAAGGACACAAAACGTGGGTTCAGTGACCCTCGGTGATATGCGCCAGATTCTCCAGGGTTTGTGTATCTCATATTCACTTTGTATTGTTATTCTATGCTTTAAAAATATTAAACAAAAACATAAAGTACTCATGACTGTTTGTGAGGGACGCTGCTGTGTACAATTGGCTGCCATGTTTCATCCACACAATATATAAATCAATTCATTTTAAATTCTGTGAAGCACTTTGTGACTTGGCGAAGACAACGCGCCATACCAAATACATTATAGGTCTAAACCTATGTTCTGCACAGATGTGGAGACTCGATTTCTATGCAACTGATCAGCATAGAAACAAGAGACGTTTTAAACAGATGACATCAGGCAGCATATTGATTGGTATTTCACGAACAAGATCTCCACATGTACTGAAGAGAACTATCCATTGACTTGCGAAAGGGAGCACTATCTCGTAAAATTAATGCCATCTGGGTTATGACTGCCCATCAAGAAGCATTAAAGAATACACACACACACGGATCTAATTGAATGGCTTGGAAAGCAAACTTCTGAATAGGTCGCAGTACTGTTTATATAATCGACTGCTCGTGGAAAATGTAACAACCTGATGTGAGGTTGAACCATTAAATCCCCTCTCAATATTGATGCTCAGATTAATTTTCTCAGTGATAGAAAGCATAACGGGTTGATCAGCTTCGTATACAGGGAAGAGGGATACATTCGCCTTTTTCTGTTTAAAAACAGTGAAATCACAGTCAAAATGTGTCAGGAGTACAACCTTTCTACACAAGTAATCTTTCATTTGATATAATGCAACCCACAAAGTATTCAGTCACTGCACTTCACAATATATTCTATGAAGCGCTTTGAGATGCCTCGAAGATGTAATAACAACAACAACAACAACAATTTACATTTATATAGCGCCTTTCACGTCGGGAGGACGTCCCAAGGCGCTAAACAAGAGGCGTGTAACCCGAGCTGGGAGGGGAGTGTTTGGGAAGGGGTGAAACACGAAGGGGAGGTAAAAGAGTTCGGGGTGGAACAAAAGGCACGATCGAAGAGGAAAGTCTTCAAACCGGCCTTGAAAGAGGAAAGGGAAGAGGCGAAACGGAGGGATTGAGGGATGACATTCCATAAGGTGGGAGCGGAGAAACTGAAGGCCCGGCCTCCGATGGTGGGGCGGTTCGGGCGGGGGGCTTGGAGCAGGCCAAGTCCTGTTGAACGGAGGGTCCGGGTGGGCGTGTAGGGGGAGAGTAGATCGGTTAGGTAGGATGGGGCAAGGCCGTGTAAGGCCTTGTAGGTGAGGACGAGGATCTTAAATTCGATCCTCTGGAGGATGGGGAGCCAGTGGAGACGGGCGAGGGTGGGGGTTATGTGGTCACGGAGGCGGGTGCGGGATAGTACACGGGCTGCAGAGTTTTGGATGGCCTGCAGCCTATGAATGGAGGAACTGGGGAGGCCGACTAGGAGAGAATTTCCGTAATCCGGCCGTGAGGTGATGTATGCATGCACGAGTGTTTCGGCAGCGCGGGGGGTAAGATAGTTGCGGAGCCTGGCAATGTTGCGCAGATGGAAATAGGCGGTGCCGGACAAGGCGCGGATGTGGGGGAGGAAGGAAAGTGTTTGATCGAACATGATGCCGAGGTTCCTGATTGGCTTTGTGAGGTGGAGAGTACAGCCTTGGATGTTGAGGCTGGCAGCGCCCGATGTGCGGAGGCGCTGGCTTCAGCCAATCAGGAGGGCCTCGGTCTTATTCACGTTCAATTGCAAAAAGTTGTCCCTCGTCCACGATTCGATGTCGGACAGACATGCTGTCAGAACATCGATCGTCTGGGGGTTGAGGGATGAGGCAGAAAGGTACAACTGGGTGTCATCCGCACACATGTGGAAATTTACCCCATGTCTGTGGATGACGTCGCCCAGAGGGAGCGTGTAAAGGGTGAAAAGAAGGGGACCGAGGACAGAGCCCTGAGGGACGCCGTGGGAAACTGTGCGGGGGTTTGAAGAAAAGCCATTGGAAGAAACAAAATGTAAACGATGGGTCAAATAAGAGTGGAAACATTCAAGGACTGTGCCTTGAAGGTTGAGGTGGGAGGAAAGACGTTGAAGGAGGATGGTGTGATCGACTGTGTCGAACGCAGCAGACAGGTCAAGGAGGACGAGGAGGCAGAGGGAGCCCTGGTCACAGGCGGTTAGGATGTCATTTGTGACCTTGACCAGGGCAGTTTCTGTACTGTGGATAGGGCACAAACCTGATTGGAGGTGCAATATCAGATAAGGTGCGATATCAAATGCAAAAATACTCTCCCAACTGCAGATAAAACAAAGTTTTGTTTTGAGCACAAGAGAGAAATGCCTTTGTGGGATCTTGCAATGTGCAAAATGGCTGTCGCATTTTACGTGCAACATTCTAACCCCCAAAATTTCCAAATATAACTGTACCTTTTGTAGTTGGGAGAACTCGGCTCGCAAGATAGAAGACATGGTTTGATTCCTGGGCGGGGACGGGGTACGAAACGCTGGGCAAGTTTCCTTACTTCACACTTCATCTCTGTTTACCTAGCAATACGTAGGAACCCAAGTGATATTGGTGCATCATTTTTCCTGGGGTTAAACACCACCACCCCCCCACGCACACAAAAAATGTGGTGACTCAATGCTTGACTGTTTGTGGGTCACTGCTGTGCGCAATCGGCTGCCTCAATCACCCACAAAATATACGGCTGTGTCCATTCAATTCTTGGCAAGTACTGTAGTACTGTACTTAGAAAATGAAGGAAAATACCCAAATAGTAATTTAGGATAATGGCCAAATTGGCTGCTTTGCTATGTGTACTATGCTCGATTTCAATGTAAGAATACACTGTAATATTTTTAGTGCATTGAAGTACAATCTGACCATCAATGGAGGAGAAAAATCATTGTGGCAGTGTTACCTTTACAGATCTGTAAACATGAGCAAAGAAACATATTTCACCAGAGCCCTATTGTAACCCTTGGCAGAAAACACAGCTGCACATTTAATACTATCAGGTGAACAGGTGCACAGATGTCAAATCCTGAAAGAGACTGGAACACAAGGCAGCTGAAAACACTTATTAAATAAAACATTGGCTAAATTGTTCCTGAAATCACTAAAATTATCCTCGACGATAAAGCAAAATAGAGACACACAGTTGTAGGAAATTACATTTCCAGTAACGTTGTTTCTCAATACAGTACTACACCAACTTGTGGTAGCATTACATATATGCAGTATATTATAATATACACACACACCCACATACTATTATATATTCTGTATATTATATATTCTGTACCACATTCATACACAAAACTCACATTTGAATGGAATTTCTAAAATAGGTACTCTGAGGGAATTTTCTAAATCTCTCTACATTGTATTCAGGGGTTTTCTTTGGTTAACCTGGTGTCTGACCCATGTGGAAACCCAAGAGTATCTTAAGAATATCCAAACCAATGTGAGATTTCCATGCATCCCACCTACACATGGAAATCCCAGAGATAGATTGTTGGAATGGAATGCGCACTCTCTCCCTGGAAGGACACATCCTGATTACCTAATTCCGGAGAGTATTAGGTACAGATGGGAAGAGCCAAAGCTTGGGGGGGGGGGGAGCCCAGAGTGTGCGTTGGGGGGTAACCGCTGGAGTTTAACCAACTCAACTCATATAACCTGTCATTGATAGTACTGTATTCCAAGCGTTCCACAGCTTGTCCAGCTAGGACCACCCTACTTACCCGTGAGGGCTTTGGTTTGTTGCCTTACAAGTCCCAAACCCTGACAGTTCCAGTGCTGTATGTGGGATCCGACGGCTTCAAATGATATTTTGCGCCAAATTTTTTGGCGCAACACTAGTGGCTCAATCACCTGAGAGCACGGGCATTTTGCAGCCTCTTTTTCTGATTGTCTACACAAGCAAACGCGTCCTTTTCTCCTCCCCCAGCAGTTGCCATTGAATTGACCAAATAGTTCAGAGTGAGTGACAAGTGGACTATCACACGCCAATGGGAACATTCATAGCTCAACTTTGGCAACACACTAATGTTCCAAAAATAACTATTGTGCCTTAGTAAACTGTGCTTCGCTGTGCACCACTAGAAGCTACAGAAACATTCAGTGTTGCTGCCATATATCCAATGGGTAAGAATCAGAGCCATTATGTCAAGATGACATGTGGGTCAGAACCTCCACTGTAGTGATCCCACTTTACAGAAGAACAATCTAAATAGGAAGATGATAAATATTTATCCAAATCGCTTCTAAATAATCCCCCCCCCCCAAATAAAACAAGAATAAATTGGTCATTTCAATCCAAGACTGTTTGTGGGGATGCTGCTGTGCGCAATTGGCTGCCATGTTTCGGTCCTCTGCCCACTAAAATATTCAGTCAATTCACTTTAAGATAGGGTATATTCTGTGAAGCGCTTTGAGACGTCTAGAAGACATGAAAAGCGCTATATCAAATGCAAGGATTATTATTATTATTAATGTGTGGCTAAACACTTCACAGAACCTGTTATAATGTGTAGTGACTGTGAATTTTGTTAGCAAACACTTATAGCGCTAAAGCTGAAATTACGCTCTTGTTATCAGTTCACCAACTCGCAAGGATAATCTTGCACATTTCTTCCTCTCAAACCCTCTCGAAAATGTTAAGGGACCTATCAGAAATTCATCTTATTTTACAAAATAAAGACACAAATTTTCTTCTCCCCACCCACATGGCTTAGCACGCTTTGAAAATTCAGCATTGCTTAAAACTTAGAAGTTATTTCATTCAACATTAAGCACATCAAACAACTTGCAGTTATGTGGGGGAAAGAGTCCTGGAACGCCTGACAGTGGCGGAGTCTGACATCGAGTCAGGGGGACAGGGAGCAGTAGGTGACCATAAGCATGATCATAAAGGGTTTAGAGGGTGGGGACGGAGGGGGCGAGGTGGAGGGATTGGAGTGGGGGAATTCCGGTTTGACCTCAATCGTTTAGCTGTTTGGTCACACACCCACTTCACCCTGCCCGCAGCCTTCTAAATAAAGTTTCAAAATAATTGAGTTTCTCATCCAGCTAAAGCACCGTGCCCACGGACAAAGCAAAGAATGAGCAAACAACATGTGTTAAGAATTATGGCACTCCAATTAACCAGTAAATTTATTAAAAAAATAATAATCCCTTGCATTTAATATTGCACCTTATCACGTACGTTATCGAGATGTCTCAAAGCCCTTCACAGAATGTACTGTAAAGTGAAATGATTGTATATTTGTGGGCGAAACAAAGAACATGATATGTAAATGCGAGGTATATGTTAATCATACAGGTGATGGTTAAAACAATATTAGAAGGATCCCGTGTTAGCTAGGATCAACAGAGCATTAGTAAAGGGGTGTTCATAATGAGAACAGTAATCCTTGCATTACATATACCATGTACAGTATTTCACCCACAAATATACAGTCAATTCACTTTACAGTATATTCTGTGAAGCGCTTTGAGACGTCGATAAGATGTGAAAAACACTATATCAAATGCAAGGATTATTATTATATTACCATCAATACCTCACCTCCACCATCCACAAAATTTAGTTCGTACAAAACGCGAACTGCCCACATTCTCACCCACACCAAACTTTGCATCCCGATTACCCTAGTCCTTGCCAAACTGCACTGGCTCCCTGTCACAGAGGGGATTAATTTCTAAGACCCTCACTCATTTGTTTTAAGTCCCTTCACTCCTCTGCACCCACTTTCTAACCTCCTCAACCCACCTAGATGCCTCCAGTCTACTGGGTCCAGTCTCCTCCTTATCCCCAAATCCTCTGCTCCACCATCAGCGGCCGTGCTTTCAGTCACTGCAACCAGAAACTATGGAACTCCCTCCCTCAACTCCTTCGACTTGCCCCCTTCCTTTTCCATCTTCAGGTCACGCCTGAAGACCTTTCTCTAGAGGGTGCTATATAAATGCAAACTGTTGTTGTTATCATCACATTGTAGTAGAAATGTTTCAAAGCACTTCGCAGGGTTTGCTATAAATATATAAATATTACAATAAAGTGTCGTAACAGTATTTGCAGGAAAACCCAGGAGCCAATTGGCACACAAACAACAAGCTATAAATGGACGAGGAGATGAACCTTCTGTCTGGGGGATTGTTGGCCAGGATACCATAAGATACTCCCTTCTCTTTTTCATGAGTCGAGATAGTTGGTACAAAGGCTTATTGAGGGTGGATGGCATTCACGGAACCATATCCCAGTGATGAAAGCTTTTAGGAGGGGGTGGGGAGAAGGTCATTAACATGACAAGCATTTTAAGGTTCTTATCACCATAAATGTTCTCTCTTAATGATTGCAAATTCGTAGTTCGTGTGAATTAGCTGCTGTTTGTGATTTTGGGTGGGGGGGAAATAGTTAGCTCTGGAGTAATGGCTGTTTTTTGCAGATCTGGAGAGTAATGGAAACTGTGGAGGAAATTCAAAGCTGTGTTTCGTACATTGATCTTGAAATTGTAAACCACACCAGATTGAATTACAGCCTTTAGCTCTGCAACATCTGTTTAGCTTTGTGGGTGGGGGTTAGCAGTGCATTGAAGAGACAAGCAAAGTATCTGAAGTGAGTTTCACAAAAACCAACAATAACAACTTGCATTTATACGGCGCCCTTCAAGCGAGATCGGGTCCTGAGTGCTCGACAAGTGACAGAGTCTGACATCAAGCCAGGGGGAGATGGACCGTAAGCAAGAACAAAAGCAAAGTTTTGTAGACGGTGATTTGAAAATGGGAGAGGGAGCGGGCAAGGTGGAGGGATTGAGCGGGAGAGTTCCAGGGTACAGAAGGCAGGGCCCACTGGTGGTGGAGTGGAGAGCACGAGGGACAAGCAGGAGGCCAAATAGTAGTCCAATAATAGCAGAACCAATGACATTCAATGCTTTCTTGTATCTGCATGGTACTCTGACCTAGACTTCCAAGTTCAAAGTCCCAGAGCTGAGAATGTTACGAACTGAGGCAGGCTGACACTGAACTGAGCAGTCCTGCAGCTCAGTGGACAGAGCACTCGACCTACAAGCCTGAGACCTGTGTTCGAATCCAGGCAGGTCAGGGAGAAACCTTGGGCAGGTTTCCTTACTCCACACACACACACAAACACACACACACACACACACGCCTAATAATAATCCCTAAAAAACACAATAATAAAATTGGTCATTTCAATCCACGACTGTTTGTGGGGGACGCTGCTGTGCGCAATTGACTGCTGCATTTTCGCCCACAAATATATAGTCAGTTCACTTTACAGTATATTCTATGCAGCGCTTTGAGACATCTAGAAGACGTGAAAAGCACTGTATCAAATGCAACAAGTATTATTTATTATTTTTATTACAATGATTATAATATAATCATTATATAATCGTAAATCAAAACGTGGTTTCCCAATGCGGAACCACAAAATACACAATATACTGCGGCGTGCGCAAAACAGATGCAGCAAATTTTTTTGTCGTCGAAACAAAATCAAATGTTGTATATTGATTAAAAAGTGTTAAAAAATTATGTTCGTTAAATAGAAACTGTGTAAATGAAACTTCGTAAATCGGGGGATACCTGTATAATGCCCTCCATGCCGGGCGGCATCTCAGAAAGCTCACTACAGTATTATACTAAACTGACTGGTCCTGTACAATGAAACATTATTGCTTCTGAAGCATCAACGTGTGTATTTTTCTTCATACTTTTTCTGGCGGAGGCTTTCATGTGGTGAACTAAATCAACAAGAAGATTACGAAGTGAATAGACAGCAACACAATAGAATTGAAGAGTTACAGCATCTGGCAGTGGGATGCAAAAGGCAGTTTTAATGAGGTTTGGACAAGGAAGAAACACTTGTGGTTTCTAACAAATTTGTTCAGGATTAGTTCCAAGTGGTCCTTTACTGCATTTCTACCTGATTAATCCAAACAGGATCTTAAAAGAAAGCAATACATTTTTGTTTAACTGCACAAAAAGATTAACTTGAGAGAGTCCTGCAGTGCAGTGGTTAGAGCACTCGCCTCGCTAGCAAGGGGACCTGGGTTCAGTTCCCAGGCAGGGTGAAATGTTGGGCAAGTTTCTTTACTCCACACGCCTCTGTTTACCTACCAGTAAGTAGGAACCTGGTTGTTAGTCAATTGGTGAATCGTTTTCTGCCGGGGGTCATAATCCTTTCAAATTAAATATTATTTTGTAAAGAATTGAGTCACTCAATCCACACTTGTTTACGGGACCCTGCTATGCGCAATTGGCTACTGCATTTCAGCCACAAAACATACAGTCTGTTCACCACACTACAGTATAATCTGAGAAGCACTTTGACAGGTCTCAAAAGGCATGATTAGTGGCACAATATCAAATGCAAGGATGATGATGATTATTATTATGGATCAACTGAACCTGGGAGGTGACCGAGGATTGGGTCACTAACTACAGCGTATCAGGCCAATTACAATATGCATCAGGTAACACAAGTTTCCTGCCAAAACCAAATTGAGAAAAATCTCACCCAAGAACTTACATGTATATTTAGGTCAATACGGATGTGTGTGTATATAGATGGAAAAAAAACATGCATTTTGATATATTTTTTTCCACATTAGAACCTCACGGGTAATTTAGTCAAGTGAAGTGCAGTGAACTGTGTCAGAAAATAGCCAGCCAAATTAACTATCGCCAGGTAAATTATTAATTTATAGCGAGGAGACTGGGGGGAAAAATTCTCTTTAATAGTCTTATCATGTGATAACATCCACCGTTATTCACCAGTTGATCCACCATTAGAGCTAACAGAGTAATGATATTGGGTGACTTTAATTATCCCAACTGGTAGAACAGTAGTGTAAAGGGCAAGGAGGGAGAAGAATTCCTGAAATATGTACAGGACAACTTTCTCGACCAATATATTTCCAGTCCAACAAGGAAGGAAGCAGTTCTGGAACTAGTTTTGGCGAATGAGGTGGGGCAAGTAGAGCAGGTTTCTGTAGGTGAGCATCTAGGGAATAGTGATCACAATATCATTAGGTTCAGTGTAATTATGGAAAGGGATAGGGAACACTCAAAGGTGAAGACGCTCAACTGGACAAAAGGCTAATTTCAGTGAGCTAAAGCAGTACCTAGCCGAGGTGGAAAGAAAGATTGGCAGGTAAAACGACTAACAAGCAGTGGGCAGTCTTCAAGGAAGAGATAATTCGGGCACAGGTTAAAAACATTCCAACAAAGGTAAAATGTAGGGCATCCAAACCTCCCTGGATGACTAGGGCAATTGGAGTGAAAATAAAGCAAAAAAAGGAGGCTTATGATAAGTGTCAGGCCCAGAATACAGAATTCAACCAATCGGAATATAGGAAGTGCGGGAGAGAACTAAAAAAGGAAGTTAGAGGGGCAAAAAGACTGCATGAGAAACAATTAGCAAGTAACATTAAAGGGAACCCTAAGGTATTTTACAAATATATTAAGGGTAAAAGATTGGTCAAGAGTAGGGTGAGGCCAATTAGGGACCAATGAGGAAATCTTATTGTGGAGGCAGAGAGCATGGCTGATGAACTGAATGAGTACTTTGCCTCTGTCTTCACAAGAGAAGAAGATGCAGCAAATGTCACAGTATTGGAGGAGAGTGTAGTAAAAATGGATAAGATAAGCATAACCAGAGAGGAAGTACTAAAAAGGTTGACAGTGCTCAAGGTAGATAAGTCGCCCGGTCCGGATGGGATGCATCCTAGGTTACTAAAGGAAGTACGGGAGCAAATAGCAGAGACTCTGGCCACAATCTTTCAATCTTCCTTGGACACAGGGGTGGTACCAGAGGATTGGAGGGTTGCTAATGTTACTCCCCTGTACAAAAAGGGGCAGAAGGACAAACCTGGGAAATACAGGCCAGTCGTCTAACGTCAGTAGTGGGAAACTTCTAGAGTCTATAATCAGGGAGAAGATAGATCTTCACTTAGAAAAATATAGGCTGATAAAGGACAGCCAGCATGGATTTGTTAAAGGCAAATCTTGCTTTACAAATCTGATAGAATTTTTCAACGATGTAACAGAATGGGTGGATAAGGACAGTGCAGTTGATGTAGTTTACATGGACTTTCAAAATGCATTTGACAAAGTGCCGCATGAGAGGCTTATTAAGAAAATAGAGGCCCACGGCGTTAAAGGGACAGTTGCAGCGTGGATCCACAACTGGCTGCGAGACAGAAAGCAGAGAGTTGGGGTGAGTGGCTGCTTTTCAGACTGGAGGGAAGTGTGCAGTGGCGTCCCCCAGGGATCAGTTTTGGGACCACTGCTATTTTTAATATACATTAATGATATGGATTTGGGTTTAGGGAGTACGGTTTCCAAATTTGCAGATGATACTAAGTTAGGGAGAAGAGGAAATAGTGAGGAGGATAGTAGCCATCTGCAAGAGTATATAGATAAAATGGTAAAGTGGGCAGACACATGGCAGATGAAGTTTAATACAGAGAAGTGTGAGGTGATACACTTTGGGAGAAGAAATGAGGGGAGGCAATATAGACTAGATAGTACAAGTTTAAAGGGTGTGAAGGAACAGAGAGACCTGGGGATTTGTGTTAGTGACTCTTTGAAGGTGGCAGGACAGGTAAGCAAAGTCGTTAAGAAGGCATATGGGATACTAGGCTTTATAAATAGGGGTATAGAATACAAAAGTCAGGACGTGCTGATTAACCTCTATAAGACTTTGGTTAGGTTTCAGCTGGAGTACTGTGTACAATTCTGGTCACCAGACTTTAGGAAGGATATTAAGGCATTGGAAAGGGTGCAGAGGAGATTTACTAAGATTGTACCTGGAATGAAGGACTTCAGCTACAAGGAAAGGCTAGATAGGCTAGGCTTATTCTCTCTAGAACAAAGAAGATTGAGAGGAGACCTAATAGAGGTTTATAAGATTATGAGAGGTTTCGACCAGGTGAATAGGGAAAGACTGTTTCCATTGGTGGGCGAATCAGTGACTCGTGGTCACAGATTTAAAATAGTTTCAAAACGAAGCAGAGGGGAGCTGAGGAGAAATGTTTTCACTCAGCGGGTTGTTCGAATCTGGAATGCATTGCCTGAAAAGGTGGTGGAGGCCAATTCCATAACAGCTTTTAAAAGGGAACTAGATCTTTATTTAGGAAGAGCAGGTCTGTTAGATTATGGGGAGAAAGCTGGGCAGTGGGATTGAGTTGCTCTTTTCACAGAGCCGGCACAGACTAGATGGGCCGAATGGCCTCCTTTTGTGCCGTAAGATTCTACGATTCTATTGACCGTACGCCATTAACTTGTATCCAACTGATGTTGACTCCCCTCCAAACACAGTTCGTCAGTATAATCTCTTGTCTGTTCCAACAGGGAGATTATACTTCGCCTTCCGAACCACAGCCCAAGCTGCCACCAAATGTAACTAAGATAACCATGATAATAATACTTGCATCAAGAAGTCTCAAAGCACTTCACAGAATATACTGTAAAGTGAATTGACTATGTTTTGTGGGCAAAACGCAGCAGCCAATTGCGCACAGCAGTGTCCCACAAACAGTGGTTGGATTGAGTGACCCCCAATTTTTCTTTCCAGGGATTATTATCCCCTGGAAAAGTGATCCGCCAATCGACTAACAACCTGGTTCCCAGTTACTGCTAGGTAAAAAGAGGTGTGGAGTAAGGAAACTTGCCCAACATTTCACGCCTCAGTTATATATTGGAATAATCCAGTAATAATGTTATTAATAATTCATATCACATTGTCAAAAATGCCTAAAGCACTTGATAGGATTCGATGCGAAGTGAAGCGCCTATTTGTAAGTGAACCCGGAGCCAAATTGTGCACAGCTATCTCCAATATAAGAAACGATAAGTCAATGTCCAATTTTCCTTAATCCATGCTGTTTTGGGGGTCACTGCTGCGTGCCACGTTTCAGGCAAAAAATATACAGTCAATTCATGTTGCAACATTCTCTATGATGTGATGCTCTGTCAAATACAAAGATTATTATTACTATGTTGGGGACTGATGGCCAGGACACAAGGAGAAACTCCCAAGGAGAAGGACGGCATCTCCAGCCCGGCAGTGCACTTTGGAATGTCAGAAGTCACCTTCGTCTCTCCCCCGCTCTTTCCCCATATCCTTGCAATTTTTTTTCCTTTTCAACATCAACAGTTGTGCGAGCAAAAGCTCAGCTTTGAAGCCTCCACGAATCAACAGAGTAACATTAACCAGGCAAAGGTGAGCTCATTCTGCATCACCAACATGTGAGTCTGAAACCCTGCCAGGAAAGTGTGGCACAGATCCCTTCAGTCTCTCCCACACACTGCAACCGGCGGCTAGGGTTGGGTGTCAGCAGGATGGTCCACCCCTTTGGCTACTGAGGGCCAGATGCCCCATTTGAAAAATGTCCACGGGCCACACAAGCAATATTTTAGTGTTTTCTTTCCAGAGACATAACATTGACGAGTTAAGAGGGAGAGGGTGGGCCAAATGAAGCCCGCGAGCCGCCAATTAATCCATCTTGATCTGTAGAATTATACAACACAGAAGGAGGCCATTGGTCCCAACATGCCTTTTATATTTTTATTTTGCAATTCTGTTGGGTTGTTGGTAGGAGTGCTAGTGCACTCGCCTCACAAGCAAGAGGACCTGGGTTTCGATTCCCAGCAGAACAAAACATCAGGCAAGTTTCCTTACACCAAACGGCTCTGTTCAGCAAGTGGTAACTAGGAACCTGGTTGTTAAGATGATTGCAGGAAATCGCTTTTCCAGGGGATAATAATCTATAAATTCCTTTAAAATATACAAATAAATAATAATTTAAGAACTCAATACAGTCCAATTCACTTGACAGTATATTCTGTGAAGCGCTTTACGACATCTTGAAGATCTGATAGGGCGCTATAACAACTACAAGGATTATTATATAAGGTATAGTTGACTTCAGTTCCATCTCTAAAACAACAGGATGGTTCTTGTGGACCATCCTCACAGTACGGGTGGCCATGTTCCTGTAATTGCCCAAATCAAATTTCATCGGCATCTTTAACCTCAAAAATAACAGTTACCACCAGCTACTCTTTCTTCTAATGAAACCTCTGGTGTTTAGCATCTTCCCAACATGAATAGGGCTATCTATGCAAATGTACGTTGCTGTTGTTGATCTTCTGGCTCTAGAAATAAAATAAAGATCTTTTTTCCTATTTCCTCCCCCCTGAAAGTGCCGAATCTTGCTGGAGTGAGGTTCCACGTTTGCCTGTTATCTGGTCCTGTACAATGTTCATGTGTGCCAATTGAACACAGATTTATCAGCCAAGAAAGGCAGCACAACAGATCCACATCCTCATCTCAACATCCCACAAACATGCATTTTCTAGCGAGGATCAACCAATACCAATCATTAAGGGAAAGACTTTTTTTTTCCATATCCACTGTCCAGGGGAGGGAGTGGGGGGGAAGGATGCTAAAGCTAATTCGAAACCAATAAAGACTAGAACCTGAACCTTTACAGATCACACAAATTTGTGTTACTCAAAAGAGCTTTCTCATCTACTGAGCAATCAAGGTACACGTGAATGAAAACAAATGCAAGGATTATTATTATATTGGTTATTACCTACGGAAAAGCGATCCACCAATCAACTCACAACCAGGTTCCTACTTACTGCTAGGGAAACAGAGGCATGTGGAGTAAGGAAACTTGCTCAAGGTTTCGCCCTGCCCAGTAGTCAAACCCAGGTCCTCTCGCTTGCAAGGCAAGTTTTCTAACCACTGAGCTACAGGATTCCAAAATACACAGTCACTTCATAGAAAATCCTGGGAAGCACTATGGGATCTCTCATCACTGGGCATGAGAAACCCAGTGTTGGTCTATTGCTCAACTTCAGCCACTGAGCCAGGCAGCAATAAGCAAGGAGTCCTGTAGCTCAGTGGTTAGACCACTTGCCTCGCAAGCAAGAAACCCAAGTTTGATTCCTGGCAGGGCAAAACCGTCCTTTCTCCACATACGATAATAATGCCTCAAGAAAATAACAATAAATTGGTCACTTCAATCCCCAACTGTTTGTGACACTGCTGTGTGCAATTGCCCAAATATACAGTCAATTCACTTCACAGTACTGTATATTCTGAAGCGCTTTGTGACATCAAGAAGACATAAACGATAAGCACTATAGCAAATGCAACGATTATTATAAGATTATCCAGGCGTATAACTGCCACAGGATCTAACAAAAGGTTTCAAACAATTTAAGTAACTGGCATTGTCACTCTACTGAAGACCACACAAAAGACATCTGGTGTTTTGGACTTGGAGCTACAACATGGGAGCAGGAATTCCATTGTCCATTTCATAAATTGCAAACAGATTCCAACAACAAATAAACCAATTGAGAAATACAAAGGTACAGTAGTAGTTTACACATTAACCCTATAGCTCTCCCAACTGTAGCATTGCACATCTTTACTGTGTTTTGACATAAGACTTTAAAGTCTCCTTATCCAAGTTATATCACAAAGAATGTGCTCCATCCCTCATAATCATAATAATAATCCTTGCATTTGATATAGCGCTTTTCACATCTTATCGACGTCTCAAAGTGCTTCACAGAATATACTGTAAAGTGAATTGACTATATATTTGTGGGTGAATCACGGCAGCCAATTGCGCACAGCACCATCCCCCACAAACATCGTGGATTGAAATGACCAATTTTATTATTGTGGGTTTTTTGGACGGATTACTATTAGGCGTGTGGAGTAAGGAAACTTGCCCAAGGTTTCGCCCTGACCTGCCTGGATTCGAACACAGGTCTCCCCAGCTTGCGCGTGATCTGCACTTTGCTGCTACAAGCAGAGGGGGTCACTTATAAACATGGCATTAAAATTAAATGAGTGAAGGGAGGTTGGAAATGTAAAATCCACTGCAAAACAGCTCTTGCAGCTACAGGCAGCCTGACCTGAAATGCATGACTCTAAAATAATTTACACATGAATCTGGTATGTTTCAGCTACAGTTGCATATGAAGAGAATCCATTGAATTCAGAGCTGGATGCAGATTTTAGCAAGTACTAGCAAAGCATTTCTGAGACTTGTAAAACCTGAAAAACATACACAAGACACTTCTTTGAATTGTGCCATTCATTGCCTTTGTTGGGAGCTGAAGAGGTTGCAAAGAAAATGCAGCTTTTCAATCGCTATTAATATATAGACATTAATTATACAAAAAGGCTTTCCAAGCCTTGAGGCTGGGTACACCAATCTACATGCCCAATTCCAAAATAATGCATGTATCGAACAGAGCATATGGCAACGTCTACAAAACAGCCATGAAGGAAATTTAGAGTGGTCTATTGTTTACTATACGCCCTCCCCGCCACCCCAAACCCCCACCAAATTCTCCCCCTACCTCCAAAATAAATTCTAATGGAAAACAAATATATACAGTCAATTCACTTTACAGTATACTCTGTGAAGCGCTTTGAGACGTCGATAAGATGTGAAAAGCGCTATATCAAATGCAAGGATTATTATTATTATTATTATCAAGCAGTTTGACCAATCACGGAGGTTTGCGTTCAGTGATGAGAAATCTCACAGACTGGCGCAGGATTTTCAGTGTGACTGTTTTGGATTGCTGTAGCTTAAGCAGTTAGAACACTCTTCTCACCAAGCCAGAGGACCTGGGTTCGATTCCCATGGCAGGGCGAAACCTTGGGGGAAGTTTCCTTACTCCACACACTCTTGCCTTTCTAACCTAACCTAACAGTATGTAGGAACGTGGTTGTTAGTCAATTGACAGAATGTTTTCCAGGGGTAATAATAACCGTAAAAAACCCACAAATAAATAAAATTAATATTTCAAAAATAGCTCCAGAGATTTTCGTTAAAGCACAGTCACTATTTGGAGGTGAATTGCAGCAGCCAATTTGCACACAACAACGTTTCACAGACAGCCTTGAAGCAAATGACCAATGTTACCTATTGTTGGCACTGAGAGAAACTCACTTCCCTCCAAAAAATTGTAATCTCACTTGACACTCCAATATTGTTGGGAGGTGGTGTCCTTCAGATTACATATTAACTCATGGTCCTGTCTGACAGTTCAGGTCGATATCAAACATCACATAGCAGTATTAGAAGAGTTACCGTCTCCCCCTCCATCCACCCCCCCCACCCTTGCCAACAATCCCCTCAGTTCAAGTTGGCCTTTACATCATGGCATATTGTGGGACGCTGCTGTGCACAAATTAGCTGCACATTTATTTACAAATGGACAGTGCAACAACAACAACAACATTACATTTATAGAGCACCTTTCACATCGAGAGGACGTCCCAAGGCGCTGAACAGTCAGATCGGGACCCGATCAATCAGGAGGGGCAGGGTAGGGGGGAGGGTGAGTTAGGAGGGGAGCAGAAGGCGCGGTCGAAGAGGAAGGTGTTGAGATAATGAGATAATGCAATGTCAATGACTTGAGATAAGCAGATAATGAGAAGTTCAAGACCAACGCATTTTGCTATTACAGAGGGGTCATCCCTGTCCACAGGGTTTGGGAGGCCACAGAGATCCTCGGGTGAAGGAGTAGACCTTTTCCCTCCCTCACCAGTCTTTCTTCAAACAACAATGTTTGCCATTGGAAAGTTGTTTGGATTCACGTCAACTCAGCTTCAAACGAAGGTTAAAGAGCATGGTTGAGATGCATTGTGTCATATCTACATGATGGGAATGCAAACAACTAGAGAAAAATTCATGGGAATAAACTTTGTTCAAAAGTACATTTGAGTAGTTCAAAGTATGTTCTTTTTACAAATAAGAGAGAGTTTTTTGTATTTTAATTGGCACACTACAATTTGGTATTTGTCAGACGCATTGAAACAAATCCAGAGTTCCACAAAGTATGCTTTGCAAAATCTATAGAAATATTTGAAACGTCAGTGACAGTATTTCAGTGTTTACATTTCCCATAGATTTCACAAGGTTGGTTGAGGAAGATTTTGTTTCAAAATCAGTGGGAACACATCAGCGCTAAATGACTCAATTCATGAGCCTCTGAAATCTCTTTGTTAAATATTTTTTAAAAAGTGACCTTTATGTTGAATGGTACAACTCTGGCTTGAATCCAGGTTTGCAGAAATTCCAACAACTCAGGGTGACCATAAGGATTACTTTCAGAAATTGCGCAAATGACTGAAGGCTGAAAGTTTACTTTTATAAGTTAGCTTTTACAGTATTTACACCCTGAAGAACCAACTGGTCATTAAAAAGAATTTTTGGCAAAAACAAAATTTAATTACACTGTAGTTCCCTCCAAAATGGTCTGCTGGAAATAGACCATAGTTAACGAGTTGATAGCTCACTTTATTCTCTTCCCCCACCCACCCCCCACCCTCTCTCATTCTCCCCTCCCTCCCCACAATCCAAGCATCTATGAACCAACACACAGTTCTTGGGATTTGTCTCTGGTGTGTTTAGAAAGTTGCTCACCAGCAGTTTAAACTCAAATAGTTCAGTAATAAGAAGACAAACCACACTCACACATACTCACTCTCACATACACACACACTCTCACACACACTAAAGCTGCTGAGAATTTGGGAACATTTTTTGCATTCCCCCACCCCCCCTGTAGAAAATAGTCAGAGGAATCTGCTAACACACGCATGCAGCTTCAAAGTTTATGGAGTCTTCGTTCCTCTCAGGATGTCGTAAAGCAATACTGTACCAGCAGAAATGGGAGGGAGGGAGGGAGGGAGGGATTCATAAAGACTAAGAGAAAATGTGGTCCCTTTAATGTCACGTTGACACCCAGAGTCTAAGTGAATAATAAGCCTTGCATTTGATAAAGCACCTTTATCACATATTCGAGACATCTCAAAGTGTTTCACACAATACCTTATTTTATAATGAATACTTGCATTTGATATGATGACTTTTCACGTCCTCTGGACATCTCAAAGCGCTTCGCAGAAACACACGCAAAGTGAACTGACTGTGGACTTTGTGGGTGAAACGCGGCAGCCAATCGCGCACAGCAGTGTCCTACAAACAGCCGTGGGCTGAAATGACCAACCTATTATTGCTCATCTCCATAGTATACATACACACCAACAACAAGTTACATTTATACAACGCCTTTCAGGACACCTTGGCCCCAAGGCGCTGGACAATCAGGGATTTCAACCCAAGCTGGGGGTTGAGATCAGGAACATGAGAATAATGAGCAGATGTAGGCCATTCGGCCCCTCAAGCCTGCCCCGCCATTCAATAAGATCATGGCTGATTTTCTAATCTAACTCCATCGGCCTGCCTTATCCCCATATCCCTTAATCCCTCTATTTTTAAGAAATCTATCAATTTCAGGAGGGGCGGAGTGCGGGGAGGGAAAGGGTAGGAGGGAGAGCGAAGCGAACGGACTGCGGGATGGAGTTCCAAAGGATGGGGACAGAGAGGCCGAAGGTTGGCCCGCCAATGGCCGGGGCCGGGGCGAGGGACAATAAAGCATATTGTTAACATATAATTGTCAACAGTGCCAACAATACGTCTTGCTTTTGAAATACCAGCCTTCCTTCATGGAAAATAGACGGTGTGGCATCAAATACGTCCATCTCACTTCCCCCAGCCTCATAAGCAACTGATAACAATAACAACAACAAAACTTACATTTATATAGCGCCTTTCACGTCGAGAGGACATCCCAAGGCGCTGTACAGTCAGGTAGGACAAGAGCAGGGTGGGAAGGATCAGGGCAGGATGAAGAATAGTAGGAAAAGTAACTGTATTAGTGGGCGAAACGCGGCAACCAAATTGCGCACAGCAGTGTCCCACAATCAGTCACGGAAGTGGGACTAGGGGCAAAAGGGGGTAAAGAAGCAAAAGGGGAGGGGTCGAGGCAGGGGGAAGAAAGGCAGGAAAGTCGACTGTATACTTGTGGGCGAAACGCGACAGCCAAATTGCACACAGCAGTGTCCCCACAAACAATCGCGAAAATGGGACCAGGGGAGAAAGGGGGAAAAGAGGGTAAGGGGGGAGAGGGAGGGAAAGGTGGGATGGGTTAGGGTTAGGGAGGAAGAGGGGGGAGAAAGGGGGGTGATAAGTGAAAATTGGTCAAAAATCACTCTCTCTGACTTTAAACGCCTCCTGCGTTCCCCGTTTTTGGACCAGAAATTCAGCGACAGTTCACAATCATTCCTTCAAAAGATAATAATAATTTGGTCACTTAAATCAATTGACTTTACAGTACATTCTGTAAAGTGTTTTGAATCGTCTCGAAGACGTGACAAGGCGTTATATCAAATGAAAGGATTATTTTTTATTATTGTCAGATGGAGAGGGCATCTGAAAGTGCTCAGTGGCTTACTTTCCCCCCTTCTCATTATTAAGAGAATGAGTCATTGATCAGTCTCTCCCTTCTCGTCCTTCTGTCTGCAACAAAAACCCTGGGAACAATTAAGTCAATGGCTGCATTCCTCCCAGTGAAACCTTCCTAAACTGTGCAACCCAAAGTCAAACAAAATTTAACCACTGAACCAACAGTAATAATAATAATCCTTGCACTTGATACAGCGCCATATCATGTGTTGAAATGTCTCCAAATGTCTCACACAATATCCTATACAGAAAATTGACTGTATGGTTTGTGGGCAAAATGCGACAGCGTCCCACAAACAGTGACCGAATGACCAAATTATCATTTTTTTTAAAAACAAAAAGGGATTATTATCCCTGGAAAAGCGATCCACCATTCGATCAATAACCAGGTCCCAACTTACTGCTAGGTGATCAAACCCAGGTCCTCTCACATGCCAGGGCTCTAACCACTGAGCTTCAGGAGTCCAAATGCAAGACATAAAAACATAATGTCCAGGTCACAGATAGTTCAGTGGTCCCTCAGAAAACAAACCCTCCTCCCAGTTGTTCATTCATCCAGAAAAGTTCTGACAATCTATTTACAAAGTTTAAGAAAATAAGAGCGCGTCTACAATGTGTGTGTCTGTGTGTGTGTGACACCAAACAAACACACACTTTCACAAGAGAGAAAGCAAAGTTTTCTCTCTTGTGAGACCAGACTGGCCTGAATAGCTCAGAACTTTTTCCCATGGAAAAGAAAACTTAACTGACTCGCAACAATTTTTCCCACAGATAACCCACAACTTGCAGGAACTGAATGTGGTAGGGAGGGAGGGAAGGAGAGGGGGGCGTAAGTGGTAAATGTTATTTAATAAAAATTGCATTTGAAAATGTACTTTGTCAAGTCTTCTGGGTGTCTCAAAGCGCTTCACAGAATATGCCGTGAAGTGAATTCAGTTTATATTTTGTGGGCGAAACACAGCCGATGATATCCTTGCACTTGCTACAATAGTGTCCCCAAAATAGTCCTGGATTGAGTAACCAAACTATTATTTATTGGCAAATTCTGACGAAGGGTCGAATTGGACCCGAAATATTGACTCACTTTCCTTTCTCCATGGATGCTGCCTGAACCAGCTGAGCTTTCCCAGCAAACTTCTGTTTTTGCTTATTATTTATCAGTGTGTTCTGTGAAGCGCTTTGAGACGTCTAGAAGACGTAAAAAGCGCTGTATGAAATGCAAGGATTATCATCATTATTGTTGTCGATTATTTAGCTTGAAGCGACTATTACTAATCGACTAATAACCGGGTACCTACCCTCTACTAAGCAAATAGAAATGCGTTTGGAGTAAGGAAACTCCCTCCAAAACAACATTTCGCCCTGCCTGGGAATCGAACCCAGGTCCTCTCGCTTGTGAGGCGAGTGCTCTAACCACTAAGTGACGGGGCTCAATTTTGTTAAAAAAAATTGGGGGTGGGGGGGGGTGGGGGGAGAGATTATTTCCCACCTCCAACCCCATAAAAGTGATCTGTCAATCAACGCCAATCATACACTTTGAAACCCTAGGAATAAAATTAGTTAGGAGGGGACTTTCTACTGTCAGAAAGAGCGGGGGGGGGGGGGGGGGGGAAGAGTTTTATTCTGTCAGGCACTGGTTCCTTGTAAAGCCAGACAACTTTCACGAAACATTTTTAAGATCACACAAAGCGAAACTCTGGGAAACTCTCTCTGGAAATCTACCGACAAATCAGATCAAATAAAACCCAATCCCCCAAAGGTCAAGATAAACCAGGGATTTCAATAGGAACTGGCCTTTAGCACAAGGCACACACACTGAGACACACAGACACACAGACAGACAGACAGAGAGACAGAGACAGAGAGACTGGGGGGTGGAGGGAACACACAAGTTGGAAAGTAAACGTGGCCCGACACAAAATAAGTTTATAAAAATGAGTCAGAAGCTTTGCACTTTGGGGGGAGAGGGGGGGGGGGAGAGGGGGGGGGGGGGAGAGGGGGGGGGGGGGGGAGAGGGGGGGGGAGAGAGGGGGGA